>CM048647.1:95693624-96922910 GCA_026413185.1 Pueraria montana var. lobata | reverse complement strand
GATAGATATCATATTCATGGAATACGATTCACTTTCAAGATGCCTTGGTGGTGAAATGGTAGACACGCGAGACTCAAAATCTCGTACTAAAGAGCGTGGAGGTTCGAGTCCTCTTCAAGGCATAATATGGAGATCTCTTAATGAATTGGAATAAGTTCGGCAACGAATCATGAAATCTTGGTGATCTTCTCTATCTAATGAATGGGTAATCTATTTTGAAATCGTCCGCCCTGCACCCTCCTCGAGGACTTTATGCTTCAACAAGAATCACATAAGGGTAGATTTGATACAATAAAAACCTCTGGTAAAATACCCACATGTAAGCCAGCTGGCGGATAAAGTACATTAAATAGTCCATTTTAGGGATTGGCAACTTACCCATTCAATGACTTTCGCACTGGATGTTCCCAAACTAGAATGTGTATTATCGATATAGGGGATCTTTCAATTGAGAAGATCCATCAACCTGAGACGAAGAGAAAGAAAGGTCTATCTTTTTTTTTAGTTATTCAGTTAAACCAATGATTCATTATTAGAGCAGATAGCAACAACCATCTCATTTGGGAAAAGCCATCTTCTTCTCAATAATGTCTTTGTCATTTGATCCAATAGCGCTTCGTTAGATAGGAACATATTTGATAAATATTGATAACTCTCAGATAGAGTATTAGAATGGAAAAATCCATTAGATAATGAACTATTGATTCTAAGCCATCTCTGGCAATTAATCAACAATTCAAAATGCTTTACTTGCGTATTCTTGATAAACCAGTGTTTATATATAGATGTAGGAAGATCTGTTTGGGAAGTAAGAAGTTCCCTTGACATCTCTTCATCTGTAAAGAATTGTCAATGTGAAAACAAAGAGACAAAAGGCTGATCTTTGAATAGGAAAAAGAGTGGATCCGCGGGGTCCCAAATGCATTGGCTTATTCAAAAAAAGCCCTGTTCTTTGGAAGATCTATCTCATGTCTGGTACTGCATGGTTCCACCCTACAAGAACTCTGAATCATTCTCTTGAAGCTCATCCTCTTCATCATAAATGATCCGCTTGTCCCGAAATGACCTGGCCCAATAGGGAAATCCCAATTCATTGGGCCTTTCAATACAATCAAATAGAAAGCCCCAAGGGTGCCATATTCTAGGAGCCCAAACGATGTGATTGAAAAAATCCTCCTCTATCTGTTGTGGGTCGAGGACTCCCCCCTTCTTCAAACTCCAATTCATATTTTTCATAGAGAAATCTCGTATCAACGATAGAATAAGATCCATTTTGAATCATATTTAAGGGATTCCTTGGTTTGGACTGAAGAAGCAATGTCACTCGATCCTTATCAAACTGACTGCAATATTTTTCTGTATGTAAGGATCCCACCAGAGCGCCTTCTACTTCTAATAGGCCATGAACTAGATCATAATTATTCTCAACGAGTCCATAAGATGTGATCCCATTTTTTTCATCAGGTCCGGGTAGAGACCAAAGATCTTGAGCGATCGATCCGGCAGAACAACTCAAAAGGTAAAGAAGTATCGTTAATTTCTTCATACTCGTTCCAAGTTCAAAGTACCATTTGTACAAATAAGAATCCCCCCCCTGTCACATGATTTCTTCTTCATATAGATAGATATAGGATCTATGGAGCAATTACTTAGAAGTACATTTTGTGAAACATCCCTTCCTATCTGATAGAAAAGGATCCCATGATCCTAAACCGATCTTACCTGAGATCAAAAATCCCAAGTTTGTCTATGAAGAACATATCTAATTATATTAGTGTCTATGATGGATTTTTTTTTGTATAATACTAATCGATAGGGCCTCATTGATAAGTGCTACAAGATCTCGTACATTTGAACCTATCATTGTGGACCTGAATCCATTAGTATGAGACATTTTCTTTTCCAAGTGAAATCCCCTAGTATATGAAAGAGTGAAAAAGTGTTTTTGTTGTTGTGGAATAAGAAGCCTTTGTATCTTAATGCATGTATTTAATTTATTCAGAGCTATTAGAGCCAGATCTACTTTTTGGGGAATATGAATCGAATCAATAACAAGAATATTTCTAGTGGAACATCTTTCACAATCCCTGGAGAGATAGTTCACTAAAAGACCGAGGGATAAGTAATTCGACTCATTCACATCTAGATCATGGATGTTTGGAATCCATATTATGCAAGGAGACATTGCTTTTGCTAATTCGAATTGAAAGGTGATATAAAATCGGTCTATTTCTGGCATCATATCCATAGTTAGCGTATTCATCATAGTTAGAAGCTCCAGCTCCATATCAAGGTCATGGTCGATATTGTCACTATCATAACTATCATCAATATCGTCACTATCATCAATAAGAAAACCCTTAGGCTTGTTATCCAAGAACTTGTTCAGAAATACTGTATGAAAGGAGCATAGGAGTTTGTCACTAGGTATTTGACCAAATAGGATCGTCCAGTTCCTATAGAACCTATCACTAAAATACCCCTACTAGGGGGAGGTAGGGCTAAGCGGAGCGAAAAGGGTTTTCCATGAGATGGGAAATGAAAACTATTAGCCCCCGCAAGGTTTGTGAATAAGTAATTGTCTAATAATTAGCAAGGAAAATACGTCTTTCTGCTAAACAGGATATATTGAATTCATAAATCATTAAATACTTTTTATGAATGTCAACTAAGTATCGTAAGTAAATTGCTCCCAGTTGTTCAATCATTTGATAACCAGAGTTATTCTTTGATAAATGATGACTATGAGTCAGACTCAATAGAATTTGATCAATCTTTTTTTTCTGTCGTTAAGGTAGAAAACTGAACCAAGAATTCTCTTTCTTTATCATCAATCGAATCACTGTTCAAGACCCAGGATTCTATTTTATCATCAATCCAATCACCATTCAGTTTTTTTATTTTTCGTATCAAGGAATAGATTGCTTTACTTGGATGACTTAGATGTCTCGTATTTCTCAAAAAAGCAATTCGATTGATGGGATTTGGTATAAAACTTATGAGATCGATGAGATTCAAATATTTCTTCTTAGAACGTATTGATTTGACCCCATAAGTGGGACCACCACCCCATAGCATGTTGCCACCAAAAGAAAAACTCCTTATTTCTTCTAGAGAATCTCCTAATTGTTCCAGAGCAACTAGAAAGAGATTCTTTAACCAAAAAGAATTCAATTCAGATGTAGGATACCTATCCAGAAGTTTTCGCAACTCAATCATGTATGATGGAATCATCAAAGATTTGACCTTTTCGAACTCTGTTTGTAACTCATTATAGACTCGAGAAACAAAGAGAAGATGTGTACGAACGAGATATCTAGCAACAAGGAGAAGGAAAAGGATTGAATAGAAGAACTCCTGAACATTTAACGATCTCATATGTGTCAATATTAAACTCATTATTTCGATGAATAATTTCTTCGGACAGAAGAAGATTATGTAAACAATTACCCAGAATCTCACTTATCAAATTCCATATCTCACTTATCAGATTCCATTGTGTCTTCCATAATGGAATCTGACGAATTCGCCATCATATATCTGACCCATGCATAATACCATGAAAAATGGATACAAATTTTTGGCTGCTACTTAGTATCGGCAATAGGTCTGAAAAAGTATCTAAAAATATGAAATTTAGATATTTGTACCCTGTCGAGGTAAGGAACCATGGTATATATGTTTGGAATAGATTCCATTTTGAGAGAGTTGAAAAAACACTATCTTGTTGAAAAGTTCTATACATCTGCCCTTTCTCAAGGCATTTTTTTAGACAAGGACTCCATTTTTTCCTTTTTACGGATGGTAAATATTTCTCAGAACATGGAGTGTGAATCAAACCCATGTTTGAATTGAAATTCAGATACTGATGCAAGTTCTTCCCTTCTAAATCAAGTATATTCATATCTAAAAGAGGTTGACAATAAGTTTTTTCAAAATTGACTATTTGTCCCTCTATTAGAGGTGTTCCAGAAATGTCTGTGACAGAGTAAATAGCTCCAGAAACGAATAGATCGTATCGAATTGGAAAATGGAAAGATTTGTACAAGTTATACCCTTCATCGTCACTTTGTGGAAAATCATTAGGTATCAATATGTTAGATACCTGTGACTCGATTGGTGAAATAGTATCTCTCTTCAAAAAAGCATGTTTTTTTTTACCATCGCAAAAAGAAAAGATTTTGTTGCGTTGCGAATGAACAAGATATTGAGGAATTATCCATACGTAAAATCATAATTATTGATACAGGCCTTTTCCACATAAAAGGGGAATCTTTTGTTACAATAGAAGCAGAAGTGATATTGATTATTCAAGAATTGAAGTCGATTTGCTTTATAAAGAGAGTATATCAATGAACTTCTATGAAATGGTTTCACGGGATTCAGCCAATTGTCTGGATCGTGGGATATCATTGAGAAATAGGAATCTGTGTTATCAAAAGATTTCCTACAATTCTTTTTAGTATGGAATGAGTCAATCATCCACTTTGGTATCTTATTGAACAAAAATGGTGATAGTGTTCCCCTATTGATCAAGAATTTTGATTTTTGGGAAGTATGTTGGTCATCCAATAATAAGGGTTTCCATTTTTTCAAAAGAAAGATTTGAAGACCTATTGATTCTAATAACTGATTACATAGTAGATCATTCGGACCTTTCAATTCATAGATGTGGATCTCGGACCTATGAATGGGGATACCCCCAAAACTCACAAAGAAAAAAGAAGGAAGTGAGTTAGACAAAAAGAGAAGAAACTTGGGCAAAAAAAGAAGTAACTTGGACAAAAAGAAACAAAGTGACTTAGACAAATCTTTTTTGTCGATAACCTCAGACCAATCAATCGAATATTGATTAATATGTAATCGATCGAACACTTCTTGAAAATGGCTATTCTGCTCAGAAATGAAATAGTCCAAATGTTCTTGGAAATTCTTGCTCCCATTAGACCATTTGTATCTATATGCATTAGGATCCCGATTCATGGATCTCTCCTTCGAGAAATAAAAATAAGAGGATCGAACCATTTCTTCTGACTCTTTTTCAAATTGGATAAATGTTGGTTGATCGTGTATTTCTTTATAGTTCGATGATTCAGAGTATCATTTCCTATTTGATACCTTTGAATTCCATATTCGAAGTTGCAATTGAATCTATTCAATACATTTCTTATGTAACCATGGGTGCTATATTGGATTTGAATCAGATTTTGGATCAATCTAGATTGATTGACGGCCTCCATTATGTTGTTGCTAGTAAATACAACTATTTTAGATTTTGGATCTTCCAAATTATTCCCGCAAGAGGTCTGGACCCATTTTTTTATGATCCTTCGATAAAAAGATTCATTCTCTTCATAAAAAAAGAGGAGGTAGAACCAATAAAGAGTGATTTTTCGATTCATCCCTGGAGTTGAATAACTCATTCAAGAAATGTTTTTGATCCAATCCGGAGGAATCAATAGAAAAAGAAAATCCCTTATGATACACCAGATCTGGCTCGGTTATTGATAGAGTGAATAGACCTACCATTTCTTGAAATATCTCTTCTGATTCAAAATCGTGGTGTAACGTGTATCTCCCCCTGTTCCGGTCATGGAATAGATGAAATAAACCCCAAAATGGATTTTTGTTCAAGAAGGAAATCTTATTGGAACTGTCCAGTTCACCCTTTGGAACCATATCACATCCCGAATATGATGAAATAGGATGAATTGAGACGGTATTTTGTAAGTACATAATTATCTTGAATAAATTCACTATTTCTTTATTTTTCGATCACCTAGAAAGAACAAGATGTTTCTTTTGTACTTTCTTCAACAATTTCATATCTCTAGTAGACCTCTCAGTAGGATTTGAACCCATATGAAGTTCTGACCATCTGTCAGAGAAAAAAGAACGAGTAGCTCTTGTAGGATTCCCAAGAAATTCTTTGATTTCTTCCGGAAGCAGATGATTATTCATCTGCTTCTCATGTTCCATGAATATTCGGCACATTGAGGAATATCCAGAAAGGATTTTAGGGAATCGCTCTCATTCTATCTCTGTTCGTTCCGTTTGAAGAAAGGAAGGATCCCAACAAAGAATCGATCTTTCTTTTAGTTGTTGAATCTCTCTTTGATTGATCAATGTGTGATATTTAGAATCCTCATTCCTAATGGAATCGAAATAATCCTTGGATTGATCAGAAGATCCTTTCAATTGGCTAGAATCCGTTACTTGAATGAAACTAGATCTCGTGGAATCATATTGAATATTTGATGATACATTCCGTACCTTGCTAAAAAATCAATCCTTATTTACCAACCACACATTGTCTAACCAAATCCAATTCTCTCTCGACATGTTGTTCCTCAAAAAATCTGATTCGTGCGGACTCTTCCCCTAACTCTCCACTTCCTTTAGTATTTTTTCACGAAAAGCAAACATGAGATAATAAATCCAGTCTTTCACTAAGATTTCAAATAGCTGTCCCGAATTCAAGTTGAATATGTTTCGCCTCTTTCTCAGAGAAAGACGATCAAAAAATTCCCAATCATGGTCCTTATGGATCGGATCATCCATATAATATACAAAAAGGAACTCCAGATATTTGATATCTTTCTCTTTGAATGAGATCTCAATTCCAGTGATGGTTTCATTAGATATCTTACAACTAGAATCGCTCTTTTTTCCTATCCAGTTCCTCCACCACTGGGAACCCCAGTTAGATTCAGGAATGATATACTTTTTAGTTATTGGGAGAACCCGAGTACTCTTTTCAGATCCAGGAAATAGCTCTCAGAGATCTTTTTTCCTTTTGGAAGATATAGGAGCAGAACAATCAACCTATTGATATTGGAAGACTCAGATGATTCTTCCAATGTATCATTTTTGGGTCCAACGGAATTCATAGGTATAGTAAGAAGCCTTGTCAAATAGGGATTTTTTCTTTCGACCATTTTTCGATTGTTAATACGATAGATAAGGATCGCTATTACAAAGAGTACTACATACTTGATCGTGAAATGTCGATTGCTTGTTGAACCCTATGAATTGTGTGAAAGTATGATATTCCAAATTCGGGAGTCCAAGAGTTTTATAAAACTCTCTTGATGGAAAAAAATATGAATGAAAAATCCCGCTGAATTGAATTGGGTCCATGAATCTAATAAATAGCGAGAATTCTTGATTTCTCTCAATATCTCTCTTAATTCAAAAATCCAGGATTTGAATTAATGTCCTTTCATCGAATCCTCCTAATTGCATTGATTTATCCGAAAGATTTCACTTCAATTGGAATTTGGTTATTCACCATGTACGAGGATTCCCACTAAGCATCCATGGTTGAATGGTTAAAGTGCCCAACTCCTAATTGGCGAATTCGTAGGTTCAATTCCTATTGGATGCACGCCAATGGGACCCTCCCTCCAATAAGTCTATCGGATTTTTGTTCAAGAATGAAATCTTATTGGAACTGTCCAGTTCACCCTTTGGAACCATATCACATCCCGGATATGATGAAATAGGATGAATTGAGACGGTATTTTGTAAGTACATAATTATCTTGTATAAATTCACTATTTCTTTATTTTTCGATCGCCTGGAAAGAACAAGATGTTTCTTTTGTTCTTTCTTCAACAATTTCTTATCTCTAGTAGACCTCTCAGTAGGATTCGAACCCAGATGAAGTTCTGACCATATCTGTCAGAGAAAAATGAACAAGTAGCTCTGTATCAATGGAATCTCATCATCGATACATAACGAATTGGTGTGGTATATTCAAATCATAACATATGAACAGTAAAAACTAGTATTTTAATTGAGACTAGAACTCATAGGGAAGAAAATAGATTTATGAATGGAATAAAATATGCAGTATTTACAGACAAAAGTATTCGGTTATCGGGGAAAAATCAATATACTTTTAATGTCGAATCGGGATCAACTAGGACAAAAATAAAGCATTGGGTCAAACTCTTCTTTGATGTCAAAGTAATAGCTATGAATAGTCATCGACTCTCGGTAAAGGGTAGAAGAGTACGACCTATTATGGGACATACAGTGCATTACAGACGTATGATCATTACGCTTCAACCGGGTTATTCTATTCGACCTCTTAGAAAGAAAAGAACTTAAATCAAAATACTTAATAGCATGGCGATACATTTATACAAAACTTCTACCCTAAGCACACGCAATGGAGCCGTAGACAGTCAAGTAAAATCCAATCCACGAAATCATTTGATCTATGGACAGCATCGTTGTCGTAAAGGCCGTAATGCCAGAGGAATCATTACCGCAGGGCATAGAGGGGGAGGTCATAAGCGTCTATACCGTAAAATTGATTTTTGACGAAATGAAAAAAACATATATGGTAGAATCGTAACCATAGAATATGACCCTAATCGAAATGCATACATTTGTCTCATACACTATGGGGATGGTGAGAAAAAATATATTTTACACCCCATAGGGGCTATAATTGGAGATACCATTGTTTTTGGTACAGAAGTTCCTATAAAAATGGGAAATGCCCTACCTTTGAGTGCGGTTTGAACTATTGGTTTACGTAATTGGAAGTAACCAACTAGTTTTACGGTGAAACCTAGAAATCGATCACTGATCCAATTGGAGTACCTCTACAGGATATACCTCAACAGAAAACTGAAGAGTAACGGCAGCAAGTGATTGAGTTTAGTAGTTCCTCATATAAAATTATTGACTCTAGAGATATAGTAATATGGAGAAGAAAAAATTGTTTCAAGCACCAACAGAACCGGAAGCACCCTTTGTTTCAAAGTTTCAAAGAGGGGAGGACGGGTTATTCACATTTCATTTGATGGTCAGAGGCGAATTGAAAGCTAAGTTGTGGTAATTCTAAGGATACCCCTCGGGAAAATTAGAGATGTCTCCTACGTTACCCGTACCATCTGGAAGTAGCAACGTAATTTCATAGAGTCATTCAGTCTGAATGCTACATGAAGAACATAAGCCATATGAAGGAACGGGGAGACCTAGGATGTAGAAGATCATAACATGAGTGATTCGGCAGATTTGGATTCCTATATACCCACGCGTGCGGTACTTCATTGTGTGATCTATATCTATATATCTATATCTATATTTCTATATCTATATATAGATATATAGATATATAAGATCCATCTGTATAGATATCATCATTTACATCCAGAAAGTCGTATGCTTTGTAAGAAGCTTGTACAGTTTGGGAAGAGGTTTTGATTGATCAAAAAGAAGAATCTACTTCAACCGATATGCCCTTAGGCATGGCCATACATAACAAAGAAATCACACTCGGAAAGGGTGGACAATTAGCTAGAGCAGCAGGTGCTGTAGCAAAACTAATTACAAAAGAGGGGAAATCGGCCACATTAAAATTACCTTCTGGGGAGGTCCGTTTGATATCCAAAAACTGCTCGGCAACAGTCGGACAAGTGGGAAATGTTGGAGTAGACTAGAAAAATTTAGGTAGAGCCGGATCTAAATGTTGGCTAGGTAAGCGCCTTATAGTAAGAGGAGTAGTTATGAACCCTGTAAACCATCCGCATGGGGTGGTGAAGGGAGGGCCCCAATTGGTAGAAAAAAAACCCGCAACTCCTTGGGGTTTTCCTGCACTTGGAAGAAGAAGTAGAAAAAGGAAGAAATATAGTGATAATTTGATTCTTCGTCATCATACTAAATAGTAGAGAAAATCGAAATTGTTTCTTCGTCTTTACAAGAAAAAAGGAGTAATTAACTGTGAGACATTCACTAAAAAAATCCTTTTGTAGCGAATCATTTATTAAGAAAAATAAATAAATATGGACGAATGACGGGAATTGAACCCGCGCATGGTGGATTCACAATCCACTGCCTTGATCTACATCCGCCCTTATACTATGTAAAAATGATCTATATCTTAATTTCTACCCTTTCGTTATCATTCTTTTTTCCTTCTAAGATAGGAAAAATGCTAAATAATTGTGAAATTAATCAAAAACGTTCAAAAATGTATGTATAAATATTTATAAATAAAAAGATTACTAATAAAATAAAAGTAAAGGAGCAATATCAAAAAAGTTGATATTGCTCCTTTACTTTCAAAAACTCATCTACTTTAATTTAAGATAAAATTTTTATCCATTAATAGATGGAGCTTCGATCGTAGCTAGATCTAGAGGGAAATTATGAGCATTACGTTCATGCATTACTTCCATACCAAGGTTATCTCGGTTAATAATATCAGCCCAGGTATTAATTACACGACCTTGACTATCAACTACGGATTGGTTGAAATTGAAACCATTTAAGTTGAAAGCCATAGTGCTGATACCTAAAGCGGTAAGCCAAATACCTACTACAGGCCAAGCAGCTAAGAAGAAATGTAAAGAACGAGAATTGTTGAAACTTGCATATTGGAAGATCAATCGGCCAAAATAACCATGAGCAGCTACAATATTATAGGTTTCTTCCTCTTTACCAAATTTGTAACCTTTATTAGTAGATTCATTTTCTATGGTTTCCTTGATCAAACTAGAAGTTACTAAGGAACCATGCATAGCACTGAATAGGGAGCCGTCGAATACACCAGCTACACCTAACATGTGAAATGGATGCATAAGAATATTATGCTCAGCCTGAAATACAATCATAAAATTGAAACTACCAGAAATTCCTAGATGCATACCATCTGAAAAGCTTCCCTAACCAATAGGATAGATCAAGAAAACAACAATAGTGGCTACAACAGGAGCTGAATATGCAACAGCAATCCAAGGACGCATACCCAGATGAAAACTAAGTTCCCACTCACGACCCATGTAGCAAGCTACACCAAGTAAGAAGTGTAGAACAATTAGTTCATAAGGACCGTCTTTGTATAACCATTCATCAACGGATGCCGCTTCCCATATAGGATAAAAGTGCAAACCTATAGCCGCAGAAGTAGGAATAATGGCACCATAAATGATATTGTTTCCATAAAGTAGAGATCCAGAAACAGGCTCACGAATACCATCAATATCTACTGGAGGGGCAGCAATAAAAGCGATAATAAATACAGAAGTTGCGGTCAATAAAGTAGGAATCATCAAATCACCAAACAATCCAATGTACAGACGATTTTCAGTGCTGGTTATCCAGTTACAGAAGTGACCCTATAGGCTTTCGCTCTCGCGTCTCTCTAAAATTGCAGTCATGGTAAAATCTTGGTTCATTTAATCATTAGGGACTCCCAAGCACAAAAATTCTCTATAATTAGAAAATTTGTGGACTTGTTATTCAACAATATAACATGACTTATATACCACTGTCAACCAATACCAATATCCATAGTAAGTATGCTCTTATTTAGATTTATCTGAATTTCCCTTTTTACCTCATTTCATTCATTAAAAAAAGTTGATTTTCTATGGATCGCTATATATATATATATATATATATATATATATATATATATATATATATATATATATATATATATATAACTTCGATATATTAGTTATAGTGAGTTGCCCGGGACTCAAACCCGAAACTAGTTGGATGAAGTAGATAATTTCTTCTTTAATCAAATTCAACAATAAAACAAGAAAAAAATCCCTCCCAAAACCGTGCTTGCATTTTTCAGTGCACACGGCTTTCCCTACGCATACATCTAAACCTGAATTACTTCCCTAGGAAAAGACTCTAAGAAAGTCAAATATTCAATTAATGAACCCCGAATCTTGACTCTTACTCCATAAGCATTTCAAAATCCTATAGATATAGATATAGAAAACTAAAACAAATGATTTTTTTATCATAACCTATTTTATATTATAAATGATTGACGAAATCGTTTCTGAAAAGAATATCCAAATACCAAATCCGACCTCTATATAACCTCTGCAAGGTAAAAGAAGTTCTTGGAAAAATCAAAGAAAAAATATCTTCTTCTTCTTTAAAGAAATCTTCCAATGAGAAAATTTTCTGCATATCCGTAAAAACTAATCAATAATATCACAATCAGATAAATTGGCCCAAACCGGCTTACTAATGGGATGACCAAATACATTACAAAATTTTGCTTTATCCAATTATCTAATTAGAGGAATAATTGGAACTATTGTATCAAGCTTTTTCATAACAATTTTTATTAGAAATGAATTTTGTAACATCTGACTTTGTACCACTAAAAGATTGAGCCGAATACTTAAAAAATAGCCTAAAAAGTGAAATGAATGCTGGTAGAATTGGTTTAACTGGATAGTTCCTGGTCGAGACCAAATATCAAAATGACATTGCCATAAATAGATAAAATAGTATTTCCATTTATTTATCAAAAGAGGAGTATTCTTTGAAACCAGAATTTCCTTGATATCTAACATGATGGATGAAAGTATCCTTAAAGAATGATAAGGTATATGAACAATCCTTAACGGATACTTCTACAAGATGTTCTATTTTTTTCATAGAAAAAAATTCGCTAAAAAAAGGCTAAAATATTTTAACCGTAACTAAGAGGATTTATTACGTAGAAAAAGAAAGATAGATTCGTATTCCCGTACATATAAATTATATAGGAACAAGAAAAATCTTGGATTACTTTTTGAAAAAAAAAAGTAGAAATCAATTTTTTTGGAGTAAAAAGACTATTCCAATTATAATAGTAATAAAAAAAACAACCGTAATAAAGGAAAGAAAGAGACATCTTTTATCCAATATCGAAGGATTTGAACCAAGATTTCCAGATGGATAGGATAGGGTATTCGTATATCTGACTCATGATTTAAATATATCACTTTATCTTCGAAAAGGGAAAAATGGAATGAATTGATCTCAAATTATTATAAGATTTTACGATTTCTAATTCCCTTAAGGAAGAGATAAATAATTGTAGGGAAAATAGAATCTCCACGACGCCAACAAAACCTTCTAATATTATTTGAGAATAAAAATTATTGTTATAACCCCTAAAAGCATTTTTGTTAGAATCGTTAGCAAAAATGATGAAATAAGTCTGTTGATACATTCGAGTAATTAACCGTTTTACAATTAGTAAACTAAATTTATTGTTATAACCTACATTTTCTACAAAAATGGACCCATGACCATAAGCTAGTCCATAAATATATTCCCGAAAAAAAGGTGGGTATAGGGTGTCCTGGTGTTGAGATCTATGGAGTTCTAAATATGCTCGATATTCCTCCATTTAAAATTAAAAAAGTCTATTTGGTCAAACAAAGAATCAAAGATTCGTTGGATTATCAAATGACACATAGTGCGATATGATCAAAACAGGGAATTCTAGGTAGATAGATAGATATATATAGATATATATATATATATATATATATATATATATATATATATATATATATATATATATATACACACACACCTAGAAAACAAGTAAAATCCATCAACGAACTCTCTCTAATCGCTTTTTCCACCTAATGTTTGTTCTAGGATAACAAGCTAGTTAGGAATCCTTTATTTTTTTTCAACCTAATCACTCTTTTGATTTTGGAAAAAATATCTTTATCAATATACTCTTTCTTTTA
The DNA here is from genome assembly GCA_026413185.1 of Pueraria montana var. lobata. NCBI lineage: Eukaryota > Viridiplantae > Streptophyta > Magnoliopsida > Fabales > Fabaceae > Pueraria > Pueraria montana. Next base: position 96,909,390 of record CM048647.1, on the reverse strand, counting down.
CACATTTATCGCTACCCCCAAAATATAATGGAAAATAGCTATATAGTTAGGACTCATAACAAAAATAAATAATCTATTCACCAGAAAAGCTTTTACCATATCAAGCACTAACCTCTTTTTAACGTACAATTAGATAGGGTAATCATTCAAATAAAAAATAAATGAAAGCTCGTTGCTTTTTGTTTCCCTATTATAATTGGAGCCACCAAGCTCTATCCCTTTATTAATTAAACCCAACTGAATTTTTTTGTTCCGAGCTAAGAATTCACAAACAAAAATTTTGGCCGGATCCTATAAGAATGAAATATTTTTAGAATTCTTCATCAATACGACATGCTACTTTTTCCATTCATTCCTTTCTGGATCAGTCATGGTTTTACAAGCTCTACCAATGGTATGGACGAACCGACTGCTTCATAGAAATGTATAAAAAATAGAGTCGCTCTTAAAAGCCGAGAACTCTACCATTGAGTTAGCAACCCCAATACAATTTAGAAAATAACATGGATGTATATATCCAATCGCAATAAAAACAATAAAATTAAAAGATTGAATTGTCTAATAAAATATCAGACATTAAAAAATAGAAAAACTCAAAATGTTGAGGGCGAATTGATTCTCAACATACAAATGAACAGATAAAACAAAACAATTTTCTAAAAAATAAAAATAAAAAAATGGTATACCAATTCTTTATCTACTATGTTATACATTATTATTATTATTATTATTATTATTATTATTATTATTATTATTATTATTATTATTATTATTATTATTATTATCATCATCATCATCTTTACCTTTCAATTCAATAAATAATTCAATTACTTACCTTTTAATAAAAAAAAATTTCTTGTTTGTATCGCAGAAAATCCGATGAACCTACCATTTGATGAAGTAATAAAGCCTATTTAACATGAGTAAATTGATCAATTTATTCACAATCGGATTATATTTATTTGATACACTGTTGTCAATATTAGTATTGAAAAAGAATACAATCGAGAAAACAAATGAATAAAATAAAAATGATAAAATATAATATTAATGAAATATTAATATTTCATTAGGACTATATTTTCTATTTTAAATATTAGAAATTCGATTATTATTATGTTATAATTACTTATAACAAAAATTCTTTAAATATATCAATTTTATTATATTCTAATTCTAAACTAAAAACTTATAAAAAATTATAGAAATCTAAAAATAAATATGAAAATATAAATTTAATATAGAAATAGAAAAGAATAAAAAAATAGAGCAACCTCCCTATTATGTGAAATTCACATCGAAAAAGGAAATCGTCGTTTTCCCTTAGAAATTGTAATAACTTTTTTCGTAAAATCTCGTCTGCTTACTACGTTTCTATTCCAATCTATTCCAATACGAAACAAATAAATAAATATATATATATATATATATATATATATATATATATATAATAAGTATCTTTGTATTGTAGTCTTGTATTCGGCTCAATCCTTTTAGGAAAAGATTGGATCGAGTTTAATTGCAATTAATTCTTTGCTTACCTTACAAAGTATCCATTGCTTCGAATTCAAATTTGATCTCCTTCCATACTTCACAAGCAGCAGTTAATTCAAGACTCCATTTGCTAGCCTCACTGATAATTTCATTACCTTCACGAGCAAGATCGCATCCTTCATTTCGAGCCTGCACACATGCTTCAAGAGCTACTCGATTAGCTACAGCACCAGGTGCATTTCCCCAAGGGTGTCCTAAAGTTCCTCCACCAAATTGGAGTACGGAATCATCTCCAAAGATCTCGGTCAGAGCAGGCATATGCCAAACGTGAATACCTCCCGAAGCAACAGGCATAACACCTGGTAGAGAAACCCAATCCTGAGTGAAATAAATACCACGACTTTGATCTTTTTCAATAAAATCATCACATAGTAAATCAACAAAACCTAAAGTGATTTCTCTTTCCCCTTCAAGTTTACCTACTACGGTACTGGAGTGAACATGTTCTCCACCAGACAAACGTAATGCTTTAGCTAGTACACGAAAGTGCATACCATGATTCTTTTGTCTGTCGATAATTGCATTCATTGCACGATATATATGAAGAAGTAGACCATTATCTCGGCAATAATGAGCCAAGCTAGTATTTGCAGTGAATCCCCCTGTTAAATAATCATGCATTATGATAGGAACGCCTAATTCTCTGGCAAATACAGCTATTTTTATCATTTCTTCGCATGTACCTGCAGTTGCATTCAAGTAATGCCCTTTGACTTCACCTGTTTCAGCTTGTGCTTTATAAATCGCTTCAGCGCAAAATAAGAAACGGTCTCTCCAACGCATAAATGGTTGGGAATTCACATTTTCATCATCTTTGGTAAAATCAAGTCCCCCACGAAGACATTCATAAACTACTCTACCATAATTCTTAGCGGATAACCCCAATTTAGGTTTAATAGTACATCCAAATAGGGGACGACCATACTTGTTCAATTTATCTCTCTCAACTTAGATGCCATGAGGCAAACCTTGGAAAGTTTTAATATAAGAAATAGGGATTCGTAAATCCTCCAGACGTAGAGCGCGCAGGGCCTTGAACCCAAATACATTATCGACAATGGAAGTAAACATGTTAGTAATAGAACCTTCTTCAAAAAGGTCTAAGGGATAAGCTACATAAGCAATATATTGATTTTCTTCCATAGTAACAGGTTCGAGGTGGTAGCATCGTCCTTTGTAACAGTCAAGATTGTTAAGCCCATCGGTCCACACAGTTGTCCATGTACAAATAGAAGATTCGGCGGCTACCACGACACTTACTTCTTCAGGCGAAACTCCAGGTTGAGGAGTTACTCAAAATGCTGCCAAGATATCAGTATCTTTGGTTTCATAGTCAGGAGTATAATAAGTCAATTTATAATCTTTAACACCAGCTTTGAACCCAACACTTGCTTTAGTCTCTGTTTGTGGTGACATAAATCCCTCCCTACAACTCATGAATTAAGAATTCTCGAAACAACAAGGTCTACTCAACATGACTTAGGAGTTAATGAAATCTTTCACTTCACAGGAATCTTTCACAAATAATCAACTAATATTATCAATTAATCCCCAAGGTTTGTTATTATTAAACAGCGGTATTTGATTTGTCAAATACATCATTATTGTATACTCTTTTAGATGTATGGCGCAACCCAATTTTTGTTTTTTTTTTTCAATTTCGAATCTCCTATCCTTTTTTTAATTTTGGAATCGAAATATCTAATCTAAATAATAAAAAAATCACTCTTAATCTTGACAGTGATATATGTTGTATATGTAAATCCTAGATGTAAAAATAGGTAGACTTCTCCTCGGAAAAAAAAAGTAGGTAAAAAAATATGCTAAGTATAAATTGTCTACTGATGAAATACGAAAGCCGATGATATTGAAAAAAAAAAGAATAGTAAATAAGGTTCAGGTTCGACTTCCATAGAGAATATAGATGATATTGTCTACAATGATAGAAAAAAGTAAAAAACTTTCGAAAGATTTTATCCAATTGAAATTTTCAAAATGACTAGGGTAAGCTTAAGAATTCAATCTTTGAAAATGAATAAGTAAACAATTTCATTGGATTGGTTTGGTGGTACCAAAAAAATAGAGTACTAACTCCCATTTCTTATTTATTATTGCATTTCTTATTTATTATTGAATTAACCGATCAACTTGCTTTGTTATCGAACATTTCTTTTTTATTTCAAAAATTTTTCGAAAAAAAATTGGATATATTTTTTATATGCGAATAAATCCTACTACTTCTGGTCCTGAGGTTTCTGTGCTTGAAAAAAAAAATCTGGGACGTATCACCCAAATAATTGGTCCGGTACTAAATGTAGCTTTTCCCCCAGGGAAGATGCCTAATATTTACAATGCTCTGGTAGTTAAGGGTCGAGATACTGTTGGTCAACAAATTAACGTGACTTGTGAAGTACAGCAATTATTAGGAAATAATCGAGTTAGAGCTGTAGCTATGAGTGCTACAGATGGTCTAACGAGAGGAATGGAAGTGAGTGACACAGGAGCTCCCCTAAGTGTTCCAGTAGGTGGAGCAACTCTAGGACGAATTTTCAACGTGCTTGGAGAGCCCACTGATGATTTAGGTCCTGTAGATACTCACACAACATCTCCCATTCATAGATCTCTGCCTACCTTTATACGATTAGATACAAAATTATCCATTTTTGAAACAGGAATAAAAGTAGTATATCTTTTAGCTCCTTATCATCGTGGAGGAAAAATAGGACTTTTCGGTGGAGCTGGAGTGGGTAAAACAGTACTAATTATGGAATTGATCAATAACATTACCAAAGCTCATAGAGGTGTATCTGTATTTGGCAGAGTAGTTGAACGTACTCATGAGGGAAATGATCTTTATATGGAAATGAAAGAGTCTGGAGTAATTAATTAACAAAATATTGCATAATCAAAAGTAGCTCTAGTATATGGTCAAATGAATGAACCGCCCAGAGCTCGTATGAGAGTTGGTTTAATTGCCCTGACTATTGCGGAATATTTTTGAGATGTCAATGAACAAGATGTAATTCTATTTATCGACAATATATTTCGCTTCGTCCAAGCAAGATCTGAAGTATCTGCCTTATTAGGTCGAATGCCCTCTACTGTGGGTTATCAACCCACTCTTAGTACTGAAATGGGTTCTTTACAAGAAAGAATCACTTCTACCAAAGAGGGGTCCATAACTTCTATTCAAGCAGTTTATGTACCCACAAATGATTTAACTGATCCCTCCCCTGCTACGACATTTACACATTTAGATGCTACTATTGTACTATCAAGAGGATTAGCGGCCAAAGGTATCTATCCAGCAATAGATCCTTTAGATTCAACCTCAACTATGCTCCAACCTCGGATCGTTAGTGAAGAACATTATGAGACTGCGCAAAGAGTTAAACAAACTTTACAACGTTACTAAGAACTTCAAGACATTATAGCTTCAGACGAATTATTCGAAGAAGATCGCTTAATCGTAGCAAGAGCACGAAAAATTGAGCGTTTCTTATCACAACCCTTTTTCGTAGCAAAAGTTTTTACTGGTTCGCCGGGGAAATATGTTGGTCTAGCAAAAACAATTAGAGGGTTTAAATTTATTCTTTCTGGAAAATTAGATGGTCTTCCTAAACAAGCCTTTTATTTGGTAGGTAATATCGATGAAGCTACCGCGAAGGCTACGACCTTAGAAATGGAGAGCAACTTGAAGAAATGACTTTAAATCTTTGTGTACTGACCCCCAATCAAATTGTTTGGGATTCCGAAGTGAAGGAAATCATTTTATCTACTAATAGCGGACAAATTGGAGTATTACCAAATCATGCGCCTATTGCCACAGTTGTAGATATAGGTATTTTGAGAATATGTTTTCTTAAAGACCAATGGTTAACGATGGCTCTGATGGGCAGTTTTGCTAGAATAAACAATAATGAGATCACTGTTTTAGTAAATGATGCGGAAAAGAGTAGTAACATTGATCCACAAGAAGCACATCACACTCTTGAAATAGCATAAGCTAATTTGATTAAGGCGAAAGGCAAGAGACAAACAAGTGAGGCAAATCTAGCTCTTAGGCGAGCTAGGACACGAGTAGAGGCTATCAATGTGATTTCGTAACAAGTTGATGCATCCAAATATCGGAATAACTAAAAAATTGAAAATTAAACAATAAGAAAAGATAGAAAAAAGAAAAGAAAAAGGTGAGTAGAAAAACTTATTAGATACCATTGACTCTAGTATCTAATAAGTTCTAACTATACTTTACCTACTATTGGATTTGAACCAATGACTCTCGCCGTATGAAAGCAATACTCTAACCACTGAGTTAAGTAGGTCATTTATCAACCCCCCCCCCCCAAAATGGATGGTACCTATCTATCAGATCAATTGATTATAATGTAATATTACTTAGAAGCAATACCAATGCAATATCCGTTCAAGGGATTGGATAGTGTAATATTCATTTTGACCAGAAATTATCTACATACTATGATAAAACATGTATCAAAAGCACAAGGGCTATAGCTCAGTTAGGTAGAGCACCTCGTTTACACGAGCGCCAATTTTTTTTTTCAGAGGAGTTCATCTTGTAATCAAAAGAGTTTATCTTATAGTAAGAAATCAATGTCTTACTCCATTTTAAGGAACAAAACAAGAGAACAATAGCCTGACAAAGGGTTTAGCCATAAAATAGAATCCATCATTTATTTGAGATATTGATAAGGTGAATACCCATTTCTCGTTATGAACTTTAAGGTGTATGAAGTGTCATTTCCTATCTTATATTTTAATTTTAGTCGGTAGATAAGGAGTCCATTTAACTTAAGTTGATCTAGGCCAGAAGCATACCTACGTCAAGATAATCCTTCTTTGAAACACTTTGGTAGTGCTCTTAGATTGTAATCCAAATAAAAAAAATCAGAGCATAGGGATTCATCTCTTTATTCTTTCTGTCAAGAAAAAATATGGTGGACTAACTAATATTTCTATCAGTTAATGAAAAAGCTCAATGCAAAAAAAAATGCACGTTTGGGTTTTTAAAACAATTCAAATCATTTAGATAATAATCAGTTTGATTTGTTTTACAGAGAAGGTCTACGGTTCGAGTCTGTATAACCCTAATATTCCTACAGATACTAATAATATTTACGATCGAATATATCTCATCACTAATACTATTACTAAATAATAATAGAATAAATAATAATAGAATAGAAAGAACTTGTAAATTTCTATCCGAACATATTAATATTCGATAGAATAATAATAATATTAGTATATTCAAATACTAGTCTAAAAAAATTTAGACTTTAGACTAATAATTAATACTAATCTGGTATATTTTCCACATTTAGGGGAGTACATTTATGTTTCTTCTTTACGAATATGATATTCTTTGGACATTTCTAATCATATCAAGTTTTATTCCTATTTTGGCATTTCTAATTTCTGGAATTTTAGCCCCGAATAGCAAGGGACCAGAGAAACTTTCTAGTTATGAATCGGGAATAAAACCAATAGGCGATGCTTGGTTACAATTTTGAATCTGTTATTATATGTTTGCTCTCATTTTTGTTGTTTTTGATGTTGAAACGATTTTTCTTTATCCATGGGCAATGAGTTTCGATGTATTACGGGTATCCGTATTTATAGAAGCTTTCATATTCGTGCTTATCCTAATTGTTGGTTCAGTTTATGCATGGCAAAAGGGGGCATTAGAATGGTCTTAATTCTTGACTATTTAGACAATTAGAAAAAAATATTGAGACAATTATGAATTCCATTGAGTTTCCCTTACTTGATCAAACAACCAAAAATTCAATTATTTCAACTACATTAAATGATCTTTCAAATTGGTCAAGATTATCCAGTTTATGGCCGCTTCTCTATGGTACTAGTTGTTGCTTCATTGAATTTGCTTCATTAATAGGATCACGATTCGACTTTGATCGTTATGGACTAGTACCACGATCTAGTCCTCAGCAGGCAAACCCAATTTTAACACCGGGCACAGTAACTATGAAAATGGCTCCTTCTTTAGTTTGATTATATGAACAAATGCCCGAACCAAAATATGTTATTGCTATGGGAGCCTATACAATTACGGGGGGATGTTTAGTACCGATTCTTATAGTACTGTTCGGGGCGTGGATAAACTAATTCTAGTGGATGTCTATTTGCAGGGTTGTCCACCTAAACCGAAGGCCATTATAGATGCTATAACTAAACTTCGTAAGAAAATATCTCGAGAAATCTATGAAGATCAAATGAGTTCTCAACAAGAGAATAGATGTTTTACAACCAACCACAGGTTTCATGTTGGATACAGTACTCATACCGGCAATTATGGTCAAGAAATATTCTATCAACTGCCATCTACTTCAGAGATACCATCTGACACATTTTTTTAAAGTACAATAATAAATAGCAATTCCATTTTTAAAAATTTCATCATAATGTAAATAGGAAATACTTTAATTCATCGTAAAGCACAATAATACTTTGGTTTGCTGGCAGAGGATTGGTAGTCCTCATGGTGCCAACCTAGTTGGGATTATGGGGCTCTATTATGATGCTCTTGCAAACCTTTGCATTAAAAAAAAGTAGGAAATACTAATACCAAATTCATAAAAAAATTCAGGAGAAGCAAAAAAATGCAAGGTCGTTGTCTTCTTGGCTAGTCAAACATGGACTAATTAATAGATCATTGGGTTTCGATTACCAAGGAATAGAGACTTTACAAATAAAGCCCGAGGATTGGCATTCCATTGCTGTCATTTTATATGTATATGGTTACAATTATCTATGTTCCCAATGTGCCTATGATGTAGCACCAGGAGGATTATTAGCTAGTGTATATCATCTTACGAGAATATAGTATGGTATAGATCAACCCGAAGAGGTATGCATAAAACTATTTGTCGCAAGAAAAAATCCCAGAATTCCTTCGATTTTCTGGGTTTGGAAAAGTCCGGATTTTCAAGAAAAGGAATCTTATGATATGTTGGGAATCTCTTATGATAATCATCCGCGTCTGAGACGTATTTTAATGCCCGAAAGTTGGATAGGATGGCCTTTGTGTAAAGATTATATCGCCCCAAATTTTTATGAAATACAAGATGCTCACTAAATGATAAAAATAAGAAACTAATCCAAACTTCTACAACCCCTGATATTCAAAGAATATCAATACATTCTCTTATAGATCAAACAAAGTAATTGACATTAAACCTGACAGAATAATGGAAGTATCATTCACATCTTATTATGTATGTGAGAAATCACAAAATTCATAAATTATATAATAATATAGGGATTAAAAATGGGATAGGGGTTCTTTAAGATTCTAAAATATGAACAATATTTAATTCTTATGAGTCAAGCCAATAAAATAAATAGGATGAACTACAAAAATTCTTTATCATGAACTTTCTAACGTGCACATCAACATCAACAATTAAATGGCCACGAAAAAGAAATAGTAACATCAAAGGAGATGAAGAAAATGGAAATAAAAAAACAAAAAGAAATGGGCTCGATTCTTTTTGTGTAATCCATCTAAGATGAATTTTTAATATTCCCACTCCACCCCTAAACTCTCTTAGACTAGACTTTTAGGTCTTTCAACCAACTAATTAAACCATTCGAATATTGTCGAAATAGAAACATTCTTTTTGTAGCGCGGAAAAAAGGTAAACAAAATCAAATAAATAAAGAATTCATTATATATTCAGCGAATATACCTAAAAAATGCATCTATTCTTTAATCATCTAGGAAAAATATATCTACAGATACTTAAATAGATACTCATACAAATGAATCATGTGCCAGGAACCAGATTTGAACTGGTGACATGAGGATTTTCCGTCCTCTGCTCTACCAACTGAGCTATCCCGACCATTCTTGATGCATAAGACTCATTTTTATTTTAGAAGATTACTGGAGTATATGTCAATGAATCTATATCAACTAAGTAAAAAAAAGACGAAAAATAAAAGTTTGTAAGTTAGTTTCAGTAGTAGTAATAATTTTGTATTATTTTGTTAATCACGCATATGAGAATTCCTTGCTCAAAAATAAGATATTCATTTGTACGTTTATCATTAAAAAAAATTCTCTGTGTTTCACATATATATATTTCAAAACTTGTGACTTGTAATTATGATAAGAGATTTTTGAAAATAAAAAGACAAATTCCAATTTAGTTGTGAAAGAATAAACTAAATATAAACTGAATAAAACACATAAATAACGACTTAAAGATAGAGAGGATATGGGAAAAAATTAGAAAGTTAAACAAGCCTTTTGGGGATAGAGGGACTTAAACCCTCACTATTTCTTATGTCGAGAGATTTTCCTCTTACTATAAATTTCATTGTTGTCGATATTGACATGTAGAATAGGACTCTACCTTTATTCTCGTCTGATTAATCAGTTCTTCAAGGGATCTATCAGATTATGATGGAGTGAATAATTTGATCAACGAATATTTCATCTTTTCTTCAACTTGGAATTGATTTGATTCACATCTTTCATTTGTGAATATTTTTATCACAAATGGATCTTCATTAATCAATTGAAATAGTATTTCAGTATATATATATATGTTTATCTTTGATCCATTCCTGGAATTTTGATGGAAGGATTCTTTTCCTAATGCAAAAAGGAAAAATCGTCAACTCCGTTTGTTAGAACAGCTTCCATTGAGTCTCTGCACCTATCCCTTTTTTATTATCACTTTCCAAACTTTTCTTTGTTTTCAGAAAACGGGATTTGGCTTAGGATTGCCCATTGTGAATTCCAAGGTTTCTCTGAATTTGAAAGTTCTCACTTGGTAAGTTTCCATACCAAGACTCAATCCAATTAAGTCCGTAGCATCAACCAATTTCGCCATATCCCCCTCTTTTTTATTTGATATTTGAATCTCATTATAATGCTTTTTTCATTTCTATTATGAGAATTATGCGGGAACTTTTGAATTCATTAAATACAAATTTTTATATTAATATTAAAAAATGTTTTCTCCTATTTTATTGATTTTCTTTCATCTATACTTGATACTATTATTTGCTTGAATTAGAAATGATTCTATTATCTATATATTCACAATTCAATATACACATATCTATTTCTATTCTATGCCCCTACTTCTATTATTTTTTCATGCAATTTGGAATACTCGAATGGTCGATTCCTTTTTTTTCATCTTAGTTTTTATTCTTATCTTTCCGAATTAAAACATGGGAATCTTTTATTATGATCTGGGTTGGGCTTTTCTCTTTCTTTCATTTTTTTATTTTTTCCTTAAAGCAAACAGATACAGACTCTCTATAACAAAAACCAAAAAAATGAAAATTTTCATTTTTTTTAGTTTTTTGTTGAAATAAACAATCCATTTATTCATATAGAATTGATAGAACTAAAACGAATCTAATGGCTATAAATAACCATTCTTTTAATGTAGAATTAGACATTCATTTAGAAATATGAAATTCCTAATTATTTACTAAAATTTACTTTGAAAAAATAATATTTTTGAAATAATCAAATATATATATATATATATATATATATTTGATAAATAGATTGAAATTTATTATATTAATATTAATTATTAATCCCTATCTTGCACTTTATGTTATGTAATAAAATATCAAATAAATAATATAAATAAGAAATATTGGATTGGATATTCTATATTTTCTATGTTTGTATTAATTTGAATTATGTTATAAATAACTAACAATTTATATCTAAGATCCCATTTATTAAATTCCTATGCATACGCATATTTTGGTCATCGATTCGAATCCAATAGCCAGCTTTTCTCAATTTGTTTTTGATTTTTTACATAATTGAGAATATCTTTTTTATAAATAAAAAATTTTAAAAATAAAAAATTGGGAGAGTTTGATCTCTGTGGAACAAATCAAGAAAAAAACCTACTTTTTTTTTATATACAATAGAATAAAGTTCGGATATTGATAGATTTCGTCTAATTCTTCTTTGTAGTATAATACTTTAGTAGATTTCGCTTCATTTATAATATTTTTCATTTAGTTTATTTTAATTTTGATTTATAAGATTTTCCATTAAAAAAAAAGGAGTCTTTATGTCACGTTACAAAGGACCTCGTTTCAAAAAAATACGCCGTCTAGGGTCTTTACCAGGACTAACTAGTAAAAGGCCAACAGTCAAAAGCGAACTTAGAAATCAATCGTGCTCCAGTAAAAAGTCTCAATATTGTATTCGTTTAGAAGAAAAACAAAAATTGCATTTTCAATATGGTCTTACAGAACGACAATTGCTTAAATACATTTGTATCGCCGGAAAAGCTAAAGGATCAACTAGTCAGGTTTTATTGCAACTACTTGAAATGCGCTTGGATAACATACTTTTTCTATTGGGTATGGCTGTGACTATTCCTCAAGCCCGCCAATTAATTAACCATAGACATGTTTTAGTTAATAGTCGTATAGTGGATATACCAAGTTATCGTTGCAAACCTCAAGATATTATTACAGCGAAGGATGAACAAAAATCAAAAAGTCTTATTCAAAATTATCTTGATTCAGCCCCCCGTGAGAAATTGCCAAATCATTTTACTCTTCACCCATTCCAATATAAAGGATTAATCAATCGAATAATAGAAAATAAATGGGTTGGTTTGAAAATAAATGAATTACTGGTTGTAGAATATTATTCTCGTCAGACTTAAACCTAACTAAAATAACAAGAGTTTTTATACGAGGATTTTCCGCCATTCATATATCCTAGACTTAGATATAGTAAAATTGTCATTCCTTGCCCACTTTTTCAACTATTTTTTGTATTACGGAAAAATTATGAATAGAGAGTCCATATCAAAAAAATTGAAATAATGGTATGCATTGTGACGAGTAATATTGATGAATTTGGTAAAGATTCAGAAAAAGAAGGATTCGAACCCTCGGTAGACAAAAAGCCTACATAGCAGTTCCAATGCTATGCCTTGAACCACTCGGCCATCTCTCCTACATAATGATGTCCAGAAATCAGATGAATAGTGAATCATTCATATTTTTGATAAATGCATAAAACCTAATCAAACTATAAAAATAGAAAGAAAATTTATAATTAAAAAAACCTCCTAGGAGGTCTTAGGATAAACAAATTTGATTAATGAGTCTGTTTCTATGTTATTTCGCACTGTATTGTACAATTCCTTTATTTGTGGGATTTATTTCTCACTCGATAATTAATTAAATTATAGAATGGATTTTTACCCATGCCTAGATCTCGGATAAATGAAAATTTTATTGATAAGCCTTTTCAATTGTAGCCAATATCTTATTACGAATAATTCTGACAACTTCGGGAGAAAAAAGGGCATTCACTTATTACAGAGATGGTGCGATTTGATTCTATTGTTTTACCGAAATCGGTAAAAAAAATGGAAAAAGCTCGCACTTGCTGAAGGTGAAATTTATAAATAAAAGGATTAATTCCTTCTGTCGTGTATCCTCGATTAATGCAGCCTCATATGCTTGAACTTTAGGTTTATAGTATTAAGCGAAAGGTTATACCTATACTTATGTGGTTAGGTCAACCCTAACCTACTAGTAGTACTGATAGGCAGCATTGGGAAAGAAGCACTACGATTGGGAATCAAGCACACAAAAACTTTGTATCTATATATAGATAGATATCCATGTCTTATCGAGATTGGGACAAACAAGAATGGTTGGGACAATAAATATCCATCTCGTTCATATTTTTGATACCCATATAACCATCGAAGATTATTGAGGTGACTAATTCTGCAAAATTAAGTAGCGTTGAGGACAAAGAAATTGTTGGAGTTACTGTTTTTTTATCCAGTACCAACATATTTAATGTTAAGAAAGAATTTTTTACAGGAAGGTTGGCTAGAGATTTTTTGTAAAAACACTAGCCCTATTCAGTTGATAATGAGAATACTGCAATCTTTTTTTATTCTATGTATTTTTATCATTACACACATAAGGGAGAAGCCGTATGAGATGAAAATCTCACGTACAGTTCTGGAGCAGAGATTCTTTGAACCCAATAACGACCGTAACGAATGTTAGCTCAATCTAAAGGAAATTATGCAGAAGCTTTACAGAATTCTTATGAGGCTATGTGACTGGAAATTGATCCCTATGATCGAAGTTATATACTTTATAACATAGGCCTTATCCACACAAGTAACGGAGAACATACTAAAGCTATGGAATATTATTTTCGGGCGCTCGAATGAAACCCATTCTTACCCCAAGCTTTTAATAATATGGTCGTGATCTGTCATTACATGCGACTATCTCTACTATAGAAAGAAAATAGAAAAGAACAAGCTGAAATACAGAGAAATACACTAGAATGGGGGGTTGAATAGTGTGTTTATAATTTCTTCGAAAACCTTTAACAAATATGAAGATAGTATATCTTAAGTTTTACAAGAGCTTAGTAAAACAGAAGATTATGCTATCGTCCAGCGGTTCAAATGCAGCAGTCCAATGAAACTGCTTTTTCTCGTTTTTCGTTAGAACACACATAAGAGATTATCGTAGATAAAATGTGTAAAAAAACACTTTCGTAGTATGTTGAAGAGATAGTTTAAGAGATATGCAAGTAAGCTAGAAAGCGAGAGAATAGAACACTTAGTTTTATACTGGTTCACTCAACTGAGCTACGTCCAGTTCTCCTTCAAAAACTTTGAAGGGTTCTACTAATCAAGATCTGATTACTCTCAAGTATTCTAACCTTGCCACTTCTGGCTACAAGTATTCTCTAGACCACTCCTGGCACACCTTTAATCTCCCCCTGAGATTAAAACAAACCCAAGTATTCTTTAACACTAAGCCACTCCTGGCTTTCCAAACATAAATGTTTGAGTATAGAAAGAAAGAGTAACTCTCACAGAGAGGATATTACAATAAACACGAATACACTAGAATCGCTTAGCAAAGCTAAGTAGAAAGCTCTTTTTGCTTAAGTGTTGATCATCCAGTCGTTTTGACAGAGTTTCGGCTCTTTTTCAATGTTTTCGTCACTCTTTGATGCAGGAGCTGGTTCCTCTATTTATAGGAAGCTTGGTGTAAAGTATCCGTTGTGGGATCTGTTCCTTTGCCAAAAGCGGTTCTCTCCAAAGCATGTGACCGTTGTCACGTTTTGACTTGGGGTGGAGAGATAGAGGAGACAGCCGTACATGTAGCGCCTCTGCTACTTGTACTTTTTCTGCAGTCAGAAGCTTCTATGTTCCTGTTCAATACTATTCAAAAGTTCAAATAGATTTTCATGTTATATTGAGAGAGAATAATCGTTGCATAGCAGAGAATCTTCATCGAAAACGTATTGTTATATTATATTAATTTTAAGATAGAGGACATAGTGTGTAGCTTATACAGACATTGGACGCTCGCTTTTACAAGAGCATTGGACGCTCGCTTTTACAAAAACATTCGACGCTCGCTTTTACAAAACATATCTGGACACTTTCCTTATTGAAACATAAAGTCGAGGTTTGAGAGATATAATACCATTGCGGCATTGGACGACGTAGATCCTATAACACTTAAACAAGACCATTAGATACTTCAAAATTTATCCTTTAATTGTTATCATCAAAACCGAAATCCGAGGGGTTGGACATCGTCCAAGGTCTTAGAACCTAACACAAGCAAATCCAAAAATACCAATATAATAAATACTAGAAATAAAGGCTTTCTACATATACATATATCGTCCAAAACAACGATTTTTATCAGCTGTAGCAAAGAATGAAACTTCATTAGAAGTCAAAATATGAAGAAATCAATATGTTTAGATACCCCCTTTTTCTATGGATAAAAGATCTAATTGATAAAGGAAGCATCGTAAGGATCAATTAACGCGGTTTTGAACCAATACAATAAAAACTGCTTACTTATCTCATGATAAAAAAGTCAGGAATCCACTTATGTAATAAAGTAGATCCCCCGATATTTTGAGCAGCGGTGTAGTATCAAATCCCAAAGATAGAAAGTATTTTCTCTTTACTTTATAAATAAGAAAGAAAATACTTTTTCCAAGATTCTATAGAAATGGATATATTATATAGAAAAGTATATGATATATAAAATCGAGATAGTTACCTTTCAGAAAATGATAATGAGGGTGTTAATGTCAATGCTTTATTCCCCTTTCTGAAGGTAGGAGAAAAGATAAAACTTAAAAAAACATGAAATTCTTTATTAGTCAAAACTCAAGTTTGAAACTTATGTTAATAACTTCTTTTTTTCTTTTAGTTAACTTCAAGATAATAGAACAAGAAAAGAATTGACTGCTGAGCCGTATGAGTCAGGAAATTCTCAAGTACGATTCTAAGGAAAGGAATTTACTCACCTATTCCGACCGAGGAGAACAGGCCATTTGACAGGGAGACTCAGAAGTTGCGGAGTCTTGGTTTAACCAAGCCGCTGAATATTGGAAACAAGGTATAGCCCTTACCCCCAGTAATTATATTGAAGCACAGAATTGGTTGAAGATCACAGGGCATTTTGAATAAGAACACTCTGTTTATTTATTTATTTTTTCTTATATTTTCTTCTTAAATTATATCTATCTATCTATAATTATATCTATCTATATAGATAGATAGATAGATAGATAGATAGATAGATAGATAGATAGATAGATAGATAGATAGATAGATAGATATAGTTATAAATTCTTGTTTATTGTCCCCATCAATCAAATTAAATTAAAAAATCATTTCTATAGGAACGACCAATTACAAAATTTAATTATATCCCTTTAAAATTGTTAGATTTTGTATAGTATTTCATAGCTAGTATTTCATAGAGATAAACGATATGTGGATATAGTAGAGACTTTCTCCTTTTTCTGCTATTCAAACTAATATTCAATCAAATTAATAAAAGAAAATAGACCTTTCAAAAAAATAAAAAATAAATAAAATACTGCTATGTTGCCTAGGATATTGCCTAATAATGAATGTTAATGACTGCTTACGGGATTTGAAATAGAGTAAGTACATGATAATACTTTTTCTCTATAAAAAAAAGGTAAAATTAGTTCCATCTAGGAACTTCTGAATAAAATATGAATACATTAGATTAGGTTGCACAAAAAATTATTTAACTTCCATTCAAAGTTCACAAAAAGGTCTTAGAAGACTAAAAAAGGTTCGTTGAGCGCCTCACTGTTATGTCATAATAGATTCGAACACTTGCCCCGGATTGACTTCGACATCATAATTGTTCTAATGAATAACTAAAGAAAATAGATTAAATTAAAGAAAATATAAAATAGATAGATGGGAGATAGAAGAGAACAAAACTCAATAGAAACATCTCTAATAAGTTCACTAATTCTGTTTTATGTTGGCAGGTCTCTTTGTGTGTGTTGTCTAGAAAGAGGAGGACTCAATGATTATTCGTTCACTGGAACCAGAAGTGAAAATTTTGGTAGATAGAGATCCCATAAAAACTTCTTTCGAGGAATGGGCAAAACCTGGTCATTTCTCAAGAACAACAGCTAAGGGACCCGATACTACTACTTGGATCTGGAACCTACATGCTGACGCTCATGATTTTGACAACCATACTAATGATTTAGAGGAGATTTCCCGAAAAGTTTTTAGTGCCCATTTCGGCCAACTCTCTATCATCTTTCTTTGGCTGAGTGGCATGTATTTTCATGGTGCTCATTTTTTAATTGATCCTGCTCACATTCGGCTTAGTGCTCAGGTGGTTTGGCCAATAGTGGGCCAAGAAATATTGAATGGTGATGTAGGGGGAGGGTTCCAAGGAATACAAATAACCTCCGGTTTTTTTTTCAGATTTGTAAAGCATCTGGAATAACTAGTGAATTACAACTCTATTGTACCGCAATTGGTGCATTGGTCTTTGCAGCCTTAATGCTTTTTGCTAGTTGGTTTCGTTATCACAAAGCTGCTCCAAAATTGGCTTGGTTCCAAGATGTAGAATCTATGTTGAATCACCATTTGACAGGGCTCCTAGGGTTGGGGTCTCTTTCTTGGGCTGGACATCAAATACATGTATCTTTACCAATTAACCAATTTCTAAATGCTGCAGTAGATCCCAAAGAGATTCCACTTCCTCATGAATTTATCCTGAATCGGGATCTTTTGGCTTAACTTTATCTGAGTTTTGCCGAGGGAGCAACCCCATTTTTCACCTTGAATTGGTCAAAATACGCAGAATTTCTGACTTTTCGTGGAGGATTAGATCCAGTAACTGGAGGTCTATGGCTGACTGATATTATACACCATCATTTAGCTATTGCAATTCTTTTCTTGGTAGCGAGTCACATGTATAGGACCAACTGGGGTATTGGTCACAGTATAAAAGACATTTTAGAGGCACATAGAGGTCCATTTACTGGCTTGGGTCAAAAAGGTCTATATGAGATCCTAACAACGTCTTGGCATGCTCAATTATCTATTAACCTAGCTATGTTAGGTTCTTTGACCATTGTTGTAGTATTATATGCCCCCTTATCCATACCTAGCTACTGACTATGGTACACAACTGTCATTGTTTACACATCACATGTGGATTGGTGGATTTCTCATAGTTGGTGCTGCTGTGCATGCAGCTATTTTTATGGTAAGAGACTATGATCTGACTATTCGATACAACAATTTATTAGATCGTGTCCTTAGACATCGTGATGCAATCATATCACACCTTAACTGGGTATGTATATTTTTAGGCTTTCACAGTTTTGGTTTGTATATTCATAATGATACTATGAGCACTTTAGGGCATCCTCAAGATACATTTTCAGATACCGCTATACAATTACAGTCGGTCTTTGCTCAATGGATACAAAATACCCACGCTTTAGAACCAGGCACAACAGCCCCTGGTGCAACAACAAGTACCAGTTTGACTTGGGGGTGATAATTTAGTAGCAGTGGGCAGTAAAGTTCCTTTGTTACCTATTCCATTAGGAACTGCGAATTTTTTGGTCTATCATATTCAAGCATTTACAATTCATGTAACAGTATTGATACTCCTAAAAGGTGTTCTATTTGCTCGTAGTTCACGATTGATACCGGATAAAGCAAATCTAGGTTTTCATTTTCCTTGTGATGGACTTGGAAAAGGGGGGACATGCCAAGTATCTGCTTGGGATCATGTCTTCTTAGGACTATTTTGGATGTACAATTCAATTTCGATAGTAATATTCCATTTCAGTTGGAAAATGCAGTCAAATGTTTGGGGTAGTATAAGTGATCAAGGGATAGTAAATCATATCACATGATGAAATTTTGCACAGAGTTCCATTACCATTAATGGGTGGCTCCGTGATTTCTTATGGGCACAGGCATCCCAGGTAATTCAGTCGTATGGTTCTTCATTATCTGCATATGGTCTTTTTTTCTTGGGTGCACATTTTATATGGGCTTTTAGTTTAATGTTTCTATTCATCAGGCGTGGTTATTGGCAAGAACTTATTGAATCCATTGTTTGGGCTCATAATAAATTAAAAGTTGCTCTTGTTACTCAGCCTAGAGCTTTGAGCATTGTACAAGGACGTGCTGTAGGAGTAACACATTACCTTCTAGGTGGAATTGCCATAACATGGGCATTCTTCTTAGCAAGAATTATTGCAGTTGGATAATAGCTAGGAGGATTTGAAAATTATTATGGCATTAAGATTTCCAAGGTTTAGTCAAGGCTAGGGATGGCAAAGTGGACCCGGACCCTACGGGTACCCGCAAAAATATCCTCACGCGGGTCGGGTAAATACCCGCTTATTGGGGCTGGGGCTGGGGATGGGGATTTACCCGCATTTTTTAGCGGGTACGGGTACGAGTACTATGGTACCCGCCCCGCCCCGCACTGCCATATATATATTAATTATATATTTTCCAATGACTAACACTCTCACCAATCATGCACCACGGCACCAGGTTTGTTATCCCTTCTAGTTACCCCTTCTCAATTCGCACCAATCCCGCACCAATTAAGCACCAGTCGTGCACCAATCCTGACATTGGGTATTTGCCTATTTGGTTATGCGAAAATGCTATCTACAATCTATTGAACTGCACGGTGGATGTTTAACAAAATTAAAGAAAAGCAAATAACTAAATATAGAGATGGAAGAGTTAAGTAGTGTGAAACGTGAAAGTGGCCTAGCAATTTGAAGAAAGCCCCACCATTCACTCACTATCCTTAATTTCTGAGTTTGCATCCGAGTAATGAAATGTGCCGAGGGGTGGTGGGTGATTTGGCTTTTAGTAATGAAATTCTTTTGCTGTGCAAAAAAAAAAAACTGAGAAATTTGTTAAATTGATACCATTGAATTGAAAATTATTGCTAAATTGATACCATTGAACTGATTGGGGATTTTTTTTTTTCATTTACCTTTTCAGGTTTGCTTTCTACATTTTTGTTACGTTATTGATGTTATAATTATTTAACTCTAAAAATTATTATATGTTTCTTTGTTTCGATATGTCTCGTCGTTAGTACCAATTTAGCAATAGTTAGTACCAATTTAGTTTTGTCATAAATGAATTCATGAATATTATAATAGTTAATACTAATTTAGCTTTGTCAAAAATTAATTCATGAATATTATTTACTTTTGTGTCTAAATTTGTAGTGTTTATGATCTAGTGCAAAATGTAATTTTTTTTTGTTTAAATACCTTTTTAGTCCTTGCAATTTAGCCTTTTTTTGCTTTTCGTCCTTGCAAAAAAAAATTTTGTTTTAGTCCTTGCAAATTATGTTTGTTTTGTTTTTCATCCTTATAGCGGTTTAGATAGCGCTTTTTCACTGTTAAAAGCGCTATCTAAACCACTTTAAGGACGAAAAACAAAACAAACATAATTTGCAAGGACTAATACCAAATTTTTTTTTTGCAAGGACGAAAAGCAAAAAAAACACTAAATTGCAAGGACTAAAAAAATATTTAAGTCTTTTTTTTTGTTTCCTTTTTCATATAATATTTTTTTATTGATTTATTAACTTCATACATAAGTAAAGTGTGGGTCGCGGGTGCGGGTATGGGTATATAGGTACCCAGCGGGTACGGGGATGGGGTCGGGTACAGGGATTTTTTTTAAACGCGGGTATGAAGACGGGTACTATAGGACCCTACCCAAACCCTACCCATTGCCATCCCTAGTCAAGGCTTAGCTCAAGACCCCATTACTCGTCGTATTTGGTTTGGTTTTGCTACTGCACATGACTTCGAAAGTCATGATGATATTACTGAGGAACGTCTTTATCAGAATATTTTTGCTTCTCATTTCGGGCAATTAGCAATAATTTTTCTGTGGACTTCCAGGAATCTGTTTCATGTAGCTTGGTAAGGGAATTTTGAGGCATGGGTATAGGATCCTTTACATGTAAGACCTATAGCTCATGCAATTTGGGATCCTCATTTTGGTCAACTGGCTGTAGAAGCTTTTACTCGAGGAGGTGCTCTAGGCTCAGTTAATATAACCTATTCTGGTGTTTATCAGTGGTGGCATACAATCGGTTTACGTACTAATGGGGATCTTTATACTGGAGCTCTTTTTCTATTATTTCTTTCTACTATATCTTTAATAGCGGGTTGGTTACACTTGCAACCAAAATGGAAATCGAGCGTTTCGTGGTTTAAAAATGTCGAATCCCGCCTCAATCATCATTTGTCAGGACTAT
Organism: Pueraria montana var. lobata; assembly: GCA_026413185.1. NCBI lineage: Eukaryota > Viridiplantae > Streptophyta > Magnoliopsida > Fabales > Fabaceae > Pueraria > Pueraria montana. The sequence goes on along the minus strand of CM048647.1, from coordinate 96,888,156 downwards.
TCGGAGTCAGTTCCTTAGCTTGGACATGGCATTTAGTCCATGTCGCTATTTTGGGATCTAAGGGGAATACGTTCAATGGAATAATTTATTAAGTATATTGCCGCACCCCGAAGGATTAGGTCCATTTTTCACAGGTCAATGGAATCTTTATGCTCAAAACCCCGATTCCAATAGTCATATATTTGGTACCCCTCAAGGAGCAGGAACTGCTATTCTAACACTTCTCGGGGGATTTCATCCGCAAACTCAAAGTTTATAGCTAACCGATATTGCACACCATCATTTAGCTATTGCATTTATTTTTCTAGTTGATGGCCATATGTATAGAACTAACTTTGGGATTGGTCACAGTATAAAAGATCTTTTAGAAGCACATACTCCTCTGGGGGGTAGATTGGGGCGTGGACATAAGGATCTTTATGACACCATCAATAATTCAATTCATTTTCAATTAGGTCTTGCTCTAGCCTCTTTAGGGGATATTACTTCCTTGGTAGCTCAACACATGTACTCTTTACCCGCTTATACGTTTATAGCGCAAGACTTTACTACTCAAGTTGTGTTATATACTCATCATCAATATATAACGGGCTTCATTATGACAGGGGCTTTTGCTCATGGAGTTATATTTTTTATTAGAGATTATAATCCAGAACAGAATGAAGATAATGTCTTAGCAAGAATGTTAGACCATAAAGAAGCTATCATATCCCACTTAAGTTGGGCTAGCCTCTTTCTGGGGTTCCATACTCTGGGACTTTATGTCCATAATGATGTCATGCTTGCTTTTGGTACTCCGGAGAAACAAATCTTGATTGAACCTATATTTGCCCAATGGATACAATCTACTCATGGTAAAACTTCCTATGGGTTCGATATACTCTTATCTTCAACGAACAGTCCGGCGTTCATGCAGGACGAAGCATATGGTTGCCCGGTTGGTTAAACGCTGTTAATGAGAATAGTAATTCTCTATTCTTAACAATAAGGCCTGGAGACTTCTTGGTTCATCATGCTATTGCTCTTGGTTTACATACAACTACATTGATCTTAGTAAAGGGTGCTTTGGATGCGTGTGCTCAATGCATTCACGAATAATTTTACTAATTTCATCTGCACCAATGATTACCATGAAAATTTCTTAATTTTATTTTTTTAGAAGAAAAAATAATGCATATACTCTATTTTATAATAGAAAGACTAATCGGTTATTTTTTCTTTCTTCATTCCAAACATGCCAATATTAGCACTGACAGTACGTAAATGTAAGTTGTTGTTCAAGCAACTATTTAGAGTTCCTAGAGCTCCCTGTAAGGCTTGTTGTAAAACCCGTTGTCGGACTTGATTAATCATTCTTTGTTGTTCAAAATGAATGGCTTCATTTTTGTAATTTTCTAATTGTTCCAAAGTTGTATAAATTGAATTAATTAAATTCAATTTTTCTCATTTGATCTCAGAATAGCCATTCACCCGAAATCGATCTGCTTCCGTTTTGACTTTCCTTAAGCAGGCTTGGGCTTTTTCCAACTGTTCAATGGCCCCTTCTCGTAATTCTTCTGAGTTTCGAATAGTTCTCAAGATTTTCTATTTTCGATTATCTAATAAATCACTTAATGAAAGTAGACTCTCTTTCCATTCATTTCAAAATGTCTATGATCTCTTCCTGAACCAAACATGAATCTTTCGATTCATTTGGCTCTCACACTCAATTACTTATGGGAAATTTCCCAATTTTTTATGTAATGAGTCTATCCTCTCTTCTCTATTTTTATTTTAAATATATTGAAAACAATTACCAATATAAGACCAAAATATTCGGAGGACTCTTCTGACCAAACAAATATATGTCAGCAAAGTTGTTTTTTTTCTTCAAATCCAAAGAATTCTTATTCATTTATACATAGGTCATCGATTACGCATTGTACAAAAGGGAGGGTTAAATTAAACCCTTTTTCCATTTCTTGCCGTAAGTAAATAGGATTCAAGCCATTTTATCGACATGAGTGTTCTATATCGAAAAAAAAATCTAATAATTTTATCGAAACCATTTCATTTCTGTATTAACATAGTGGTAGAAAGAGTACTACACTGTGTCTAGACTTCAAACTATTCACTTTAACCATGGTAATAGTCCAAAATTATTGGTTAATAATAGAGAATCAAAGTGGATTACCAATAAATCGCGAAATGCTATGGTTCTTAAATATTTTTTTCTTAAATTATTGAAAAAATTAAAATAATTCAGAAGTAATTCGCGGGATTATGCACATTTTATTAGTTATAACTAAAAAGTGCAGTTTGGTTGGATCCAATCTATTCTTTGAAATAAACAACTCGCACACACTCCCTTTCCAAAAAAAAACCAATACACCTAACACTACACTAAGATTTATTGGATTTGTTGCTAAAATATCAGTATTAAACCCAAAACTTTCGGCGGATGGCCGGTAGCCCAAACAAAGGAAAGAATCAGTTATATCTTTCATATGATCTCATCTCCTCTTATGAATAGACTAATTATCTTTCTAAGATTCCTATATATATATATATATATATATATATATATATATATATATATATATATATATTGGTCAATCAATTGGAAGATTCCCTAAAAGAATGATATTGTAGCTTATGTGGAAGGGCGGGATAAGGTAGACAAAGGAACTTCTAATCAGCCTCTGACACAGGTAAGCAAGTCAGTTAGGTCTTATAGAAGAATACTTTAACTGTTGTTAAAATTTGAAGAGACCTCATCACGATAGAGTTATTTTATAAAGCCAGCAAATATTGTTACTGTTGTTGCAAAACACTTTACGGGTATAAACTTGAACTTAAATCCATCATGTGTGTAGAGGTTATTGATGCTTTAAAAAAAAATCCAGGACTTCTTCACGATGTTGTCAGGAAAGCAAAAACGCAATTATTTGACTTCTCAATATAATGCTGGTGGATATACACCTTGGCAAGATGGGGCTGAGGATGCTCATATGTAGTGTTTGAATTTGAAGTTGAGGTATTTTTTCCATTCTGTTGAAGAAATTTTCTTTGTCGTTTCCATTAGAGGAGGAATCGTATTATCTTTTATTGTATACAAAGCCAATGATTTTAGAGAAAAATATATTCTCTAATGTGTATTTTTTCATTTATTTTTTTATACAAGCAATATCAGAAAATTTTGTGTCAGCTCTAAACAAGTTCATAGCTGATCGATACTGACCAATTTATTCACCAATTCCATTTTTAAAAAAGTTAATGGGACATATTATTTGCTGCACAGATTCAAGTGAAGGGGTAAAAGGGCAATGGAAGGTTCAATTGTGAAGTTGGATGCAAGACCACTACAAAAGTAAACATTGACAGAAAGAGAAGTGAGTAAAAGTAATCTAGCTGGTCATTAAGCAGTAGATGAATGTAAGCTTATACTTTGCTTCCATTTAGAGTTTATAGTTACTCATGTATGCTCTTATGGGGGCATAACATTTCTCTTCTTGAAGACTTTTTGATGGTGCTGTTCTTCGTTCCTTTTTTTTTCCTTTTTACTCCACCCTTGATGCATTGAGCCCGTGACTGATAGTGTGGGTGTTAATTTTTAGATGAGATTGGATCGAGGAGGTTTCGATTGATGTTGAGTAAGGAGATTCCTCGATTAGGGAACTATTCGGTGTTATCCATGGTGAGTTATGTTTCTCTCTGAGTATATGTGTTTTGCTTCTTTTTTTTATGGCTTCAAATATATCATTGTGGATTAATAGAGTGCTCTAATGTTTTTTATATAGGAAGCTTCCACCATAAATGTCATTACAGAAACTTCTAATATTACATTCCTCTCACCTTACAGAACTTTGTATATAACTCATAAGACATAATGATATTTATAGGTCCATGTACTATATAAATATATAGGTCCATGTACTATATAAATATAAATATCTAACGACAAATACAAGTTCAATTTTGATTGTTAGTTACTCATTTCTTTTAGACACCTTGAATAGTTATTTTCTTTCTTTTACTCTTATATTTTATCAACAGTTCACATTGAATAATCTATCTAAATTATACAACTATGGAGTTGCTAGAAGACAAAATGCACTGTATTTATAACAGTGTATATAAACCTGCTAGCAGACAAAATAGAATGTTTCAAGAGTAATGTTTGCATAAAACCATTTATACATGGATTTCTTGAATCGCTTGAAGCCAAAATGAACTGTAGTAGCAACAGTAATTTTGTAGCTGCTAGCAGACAAAATAGAATGTTTCATGTACCCCTCGGCCTATCGCTGCATACTCCAAACAAGCTTTGTGGGCCGAGCACGTCCCGGCCCACTAGAACTATGCCACTGAATGAGAAGAAACTTAATATTAGATAGTAAGTATCATTAAATATAACATTAAACATAAACCAAACGATAATACAGGATTAACACTAATGGTAACATCGAGGTAAGGCCCATGGATCCGAGGCCCATTAAAATATGTATAAATAGGGTGAGATTCTCGAGGTAACACTATTCATTCATTCTCATTTTTCACATTCATTTACTATATTTGGGGAGTCTCTGACTTGAGCGTTGGAGTGCCTTTGCAGGTACCTACCCCATCCGATACACGACGGAAGACGACGGAGAAAGACAAATAGAGCTCGGCACAACAAAAGATTACGATCGTACCCTCGGACAAGTACATTTTGGCGCCCACCGTGGGGCCCGAGTTGAAACTCCCTGTGGCCCCTAGATAATGGTAACTACAAGGAGAACGACGAACATGGAAGGTGGTCAACGACCAGGACCCGCCCAAGACCATTCGGTCCATGTGGAGAATGTGTCGGACCATTCGGAGGCCATCCAGGCATTGCGTGCCGAGATGGAGGCTATGCGCAAACATCACGAGGAGGAGATGCAAATCCTTCGGCAACAACACAAAACACTACAGAAGCAGCGACAAGACCCTACTTGGGGACCATCCCACCAAACACATGGCCATCATGGAGAAACAGAGATTAATTACACCTCTCAGGCACCTATAAGCGGTAGGATACCACCAGAGGCAAGTTGGTAGGGAGAGACACCGCGTGCCTCGGCCTTGACGAATTCAGTGGCTGGGTCCAGGAGACACCCATTTATTGATGGAATTATGGAAACTCCTCTCCCTCCATCTTGGAAGGGATTGACCTTAGACAGGTATGACGGAACCACTGATCCAGATTAACACTTGGATGTGTATGTTACCCAAGTGAACCTATACACCAATGATGACGCCATCTTGTGTCGAGTCTTTCCAACATCCTTGAAGGGCGCAGCATTAAGCTGGTTCACCAGGTTACCCCCCATTCCATAGACTCGTTTGAAACTTTAGCAGCACGATTCGGCATTCAATTCGCAACTAGTCGACCACATCACTTGACATCAGTGGCTTTGGTAAACATCAGGCAAGACAAGAAGGAGCCTCTTCGGACATTCATGGAAAGATTTAGCAAAGTTACCCTTAACATTCGGGATTTGGACCCAGCAGTGGCTCTGCACCACTTGACCACAGCCCTAAGGTCGGGCCCCTTTGTGAATAGCTTATGCAAGAAGCCGGCCTCAGATATGGATGAGTTACGCCGAAGGGCTGCAAAGTACATGCAAATGGAGGAATTAGCTGAGTTCCGACACCAAGCTCGGGTGGAACAGTCGAATGAGAAGAAGGATACAGACAAAGACAGAAAAAAGCGAAGCCGAGAACCCTATAAGGAGAGAGGCCCCCCGCGACCTAGATACAACCAGTACACACCGTTGAATGCCAATCGAGCAAGGATTCTTGAAGAAGCACTCAGCTCTGAGATCATGGAAGCTCAGCTGATATTCTCTATTGGCCAACTTTCAAGCAGTTAGAGATTTCAGAGTCTGAGATAAAGCCATATAACGATCAACTAATCGGTTTTTCAGGTGGAAGGGTGGATACTAAGGGTTATATTGATCTCTACACTAAGTTCGGCACAGGTGATAGAGATTATCGGATCATCAGCATCCGATATATAATAGTCAACGCTAGCACTTCATACAATATCCTCCTCGGAAGACCATCTCTCAATACTTTGGGGGCCATAGTATCTACACCCCACTTAGCAATGAAGTTCCCCTCAGCCGAAGGCAGGATTCTTACCATTCATGCTGATCAGAAGACGGCGAGGGAGTGTTACGCTGCTAGTCTAAAAATGACACCTTTGGTGGAAAGGGACCCACCCCTACAAACCAGAGTCCCAACTATGATTGGGAATGTGGAGTTAGATCCCCGTGTGGATGATGACCATAGGGCCAAACCCAATGAAGATACTTGCCAGTTCCATTTGGGCAGAAAGCATGGACAATACACAAGGATGGGCACTAAGTTATCTGAAGAATGCCATCGACAGATTACCAAGGTCCTTCGAGCCAATGCGGACCTGTTTGCATGGACGGCTGCTGATACGCCTGGCATTGACCCCAGTTTCCATAGTCATAAGCTTTCAGTATGTCCTGAAGCAAAACCCATCGCACAGAAGAAGCGAAAGCTTGGGGAAGAAAGAAGAAAGGCAGTGGCCGAAGAAACGACAAAGTTGATAGACGCAGGCTTCATTCGGGAAGTCATGTATACCACTTGGCTTGCCAACGTGGTCATGGTGAAAAAAGGAAATGGCAAGTGGAGAATGTGTACAGACTACACTGATCTTAATAAAGCATGTCCAAAAGATGCGTATCCATTACCAAATATTAATCGATTGGTTGATGGAGCGGCAGGGCATAGGCTTTTAAGTTTCTTAGATGCCTACTCCGGATACAACCAGATTAGGATGTATCCGAGGGATGAGGACAAAACCACATTTATCACCGATTCGGCTAACTTTTGTTATAGAGTTATGCCTTTCGGCCTAAAGAATGCTGGTGCAACGTATCAGAGGTTGATGGATAAGGTCTTCAAGGATCAAATTGGAAACAACCTAGAGGTGTATGTTGATGACATGGTGATAAAGTCTGAGAAAAGTGAAGAGCATGCAGGCGACTTACAACAGGTTTTTGACCAGATCCGCAAGCACAATATGCGGCTTAACCCAGAGAAATGTGTGTTTGGGGTAGAAGGGGGAAAGTTTTTGGGCTTCATGCTTACGCATAGGGGTATAGAAGCCAATCCAGATAAATGCCAAGCAGTGATTGACATGCGTAGTCCTACCAACCTCAAAGAAGCCCAACGACTAGCCGGCAGACTTGCCTCTCTTGCTAGGTTCTTGCCCCGGCTAGCAGAAAAAACTAAATCGATACTTCAACTCCTCAAGAAAAGTAAAACCTTTCAATGGGACGAGGAGTGTGAACGTGCCTTCCTAGAACTCAAGTTTGTTTTAGCAACTCCTCCCATCTTATCAAAGCCTAGAGCAGATTTAGATTTGCTTTTATACTTGTCGGTTTCGAACCAAGCAATCAGTGCAGTCATAACACAAGAGGTGGACCGTACACACGTGCCGATATACTATACCAGTAGAGTGCTTCATGACTCAGAGCTTAGATATCAGTTGATTGAAAAGCTTGCCCTAGCCTTGGTGAATGCATCTAGGAGACTTCGGCAGTACTTTCAAGGACACCAAGTTGTGGTGCGAACAGATTATCCAATAGCAAAGGTCCTGCGGAAGCCTGAGTTAGCAGGAAGGATGGTAGCATGGTCGATCGAACTATCTGAGTTCGATATCAAGTATGAACCACGAGGGCCTATAAAGGCTCAATGTTTAGCTGATTTTATGACTGAACTACACCCTTTGGCTCAGGTTGAAGATCCATGTTGGGTGGTGTATGTAGACGAATCACTTAATCGCTTGGGTAGTGGGGCAAGAGTTATATTAGAAGGACCAGGGGGGATCATTTTGGAGCAATCTCTTAGGTTCGATTTCAAGACTTTGAACAATCAGGCTGAATACGAGGCAATTATAGCAGGACTGCTCTTGGCCCGGGAAATGGGAGCCACAAAAATTTTGTGTCACACGGATTCCAAGTTAGCGGCAGGGCACATAGCAGGAACGTCCCAAGTTAGAGAGCCTCACCTCCTCGGGTACTACCACAAAGTTCGAAATTTGATGCAAGGGTTCGACTATTCGGAGGTAAAGCACATTTCTAGGGATCAAAACTCTAGGGCTGACCAACTTGCCAAGTTGGCTAGTACTAAGAAGCCAGGGCAACACCACACTGTGATCCAACACACCCTTTCGGATCCAAGTGTGGGACAACAGGAGTGCATGGAGGTCAACATGGGGCAAGCTGATTGGATGACACCCATCTTAGCTTATTTAAAAGAAGGGACACTGCCAGAAAACCCAAAGGAAGCGCACAAATTGAAGGTCCAAGCAGCTAGGTATACTACCCTAGCAGACGAGTTATACAGGAGAGGTTTCTCATCACCCCTCCTGAAGTGTCTAACCAAAGCTTAGTCAACATATATCTTGGAAGAGATTCACAAAGGCATTTGTGGGATGCATACAGGAGGTAGGTCAATGGCAACACGTGTCTTACGAGCTGGGTACTATTGGCCCACTATCAGAAGTGATTGCATGGAATATGTGAAGAAGTGTTCAGACTGCCAAAGACATGGCAATCTGATACACCAACCAGCTGATGAGTTACATAACATAATCTCCCCATGGCCCTTCGCAATGTGGGGAATGGACATTCTTGGACCTTTCCCGCTTGCGAAAGGACAATGCAAATTCTTGGTAGTTGCAGTAGATTATTTTACCAAGTGGATTAAGGCCGAACCATTGGCCACAATCACGGCTCAAAATGTTCAAAAATTTGTATGGAAGAGCATCATCACTCGCTTCGGCATCCCACATGCTATCATCACTGACAATGGAAGACAGTTACAGACAGAAAACTAAAAGATTTTTTTGAAGGACTGGGTATTCGGCACAGGGTGACATCAGTTGAGCACCCCCAATCCAAGGGACAAGCTGAGGCAGCTAACAAGGTGATCTTAGGAGAACTGAAGAAGAGGCTAGGCAATGCCAAAGGAAGATGGGTCGAAGAGTTGCTGGAGGTACTCTGGGGGTACCGATGCACCCCCCAATCGTCAACCAAGGAAACACCTTTTCGATTGACTTATGGGGTCGATGCCATGCTGCCAGTAGAGGTTGGGGAGCCTTCCTTACGTCGTACAATCTTTAACGAAGAAGAGAATGATGACTCGCTTCGGAAAGAGTTAGATTTCGCAGAAGAAACTAGGGAGATGGCAAGCATTAGAGTGGAAGCTGAAAAGCAAAGAGCTTCAAGAAAATACAATTCAAGGTTGAAACCCAGGGATTTCAGGGTCGGAGACTTGGTATGGAGAGTTCAAAGTGAAGCAAGGAAGGACTCAAAAGAAGGAAAGTTCTCGACTAATTGGGCAGGTCCATTCCGCATCTCTCAGAGTTTGAACAATGGAGCATATAAGCTAGAATACTTGTCAGGAGAGGCAGTCCCTAGGACTTGGAATAGCACCCACTTGAAGTCTTATTATAGTTAATATGTAATGTCAAGGGTGATGTACTCTTTTTCCTACCTTCGTCTTTTTTCCCTATAAGAAAGTGAAAGGGTTTTGGCTAAGGAGGTTTTAATGAGGCACACCTATATACATCAGTAAAAACACTATTATCACTAGATTATGTGCTTAGTTTACGATTTTCTTACAAAAATTAAGTGCCCTGCCGAGCACACACTCTCGGTGCAGCGCGCACAAGTTGAAAGATTAAGTGCCCTGCCGAGGACACACCCTCGGTGCAGCGCGCACAAGTTGAAAGATTAAGTGCCCTGCCGAGGACACATCCTCGGTGCAGCGCGCACAAGTTGAAAGATTAAGTGCGCGCACAAGATGAAAGATTAAGTGCCCTGCCGAGGACACACCCTCAGTGCAGCGCGCACAAGTTGAACGATTAAGTGCCCTGCCGAGGACACACCCATGGTGCAGCGCGCACAAGTTGAACGATTAAGTGCCCTGCTGAGGACACACCCTCGGTGCAGCGCACACAAGTATCTTGCCAAAAGATACACCCCTCGACACAACAATTTTGCGAAAAAGTAGCAACGTCTCGGACTACTCAAGATTCAAAAGAACATGTTTAGGTTCATCGAACCCGAGGTGTATGACTAGGTTTTACAAAAATCAGTAGCAATTGAAGCCCGTGATTAGACAAAGCCGTTTATGTGTTCGCCGGATTTTGTTTTACAAAATGCTTTATTAATGCATCAAAAGAGACAAAAGGTAACAAGCCGAAGACACCACATAAGCAAAATATCACAACAAAGAAACATGACAAACTTAGGAATATATCCTAGGTGGGTAGGCCGCAGCACCATCAACAACTTGTTCTTCCTCTTGATCGCCCTCAAGTGTCTCCTCGGACCCCACAGCACCAGTTATGGTTGGAGTGGATGGAACCTCAGACGCTTCGGGCTCGGCCTCGGCCTCTGTAACAGCATGAATAACAAATGGTGCAGGAATAGCGACAGCAGTAGGAGCAGGAATGTCATAAGCACCAAGAGGTATCTCTGATAAGCGCCTTAGTTCTCCATGATAAATATCCTTATCAATATCAAACCGAGAGGTGTCCGTAAACCCAAAGAACACGGCTTGCCTCACAGCCTTGTCAAAACCTTTGGTATGCTGCTTTATAACACTCGTCTTAGCAATCGCAACTAAGGCTTCAGCTTTCTCCTTGGCGGACTTCTCGGCATCTCTACTCTTTGTCACCTCATCTACTGTCTTCTTCAGATCTTCAACCTCCATGAAGACACGAGCAGCAGAGTCCTCAGCTTCTTTAACTTTGCGCTCCCAACCAATCTCCTTCTCTTCAAGGAATTTCACTCGGTTCTTTAGGATCCCAATTTCAGTACTAAGCTCGGTGTTGGCATTCAGAGCGCTCTGAACAGCCTCAGTAGAATTAGCAAGTTCCTTAGTTAATCGGTCAATCTCTAATGCCTGAGAAGAAACCTTGGAGTGTTCGACACCCCAAAATTGACCCAATGACCAAGCACGAGCCATCAGATCTGAAAAGGCTGCCAAACCAGCCTGGGCACCTGAACTTGCAATCAAATCCTTGTTAGCCGAAGACATAACCTCAAGATTCATAATAGATAGGGGTTGAAATCTCGACCAAAGAATGCTTCACCTAGAAAAGGGGAAGTATTTGCAGAAGGAGGTAGGTGTCCGGTCACAATCAAATTATGAGAAGCACCTCCAATATCACCCCCAACAGTACCAAAGTTGAGAGTTTGTTGACGAAGCCTCTGGTCTCGCCCCTCGGCTTGCTGCTCTTCCTCATGGGTCCTCTTCTTTGACTTGCCTTTTTTATTCCTTTTCTTCTTTCCAGGGGGAGGAGGATTGTTGACAGTCAAAGGGCCAATATCAGCGTTGCCAGCAGCAACCTCCTTCTCATGCTCTCTTAACTGATGCAACCTTATACTTTGATAGTCGAAAGGGTCGTCCATTTGCACAAAAATTCCTGAAAACTAAAAGGAAATGTGTTAGGAAAACAAAAAACATAAAAACAGTAAATAAAAAGACCGAAGACTGGCCATGTAGGTCCACATGGAGATGTGGGGATAAATATAAAGCAACTATCTGGTTACTGGGAATGGATCTGGGGAGTCGATTCAAAAAAGCCAGATTCTTCTTCTCTCGGTCTGTCAACAAGTATAGTGGATATTCGTCATACCTCCTAGGCTCTCTCGTCCAACTAAGCGGAAACATTGGTTTTCCATCATTAAAGATATATTTCTTTCCGTTGACCCCGACAGAGACCTTGAAAAATCCAGTTTTAAACTTCTTCCAAGAAGTCGTGTACGGCATCAATAAATTAGGACTCAACCTGCCAATTAGTGATACCCACTCGGCCTCCTTCCGAGGACGAGTACAATAGTGATACAAAAAAAGTCCCGGCGTCGGTCTAATAAAGAAACATTTACATAACAGTTTAAAAGATTGGATCAATGCCCAACTGTTAGGATGCAACTGTGAAGGTGCTACATTAAGAACACGGAGGACGGCCATGGTAAACTCATCAAACGGAATTCGAACATGCAATTTTGTGAACAACGAGTCATACATAAAAAATATGGATTATCTCCCGAAGCTGAGTCCATAAAAACCTGGTTGGTCTCACTACACCTGTCAACATAAAACAGATCGTCTTCATCACGGTCACACAACCTCGCATAACCAAGGAAGGATTTCAAAACCTCAGTCCACTGGAACTTGGAGTAATAACCCCAAGTCTTGTCTCGCACCCACAGGAACTCAACCGGCCGATGTGCAGCTTCAGAATGGTTTGATGATGCCGCTTCAGTGGCGCTAGCAACCCGCTCGGCATACAGTATCGTTCTCCATCTTCATCTCGTTCTCAATCAACATATTTGACTCTGGGTGGGACTGACTTCCTGGGTGGGCGTCAACAGTGGGATAACACGTAGATCCGCCATCCGACCCATTATCAGAATCCGCGTTCGAAGCAAAGATCTCGGTCTCGGATTCCCCAGATCCACTACCAGAATTACTTGTGTCCATTAAAAAGAAGTTACGTACCTGAGGAGTACACGGCGCGCGCGCGGCTCTCTACGAGCATTCGGCACTCAGACAATATGATTGAAAGGTTAACTGGAGAGTGAAGTATGGAAGAAGAATCTTAGATGAGAGGTATTTATAGATAGTAAGCCCATAGAGGCCCAAGCGGTTGTAAATTCCCCACCGTTTGATTGATTTGAATCAACGATCGTCATTACACAACGATTCGGTTTCCAGATTATCGTTTTATTTTCTCAACAAGTCATAAATGCCAAGTGCGGGGAGGCACATCCCGGCATGCATGTCTTACATTCCCGAGGAAAAATACAAACGTCAGCATTCAAAAACCATAGATAATCTCCATTCCGAACATACTAGGCCGAAGCCCATTGCGACAACTTACAAGCCTATAACACCGAGCCGGGACCTATTTCCAAGTACCCAAGGCCGAGGGCCGAGACCCCTATCTCCAAGTACCCAAGGCCGAGACCCCCTCTCGGCATCTTCAAGGTCCAAAGCCAAGACCTATTGTCTAGCACCACACCTAAAAAATTCTTTTGAAGCCCATTTTTTCATTGAAGGAGAGCTTTTTTGGAAAAAGTACTGGACCAAATCCCTTCTGGGGATTTGCCACGCGTTCCTCTCGAAAAGTTATATGAAATAGACATATAATTTGCTGAAATCGGACACATGAGTCAAAAGTTATGCTCTTTTTAAAATTCTTAAGTATATTCATCATAGGTTTCCCATCTCTTACGAGCAATATTCCAATCTTCGATCAACTGAGCCGTAAATCAAGCCATATGTCTCAGACAACCACATGAGGTAATCAATACCACCTTTCGGCCTGTCTACAAATATAACCTGTGCTAAGACCACATGCATAATTGAAATGAAGGTCGTCACATATGTCTCGGCCGCTTTAAACACTGAAAACTATATCAAATTCGGAACCTATGTCTCGGCCACATGACAAGGTTCTCAAATAACATTAAATTCCACATATCTCGGCCAATGCATTTGCAAAACCAAGAACGGTACTTAGTGCCCAATTAAAGTAAAACATGGACCCATGTTTCGACAGTCAGAGGTTATCAGATTGTTACATACTGCTCGGTTGTCATGCAGCGGCATAGGCCGTTGCATACCACTCAGCTACGGATAATTTACAACGCTATACCTAGATACAAAAGGCGTAAGAAGGCCCATGTACTTTTAACCTGGGATCTACGTCAGAGAACACCCTTCAACTTCAATAGCTCGACTAACTTGTCCTTGTTATAAACCCTCTTTATTCTTATTCGAATTCGAGGCTTGGGAGGGATGTGTACCCCTCGGCCTACTATCACATACCCCTCGGCCTATCGCTGCATACTCCAAACAAGCTTTCGATGAGATTGAGCCCGTGACTGATAGTGTGGGTGTTAATTTTTAGATGAGATTGGATCAAGGAGGTTTCAATTGATGTTGAGTAAGGAGATTCCTCGATTAGGGAACTATTCGGTGTTATCTGTAACACCCTAGAGGATATTACCTTTTTCTCCTTATATTGCTAAATTAATAGAAATTAGCATATAAGAATATCAGAGTTAGGAATGCGGAAATTAAAACTTAAACTTATATTACATGAAATAAATCTAGTACAAAGCTCTTGGCACTTATGTGTCGTACAAGTCATAAGCAATATACATAAAACATAAACTAAATTCCCATCCATTGGGAATTATACAAAAAATATACTAACAACATCTTCCTCCGGGAAAGCAGCTCCATGCTCCAAGCTCTTCCCACAAGGTGTCCACCTGCTAACCTGTAAAAACATGGAAACTAAACAGGATGAGACATAATGTCTCAGTGAGTGTTCCAAGGACTCTAGGCTGACTCTCTATTCTAGAGATCCTTTTCTTAACTCTCATGGCTTCTCTTTTCTTTTATAGATGCTCACACTCATAACTATTACCTCATCACCTCTACATCACTATTTCTTAGGATCATACCTTGACCCTTGCTGAGGCACATAGAGTTGGCCTCCTATGCCAAATCTAGGGCCACTAGTGCACTAAGGCACCTAAACATCTTTATGTTACTCTTGACCACTCACTAGGGTCTCACTTTGCTATAGCATCGGATGGGAACATGCATAATCTTTCCTTCCTCTGACCTGCCCAACTTGGGCTTACATCGCCTCTCTCTATAAGGCATAACATCTTGCATACCTCTCTCGGTAGCTTACATTAACTTTCTATGGGTATAACTCCTCTCTTACCACAAAGGTAGTATACAATTACACACGTCCTCATCTAATGTCTAGACTTATCTTACATCACTCACCTACAACTAGGCTCATCACTCCTCTCATGTTCTAACATAGAACATACATACATTAAGCAAAACAATATATCCTAGTTTGTTTCTACAACTGTGTGGTTTGCATTATCTCTTTATTTAAATTTCACTTTCACCGCCTATTTTTTTAATTTGGCTGAGCTATAGCCAACAAGAGGCGTCCCTCTTGAAACAACCTTTAATTAATCCCCACCGGTCCAAGTGGGTTGACTACATCTCCGTTACAAGGAGGAGTCTCTTTCCTAACTTGTTCTTCTCTATGAAGAACCCCTTCTCCCTATGAAGAAGGTTGTTTTCCCCATGGGTGTTAGGGTGACGGTCCCCGTCTCTCACCCTGGGGGCCTCTTAGCCTTAAAACATAACTTATTCCCTTTATTGGGATCATAACTTTCCTTGAAAAACACTTTCATAAAACCTTTTCATAAATAATCCTTTTCATAACCATTATGAAACTCATCACTCCTTGGTGACATAAAGGATCCTTAGCCCTTTGCACACCGTTGTACGCCGAGCGTGCGGCTCTCGGACGTGACTGGTACCGGGGAAGGTTCCACCTTATGTCACTGAGGCGATATCTTTTTCTAAAAACCTTTCTTGAAACTATAAACTTTGCTTAAAAGCCTTTTCTGAAACTTTGGGGTAACTCCCCACCTTTTTACTAAGAGGCTTAGGTATCGTCTTAAGTGTTTTATGTATCTTTTATTAAAGAGGGTTTATCGTAACATACAATCACAAGCATATGCAACAACCACATGAGGCAATAAGGGTGCAAGCATAACATCACAAATACAACTACCATACAATAATCTAAACACCTCAAAACAACATAATCTCTTTAATATGACATCACTATATTTTCATAAGAAAACACAAGTCTAAATGACTCATGTAGAGAAAAAGATAAACATATCATCATTTGCATAAACATTTAAAATCATTTAAATACTCAAAAAGGGAAATATTTTAAGAGAATTTAAACAAATATCAAATTCTAGCCCAGCCGGCCACAATCGCGGCCCAGCCGGAGATCCCTCAAATTTGTTTATTGTTCCTCTGTCACGTCGGCCCAGCTGCACCAAGTTCCGGCTGGGCTAAAACTCCACTGGAGCTAATTTCTCCTCTGCCCAATTTCGGCCCAGCTGCACCATGTTTCGGCTGGGCTGAAACTCCCCTAAAGCTCATTTTCTCCATTCTAACGTATTCCGGCCCAGCTGAACCAAATTCCGGCTGGGCCGGGATGAACATGGGTTTACGAAAATGCAAGTTCTATGGCTATCAATTGCATACCCAATCATCCCAACCTTATAAAATCAAATCTTAAACACTTCTATTACATTTCTAACCGATTGATTTACTCAAAAATATCCTTAAACATGCATAATCATCAAAATCCCAATTCTCCAAACCTAAGGATTCAAAAGGGGAAAAAGGGATAAACAAGAGAACCAGAACCATGGAAGGATGGAGAAGACAAGGGGAGGAATCACTCACCTTCCAGGACACGTAGAGATGAGTTCCTGGCACTGGATCTTCAGATCTGTGCTCTATCTCCTCCTTCCTCTTCTTCCTCTTCTTCTCCTCCTTCTCTCTAACTCTTCTTCTTTCTTTTTCTTTCTCTCTCTAACTCTCTCTCTCCCTTTCTATTTAAAACGTGGGGTGTGTGTGTAGTTGTGTGGTTCTTGGCCCATCTTGGGTCTTGGCTCCCCATCTGGGTCTTATTATCTTATTATAAGGTAACTATTATTAATAATGCTTAAGGGTATCCTTAAACCATTAAATACAAAACTATTCCATAAAAATATCTCTTTATTATTTATTTCTAAGGTCCGTAAATTAGGGATGTTACATTTCCATGGTGAGTTATGTTTCTCTCTGAGTATATGTGTTTTGCTTCTTTTTTTTATGGCTTCAAATATATCATTGTGGATTAATAGAGTGCTCTAATGTTTTTTATATAGGAAGCTTCCACCATAAATGTCATTACAGAAACTTCTAAGATTACATTCCTCTCACCTTACAGAACTTTGTATATAACTCATAAGACATAATGATATTTATAGGTCCATGTACTATATAAATATATAGGTCCATGTACTATATAAATATAAATATCTAACGACAAATACAAGTTCAATTTTGATTGTTAGTTACTCATTTCTTTTAGACACCTTGAATAGTTATTTTCTTTCTTTTACTCTTATATTTTATCAACAGTTCACATTGAATAATCTATCTAAATTATACAACTATGGAGTTGCTAGAAGACAAAATGCACTGTATTTATAACAGTGTATATAAACCTGCTAGCAGACAAAATAGAATGTTTCAAGAGTAATGTTTGCATAAAACCATTTATACATGGATTTCTTGAATCGCTTGAAGCCAAAATGAACTGTAGTAGCAACAGTAATTTTGGAGCTGCTAGCAGACAAAATAGAATGTTTCAAGAGTAATATTTGCATGGAACAATGTATCCGCTAAAAGACTAGATTATTTTTCTATTCTGCTAAATGACAAAATATAATGTCATCGCTGAAGAACAAATATATTGTTGTTTTCAACTTTTATTTAGATTAGTATATTTATATCATGTCATGTTATATCTTATATTATCCCGAGTAATTTATTAATCTTAAAGATCATTTTAATTTAATCTATCTAAATATCATGTCAGCCATATAACATGATTTAAAAAAACTAATCTCCATATTGTTATTCGTCATTATCCAATTGAGAAATCAATTGTGAGATAAATTTGAATTATTAATTGTTACCTATTGCAATCCATCATTTATCCAATATAGAAATCAATTGAGAGAAATATACGAGGTTTAACTTCTTTTATTTTATATAGTACATAATTTTTCAATAAGTCCTAATTTACATTTGCTGCTAGCTAAGAGTTGCATATAATTGAAAAAAATACTGTAATATATCAATGGTGTTTACAGTTTTAGCTAATTCAATTTATTACTGTATTTTTTTCTTTACTGTAAGACAATGAAGAATGTTTCAAACTTTTTTTTTATCGTTTTGTAGACTAGATTTAGTCCTCTAGATTATTTGTACCTTAGACAAGTTGTTCATTTCGCATTTATGGTGTTGTCCAATTTAATCTAGGTGTGTCCTTTCTATCTATTTGTCGTTTTGTAGACTAGATGTAGTACTCTGTGTTATTTGTAGCTTGGACAAGTTACAGATTTCACATTTATGGTGTTAGTACTCTAGGTTATTTGTAGCTTCCACAAGTTACTCATTTGATATTTTATTTTGTCCATTTTAATTTAAGTGTGTCCTTTCTGCCTATTTATATAGTGATTTTTTAATAACTAATTTATATATTTATATTATGTGTTTTAAATAATTTATCCACGATGTTTGTTTGAGAATTTTTTTTACTTATAGTATGAATAGTATGAATTTTCTAATTTGTTTTTTATAGTAAAAATCACTATTAAGTAGCTATTATTTATTATTAATATCTAAATGAAAGAGTTTTTCTTTAATTATATAATCCCATCTTGCTATATATAGACTGTAAGAGGTTTACTATTTTAGTCATTGCAAAGTACAAACATTTATTGTGTTGTCCCATTTGCTAGATAGTATTATTATTTTTATTATTCTAAGGACGTACTACAATGCAAATGAAAAAATGCAATCAATTTGGATTATCCTCTTTACTCGGGAGTTTTGATTGTTAAAAGTAGTTTTATTAATATATTATATTAGAGTAGCTGTTTAATTTTTTGATTTTTCGATGTTGGTTTTTTCATAAACGTGTTGTTTTCTTATCTAATAATGAATTTGATTTATAAAATGAATATTTCATTAAATTATACAAGTAAGACTTAGTTTATAAAATAATTATGGAAGTTGAGGATGATATGTTCAGATTATGATATATTTAATTAAATTTAATTAAACATGTTGAGGATGACACATGGTATGTTCCTACTGCCATTTCGTTATCTATGTCTATTAATAATGTATCTTTCTTTGAATAAGAACATTGTTCAGTACTATCAGTCAAAGGAATTCAAAATTCGAGAATTGGAGCCAAAACATGTTCATGGATTTTACTCTTTAGATTTGTCTATATAAAGGATTATCATTGGTGCACTTCAGTGTGTCCTCGTGGTCTAAGTTGTAGTTTGTGAAATTGTGAGCATGGCTACAAGTGTTGACAGAGTGGATGATGTTAATGATGCTAAACAAACCTGGGTACTTAAGGTTAGGGTTATGCGTCTCTGGAATAGGTGTCCGGTTGCTGATCCTGCGAAGCCATTTGCTGTGGAGATGGTGCTGGTTGATGCTGAAGTTAGTATATTTACTATCCTTAAATATATTTTTATCTCATGGTTGTTGATGTATAAAAGTTTATAATTATTTTTGTTAGGTTTTTTTATCTTTGATATTTTTAATATCTCATATTTCATATTCTATGTTTTACATTATATGATATGATTTATCTATTTTAGACCATAACAATTTTATTTTGTTATATTTTTTAGGGCTCAAAAATTTAGGCAACCATTAGGAAACCTATCATGAGAAAATTTAATGGTTGTTTGGTCGAGGGGGAAGTATATCAATTGAGCTATTTTGGAGTTGTACGCAACACTGGTGCTTATAGGGCTACAAGACACCAATTTAAGCTTCTATTTCATACAAAAACAAGTATTGTTAAATGTGAGGATTCTGACATTCCACTGAATAGACTTTTTGTCATGAATTCTGAAGAAATCCTGAATACAGATGGTGAATCTAACTATCTCATAGGTAAGTTAATTTTTTTTTTTAACGTGGATTTGCTAATTTAAATTTTTCATCATTTACATTATAAGATAACTATGTTGTATGTATATCTTGCATATTAAAATAATATGTTTTATCCAGATGTTATAGGTATCCTTACTGTTGTTTCTGCTGAAAGAGTTTCTCAAAAGGATGGGAAAAACACAAGGATCATACTGCTTGAGTGGTGGATGACAAGTAATATTTATTCAATTAATTTTGTAATTGTTTTTATTCTAGCATTATTTGTGAACTAAAAAATGATAGTCTTTGATCAATTTTTTTATTAACAGTATTCTATTTGAATTTATATTATATTTGTGTTTTCATTAGATAACCAAATAAAAGAAAAAAATTGAATTATGTCAAAATTAAGCATGATATTTTATAATTTTTTTAGGCAAGATCCATGTATCATGTTCTTAAACAGTTAATCATGCATTGAACGCACATTGAATATTAAATTGAAAAACAATAAATAAAATTACTTAATTTACCAATCAATTTTTTATCATAAAAGAAGCGTGTAAAATATTAAAGATAATTTATATAATATAATTTTAAAATGTTCTCAGAACTTATTAGATTCAAAAAGTTAACATTATATAATAGTATTTGGAGGAGAAACAGAACCCCAAAGTGACCTTCACAATGTGTCTCTAGCGGTACCACTTTGTCTGTATCAGTGCCAAAACCTCTTTGTGTAATCTGCACCTCAGTTGAGCTTGAGCCATAATGTGAAGGTCTACCTAAAGTCACTGTATTATTGTTTGTGAAGTCAAGGTTTTCATGATGAAATGATAGAGCTTGTGGCAGATGCCTAGATTGAGTTCTCTTTGATCCATCTTCTAATGTGGTGTATGAATAAGTGTAAGGGATAAATAGATAGATTAATGTCCCGTGTGCTGAGAATATGTACAAGTTTCAACTTGCAAGTAACTCAAACGCGTAGTCATAAAATTGTTTCGAAGAAATTCTTTGCTTTTCTCTCAAGTATGTATATTAGGATGACATTTTTTCCCTCAAATTATAATTATTATTTATTAATCTTTCATTAATTCAATATTTTTTCTATTTGTAAAATATTTTGTGTTTTTTTTATTATTTAGTTTTTTTATTACTGAACGTAGTTTTAAATTTTCTTTTAAGAATTTGGTGTTATTAAAAATTAGTTTGAAAATGTCAATTTACTTACTCTAATTGTTATATTTTGTATGCTCTCTCTGACAATGCACATGAGTGTTGTACATATATATTTAATGCATACCCATCAATATGATGGTTTTGATATTAGCTTGACTATTGATGTTATCTTTGTAGACTAGATATCCTAGCTTCCTCAATTTTAGTGCCTTATTGTACTTTTCGTTGAATATTTAGTATTCATCTACTATCTTTTTAATTTGTATTATTGTTTATTGTTCTATCATGATTTATAAGTTAAGATGAATAATTTTATTATAGTGTGATGTCTTTTTTGGACATTTTATAAAATAATTTTATAAAATAATTTTAATTTAAAGATTGCAATTTTTTTTTTTCATGACAAATATTTATGTTTCATTTCTTTATTAATAATAAATGAAAATGATATAAAAATGGATGTCTAAATAACGTGATTTTTTTAATTCATTAAACATTTTAAAATTCTGAATAGTCAATCCGTATAGTCAAATTTTGTTTCTAATTTTAAATATATGGTACTTGGTTTCCTAGGCTATACACATGTCTAATAGCATATAGCATATAGACTTAATTATATTTGTCTGGTAAGCTTTTACCCTATTTTCGAACTATTCTTTTCTTTTTACCTCATCGTACATGTTTCACTTATACTTATTGTTTTTCTTACTTTCCGGTGCTTCATTGAAAAACAAGTCTAAGTTCCTTTTTTGGTTTGTTTCTCATTTGGAGTTTTTCTCATTCCTTACAGCACACTCAAATGGCATGTTATGAAACTATTGAAGTTAAAGTGAAAGATTTGTCTCCCTTTTTACGACCATGGATCATCAAGTGTAAGGTTCTTCGAATGTGGAATGTTGGTAGTAACCATTAGGTTTCTAATTCAGGATCTTTAGAATTGATCATTATTGATTCTGAGGTATTTATTGTTATTCTGTATATTTTTTTTATTGTCTAAGGTTTTGGAAGTTATTCTATACATTTTAAATTATTTTTTTGTTATTTATCTATAATAGGGTTCAAGGATACAGGCATCGGTTTCAAATAGTACATTGTTTTCCCTTGATGTTGCTTTCATTGAAGGAAGAGAGTATAGTTTCAAAGATCTAAATGTGTTAATTAATGTTGGATTGGACAGACCTACTAACCATCCTTATAAGTTGGTTTTTCAAAGCTCTAAAGTTCAACAGATTCAATCAGACATTCTGATGCCCACGGGTTTCGTTCTAGTTTCTTCTAATGTTATTTCTGCTATGAAGGAAAATATAAACTATTTAATTGGTAAAAAAATTTGATCCACAAAATTTTTGGTGTGCTTTCTCTTTTTTTAGTGTTCAAAATGATATCCACTAATTTAATTGATGCATGTCAATTATTTTTTATTTTTTATTTTTTATTATTCAAGATTTTGTAGGAGTTGTAACCTCGGTGTCACCTGATAGAGATTATGTGAAGAATGGAAGAGTGGTTATGCATTTTACATCGAGTTAACTGATGAATGGTGTGTAGCTTTGGCTTTCAATTTTTTTTAATTCTCATTTTTTTGGTATCTTTTCTGAAATGATTCAATTTTTATTTATATAAAAAAATTGGTTTATATTTGTTATTAGTATATATAAATATGTGTGTGTGTGTTGTTTAAGATAAAATTTTATTATAGTCATTATATATGTACAATATATGATATATAAATATGTGATTTGATATTTTCATTTTTTAATTTTTATAGTGGTAAGATTGAATGTATTCTTTCTGGCAATCATGTTGAAATTGTGAAGGAGTACCTTAATGAATATGCAAATGGCATTCCAATTTTGTTAGTTCAATTTGCAATAGTTTCTCCATACCGAGCTGTTCTGTTTGGTTAGTTTTTTTTCTTATACAATTTATCATTTTCATTGATTTTTTGATGTTTTTATTTTTTATTTTTGGTAAACTTATTATTCTATATAATGTTTTCAGGTGATACTGTCATTGAAAATATGACAAACGTTACAAACATCATATTTAATCCAAAAAATCCTGAGATAATGGTGATTAAATATCAGTATTATATTTTATACACTAAAAATTTCTTATGATATAATTATACATGAATCGATTACATTATATACAATTAATGGTTTTTTTATTTATATTAACAGGTTGATGGAGAAAGGTTTTAAGTTTGATGTAAATGTCAGGTCTGTTCCAATGGAAACTATATATTAAGGCGCAGGCTATAATGGGGGACCTTATAATGTCCCCCACTGTGGGAAACTAATATACACCGTTGGATTTTGAGATCAATGTGGGACTACCGTACAACCGTCCACACTAGATTTTTTTTTAAAAAAAGGGATTTTTTTTTCTGTTTAAGTTTTTTTTTTTTAAAAATGACCATTCTTCTCTGTTGTTGCTTTGTTTCTGCCTCTCTTCCCATTTTTTTGTCCGTCATTTTATCTTGATTTTTATTTTTAGTCCCTCATAAATTTTTTTATTGTTTTTAGTCTCTCATAAATTGTTCTATTCTGTTCTATTTTTAGTCCATCATAAATTGTTTTGTTCTATTTTTAGTCCCTAACATTAATTTCAACTGTTAAGTGATGACATAAATTGTGTGTGTGAAAATTTCCTAATTAAGTTTCTAGTGACTTTTAACTGCTGCAAATTTTTTGGTGGTCATAAATGTTTATTTTTGTAACATTTTTTGTGATTTCAGAAAATCTAGTGTTCGAGATTTTGATTTTTGATTTTATTTTTTAACATTTCTGACAGTTTTAGTTTGCCAAAAAATTTGCGGTAGTTAAAAATCACTAGAAACTTTAAACAGAAGAAGAAGGATCCCTTTTTAAAAAAAAAATCTAGTGTAAACAGTTATATGGTAGTCCCACATCAATAAGCAACAATGGAGAAGAATGGTCATTTTTAAAAAAAAAAAAACTTAAACAGAAAAAAGAAATCCCTTTTTTAAAAAAAAAAAACTAGTGTGAACGGTTGTACGGTAGTCCCACATTGATCTCAAAATCCAACGGTGCATATTAGTTTCCCACGGTGGGGGACATTATAAGGTCCCCCATTTTAGCCTGCGTCATGTTTGTTATATAAGATAAGATTTCATATTTTATTGACAATTTGATATTTCCAATCAAATCATAAAATTGTTTTTTTAATTTGATAATAATTTGTTATTTCATTTAATTAATCTTTGTATACTTTTATTTTAGAAATAGTTTCTTTTTTTTATTATGTTATTTTTATGCAAATTTAGTATATTTAATTTATTTGTTTAATATTTATGCACTAGGATCAACCGTGTGTGATATGGGCAAAAGTGGTTGGAATTCTTCATCAAGGTTCATGGTTTCGGTTGAGTTATAAATTGAGGGACCAGACTTTATCTGAATCATCATCTTCCTAAGTTTTAATTGATTCGTCCTATGAGACAACTTCATCGTTGGTTTATTCTCTATATGTTTATTCTTTTACCTATATTATTCAATGTTCTCAAAACCGGACCGGATCGGCCGGTTCGACCGGTTCGACCGAAAATCGGTCTGGTGACCGGTTCGGTTACTCTATAAAACCGGAGGAACTCGGAATCGGTGGGAACCGGTCAAGAACCGGTCAAACCGGGCCAAAACCGATCAAAACCGGTAGTCAAAACCGGTTCGAACCGGTTTTTTTTTTTTTAATTTTTTATTTAAAATTTTAAATTTAATATAAAATATTTTAAAAATAATTAAAAACATATATTTAATAAATATCTCAAATAGATATAAATTATTTTATCAATTATTATTATTATTTTCTTGTAAAACATATAATTTGTTCATTTATATTAATTTATAATTTTTTTTATATCTTGATTTTTGATAATTTTATATTATATTAATTTGTCATTTTCTTTCTTTATTCTAAATGTAAATTTATTATTGTTAATGAACATTATTTTATTTTATTAAAATTTGAACTTAAGTATTATGATATATTTAATTAAACTTTTATATATTTTTTGAATGTTAAAACCTAGTAAAGTGATGTTTTAAGTTTTATTATAGTTTTTAATGTTATAAAGTTATGTGACATTATATTTATTTAATATTATTTTATAAATTATTTTATTATTATTATTTTATTAATACTGGTTCAACCGAACTAGTGTCTTTACCGGTTCAATGACCGGTCCGATTTTAAAAACATTGATATTATTATATTAAATTGGTAATAATTTAATTATTTATTTGTATTTAACATATATTCAATTTTCAACTGTTAGGTATACTATACAAGTAAAAGTCTCTGACGGGCTGGGTTTTGCTTATTTTCAACGGTTAGGTATACTATACAAGTAAAAGTCTATGAGACAACTTCATTGTTGCAGTACTTTATTCTTATAATGAGGTATCTTTTTTTTTTAAAGTATAATGATGTATCTATAAATAAGTATATTTTATTATCTAAAATTCAACTCTTATTAATTTAATATGGATTGCTTCAAATAAAAAAAATTAATTTAATATGGATTTTATATTTTAGTATAACTAATAATCAATTATTATATTTTTAGTTTTTATTACAATTATCATTTAATTCATTGTTTTATTTATAATATATTTCCAGGATCCCGAAGGGCATGACTACCCTCCACTTCTCTATTCATTGATTGATATGGAACTATTGTGCTTGGTTCATGAACGTCCATTGTTTATTCATCAGGGTCATGGTTGTTTCAACGTAAAACAAATATGTTACGATCGAGAAATTGTTCGAATGTTCGTTAGTGGAACTTA
Source organism: Pueraria montana var. lobata (assembly GCA_026413185.1). NCBI lineage: Eukaryota > Viridiplantae > Streptophyta > Magnoliopsida > Fabales > Fabaceae > Pueraria > Pueraria montana. Next base: position 96,862,519 of record CM048647.1, on the reverse strand, counting down.
TATGTCTGCTTACGATGAGGTTTGATAATATTTTTGGCTTATCCTTTATTCAGTCACTGTGTCAAAGTATCCTAATTTGGTTATTATTTTATTTTGCAGAGCTATGCTGAGAGGTCTTCTTTTTATAGTCGGGTGGCAGACCAATATCTCTTGAGTTGAACTTCCTAATTCAGAGTCTTTAATATAATGTTAAATATTTTGTTATGAATTTGATGTTATTTGTATTAGTCTTGTGTGTTCTATTTTGGACATTCTATTATTTTTATCAAAATTCTACATGGATGTTCCTATTTTTTATTTTACATGGATAATCAAAGTGGTTGTATTGAAATTTTTTTCTTTAACTTTTTCTGCGCTTATAATTTGGAGTTGTTTATGAGTGTTTTGTATTATTTTTTTTATGTATAACTTTTATCAATTATTAGACTTTTTTATTATTTCATTCGTTACTGTATTTTAAAAATAAAAATCTTATTTTGTAATAATATACAATAATAATCCAAATATTTATTAATTTTTATACTAGAATATATTTTTAATAGAACAACTTGATATAGGTACAAATAAAAATTTCTTAAATTTTAAATATAAGTTATAAATTAAATGTACATTGAGTATAATATGATACAAAAATTTATTTTTATTCTATATTCTATATATCTAATTATACCAAAAGTCATAAAATATAACACTAAGTTTGTTAAAATAAAATTAAATAACAGGTAAAATTAACTAATCAGTTTAAATATATAGGCCCTTGTTTCATACAAAGCACATGGTTTCAAAATGACCTGAATCCACGAAGTATGGTTTTGTCATAATTTCCTGCAAAGAACTTAATTTTGAAGATGCTAAACACTATAGTTTGTGGTTGAGTCTGCTGTAAAAGCTCTTATTAGAAGTATTTGATAATATTTTTGTTCACAAGATATCTTACAAACCAGTGAATATTGGAAGCTCTTTCACTCATTTGTTTGATTGAGGGAATTAGAGGATAGCACGAATGATGAGGTGGGCAACCAGAGTTGAGGATTCTGACTGCTGTCTTGGAATCACTATCAACGACAACATTGTTGAAGCCTCTCGAGGTTGGAGGTCCATACACATGGGAATGGCCCAAAGCTTTGTAACAATGTACAGTGACCCATGCTACTTGAGAAAGCTAAATCGAAGCGTCCATGATGGTCTCTTATAATGCCTTCAGCAGCAGCTCTATTACCCGTTGTGGAGAAGGCTCCATTGCAATTTACCCTAATGAAGTTTTCTGAGGGCGTTCAAGAAATGTATAGGGAGTTGGTACTCTGCTGACAACATATACTATGTGTATAGTTATTTTAATGAAGAATATTAAGCATATTTGACATGAAGTTGTCAGTCATGCAGAGGAGAGACGAATCATTTACTATGTGACTACAATGTTATACTCTTGATCTTAATGGAGTATTCTAATGATGAAAATATCACTTCTCTGCATATTTCATGTTTAAAAAATTCCATAAAGGAATTCAGATTGATTGTAATATACCAGTTAACCAATAATAGTTATTCTAGCTTTTATATCAAGTGGTCAAATTATATAAATGAATTAAAAAAATTCTTTGTTGAGAAAACAAATGTCACTATACTGCCCATGTTTCCACTTGAAATATAACTAAATTGTGTGCATACAAGGAAATTATAAAACATTGTTCTCAAAAGTTCAACATCTATCATTTGAGTTGATATGATGTGTCAGCAATAGGAAAATTGTTTTTTGTGGAGCATACTGTCATATAATTATGACCGTCCTGAAAATAACGATAAATAAACATTACACTTGAGTCAAAAGAATAGTTTTTTTTTTTTTTCTTTTTTCCTAAGGGCCATCTGAGTCAAAACATCAGATATAAATTGTAGTTTTGATTTTAAGTAATTCTGTGAGATCTGAATTAGTTTTAGAACATGTATTCATATTAGCTTTGATTTACGCATTTTTTTTCTTTGTAATTAGTTTTTTTTTTTTTGTCCTACGACGAGGAATTTTTTATCGCCTGCACGAGACGGGGACTAGTCTCCCATGGGAGTTTGTTCGGCACCTCGATGGGTGACATCCCTCCCAGCTGAGATTTTTTCCATACCGAGATTTTTTCCATACCCAAGGCTCGAATCCGAGACTTTGGTTAAGGGACGAGAGACCTTAACCACCACGTCAACCTCAGTTGGTTCTTTGTAATTAGTTTTAGATATGTATTCATTAGTTTTAAAATGTAACTCATTTTTTTACTTTTTTACAATTTATATTTTGTATAGATGTTTTTAAAATATTAATTATTATATTATAGAATACAATATCAATTCAATCTTTAAAATTGGTATTATTTATGATTAAAAATACTTAATTTTAATAACTATCAATTAATTTAATTCTTAAAATTAACACTTTTAATCAATTTGATGTTAAATATTAATAATCAATTTGAATAATATACACTAAAACTAAAGACTATATTACTTTTAATTTTACATTTTAAATGTCAAAAATAAATTAATTGATAATTTTAATGGCAAAGACTAAATTAAATTTTCACTTATATATATATATATATATATATATATATATATATATATATATATATATATATATCCCATAACATTGTAAATTTCTATAATTTTAAATGACACTTTTAAAGACAAAATATTAAGGGATGTTTGGTAGGGGAGAAGTTTTTTCATATCCGAAAATCATGATTCCTGTGAATCATGAATCCTCCTAGGAATCATGATTTCTGGAGATGAATAAAATTTGTTTGGTTGATCATAAATATTCTTGGGAATGTTTTAATAAGTTACCTGAGAATCAAATAATTATATGGTATTTTTACCAGTTACTTCAATTATTTATCACCTTAAATAATCTAATAAGAGTAACGTGATATTTTTACTGCCATAAAAAAATTAATTCGAGAAAGTTAGATTCTCACATCCTCCCATAGGAAAGTTTTTGTACAAACCTAGCTAAAAACATTACTGGAAAACTAAGGGGACGTATGTTCCACGGATTATTTCTTTAATCCTGGGAATATATTTTTTCTAGGAATATGACATGGGAATGTTATTCCTGGGTATTTTAAAAAATTGTGTGATATATCCGGCAATAATTATTTTATTACCTTATAACAAAAATGGGAATAAATTTTTCAACCCCATATTTCTGGGAATAAAAAAATAATTCATGAAACAAATGCACCCCAAGATTCCCAATCTAAAATTCTAAGAAAACTAAAAACTTCTCCCCTAACAAACGCCTCCTTATAATTTATATATTGATATATTGATACTCTTATGTGTGAAGTTTCCATATTTGAAGTTTCCATCTTTTGATATAAATATCTATCATGCGATTTAAATATCTATCATACCGTGATGCTAAGTGAGGGGATGCTTTCAAAACTATGTGAAAGGTCCATAAACATAATTTAAAAGTTTTTAATACAGAGAGTTTGCAAAAACTACAGATTTTTATCCAATCAAAATACAAATTTATTTTATATAATTAATATATATTTAATTATATAACAAAAATCAAATTAAATCAACATAATTACTATTCTTTTCTCCACGCAAAATTAGTGTCTAAAATTAATTTTTAAGAAAATAACTATTCAATTTTTATTTATTATCTTTTCACTTAAATAAGTTATTCATAATTTTCTTTTACCTGGACAAATTTTAATTTTCCTTTATAAATTGATATATATATATATATATATATATATATATATATATATGTGTGTGTGTGTGTGTGTGTGTGTGTGTGTCAATATATTATAATAAAACTTATATATAAAATATAACACATAGGGATGAATATTTTTTTATATTAAAGCAAGAAGAAAATTTTCACTTAATCTACAGGAATGAACAATTTATCGAAAATCACATAAATGCTTAAATTATTATGGTGACATTATATTTTTTATAATAAAAAATTAATCTAAATGTACTTTTTAATGACTGTCTCTTTTCTGATTTTAATAATATATTGAATGTTTTATTTTACGAACATAGAAAGTATGAAAAAAATATAAAAAATGAAGATAAATATTTTGAAATTAAAGTATCAAGATAAATTCAGACTTAACTTATCATATTAGACATATAAAATATAACACGGGGATGAACATTTTTTATAAAAAAAAACAAGTAGCTAAATTTACTTTGAATTCACAAAGATAAACTTCTTTACTAAATTGATATGTATATGCCAATATATTAAAATAAAATTTATATATAAATTATAATACATAGGGATGCATATTTTTTTTATATGAAAGCAAGAAGAAAATTTATACTTCATTTATAGGCATGAACAATTTACCTGAAAACACATTAATATCTAAATTATTATGGTGAAATTATATTTTTTATTATAAAAAATTTAATTTAAATGTATTTTTTTATGGTTGTCTCTTTCCTAACTTAAATAATTTATTTAACATGTTATTTTACAAACATAGAAAGTATGAAAAATATATAAAAAGTGGGAATAATATTTTTCATGAAAATATGAAGAGAAATTTAAACTTAACTTAGTGGATTAGATATATAATTTATAACCCACGGGAATGATTATCTTTAAAAAAAGAAGTAGGAAAATTTTGTTTGAATTCACAGTGATAAACATTTTTACTAAAGATTTTTGTCCAATTAAAATTAATTTTTTTTACATAATTAATATGTATTTAATTGCATAACAAAAGTCAAATTAAATCATCATAATTGTTGTTATTTTCTCCACAACAAATTAGTGGATAAAATTAATTTTTAAGCAAATAATAATTCATTTGTTATTTATTATCTTCTCACTTAAATAAATTATTCTAGATTTTCTTTTAGTGGAAAAATTTTAATTTTATTTTATACATTGATGTGTATATATACCAATATATTAAAATAAAAGTTATATAAAAATGATAACACATAGGGATGAATATTTTATTTTATTTATAAAAGCAAGTAGAAAATTTCTACTTAATTCATGATGATAAACAATTTACCTGAAATCACATTAATATCTAAATTATTATGGTGAAATTATATTTTTATTATAATAATTTAAATTTAATATATTTTTTATGGTTGTCTCTTTCTTAACTTTAATTTATTGAACATTTTATTTTATGAACATAAAAAGTATGGAAAAATATAAAAAATAGGGATGAATATTTTTCATGAAAATATAAAGAGAAATTTAGATTTAACTTAATGGGTTAAATTTATAAAATATAACACACGGGGATGAATATTTTTTATAAAAACAAGAAGGAAAATTTACATCAAATTCACGGGGATAAACTCTTTTACTAAAGATTTTTTGTCCAATCAAATTAAAATTTCTTTTACATAATTTATATATATGTAATTACATATCAAGAATCAAATTAAATCAACATAATCACTATTATTTTCTCCACACAAAATTAGTGTCGAAAATTAATTTTTAAACAAATAATTATTCATTTTTTGTTTAGGCCCAAGGCAATTTTGGTCTACTTATTTTCTTCAATCCACAATTTTGGTCCCTCCATTTTAAAATAGAGACATTTGGTCCCCTTATTTAAAAAAATCTACAATTTTAGTCCCCCTATTTCATAATTGTGGATTTGCTAAAATAGGAGGACCAAATATTTCTATTTTAAAATGGAGGAACGAAAATTGCGAATTAACTTCGAAAGTATGAAGAGAAATTTCGACTTAACTTACCAGATTAGATATATAAAATATAACACACGATGATGAACATTTTTTATAAAAATAAATAGGAAATTTTACACTGAATTTACGGGAATAAACTTTTGTACTAAATATTTTTGTCAATATTATTCAAATAAAAGCTATATATAAAATTTAAGACATAGGAATGAATTTTTTTTTTTTTATAAAAGCAAGTAGAAAATTTTCACTTAATTCATGGGGATGAACAATTTACCTGAAATAACATTAACATCTAAATTATTATGGTAAAATTGTATTTTTTATTATAATAATTTAAATTTAAATTTTTTTATCGCTCTCTTTTTCCTCACTTTAAATAGGTATAAACATATTTTTAGTTGTACGTTGCTCAGTAGTTCATTTCCATTAAACAAAGGCACATTTTACGATAAAATTGTAGCATAATTGGATAAAAAAATTATGTCTATTTTCACACTTGGACCAATCACATTGAGAGAATACGTTTGATGTATTAATTCTGTTGTGGTTTTGCATCTTTCAAACATATTCTCATTAAATGTTTTTTTTTTTGTTTTTTTTTGTTCGATCGACAAATGTTAGTTGTTAATTGTTAGTTTTTTGTAGGCTAAAAAGAGAAAGGAGCAAACAATCAGGGTGTTGCTTCAACCCACAATATCAACTATCATTGTTATCACCACATAAATATAATAGTTCGGTTAATAAAAATAAAAATAAAACAAAAAAAAGTAATGAAGCTAACCTGTTTCAAGGAAGGGGAATGTAAGTTTGCCAAAGAACTCTGGGCTCTTAACTATTTCCTTGCACTTATTATTTCAACTCAGAAGACACAGATAAAACTCTAAAATACATATGAACCAAAATAGAGATCAACAAGTTACAAGCAATATATAGAAAATGAGTAAAGCATACCTGTCTCTTTAACCATTGCGCAAACTGAACATTCCAAATCTGAAAACACCAGTATGCAATGCACAATTAGGAGCCACTACTAGAAAAAGGAATTGATTATTAACATAACAGTAAAAAGATCATATGTGCAAGGCTTTTGTTCCAGTAAATGATCAAATCAGTAAGGTGGTAATCAAGATATACAAATTGCTAAGCACTCAGGAATTGACATTTATGATGTAAATATAATAATGCACCAAGAAATATGCTATATTAGGCTATGTATACTCACATCAATAAACTAAAAACACAAAACTATTGGATGTTTGGATGTTTCAGGTGCTTTGTAAAAGGAACCAATGCAGATCAATACACAAAATTCCATCAGGCACAACAGTCAAGAATCTTACCTGAAAAGGGAAAGCTATCCAAAATAATGTCCTCAAAAAGAAGTACCGAGAGGACAAATAGAAAATATCAAAGGGAAAGATCAAAATTACTGCAACAATGTAGAGAAGCACCTACAATATCATAAATATGTCAGATGACCAGCATATATGGTAGACAAATTATTCTCATAAAAAAGGATCAAAGGAAGCAATCCATTTCCTGGCATATAGGAAGAGTTACTTCTAGCCTTCTTAAAAAACATTTAAGACATCAACTTCCACATGATCATAACCAAGAGGCCCCTCAACACCAACACAAAAAATGACAAATCCATATATGTTAAATTTAATAAAATGAAACATAATGCACATCAAAACAAGCCAATAAATATCATATTCAAAGCAGTCACATTCAACTGGAGGAGAGGAGAGAGAAAGCTACAAGGAATGAACAGAGAAGTTATTAAACTGGTTGAGATGCAGCCAACAATACTTCCCCATGAGAATAGAGATAGAGGTAAGCAGTCATACTAGTAGGGACAATGATTGTCATCCATGTGCTACACTGAAAATAACACGAGTTGAAATTAATATATAAACATGCATAATGGGTCTATATAGTAGCAGCAGCATCAATCCATGCTATTGACACATCTTCCAAATCTAAAACTTTACTGTAACAAAAATTTTAAGTTGATGCAAAAACATAGACCGGAGGTTGAACTATATCTCTATCTTTATTGTGACAAGGCTTCTATAATCAGTACAACAAAATATAACAAAGCAGATAGAGATTAACAGGCATTTATAAGAGAGAAACTGAATAAAGGAATACCTGCAAACCCTGTTTAAAATCTGAAGATTAACTTACAGATGTCTTTACTAAAAGGTCTTGGCAGCAGGATTTTTCATTTTTCATTCAAATCAAATTTTAGCAAAATGGGCATAAGAGATGCCGATGCAAAATCTTGTTGGGGGCTGTTGATTGATGATGCGTTAGGCATAGTTGACAGCTCATTCAAGGGTGTTTACAATGTTAATGGAATATTATTGATTTGGAAAATTGGAATGGAGACATTCACTTGCCATTTAGTATGAATTCAATCGTAGGCTAGGAGCAAAGTGTGTTTCAACCTTCAACCTACAGTCTCTTTCTCTCCCCCTCTGCCTTTGACTAGCCTTCTACTGTCCCTCCACAAATTCTCTATTTTATATTTTCTCAACTGTTGACAACCCATACAAAGGCATAATTTGTTTTTGAGTGCCTAAGAATTTATTAGTTTGATTACCAATATGTTTCAAAGAACCAGATACAGACAAATCCATGGTTGAAATATTGATTTTCAAAATCAAGAATCAAGAAAAAAAAAAATCAAACAGCTTTCCACTTTGCATTGAATAATGTTTTCTCCAAAAAGAAGGCAGAGTAATGAACCTGACCACCTTCCATATCTCTGTCAGTAAGGTGGTTTTGATCAAGATCAAAAACCTTGGCATAGCTTACAGTGGATTGTAGAAATACGCACAAATTTACTCCCCAAAGCCAAACCATCATAGTCTGTATAGCAGTAAAGTAACAACAAAAAACATCAAAAGTTCCATAAAAATTGTGCTCAATGTACAACATATACAGGAGAATTAACCCCCAACTCACCACAAGAAGAAGAGAGTTGTAATACAAAAATGCTTCATATAAAAACAGATCTCGCAAATTTGCATCCATTCTCATGACAGAATCCCAACTAATCTGATGTAAGATCAGGAAAAAGCAAATATTAGGTGTGGAATAGGTAAGGAAATTATAAGAGGTCTTCCCAAGAGATGCTCATTGGCATCCATGAACAATTAATATATTATATAATTATATAATATTATAAAAGTGAAAAGACAGGTTCAACTCATCAAACACTATATACCCTAAACAGAACCATATACCCTACATCAAACACTTACCAAACCAACATCTATGTGATCAAACTCATCATACACTGAATGTGCAGCTTTTCAATATATGGAGAAAGGACCTGCACTAACTCCCTACTCATTGAATATAACAGAGTACAACTAACTAACAGAATACAGTTAACTGACAGAATGCAACTAACTGATCCACTTAAATGGTTAGCAATCTGCATCATATCCATGGGGAACAGCAGCTCATCAAATTCAAAGGTTCATGGCCAGGTAACAAGGCTTGCTTCAACTGAACTTGGCTATTCTAATTAAAATCTCAATCCTCATAATCTAAAATCTCTAATTTAGAGGACCAATTAAAACTCTGACTCTTTAGAGGACCAATTGCCCCTTCAGCATGAAACATACCTCTGGTGCCTGTGCCTTAGGCGCTGAATTCTAAAAGATTCAAGAGAAAAAATCCCAACCACCTAACTTGGTAACTGTAATGCTAAAGGGATAACTGACTGTCATTATTCCTTGAGCTCTATGCAACAAGCAATCTTCTATTTTTACAACCATGAATTTTATGCTTTAATAGTCAATTTAATTAATTAATATGCCAAATTAATGCAGAAAATGGTTAAATGTTCTACTCTTTCTTTTCTAGTGAGGCACACACTTTTTGGCACCTCTGTTCTCAAGATGTTAAAACCCCTTGATGCTAATTGACCAATTTCAAATAGTTTTCACAGGACAGGATATTATAAATCAAAATCAAAGAAATCTTTTAATGAAATTTCCCAAATCAAAATTTCAAACAAAATTTAGAGGGTACCTCTCTCAGCAGAGGATTCAAGCGTGTATGGTACCTCGCTCAATTTATTTAGTAAAAGAATGAAAGAACCTACACAGAGACGCAACATCATGGAGAAGTTCAATAAAAGCAAAATAAAATCAAAGTGTGCAGTTACCTTAGATTGAGGGATTGAGAGTGAAGAGAAATGAACTGCTGTGGCTGCTGTGTAGGAACAACGGGGCAAAACTGCAGAAACAAATAGGTTCCTCAGATATTTGATAATTTGACATAAAGCCAATACAATCAATCACAGTTAGGAAAAGAAAAATGCATTACTTGAACAGACATAGGTGGGATAAAACTGCGGGGAGGATCCACTGAACCAGCAATAGGAGGCAGAGGCCGAAAGAGGCTTTCATAACAAAAAGAAAACACATTAAAACAAGAGGCAGAGTAAAACCAAAATTTTCTAGTTCTAGATACTGTACCTGTAAACCTGGATATTGCGGATTATTTGTCATGTCAGCAGAGAAGCCTCCACACACTAATGCAATCAAAAGAGTATAGAGTTATCAGTATCTAAGAAACCCCAAAGAAAACATCATGAAAATAAATTTCACTAATTTCGGGTGCCCATGAATTGGAATTAAAAAAAGAACATGGAAACCTAAACCCAAAACAATGTGCCTCGAAATTGACCCGACAAAGAAGTTCTACGGGCAAGAAAGTTGCAAGATTGAATCTTTTTGGACCTAATTTCAGGTGCCCATGAATTGGAATTAAAAAAGAACGTGGAAAACTAAACCCAAAACAATGTGCCTTGAAATTGACCCGACAAAGAAGTTCTACGGGCAAGAAAGTTGCACGATTGAATCTTTTTGGACCCCGGGTAAAGAAAATTAGGTTGCAAGAAGAAACGAGGGTGGCATAAAGTGAAGGTTTAGAGAATAATTGAGGAAAACATGGCACGACGGACAGAGAAAGAGAGACATACATACCAATGGATACGAGGTTGATGCCTGCGAATGAGTTCTACAGTGAGAGAGATGAGAAGGAGATAGGACTAGGCTGTTACCTTGGTAATGGTTGTCTAGCACTCTGAGTGAGTGAGAGAGAGAATAATGTGCAACTCCAACTCCAAGTGTATCACGCAAGGTGCCAAAGTATTTTAAGGCCTTTGGATTTAATGGTATAATATCTAACGGTTAAAGACGGTGAGCGTGTAATATATAGATAACGTATTGGATAACAAGTACTAGCTCGACCCGGTTTTTTTGTATAGCGCTAATGTGGGTTCGATCCCACTGGTTGCCTCTTTTTTTTTTTTTTTTTTTTCGATGACAGGGAGCCCGAAGGCACACTGGTTGCCTCTTTTATAACTTTTAAAGGTTATTTTGGCTGAAAAAAATAACAAAAAATCTATAAAAAAAAAAAAAGAACGATATAAGAAACAATATTTATGTAATTGTTTAACATAATATTCTATGTACAATAGTCATAAATTCATAAACACAAAATTTTAAAAATGAACAAATAAATTATGCTTACAAATATTCAATAAATAACTAGAATTAAAACCCTGCAGTGAGAGAGGGTGATTTATAATATTTAATTTTAATTTCTTATGTTATTGTAAAAGATGAAAAAGTAGTTATATGAAACATGAATTATATAAAAAAAAAAAAGATATAAAAAATTATTAATATTTCACAATCAATGAAGCATGAAATATAGAAAAATAAAGTTTTTCATATATTTCTTAATTTTTTCCTGTTATATTATTTTCACTTTTATCTGAAACGTGAAATTCTAAAATAATTCTAAACAAATAAATCATACTCTTAAAAAATAAAAATAAAAACAGACATAAAATAGGAGATAGACACTTGTTTGACATACATAGTCATATCTAGATGAATTGAAGATATTAAATAGTATTGTAATTTAATAATTTCTCTTTGTGCTAACCAAATGAAAAAATCGGTATCTTTTTTTTTTACACAAAAAATCGGTATCTTTTAGAAAGTAAAGAGGAAAAAAATATTAGGTTATTTTTTGCTACATAAAAAAAAAAAAAAAGAAGGGCTTTGGGAATGAGATCAGATATTTTTTTGTGAATCAAAAATGAATATGCATGGCAAATAAATGCAAAATTGACTAACTAGTTAACTTCAAAAGTTCTCCTCATTGAAAATTGTGAGAGGGAAGCAAAATATAATGCAAAAGTGGTAATCTTTTTATGAAACATCTGCTAGATAAAAGCCAAATAACTGAGGCATTTGTACACTTTTGATATTACTTACCTCATCAGCTTCAAGACTTAACTGCAACAATTGACTTTGTAATATTGCTATTTCTCCTTCAAGTTTCTCTTTTTGACGTTCCTTATCTTCCAACATGTTATGAAGTTTTAAGATCTCTGACTTTCTAATGCCTATTAAAATAAACTTTTCAGTGTAAAATTAATCCAAATACCAAAAAGGAGAGAAGAGGACATGCAAATGAAAAATGAAAAATATAAATATTGGAGGCACAAAAACAAACCTCAGACTTTTTTAGTTCAGCCACTTGAATCTTCAGATTATTTACTTCCCCTTCAGCAGCTTTTCTTAGATGAGTCTCTTTCTGAAGCATTTTTTTTTCAAATCATCCAGTTCCTCAGCAAACACTCTGGGAATCTTAAATATGAGGATGTTAAACGCTTGCAAGCAGTAAACTCACCTGAGCTTTCCAATGAAAGTGTTACTTGATCTAGAGATGTTGTCAGCATCCATGGAAATAACGTACTCAGTGTAGCTTGTTCTCCTTGTCCTCTTAGCAGAAAGGAGGAATTCTCCATTTTCAACTAACAAAAGCTGCAAAACTCAAAGTAAATTAAAAAATAAATGGAAAAGAACATGAAATGAGTTCTGTATGCACTAGAATATGGCAATAAATATCAGACTCTGATTGATTCCCATTTACCACATAATATACAGGCAGATTTAAGCCCTTCCAAGGCAGCAATCAATAATGGATGGGAATGCCTCATACACGCTTCAAAAAACTGCTAATAAAAATCTTGACTTAACACAATAAGCAACATTTCAAAATCTAAATAACTCAGAAATTTCACCCCCAGCTAGTGCAAAGACCACTTGTACTTACATTTGGTCAACATCTAAAAATAGTCTTTAGCTAACTACACAAAATAATCAACAGTTACCTTAACAAGATTAAGAGGAAGGTAGCCATGAGAATTCATATATAACACGACAAAAACAAGGTTTGCCCCCAACTAAATGGCTATCAAATAAAACGATCCTTTCTTCTCAAATCAATCATAAAGGGAAATAAATAAACACACAGAACCTACCATTATAGAACTAAGTCAACTAATTGATTTTCATGCTCGTAGTAATGAATGAAGGCTGATTTGAACAAAAAAATGAGAAAATATGAATGGAAACTAGATCCATAAAACTCATTTCCAAAATTATCCCACAAGACCCAGTAGTAACTGCTTCAAGTGTAAATTACAGTATTACAAGTGTCATCCAATATAGATTTCAAATCATATATCCATGCAAAGATCTACACGCATCTGGACAGAATCAACATTTGCACAAAAATTCATCTTTTATTGCATGTCAAGATCAATACAATCATACAAAACCAAGTGATGACTAAATGTATAAACAGAAAGCTTACCAGAGCTGAGACAAAGGAATAGGTGGTATGTTAAATTAGATTTATCTCTTTTGATAAAACATTGAATGATTCCATCCCGTGGCCCAGGCTGAAAAGAGAAAGGAGCAAACAATCAGGGTGTTGCTTCAGCCCACAACATCAACTATTATTGTTATCACCACATAAATGTAATAGTTCGGTTAATAAAAATAAAAATAAAACAAACTGCTATGAAAAAGTAATGAAGCTAACCTGTTTCAAGGACACAGGGAAAAGTTTCCACAGAACTCTGGGCTCTTGACTATTTCCTTGCACATATTCCTCCAAGATTGCCAAACTGTAGCACATGCAACAACATGCTTTCGAGCAGGCCATGTATTCTCGCTCTACTCTAGCCGTCTAATGATATCAAATAGTAATTCCGGTGGTAAGCTCGCCCAGCGGCTATTTTGAATACTTGAGGTTAGTCATGCAAATCCTGCACTGATCCTTGAGATTTTGAACTGCAAGATGTTCATCATTAATTTCTCCTATTGGCACATGTTTGATTAGATGCGTTTCCCAAAATTAAAGGGAGGGAAAAAAGAATGATAATGCACAAAACTGACTTACCACATCTAAAACTTCATTTCTTGTATACGCCTTGTCTGTTATCAGAATAAAATCCTCAACAGTAGGGAATGAGACCTCCTCGTACTTACAAGCTATTAGCATAGCTGTTACACCAACTAACTGAAGTTTCTTTCTGATCACTGCCTGATGCTCCAAGAACCTGTCTGTGAAGCTCAAATTTGTAGTGAACCTGTTAGATAGGGTCAAGCATGACTAAGTTTTGTGAAGCTCAACTGCAACACTTACAAAGGAATTCCATTTCAATCAGACTTGCCACATTCACATGGACATGAGACATAAATTATGTACCTCAATAAGCCAGTCAATAAGAATGGCCCTCATCCTCTCATTAATGTCAAATTGACTAGCCATGTAATTTGGAGAGCCGCAACTCGAATTCTGCAAAAGAACTGATGGGTCAACATCATGTAAGTCCTTCCACCAGATTTTTCATTCAGTTAATTAACTGATCAAAACATAGCCCAAAAGGTGAGTCCCTTTTTTGTTTTTTGACATTTACACATCTGATCTAGGAGCAATCTAAAAAGTCAAACCCCCCTAAAAGCTCAGTCCATTTGATGTTCTGATCACAAAGGAAGTTTTTTTTTTTTTTTTGGGGGGGTGTTGAGGATCCTATGAGTGTCCAAAATCAACAAGAAAATTTCTAATTAATTGGTAATTCTAAAGAATGGTTGTTCATTACAAGAACCAAAGTCAAACCATTGGCCATGCTTGGCTCATAGTATGGTGGGGACTCGTCCAAAAGGAGCAGGTATAACAGCTAGATCAGGAGCAGGAATAGGTGCAACATCCATGTGAAGATCATCTGCAGGTGGAGGAGGTGGTGGTGGGGCAACTCTAACATATCCAGGTGGAAAGAGAGAGTCATAGGGATAGTAAGCTGAGCTATAGGTAACCATACGCCAGGAATAGGAGACAAAAAAGTATAGGTGACGGGTCCCTAGAATGTATTAATTCCAGTGACTACGTCATGGTCCCAACGTCCTAATGGGCTATAACTGATGTGAAGGTTCGCTATCCCATGGAACGTGTCCATCGTCTGTTCGTACCGCGATCACATAATAAAATACAAAAAAACACAAAACAAGGAGTGAGGATTTATATAACCTCAATCATTTTCTCAATAGGTTCATAAGTCTAACCTATAACTTAAAGCACACAAGTGTTAATCAAACAAATATAGGGGAACCTAAGGTGTAACCTAAGTTGTTATGACTCAACCACAGACCGTTTCTGATGATTCTCCTTAATCATCAGTAACTTGGGAAGTGATTGGGAGCTCGTATACCTCTCCTAAAAAAAACAATGGTACTGACATCACGACTTTGACTTTATCTTCTCGAGAAACGAGCAATCTTTCAGCTCAGGGTCACAACCCTAAATAGAGGTATACACTACACCAATCTTGGTGATGCTGAGCAGGTATCGGGGTGCTCAAGCTGGGATCATGAGTGCCCGGTTCGAGGGCGCGACCCTCGACCATTAAGATACTCACTTAGTCGATGTCAAACCCCTTAGACCCTATCAAAGGTCCCTGCCTTTCATCCCGCAGTGTACCAAGTTGTGGCTTCCCTGACACAAGCACACATGCTTCCAAAGCATGGTCCTTACACATTGGAACATATGTTCTCACAACATAATCCCTATAAAACCTCTCAAACATTGGTTTTGGTTATATACTTTCTGAATACTCTTGACAGAGTCTCCTCAATTACTTAGTCACAGAGATACACTTATCTCTGCCTTCAATCGCAATAATAATAATAATAATAATAATAATAAAAATAATAAAATAGTTTTAGTAAGCATTGAAATATATAAGATTACCATACGGTTATTAAAAATAAAAAAATAGTTTTAGTAAGCATTGAAATATATAAGATTACCATACGGTTATTAAAAATAAAAAAATAGTTTTAGTAAGCATTGAAATATATAAGATTACCATTACCATACGGTTATTATTATTATTATTATTATTATTATTATTATTATTTATTTTTTTACTAGTTTTTAAAATACTTAGGCCCTTTCTTAAATTTTTTTATTTAAACTGTAACTGAATGTACATATTAATTAGTCTTTCTCTCCTTTATTTATTTATTTATCTATTTATTTGTTTGTTTTTATAAAAATACGCGTAATAGTAACTTAGTTAAGCAAATTTACCTGAAATAATTTTCATTTAATTATACTAGTTATAGACGGTTTATATATATATATATATATATATATATATATATATATATATATATATATATATATATATATATTCTAATTATCAATTTGTTTAAATTAAAATAATGCTTACGTGTGCCTGTACGTAAAAATCCATTTATATATATAAACCTAATTAGTAATTTTATTTAAGTTAAAATTTTATATTTATATATGGTATAGAATATACTAACATATACAAATATAATTTAATACTAAATAACTTAATTTTACTAAATAGATTGTCCATTCAAACCAAGTGAACTCAAGCTACGTACAAATGCCCTTCTTTCCTATTTCACGTGAATTCTTATAAATAATTCTTTTTTTTTTAATGCTTACTAAAAATTATCTTATTAGCTAAATAGTTGGTTGCCTTTATTTTACTGTACCGCAAGCTATGTTCGTACACAACTTGATCTTAAGCTTTTTGCTTCTTGATATTCTTTTGTAAAATAATTACTACTCATGTTTTTACTTTTTGCTAAGTCAAGTACCAGAATTTTATATATATGTTTTTATAAGTTTGAAGAGGACCGAATCCTCTGGAAACCAAAATACTCATGCCAATCATTTTTTTTTTCCAAACAAAATCATCTTT
The DNA here is from genome assembly GCA_026413185.1 of Pueraria montana var. lobata. Taxonomy (NCBI): domain Eukaryota; kingdom Viridiplantae; phylum Streptophyta; class Magnoliopsida; order Fabales; family Fabaceae; genus Pueraria; species Pueraria montana. Next base: position 96,845,694 of record CM048647.1, on the reverse strand, counting down.
GCCGTAAAATATTCACTAACAACATGAACATCCATGTTAAGCATAACCAAACCAATAACATCCAAGATTAAACACAAAACATTGAAAAGTAATTTAAAATAATTAGAAGCAGACCATAAAAATTTAAAACAGAAAAAAAAAAAAAAAAAAAAAAAAACAACACAACACAACACAACACAACATATAAGGAATTAAAATATAAGTATAGTGGTTAATTTAAAATAAATAGAGATTTAGGGGCAAATCCCTCCCACAATCTATTGATGATATATTAAGGCTATTCCCCACTCCCCCCTTACCTTTGATAAAACTTGGAGAAGAAAGGAAAAGTTTGATGTTGTTGATCTTGGAAAACTAAGTAAGCTTGCCTTGATCTTCCTTTACATTTGTGGAGGTGTTTTGGAATGTTTTTGCTAATGAAAAAAAAAATATTTATAAGAACTGAAGTAGAAGGAATTCGGCCAGAGGAGGAGAAGATTAATTTTTGACGAAGGGAAACTTTAAAGTGTTAAAAGGTACAGACAATGTTTTTATAGTAAGGTAAAAGTTTAAAACATCCTACTATTATTATTATATTATATACATTTTTTGTTTTATAAAATTTTAAGATAGAATTAGCTGGACAAATTGAGAGGATTCTAGATCACCGCCTCACTAAGTCGACCAGGAGATAAAATTACACATTCTCCAAGAATTTATAATTAGTTTGTAAAAGTTTGATTAATTATTATTTAATTAGGCAAATTTTAATATGCCTTGTAAAATAATTCGTTGGGCTCCCAATGGCTATCTTGTCCAATCTATGATCATTCTAATATTGTCCAGAATCCTTTCATTCGTTACATAATTTTTTTTTTCACGTAGAAAATTAATTAATTACTTAATAATTATAATTTATTCTAAATAAATTCCATTTATGTGATACTTAAGATTCTTACCTCCAAATAATAATTTTCTAGTTTAAAGTGGCTTATTATAATTAAATTTATTATTATTATTATTATTTTGGGGTTACAGGTTTTCTGGTTGGCCCATACAGTCAACCAAGGGTATTTTTATCATTTTACCTTTATAATATCTTATTAATTCTAAAAAAATTCTAAAATGTATTTAATTATTCTAAGCATATTTCTAGCTTAAAAATAAATTTTAAACAATCTTATGTATTTATTATTTTTCCTTTATTCTCGTTTTAGGGACCAAACGGTCATTTTACTATTTCCCGAGCTCCAAACTAGAAAAAAAAAATCTACACTAAGGATTTGTTTGGTATAGATGATGGAAATAGAGAAGATGAAAATAGAAGGGATAAATTTGAATTAAAATAGAGTGTAAAAAGTGTGAAACCCACTCTAAAAAAATTAATTTATCTCCTTCCTTCTCTCCATTTCTCTCATAACAAACACAGCCTAAATGAATCTCAATGTTCTAAACACAATGGCGTGTTCACATTATTGAGATTCTTCAACACATTTTCATAAAATACTGCGTAGAAAGAATAATAATCAAAATAATAAAAGTGAGGGTGTTACAAATATACTCTATTAAATACTTTTAACTACTCAACAAGAAAAAAAGTACTAAAATTTTCTTTTTTTTTATGTGATAAATATACTTTTGTTTTCTTAAATAATGTGGTGTTTTTCTTTTTGAAATATAAATGTGGTGTTAAGATATTGATAACACTTAACTTATTTTATTACTAATTGTAATGATAATTATTATTATTTTAAGTAAATAAAAATATTTAAATTGAACATGTTAAATTATTTAACAATTATTACTAAGTTATTTTTTAAGAAAATGTTTTTTCCACACTGAATTAGTTAGTTTTTATTTGACACTCTTGCTTATGTAGAACCAAATATTTGTTGGTGCAAGTATATACACATACAGCTTGCGAATATGCATACAAACGAACAAGACTTGTGCGTTCACGGGTAACCTCTCTTGGATATATTTTATTGTGCTAATGCAAAACTTTATCTTTTAAACTGAAATTACTATGCTTATGTCCCAAATCACATTCCTGCAATTGCTCTTGACTCTAACTATTACAAATGCATTTAAATATGTTAGCTATTTCAAATTTTTCTTTCAGAGTTTTGCCTTTTCTAAACAATATACTACCTACATAAACAACAAGATTTCTAATAGCAATTACCTTAGTAAATTTAATATATATATATATATATATATATATATATATATATATATATATATATATTGCATTGTTTACTTGCATTTAAAATGTGCATAAGTATGGATGTCACCGGTGCGAAGGCACGGATACTGTACTAGTTAAAGTTAAAAGCTTTAAAAATAAAATACAAGTTATTTGATAATTTTATTTTATTTTTGTTTTAAATCTATTTTAAATTAAAAGCGGTTTGATAAAAAAAATTAAAAAAATATATTTAATTAAAATTAATTTAATTGTCTTACTCAATAAAAAAAATATGTTGATAAAAATAAAAATAATATGTAAAATTAATTTAATTAACATATTTATTTTAATGATAATAAAAATATATGAGAGTACTAAAAATATATAATTTAAAATTTTAATTTTGTTCCTTTTGGGCTTTGCCCCTTTTGACACCAAAAAAACAATTAATTTTAAAATTGTCAAATATTATTTTACTTAATAATAATATAAATATTTTATTATATATATTATTAACTAAGTAAATTTAAATATAAATTACAAAAGGTGAAACATTTAAAAAAATTCTATATTACTATTATTTAATAATTCATTTATAAGACAAAAAAATATTTTATCTGAATAGAATTCAATAATGTCATTACATATTACCACCAAGTTGTTAGTCCAAGTGATACTGAGCTCGATCCTAACTTTTAGTTCGAATCTTGTGGATGAAAGGGAGACCCACCAAAGGTGGCCAACACAAAGATTAATCATTAATAAAGTTGGTGGATACTTCTGTTAGAATCTAAGACTTTGGACGATGTCCAACCCCTCAAACTTCGATTTTGATGATAGCAAATGAGATTAAATTTTGAAGTATCTAATGGTTTATGTTTGAGTATTATAGGTACCACACCGTCCAATGCCTCAATGGTATTGCATTTCTTAAACTCAAACTTTATATTTCAATGTGTACAATGCGTCCAAGGAGTAATTGGAAACTTGTTTTCATAAGTACTAAAACCAGCGTCCAACGCATTGCAAAAATCAGTGTGTAAGCACTGCGTCCAAATGGGAAGCGTCCAACGCCTATATAACTTACATCATCTTTTCTATCAAACAGTTATATAATGCGTCTATGATTATGTGGAAGTACACTTATGCTTTTCGATGATGATTCTCTGAAATGTTCTGTTATTCCCTCTCTTTTCTAATGTGACATGTCATTTGAAAATTCTAAAAGTGTACCACAGGGGACAGAAAAGCTTCTCTCTGCAGAAACCGTACAAGTAGTGGAGGTGTTGCATGCACTATTGTCTCCTCCATCTCTCCACCGAGAGAACGGTTATTGGCAAAGGCACAGATCCCACGACGGATATCTTCACCAAGTTGCCTATAAATAGAGGAACAAACTCATGAAATCAAAAACGAAGCATTCAAGTTTTCTAATAGCTGAAACTCTGCCAAATCAATTGGATGACCTACACTTGTGCAAAAAGAGAAATCTCCTTAGCTTTGCTAAGTTCTTTGTGTATTTGCTTACATTGTAACATCCTCTCCATGAGAGTTATTTGCTAAATTTGTAATCAAACAGTTTCTGTTTGAAAAGTCAGGAGTGGCTTAGTGACAAAGAATACTTGGGTGTTCTTTAATCTCAGGGGGAGATTAAAGGTTTGCCAAAAGTGGCTTAGAGATTACTTGTAGCCAGAAGTGGCAGAGTATATAATACTTGTTTATAATCAGAACTTGATTAGTGGAACCCTTCAAAGGTTTTTGAAGGAGAACTAGACGTAGCTTAGATTGAGTGAACCAGTATAAACCAAGTGTTTTTACTCTTTCGCTTTTAAGTTTATCAATTATTCTCTTAAGTTGTTTCTTCGCATCATACGCATAAGTTTCTTCTCTCTATATTTGCGAAAATCCTTTTGCCTCACGCTTGAACGGTATATGAAAACGCAGTTCCATTGAACTGTTTCTTTTAACGATTGGAGGATACTTGCAATCTTTCGCTTTTACAAGTTCCTTGTAAAACTTAAGACAATATATATCCATCTTTGTGAAAAGTTTTTAAAGGTTCTAAACACTGTTTAACCCCCCTTCTAGTGCGATTCTCTGAATTTCAACTCCGTACTAATTAGAGGTGTTCAAAACTAAACTAAATTATTTGTAAACCGCCAAATCGATCCAAAAAATCGAAAACAAATTAAACCAAAAATCACAAAAATCAAAAATCTCAAAATCCACACACTTTTTTTGTGGTTTGGTTCGGTTTCTAGTTCTTGTTATAAAAACTGAACCAAATCACAGATTATAATTATATTGATTTTATTTAATGGATTGTTTTTTGTCTTAGGTCAGAGATCACGAGTGTCTCCCAACCCACTGGATCAGAGACTAATCTCACTTGCAGTGCGTGGCTGCCACTGGCCCAAGGGAATTTTGCACACGGAGGGAATTGAACACGGGTTCTCCTGCTAAATAGATCGTTCCCCCTCATGTGAACACAGCAGGGCCTTACACCACTGCACCAATCCGTTGGGTTTATTTAAAATGTGATTTGGAGTGTATTTCTTTAAAATAGATCGTTCCACCTAATGGATGCTTAGTATTATGTAGTTAGTATTATTTTAAATTTTTAATTATTATAGTATGTGATTTGGAGTGTATTTCTTTCTATAATAAATTTGTACAATGTGATTTCTGTTACAATAATTAATAATAAGTATTAAATAATTTATGACATTTCTTTTGCTTTGTAAGCAAGCTGCATATTATTTTAGGGAGGCGTATTCAATTAAGATTTGGAAAGATTTTAAAATACTTTTTTTTTATAAAAAAAGTCTTGTGGTATTCAATCAGGATTTTTAAAGAAGATAAAAAAAGTCTTATAGTATTCAATCAAGACTTTCAAGAATTTTTTTTCATGACAACAAAATCCGAGGGTATTTAATCAAGATTTTTTACAACTTAAAAAAAAGTCATCTGGTATTCAAAATCCTATAGATTTCGATTGATTGTTTTGTAAATTGGATTTTGATGGATTTTGTGTGACTTTTTAGTTATATGTATAAATGCCACACACATCACACAATTCTGCACTAACCCTTGGGATTTTTCTACTATTCCATTCCACACTTTTTCTTTTTTCCATCATCACACATACTTTTCTCTCTTTCCTAATGGCGGTAACACTAGTAGAGTAATTGGTCATCTCTTTCTTCTAATCCTACACACGCTCTTCATATGATCCTAACAGTGACCAAGTCCACCATCCCATTCCCCTTTGGGTTCAGAGGTTCCCGCTAAAAAATTAAGCCGTCATAAGAGGAGTAGAACTGAGCATGGAGGGAATTCTAGTTCATCAGGACCAATAATCAAGCCAAAGTATTAGAAGACCTTTCTATTGGCATTGAGACTATTGTAGTCAATTTTTTTTTTATAAAAAAAAAGAGATAGAGAAAGATTGAAAAAAAATTGTATTGGTTTTATTTTTTTATCCAAATCTTATCATTTATTTCATTTATTTGTTATCTTTTTCATCAACTCTGGTAATTTTAAATGTTTTCTAAAAATCCATGGAATCTTTGAAATCTTATAAATCCATAAAGTCCTTTCAAATCTTATGAATTCATATTAAATTCATTAAAATCTAAACTACAAAATCCTAATCATAAAAGTCTTTTAAAAAAATATAATCTGAATGCAAAAAAAAGTCTATTAAAATCTTAATTGAATACACCCCCTACTTTCATATGTTAAAAAGGATGTACCAATATTGTTAAAAAAAATAGTGTTAAATATCAAGTAATGCACAATTTACTATTAAAATACAGCAAAAAAAACACAAAAAACAGCTAAAAAGGAAAAAAAATCACAAAAAACCTTAAAATCACAAAGAAATCGCTCAAATATGCCAAAAATCCACAAAAAACTATCTAAACGCCCAACAACCAATGAAAAACTCCACAAAATCACTCTAAACAAAAAATTCTAAGCCATACCAACACTCTTGTAACAAAAAAAAAATTATATCATAATTTAAATTGTTTATTGTAAATTCAAAATATAATTTATATATTCAAATGTATTTATTTATCATGAATTTTGATTATTTAATTTATATATTAAAATATTTTTTATTATAAAAATTAATTATATAAAAACCTTTATCCCGTTTAATACATACACTAAAATACTAGTTGATAAGAAAATCAATGTCTCAAATACTCTATCATTACTCATTAGGCTCCAAAGACCAGTTATCTCATAATCTTTTTTCCAAGAAACATAGCTAAAGATTCCAGTAAATGCCACAAAACCATTAGTGCGAATTTATTGCGAACATGGTGGAACTTAATACGTGGATGTCCAAATTAAACTCAGGCCTCATCGTGAACCTTCAGGATTAGATAACTGAGTTACTGAGGAAGTTGCCAAGTAAATGAGGTTAGGGCATCTAACATTGTGAAACGAACACAATCTGATGGTTTTGTTACTGACGTCTGCATTATAACTGATCTATCAGCCATACATGCAGAGATCAGAGCATTTTGTTGTTCAAGTTCTTTCAAATTCAAATAAAATTATGAATAAACAAGTCAGGTGCCTGAATTTCAAGTCATATTCAATCAACTCTTTTCCGCTCAAACCATAAATGCAAAGGGCACAGAGTAAAATGGCAATGCATACATATAAATATTAAAAAAAAAAAAAAAAAAGTAAGGTCAAATGGCATGGAATATTAAACATTTGCAGACACTGAAAAATAACTGTTGTATTTAAGTGTTGTAAAATAATATGACCAGCGCAAAATCAATTTAAGAGTCAACTAAAACCATACAATGATTCCTCTAGTGAAATTTCTCAGGTAGCAAACTTTAATAGGCTCCAAACTGTAGATAGGAATTCGATCCACGTGACTAGTAACCTGAATTCTTCCAATTCAATCCACATGTCATCTTTTTTTTTTTTCTTTCCTTTTCCTGGGGTGACAAAGGGGGAAAAAACAATACAATTTTCAAGAATAGGAGGAATGGTGCTTTGCAGAGTTAGACATTGTGGAGAGTAAACATTACATATATATGTCACAACTCACAAGGACTGCATTCCCTTCCATGGAATCACTAACCAAACTGTTTACGTAAGAAATGATCAAAAGAATCCAACCCACCAAAGAAGTGAATATATGTGAAAGCAGAGAGCAATCAACCATGCTACCTCCGCAACACCTTGCATATTTCCCTCATATATACTACAAATGACCATAAGGCAAGCCCTGCTGAAATGTAAAGCAAGACAACACCAGATCCTACCAAAATGGCAGGTCCTCCACGACTAAAAAAGGATCCAACCACATATGTCAAATGGGGACAGGATCAATAGTTTTTCTTTTCATACAAAATAATAGAGCTTCCTTAAAATGCAAAGAAAATAAATACCTGCAGTCCCGGGTAGCAAGGAGGATGATTAACGCCACCATCTGTGTTGCTGTTTTCCATTTCCCCAAATTATTAACTGCAACAACCTATTAATTTTGTTTAATTATATAAGCTCATAACTTCGTATATAGAGCAAGCAATTGATTCAAATGAACAAAGAGGTAAAACAAACCTCTAGAAGCTTGCTACCCTGGGAAGCAGCCCATTCCCTGAGTGCCGACATGGTTATCTATTTGAATGTTACAAGAAGAAATTGTAATACATTTGTTCTCAATTCACTAAGTGAGTATAGCAGACAAGGTATGATGACTTGAAAGGAAAAGGCAAAAGAAAAGAGAGAATTATATAAAATTAGAATCTCAGATAAACAAGTATGCCTGCATACATGCAAGCTAACATGCATCTTAATTTATCCTGAACTCCAGAGCCCTCCAATCTAGAATCATTAACCACCCATCCATCTAGAATAAGCAACAGCCTCCCAGAAGTAAGAGTGAAATCTGGACTATTCATGATTACGCATCTTAATTTAGGGTGCTGATATTCATCCACCCCAAATGGGATGGATTGGGATGGAAAAGAGAGAGATAGAGAGAAGAGAAAAAAGGTAGAGAAAGAAAGTGAAAGATGAGATACATGATATAATGAAGAGAGAGATAGAAAGAAAAATGGGGTGAAACAGAAAGTGGATGGATGATTATCATGTTGTGGGGAGAGATCAGGCTCTCAAATCACCAGAATCTTGTCATAAGCTTCCTTCTTTGTACTTTGGGTTTCCCTAATCCAGAGAAGGAGCCTGTTCAATAAAATTCTTTTTCTTCTAATTCCAGTTCTCTGAACAAGTATATCACTCTAACATCAGTCAGGAAAGACAATTAAATTACTAATGACCAGTAGCTCTCGAGTCACATAAGGGAGAACTCCAGACAGGATCTGACAAGCACAGCAATACAGATCATAGATAATTCCATGGTATTTGACTTGACTGTTCACCGGCTTGCTATCTCCAGACATTAATGATAGCAAAAATTGTTTGATGATGGGTTCAAGTTTTCCTACACATTGCTGTATGACATTCGTAGCAAACCTCCTTGCAGCCATATTAACACCCTGGAATTAAAATTTCACATCATCAAGTTTCTTGAATAATATTAGAGCAGTAAGAAAATCAGCTATCTGCATTTAACAGGAAAATGAATTTATGAAAGAAATACTTACTCTTTTTTTTCACAACCTAATTTAGACAGTAGAATAGATAAAAGATCCTCACAGACATCCTCACTCTCTTCTAAGAGAACCACCATTATAGTTTGCATGGATGACAGAACACTTTCAGGATGATCATCTCTAAGCATGAAACAGAATATATAGGCACTATCATTAATACCAAGAGGAATAAACATAGAAAATCTGACATACAAGAAATGGTTGTGTCATATCTTCTTAATTTTTACCTCGGTGCAATGTCTCCTCTAGAAGCTCAAATTTGTAGTGAACCTGATAGATAGGGTCATGCTATACACTTGCCGAATCATGAAAGAAATAAAAAAAAAAAAAAGATGAATATATTATTTTGAATTGTTAAATAGAAAAAGTAAAAGAAAGGAGATTGATTTAAAATTGTTAGTACCGGGAAAGATCTAGTTTGTTGGCATGAGCAGGGATTTTTTTAGCCATAACATTCTGATTGATGTCGCCGAGAGGAAGCCGGTGATGGAGGGGCTTCATTATTGGACTGCCTTTGTAATTCAAGGAAAGGGGAAATTAAAAAACAATCAAATTAACCTCCTCAAAATGTCATATTCAATTAAAAAAAAACTGCAAAAAACCCTGAAGATTTGAAGAGGGTATGAGCGGAGGCACACAGTTTTCCTTTGAGCCCTCCAGCTGCTTTGCTGTATGTATATGCAGTCCAACCATAAACAAATCAGAAAGCTTGGGAAAAGAAAAAAAAAGCCAAGATCCATAAAAAGACCAGTAAAAAAAATCAAGATAATTGAGGAATAGTGAAGATAGAAGAGGGTCGGACCCTTACGCGTGCGTGAACCTGAATAGGAAGAAGAAGAAGAAGAATTGAATCTGAATATGGGGCGACAGCACAGCCAACACTAAAATCAAAAGGAATGATGAAAAGCGAATTTGAGACGGTGATGTCACGGTGCAAATTGTGATTGATTAACGGCTACTTATTGTTGAAATTTGAAACATACGAAACATTAAGGTTAAGTTTGCCCAATTTTTTTTTTCTTAAACTACTTTAAAGTTAGAGCTTTAAAAATAAAATACAAGTTATATGATTATTTTATTTTATTTTAGTTTTAAATCTATTTTTAAATTAAAAGCAGTTTGATAAAAAAAAATTAAAAAAATATATATATATTTTTTAAAATTAATTGTCTTACTCAATAAAAAAATATGTAAAATTAATTTAATTAACATATATTTATTTTAATGATAATAAAAATAGATGAAGGTATTAAAAAAATATAATTCAAAAATTTAAATTTTGTTCCTTTTGGGCAATAGATGAGAGTATTAAAAAAATATAATTTAAATATGTAAAATTAATTGTCTTACTCAAATAAAAAATATGTAAAATTAATTTAAATAGATGAGAGTATTAAAAAATATATAATCCTTTATTACTTAAAGGAATATACATAAGCAATAATCCCCCCTCCCCCCCCCCCCCCCCCCCCAAAAATTTTTTTTAAGGACAAGCAAGTAAATTCATATGCATCAAAAAAGTTCACAAAAATTTGTTTTTTAAAAATTGGAGGATTAATTCATCAACATATTATGCCTAATGAAATAATCGGTAAAGCGATTGGGAATCCCTCTTCTACAAAAAAAAAACATGGTATCCCCCCCCCCCCCCAAAATTTTTTTTTAAGGACAAGCAAGTAAATTCATATGCATAAAAAAAGTTCACAAAAATTTGTTTTTTAAAAATTGGAGGATTAATTCATCAACATATTATGCCTAATGAAATAATCGGTAAAGCGATTGGGAATCCCTCTTCTACAAAAAAAAACATGGTAGTAAAGCAATTAAGAATTCCTCCTCTACAAAAACTTGGGTTGTGACAATGTAATGCATAATAGGTATCTTCTACCTTAGTGCACGTAAACCTTTTCTATTTTTTTTATCGTATTTTTAATTTTAATTTGTTTTTTTCATTTTTGTTTGTCTACTTAATCAATCAGTAAAACATTTCAGATTTCCTTCTCTACCTAAACGAGGGTCCTGGGTTTGTAACGCAAATTAACAAGGTATGCTTTAAATTTTTTTTTACTAATCTTTGTGTTTTGCTAAGAGTTTTTTTTTTTAACCACCTTTAATAAAAGATTTTATTTCTGTCCTCCTCTTTTGATAAAAAAATATTTTTTTATTAGTAGAACATTACTTTTGGCTACAGGGGTAGTGGGTTTGTAATGCAATAAAGGTATGCTTTAGGATCTATTTTTATCCTCCTCTCTTGAAAAAAAAAATCTTATTGCTTTTGAAATATACGAAATATTGAGTGTGATGCTTATCTTTGTGTTTTTGTGATGACATACTGAGCCAAAAATTTATTGATTCTAAAATATATGAAATAATGGGTGTGATTTTAATCTGTGTTACATACATAAATCTTATATATTTTTACTCCTATATATACGATTCATTTTCTAAAAAATTGTATGCTTTTTTTATAACGAGGAAATGATTTTGATATTAAAGAAAATTATACTTTTTTACTTCTTTGTAACATTGTTTTCTATTGTTGCTATATTGCTTTTAAAAAAAAATTGTTACTGCAATGTAATTCTATCTAATTGTTAAAAAATTGCTTATTTTCAAATTATTAGAGCTTAGTCAAATATGGAAAATTTTAGTGTAATTTTAGTATGATGCTAATCTATTCATTTTGGTGAGAGATATTCTTAATATCTAAACTATTACTTCTAGAATATACGGAATATTGAGTGTGATGTTTATCTGCTTTTTATTGCTTTTAGGTTGCTTTACAAAGAAAGAAAATTATTTGTTGCTGCAATGTAATTTTGTCTATTTGTTTAAAAAAATCATATTTTCATATTATTAGAGCTTTAAGTCAAATATTGAAATTTTTAGTGTGATGCTTGAATGGTGAAATGAAAGGTGAATGCAAGTATTTAGTTTGTTAATTTTACTGTCTAACAAATGACCAAATATTAAGTGCATGATATGGTTATGAATTTTAATTTGAAGCTTTTGCCTTTTGTTACCAATGTTGCAATGCAGACTATATAGGACAAGGGTTCAATTCACATACAAACTAAGTTGGAGTCTCAAATGTTCTTACATAATTGTTATCAAGAAATAATGGTTCTCACAGTTGAAGTAAGCACACTTAAGGAAACATTGTAAGTGGACTCCCAAACCTATTATCATTTAAATGTGTTTTTACTTTTTGCCTTGAGAGATTTTATTTGTTTTTATTTATTTGGTACACAGCCATTAAACTCCTAAATTTAAATATATTGGGTAAAATTGATGGTGATAGTTACTTATTGAATAGTCCAAAAATAAATAACATGCAATTTATTTAAGAGTTTAATGGCTATGTACCATCACGGTTGAAACGCACCGTTTCACTTAAAGAGAAAAAAAAAAGCTTCTCCCTCCCCTGTTTTAAAAGCCACCCGAGACCCCCCTATTCTCACTTCCCTGCACCATTTTTTTTCACAAACCCACCCCCATCATCTCCATTCTCCACCTTCTCCCTCTCACTTTCTCCCACTCTTTTCCTTCCTTGTTCCAAAATCCATCAAATTTCTTACACTCTTGTGGTACTCAAGCTTGGAAAGGTGATTGAGGTTAAGGGAAACAATACCTATCTCTTTTCCTATTTGAAGCTTTTGAGGTAAATCCATGAACAACAAAGCTAGATAATTATTTTTATAGCATAGATTAGTTATGGGTTATGTGTGAGAGGTGTTGGAAATTTAAATATTTGGATTATTGTGGTTTCCTCAAAAACCCTGGGTATATTAAATTGGGGATTTTATCTAATTTTTCATTCTCTTGTTATTAATGTCTAGATTCCTTGGAAAACACAGTGGTTGCTCCTCCCCACGACACTGGAAGGCATTGATTGGGTTCTCTTTGGTTGTGAGTAGCTAAATTTACCTAATGGCTTTTTCATTGGTATTTTTAGGAGAAGCAAGTATATTTTAAAAATACGTTTTCTTAGTGATCTTAGTTCCTATGAGTACTTGAGAAAGAAAAATAAGTATAATATTTATTTTACTTGGTTGGATTTAATTCTTTATGATTTTTGATAGTTTGATGATATAATTTAAATGTGGAAATTTAGTTCTCATTGCGAGTTTTGGTGAATAATGACTGTTTGCTACAACGAAGAGATAATGTAGCCTATAGGTTGAATACCTATAGTTTATATATAATTTTCGTTTGCTACAACGAAGAGATAATGTAGCTTATGGGTTGAATATCCATAGTTCCTATAGTTACCGTTTGCTACAACGAAGAGATAATGCAGTCTACAAGTTAAATATCGTAATTTTATAATTTCCGTTTGCCACAACGAAGAGATAATGTGGTCTATGTATACATAGTAGAATTTAAGTTCATATAAAGTTTGTTATTCTTGATTATGATTTTGATTTTAATTCTAATGAGTTCGTAAGGGAGTAAATACAAGTTTTATTAAAATGAGTGTATTTATTTCACTTTAAAATAAATGTCATTTAAATTCTTTTTGGATGTAAAAATTCGTGCTATGATTGCTTTCTCCTTCTTGTCCACTTAGTATTTTTATGCTCTCACTAAGTCCTTGTGACTTACCCCATTCTTTTCTTTTCCTCTCAAATTCAGAGGTGATTGAGTAGCAGACTTCCTGGGATTTGCTGATCTCCCCAGGAATTTTGTTCATCTTTTGGTAGGCCTCCATTGCATATGATGGAGAGTATATTTTGGTGACTCCAGTATAATGCAGCTATAGGAATATGGGCAAAAATAGATATAGTGGAAATCGCTTTATTTTGAGTTATAGGTGATACTGCTATATAAACATGTTGATGTAATTATGATGTTTTGAGAACTACGATGATTATGAGTTATATTATTATTACTAGTTGATGTATTTGGATATATCCATGTCAAGGGCCTATGTTGTGATGTGTGGCCTTGATATCTGACTGTGGATCTGAATATATGTATATATGATTTCACAGGTGGTTCTATATATTTGGTTTGTCCTGTTTTTAGGGGAGACTCTGCCAGATTTTTGGTAGTCCCCTTTATTTATCTTTATTTATGTCTTAGTGTCCAGGCTAGCCAAGCTAAAGAATATGTAGCCTGTGTGCCGATCATGATCCTAGGATGGGTCGTGACAAAGTTGGTATCAGAGCTTAGGTTAATAGGTCCTATGGCTGCATTATTGGGTATGTTGTAGCATTTTGTTTGTAACTTGTGTACCCGGGCACAAATTACATGCAAGACGCCATGACAAACCATTGTTAGACTGGAGTTTGTTGTCTTAGTTGGTGTAATTGATTCTAGGCTTGCCTTTCTAATTCCTCTTCATATTTACATCTTTGATCCTCATTGTTAGGTTGAGATGCCACCCTGGACTAGACCTGCTAGAGAGCCAATTTCTGATGAGGCTTCTACTCAACCCCAGAATGTAGCCCTGAGGGACCGTGGACGTGGTCGCGGTCGTGGTTGGGGAAGACGTGGAAGGGGTGGTGGAATGCCAGAGGTTGAGGTTCCTAGAGCTGCACGTGGGAACCCAACACTAGCTCAGTTAACTACTAATATGCAAAATATGCAGGAGATACTACAACAATTAGTTGATGTGATTGGGGTTCAGAGGCAGCAACAGACAGGGCCACAACAGCCAGGTTTTGAGACTAATCAAGATGAGGAACTACAAGAGCAACCACTTGTTCAGCCCACTGGAGCACATGTTTCATTGACTGCATTCATCAAACTTAATCCTCCGACTTTCAGCGGCTCAGACATTCATAAGGATCCTCAGGCATTTCTAGATGAGGTGTCATGGATATGTCAGGGTTTAGGTTGTTCCACTACTCGAATGGTCCAGTTGGCTGCTTTTCGTTTGCGTGATGTCTGCTTTTCGTTTGCGTGATGTGGCGAGGGGGTGGTATGAGACTATGCTCCTTGCGAGACCAGCAGAATCACCTCTTTTGATATGGGATGAGTTTGTCGAGTTGTTCTTAGCTCACTTTTTGCCTCAGAGTGTTAGAGATAGCAGAGCACGAGAGTTTGAGACACTTGTACAAACAGATCAGATGTCATTGATGGAGTATAATATCCAATTCATGCAACTTTCTAGATATGCACCACACTTGGTGGCTACTGAGAAGCTTAAAGTTCTGAGGTTTTTAGATGGTTTGAAGAGTTACTTGTTCAGGGCGATTGCAGGGCAGGGTGACATGAGTTATGAGCAAGCCTTGAATAGGGTTTTGACTATTGAGCGAGGAAACAGAGATAGAGGTGGGAATTCTCGCGACTCACGCAAGAGGTCCCACTTAGAGACATCTCGTGGTGGCCATTAGGGCCATGGTGGTGGAGGCTTTAGGGATGACACTAGTCAGTAAGGTCAGCATGGAGGTCGACAGTCACAGTTCACTCAAGCTAGTCAGGCAGCTAGTACAACTCATAGTCGGGGTGTTTCACAGCATCGTACGACTTCTGATTGGACCCCTACTACTTGTGCAACATGTGGGAAGGTGCATGTTGGATCTTACAGGCAAGGGTCAGCAGGATGTTATCGATGTGGGCAAGTTGGACATTTTGATAGGAATTGTCCAATGTCATCTTTTCAGCCTTCTTCTAGCAGAGTGGTAGCACCTATGGTTTAGGTGGGGCAATATAGTGGTCCAAGTGGCTCACATCGGGGTGGTAGAGGACCAGGAGGTAGAGGACTAGGAGGCAGAGGACAGGGACAGACTAGTGGAGGACAGGCTCGTGTGTTCACCTTGACTCGTCAGGATGCTCAGGCGTCCAATGCTGTTGTGACAGGTATACTTTCCGTAGATTCTCGAGATGCACATGTTTTGTTTGACTCTGGAGCTACGCATTCCTTTGTGTCTCCCTTCTTTGCATTTGCTTTTGGGAGAGATCCATCACCTTTGGATGAGCCTTTGACAGTGGCTACACCCACGGGTAATTCTTTATTAGCAAATTCAGTGTACAGATCCTGTGAGATTTTGGTGGAGGGCAAATCGTTGATGGTAGATCTTATAGAGTTGAATATGACAGACTTTGATGTGATTTTAGGTATGGATTGGTTGGCTTCTTGCCATGCTACCTTAGATTGCCACAATAAAGTGGTGAAGTTTGATATGCCAGAGGAACCAACTTTTGTATTTCAAGGTGATCAAAGTTGGTCATCGAGTAACTTGATTTCAGCAGTAAAAGCACATAGGTTATTGAGAAAGGGTTGTCATGGGTACCTTGCAATGATAAAAGATGTTGATGTGGCAGTAGTGGAGTTGAAGCAAGTCCCAGTGGTATGTGAATACCCTGATATCTTCCCTGAAGAGTTACCTGGTGTCCCACCAGATAGAGAGATAGAGTTTGGTATTGATTTACTTCCAGGAACTCAACCCATATCCATACCTCCATATCGGATGGCTCCATCCGAGCTTAAAGAGTTGAAGAAACAGTTGCAGGATCTTCTTGACAAAGGTTTCATCCGTCCTAGTTGTTCCCCCTGGGGTGCACCAGTGTTGTTTGTCAAGAAGAAGGATGGTTCACTACGGTTATGTGTTGATTATCGACAATTAAACAAGGTGACAGTGAAGAATAAGTATCATTTACCTCGCATTGATGACTTGTTCGATCAACTTCAAGGATCTCAATGTTTCTCAAAGATTGATTTGAGATCTGGATATCATCAATTAAAGATAAAGGTGGAGGACATTCCTAAGACAGCTTTTCGTACCCGATATGGACATTATGAGTTTTTGGTTATGTCTTTTGGACTAACCAATGCCCCTGCAGCTTTCATGGATTTGATGAATCGAGTCTTCAAGCCGTTCTTAGATCGCTTTGTGATAGTCTTCATTGATGACATTTTGGTGTATTCTAAGAGTAAGGAGGAGCATGAGCAACACTTGAGGTTAGCTTTGCAAACCTTAAGGGAGCATAAGTTATATGCAAAGTTCTCTAAATGTGAGTTTTGGTTGGATAGTGTGGGTTTTTTAGGCCATGTGGTATCTAAGGATGGAATAAGTGTAGATATGAAGAAAGTGGAAGCGGTTCAGGCTTGGCCTAGGCCTACATCGGTGTCAGAAATTCATAGTTTTCTTGGACTTGCAGGATACTACCGTCGATTCGTTAAGGATTTTTCCAGACTTGCAGCTCCTCTAACCAGATTAACACAGAAGCAGGTTATGTTTCAATGGGATGATGTATGTGAGCAAAGTTTCCAGCAGCTAAAGGATTGTTTGACATCCGCTCTTGTTTTAGCTTTACCATTGAGTGGTGGTGGTTATGTAGTCTATTGTGATGCATCTAGAGTTGGATTGGGGTGTGTGTTGATGCAACATGGAAGGGTGATTGCTTATGCTTCTAGACAGCTCAAGAGGCATGAACAAAACTATCCTACACATGACTTGGAGATGGCAGCAGTGATCTTTGCTCTTAAGATTTGGAGGCATTACCTATATGGTGAGACTTGTGAGATCTACACTGATCATAAGAGCCTTAAGTATATCTTTCAGCAGAAGGACTTGAATTTAAGGCAAAGGAGGTGGATGGAGCTTTTGAAAGACTATGATTGCACGATCTTGTATCATTCGGGTAAAGCAAATGTAGTTGTTGATGCTTTGAGTAGGAAGTCTATGGGTAGCCTGGCTCACATAGTTGAAGTTAGGAGACCTATAGTGAAAGAGTTTCAAGATCTTGTAACTAATGGAGTGAAGTTTGAAGTCACAGGCACTGGATCACTTTTAGCTCATGTTCATGCTCGTTCCACTTTAGTTGATACCATTAAAGCAACTCAAGGTGAAGACCCTCATTTGAGGAAGATTATGGAGGAGACTCAAGCAGGTAAGGTTTCTGATTTTGTGGTTGATTCGAAGGGTGTCTTACACTTTGGCACTCGCCTATGTGTTCCTAATGTAGGAGACTTAAGGGAGAAGATTTTGGAGGAAGCTCATCATTCCTCGTACACCATTCATCCAGGTTCTACTAAAATGTATCAAGATTTGAAGGAGTTTTATTGGTGGGAAGGGATGAAAAAGGATGTAGCTGAATTTGTATCTAAATGTCTAGTACACTAGCAAGTTAAGGCAGAGCATCAAAAGCCTGCAGGGTTGTTTCAGAGAATTGATATACCTGAATGGAAATGGGAGAGGATCACTATGGACTTTGTGACGGGGTTGCCTAGAACCTCAAAGGGTTATGACTCAGCTTGGGTGATTGTAGATCGGTTGACCAAGTCAGCACACTTTTTGCCTGTGAAAACTACCTACTCAGCAGCTCAGTATGCTAAGCTTTATATAGAGAGAATAGTATGCTTGCATGGAGTGCCATTGTCTATAATATCATATCGAGGACCTCAGTTCACAGCTCAATTTTGGAGATCTTTTCATAAGGGTTTAGGGACTAGATTGGATTTGAGTACTGCTTTTCACCCTAAACTGATGGTCAATCCAAGAGGACAATACTGATCCTAGAAGATATGCTTCGTGCTTGCATGTTTGATTTTGGAGGTAGTTGGGATCAATACTTGCCTTTGGTAGAGTTTGCTTATAACAATAGTTATCAGTCTAGTATTCAGATGGCACCTTTTGAGGCCTTGTATGGAAGGCGTTGTAGATCACCGATTGGTTGGTTTGAAACTGGAGAGTCTAGATTGGTAAGTCCAGATCTAATTCAAGAAGTTGTGGAGAAGGTTAAGATAATTCGAGATCACTTGGTGACTGCTCAGAGTAGACAGAAGTCTTATTCAGATCGAAGACGTCGACCTTTGGAGTTTAGTGTAGGAGAACATGTGTTTGTACGTGTGTCTCCAATGAAAGGCATCTTACGTTTTGGCAGGAAGGGTAAGTTTAGTCCCAGGTTTATTGGTCCTTTTGAAATTCTAGAGAAGGTGGGACAAGTGGCTTATCGCTTAGCTCTCCCACCTAATCTCTCTGGAGTTCACCCAGTTTTCCATGTGTCTATGCTTCGAAAGTATGTTCATGATCCATCTCACATTATTCAGCATCAGTCGGTGCAACTTGATGAGAATCTAAGCTATACAGAACAACCAATGGCTATAGTAGACAAACGCGTGAAGCGTTTACGTTCTAAGGATGTTGTGTCAGTGAAAGTGGCTTGGCGAGGGCCAGCTGGTGAGGAGATGACTTGGGAGCCAGAAACTGTTATGCGTGAGAAGTATCCTCACTTGTTTGAGACTCAAGGTTAGTTATAGATTAAATTCGAGGATGAATTCTTTTTATGAGGGGAAGAATGAAACGCACCGTTTCACTTAAAGAGAGAAAAAAAAGCTTCTCCCTCCCCTGTTTTAAAAGCCACCCGAGACCCCCCTATTCTCACTTCCCTGCACCATTTTTTTTCACAAACCCACCCCCATCATCTCCATTCTCCACCTTCTCCCTCTTACTTTCTCCCACTCTTTTCCTTCCTTGTTCCAAAATCCATCAAATTTCTTACACTCTTGTGGTACTCAAGCTTGGAAAGGTGATTGAGGTTAAGGGAAACAATACCTATCTCTTTTCCTATTTGAAGCTTTTGAGGTAAATCCATGAACAACAAAGCTAGATAATTATTTTTATAGCATAGATTAGTTATGGGTTGTGCGTGAGAGGTGTTGGAAATTTAAATATTTGGATTATTGTGGTTTCCTCAAAAACCCTGGGTATATTAAATTGGGGATTTTATCTAATTTTTCATTCTCTTGTTATTAATGTCTAGATCCTTGGAAAACACAGTGGTTGCTCCTCCCCACGACACTGGAAGGCATTGATTGGGTTCTCTTTGGTTGTGAGTAGCTAAATTTACCTAATGGCTTTTTCATTGGTATTTTTAGGAGAAGCAAGTATATTTTAAAAATACGTTTTCTTAGTGATCTTAGTTCCTATGAGTACTTGAGAAAGAAAAATAAGTATAATATTTATTTTACTTGGTTGGATTTAATTCTTTATGATTTTTGATAGTTTGATGATATAATTTAAATGTGGAAATTTAGTTCTCATTGCGAGTTTTGGTGAATATTGACTGTTTGCTACAACGAAGAGATAATGTAGCCTATAGGTTGAATACCTATAGTTTATATATAATTTTCGTTTGCTACAACGAAGAGATAATGTAGCTTATGGGTTGAATATCCATAGTTCCTATAGTTACCGTTTGCTACAACGAAGAGATAATGCAGTCTACAAGTTAAATATCGTAATTTTATAATTTCCGTTTGCCACAACGAAGAGATAATGTGGTCTATGTATACATAGTAGAATTTAAGTTCATATAAAGTTTGTTATTCTTGATTATGATTTTGATTTTAATTCTAATGAGTTCGTAAGGGAGTAAATACAAGTTTTATTAAAATGAGTGTATTTATTTCACTTTAAAATAAATGTCATTTAAATTCTTTTTGGATGTAAAAATTCGTGCTATGATTGCTTTCTCCTTCTTGTCCACTTAGTATTTTTATGCTCTCACTAAGTCCTTGTGACTTACCCCATTCTTTTCTTTTCCTCTCAAATTCAGAGGTGATTGAGTAGCAGACTTCCTGGGATTTGCTGATCTCCCCAGGAATTTTGTTCATCTTTTGGTAGGCCTCCATTGCATATGATGGAGAGTATATTTTGGTGACTCCAGTATAATGCAGCTATAGGAATATGGGCAAAAATAGATATAGTGGAAATCGCTTTATTTTGAGTTATAGGTGATACTGCTATATAAACATGTTGATGTAATTATGATGTTTTGAGAACTACGATGATTATGAGTTATATTATTATTACTAGTTGATGTATTTGGATATATCCATGTCAAGGGCCTATGTTGTGATGTGTGGCCTTGATATCTGACTGTGGATCTGAATATATGTATATATGATTTCACAGGTGGTTCTATATATTTGGTTTGTCCTGTTTTTAGGGGAGACTCTGCCAGATTTTTGGTAGTCCCCTTTATTTATCTTTATTTATGTCTTAGTGTCCAGGCTAGCCAAGCTAAAGAATATGCAGCTTGTGCGCCGGTCATGATCCTAGGATGGGTCCTGACAACGGTAAAAATTTTACATTGTTGACCAATAAAAAATAACCGTTAATACGATTTTTAAGGTAATTATTATAAAAATAACAAACACATCATAACAGTGTAAGACTACTTTACACTATCAATGTAACAGACCATTAATCTATATTGCAAAGTGATTTCCTTGCTTTAATTAATGGGATCCAATTTTTTTTTCTCCTTATTGTGTGCATCGTGAACTACTGCTTTGGTTAGCGGCGAAAGGTTGGACTCACCAAAGGGGGGAAGGAGTTTCGTTTTGATGCATGTAGATGCCAAAGATTTTTTGGACATTTTGTTCAAAATTTGACATAGTAACGTTGATGGTTGAAGGGAGGTAAAAGAAATGCATTTTAACGAAGCGGGTGCAAGTGTAATAAGTTATAATCACATGGGGGATCAATGTAAGTTGTTGAATATAATAAGTGAATCACAAATTTACATACTTGTAATTATAAAAATACTATTTTTTTTAACTTTTCAAAATTTAAAACAAAAGAATAGTAAAAACAAAATATTTTTTATTTATTTTTTACATCTAATATTTCTATTTTAAATAATTATAATTTACAATATAATAAATAAGTTCACAATAAGTAATACATAGTAATATAATAAATAAATGTACGCACATATTCAAATACTCAGTAATCAACAGTTAAAACCTAATATTCTTTCGCCAATTCTTAATAATTAAGAATTTGAAAAATAAAATATTTTATGTTAAATGCTCTAGTAATTAATATATTTCATTAAATAAATAAGAATTAAAATAATTAAGAAGTAATTATATTTGAGGAGAAAAAATTGCATCAAAATTTTCTTTCTAAATTATGTAAATGTTTTTCTTTTCTACCTGATGTTAATGTTAACAATATTAAAAATCATAAATATAAAAAATGAATGCATATATTAAAAAAATTAATTATAAAAATATTATTATTTTTTACTTTAAATTATTTTTAAAATTTAAAATAAAAACAGTGAAATAAAATATTCCATTTACTTTATCTTTTTATAAGATATCTCTAGTTAAAAATACAAAATTCATAAAAATAATAAGTATATGCTAATAATAAATAAATGAATGCATTAATTCAAATAAACAAATATTAAAATCATTTTTGCGCATTATAAAGTATGTATTAAATACTCATTGTCTATTAAATCACTTAGTAATGGTAAAAAAAAAGTCCTGATAATTAATACAAAATATTAAATAAATAAGAAATACAATAATTAAGATGAAAATGTCTGAAATATCTCTAGTTCAGCGAGTTTTTTTTTTCTTTTTTTTAACTTTAATGATAAAGATAATCTTTTGTTTTAACTTTAATTATGTTCAAAATTAAAAAAACAATAAAAGCAAAATATTTTTTATTTTATTTTTTGAATATGATATTTTTATTTAAAAATATTCATAAATATAATAAACAAATCACGAATATAAGTACTTATAATTATAAAAACACTATTTAAATTGAACTTTAATTTTTTTTTCAAAATTAAAAACAAAAAAATTGAAAAAATATTTTATTTATTTATTTTTATATATGTTATTTTTATTTTAAAAATATAATTCATAAACATATTAAATAAATTCAAAATAACCAATAAATGAATACACAAATAAAAAAATACTCAACAATCAATAGTTAAACGTTAATATTCCTTTCCCAATATTTAATAATTAAAAATTGAAAAATAAAATATTTTATAAAGTATGCATTAAATATCAACTATATATTAAATGTTTTAATGTCTTAATATTTAATATAATGGAAAATAAAATAATTAAGGTGAAATTAACTAAAATACCCCTTATTTTTTTATTTTTTTTCACGGAGAAAATTGTGCTAAAACTTTTTCTTTCTTTATTATATAATTTTTTAAAAATATTTATTAAAAAAAAAAAAAAACTCGTTCCAATCGTAATGTAGAGTAGGTGAGCCAACCTAAATATCCCTACTTTCCCATTGCTGAAACTCTTGCGGTTGGTTTTTGTCAGATTTGATATAAACTTGGTCTTTAGACTGTCCAAATGCAACTGGGGATCTGAGAGGTTGGTGAGTTCTGGCGATGGCTTTTGCGGTTACGCCTAAGATAATTTCGCTCTCATTCTATAACCAAACCAGGAATGAAGGATTTGAACCATTGTTTGGGAAAAGGGATTTTGGGGTAAGGGATCGCCTTGGTAACCTGACCCTCAAGTGTGGTCTTGAGCGAAGCAGCGATGGAAAGAAAGGAGCCGTATCCAATTCGAATTACGTGGTGCCGCTGGACAATTCCTCTCCTTTCTCCAACTCATCCTGCATAACTCGTCCTTTAGCCGAGATACTCCGAGACCTCAATAAAAGAATCCCCGATACTATCGTCAAAGCACATGTCCCTGGCGATCCCTCGGCCTCCACCTTCATCCCCTGGTACTTTGCTGCATATTAATCTCATATTTAGTTACTGTTTTTTTTTTTTTTTTTCATTCTAAAGAACACTGTGTTGGCAAACAGATTAAGCGAATTGATGTTCTAAAATCTGCTAAATAAAATAGGAAGACGATTACTTAGTGCATGTTTATATTAAAGTTTGCAAACATAAGTTTGAATCAAAAGTACGTTGCAAACTTAAGTTTGATAAAAATAAGTTTACTATATCATGATTTATGTTTTGATATTTTTTTGTTCAAAAGTATATTGATAAAATGAAATTTGTTTGGATAATATTAATCAAAAGTACTTTTACTTTAAAAGCATCAAATTTGTTGTTTCTGATCCAAATCCGGATTTAGTCCAAACATAAGTTGTAGAATTACTTTTCAGAGCACCCAAACATGATGTCAAATTGAGTTTGGAGTTCCAAAAATATGTTTGAAGTACCCAAACGAGTATCCAAACATACCCTTAATGAATGACGTGACATATCAAGTTCAAGGCTTGGTTCTCTTTTACAGCGTCTTATAAACACGCTCACACACACATATCACAGTCAAAATATGTCAGACTGGGGCTCTGGAATATGATTTCCTTTATCTCTGGGGGACAGACCCCTGTTCCCCACCCCCCCTTTCAAGGTCCGAGACCTTTCATAACAATGTCTCTGGATTTCAATGCCTTTCATAACAAGGGCTGACATATAATCATATATTATTTGTCATTTTCACTTAACAACAAGGGTGCCATGGGGAAAAAAGATAAAGAAAACACAGCAGAGTTCTTGTCCTGAATTTATGGTGAACTAATTAAATTATGCTATCTGTTGTTGTTCTTTGGTAGGTATCATGCCAACAGGATGTTGAGCTTCTACGCCCCAGGTGCTTGGAGTTATCCCTTTATTATAATCTGTATTATTTTCTAATTAATTATTGTGTGCACTATCTACAGATGTTACCCATCCTCTATCATTGTAAATGTAAATTGGACTCTAATATGTCCGTAAAACTTTCAAATTTCAAAACTATTTTGCAGGATGGTGTGGCGAGATACGTGATGTCATTTTCTCTGACAATGGCAGTGTAACTGTGGTATACCGTCTTACTGTACGGGGATCTGATGGAGAGGTGAGCCTTTAGTCTTTGTATTGTAATACTACTTTATTGCATTTTCACTTTCTGTGGTATACCGTCTTACTGTATTGTGAATTTTCACTTTCTTATACTACTTGTTTCTTCCTTTCACTTTGTTGCATTTGATTGGTCTTTCTCATCTTTTGGTTAGCAACAAATTAACGACTAATTCTATAAGATTGTATATTGTTTGTATCAAGGTTACTAGAATGAGGATCTTCCTAGGAAAGGTTGTCAAAATCAAGGTCCTACCTTAGGATTGGAAGGGGGGGAGCTAAATTTTGTGATTGTAACATGGATTAACATAAATAACATGCGTGGCTTGCGAGATCTTACCTATGAAGGAAAAAATATAAAGTTATATTTAAACTTATGCCTATGCATATAAAATAACATAGATAAGATAAATAACCTCTAAATCACAACTAACATTTAATTAAACTTCAATTAAAAATTCATAATAAGGTCACATGTAACTCACAAGTCACAGCTAAAGCCAAAGTTACAAATGAACAACTTATCATATGCAAGAGAAGTAAAAGTAAGACATCAAAAGAAAAATAGAGGAACAGAGAAGTAAAAGTGGAGAGGAAAACATGGGAAAGAAAAATGGAAATGGAGAATAAAACAGGAACAGCAAAACAGTGAGGTGAATCACAAACTTGAAGTTTGGTACAGAGAATGAGAGATGGCGGATATCAGAGATTGATGGGCTAAAAGAGGATTGAGAGAGCACAGTTTGATATGAATATGCTACGAAAATTGCATAATGCGATGAAACCTTATCTGTCTTGATAGGATTTCACCAAGTCTCTAAAGTCTAAAGCTAAAGGGATGGGAATCATTTTGCTGCATGGAGGATTTTGCCTAAACATGAGATATAAGTATAGTAATTTATTTTTTTTAAGCATAGGATTTTATGAATTTATGAATTTCTGAATGTGCAGTTCATCCATAAAAGGCCTGTGGATTGGCAATCATGGTCGTTTTATTCATATTAATTTTTTTAAAATGTTATGGTACTCTTTTCCAATATTTCTCTCTCCTAAGACCCAAGTTCCTTTCTCTTCCTTCATCTCTCCTGTCTTTGTTGCTATATTCCTTCCATCACATTTTTTCATATTCCGCGATAAATATTTAATTTCGATTATCATCTCTAGTGGTTCAACTTGGGCCTGTTATTTTTACATTTGATACTTTCTAGTATTTCCTAAGCAGTCAGGGAATCTTGAATTCTTGATCCTGGACAATACAACACAAACTAATAACCACATAAATGCTAAATACCACAAACCCAAGCCTGAAACCAAGACCATGAACAACTACAACAACAATCCCATTAAGTGAGGTTGGCTACATGGATCATACAACTCCATTGGACTCATCCAAAACCAAATTCTCATGGATATTATTCACCATGAGATCCCTTTTAAAATATCCTAATGTCCTTTTTAGTCCCCTTCTACCCTTTTCATAGGGTTAAAAATCACGCAATCTACTCTCATGGTTGGTGCTTTTAGTGGCCTTCTTTGCACATGTATAAACCAGCTTAACTGATTTTTTAATCGTCTTTTCTTCAATATATGTCACACTATTATTTCCTTGTATTCAACCATTCCTTATCCTCCCCTTTCTTGTAAAATTACACATTCATCGTAGCATTTTTATTTCTGCTGCGTCCACTTTCTTCTCATGTTCTTTTAAAGCCCAACATTCACTATCAAAGTATAGCAGTATGATAACTTCCTTTTGAGCTTAGTCAGTATTTCGTGGGCACAAATAACCCTTGATGCCTTTCTTCATTTTAATCACTCATCCTGTATCCTGTGTGTTAACAAATTGATTAATTTCCCTTCATTTTGTACTATTTATTTTAGATACTTAACTTAGAAACTTGTGATATGACATCTCTCATTTTTAAACTTAGAAACTTTTGGTATGCCATATACTTTGTCTTATTCTTACTAAACCAAAACCCCTTTGATTTCAAAGACTGTCTCCAAAGTATGCACATCACAAGACTCATGGCTAAGCCTTGATGTAAACTTGTCCGTATAGGAAAGTTGTCAGTCTCTCCTCTAGGATTTGTTACACTAGTAATTACCCCGTAATACATTTCTTGTATTGCTTGTATATAAGCCACATGAACAGCTTTTCTCAAGTCTTCTACAATACTTATCTTGGCAATTGATCATATGCTTTTTTCTAAGTCGATAAAAATCATATGTTAGTCTCTCGTTGCTTTCTTACCTTTCCACTAGCCCCTATAGAATATAAATAGCTTCTATTGTAGACCTTCTTGACATAAAACCAAATTAATTTTCTGCAATGTTGAATCACTTTTTCGTATAATTTCATACAATGACTCACAAGTTTAATCCCTTTGTAGTTTACATAATGTTGAATGTCTCCTTTGTTCTTATACATAAGAACCAAAGTGCTCCTTCTCCACTCATCTGACATTTTCTTAGATTTCAAATTTTCATTAAATAGCTTAGAGGACTAAATGGTACCTAGTTCCCCTTTAAATTTTCAAACTTCAATAGGAGTACCATTAGAACCAACAACTTTATTATCCATCCTCTTAAGAGCTTTTCTACCACTTTAACTCGAATCCTGCAATAGTAAGCTAAGTTTTGTTTGTTCTCCTGGATTTCTAATCCTTTCATATTACAAATTGATCCTTGTCCATCATTGAAAACTTTATAAAAGTAGTGCTCCCATCTCTATTTGATATCTTGATCTGTAACCATTTTTTTCTATTCCAAGATTCCTTGTCTCTTGGTGCAACACCTTTTGATTCACCCAAGATTGCTTTAGTAACCTTTCTAACATTCTTAGACATCTCATTTGAAATGAGGTTAGCACTACCTTATGATTCCCAATTACTTTTGATAATTTCTTAATAGTCAAATGTTTATAACCTTTGAATTGCCACTACTTGATTCTTGGATTTGTAACTTGTCAGGTTTTCCATTTATGACTCTTGAAATGAACATCAAGGATCAATACCCTATCTTATGTCGGGTTTCCCAATTCACTTAGTATCATCTTACAATCCTTTCAAGCTCTTTTATCTGAGCTCTTTACCAAAAAGAAATCAATTTGTGTCCTTAAGTTTCCACTCCTATAAGTGATTAGATGTTCCTCCTACTTCTTAAAACAAGCATTATAATCTTAAAATCATATACCATTAGGAAAATTAAGAATAATTTGTCATTCTTCATTTAGCTCTCCAAAACCAAAACTACCATGATCTCCTATAAATTGCCCACTACTAGCATGTCTATTTAGATTTTTTCCTATGAGAATATTTTTTTTCTTGTGGAAAACCCTAAACCAACCCTTCTAAATCTCTCCAAAACTTTTCTTTCAAAACTGTGTCTAATCCTATTTGTGGTGTATATATATTAATGATATTGATAGTCTCTTATGCAATCTTTAGTTTTAAAGATAAAATCATGTCCCCAATCCTTTTTACAACCACCACATTTATCTTCCAATTGTTATCCACAATAATTCCGACTTCATTCTTTCATCTAGCTTTCCCTATTTACCTAAGTTTAAATCCTAAATGTTTTTAGCTTTGTAGATTTTTCTCCAATTCATCTAGTTTCTTGAAGACTCATTATGTTAATCCTTCTTTGGATCATAGTGTCCACTACCTCCAAAGACTTACCTATCAAAGTACTAATAATTTAAGTACCAAACCTAATCAGGCACTCCTGGACCAGCTTCTTCACCCACATCTATTTAGAAAAATGTGAGGAGTGAGGACCCTTACTCATTTAACACTACATGTAGGTGCTGAGTGGCTCTAGCTCATTTAATACTATAATCAAACCATACAACATGTGTACCAAGAATGATCTAGCATTGGCACATATAATCTGTTGTGAGTGATCCATATTTTTGGGGTTTCAACAAATTTTGCATTAGTTGTCGAGGGCCTAACACAACCTTTCTTTTTTACCCAGATTTGGGATTGACTATGAGACCATAAGTGGAGTTTCAAGACCGTGAAATACAAAATTATTAAAGGCAAATGTTAACCAGTGCCCTAAGGATACTGGTTAAGAAACTAAAAGGAGAAAGACTTTTGTTGGGATGCGCAAAATTGCACTGTCCATAGTTTTTTTTGTGCTCTTCTATGATTTTCACTGTAAATACTTTCTCCTTTTAATTCCTTAACGGCACTGGTTAGCAAGACCCATTACTAAAATACCTTCGCAATATGAACTATAGAATAGCTTCCTAATCCTAAATATTCAAATTTGAAATATTATAATCACTCCTTTAATAAGAATTAAGGAAAATTGAGGCAATTTATTAGTAAGCTTAGGCTTCTTTGACGAGGGCCATCTTACTCCCTATAGGTCAAAGTAAGGGTTTTCCTACTCCATTAGTAACATCCGAAGTGTCTAACCACTGTATTTTCTCCCTTGATGACAGGCATATCGCGAGTCAACTGGGACAATATCACCCAGTGATGGCTCCATTGGCGATCCAGTTTCAGCTGCTGAGGAAATTGCTTTCTGCAAAGCTTGTGCCCGGTTTGGTCTTGGCTTGTATTTGTATCATGAAGATCAAATGACCAGTTTTTAAGCTTCTAAATTTGTTTTGGTTGGATGTGATGTTGTATTGTTTCTTCTCATTGATGTGAATAGAAGTAGACAATAGGTGGCTGCTAGGTACTTCTCATAGAGCACTGTCAAGTATTGTGGAAAACTTGAAGCCATATGTTTGTTTTTATGAGGATCCAGATGCTTATGTGAAATCAAGTTTCTTTTATTGCTCAAGTACATTTATGGCTTTAAGTTTTGTAAGTTATGGTGGCCTAATGCCTTCACTTAATAAATGAACAATTATTATTATTATTATTATTTGTCTATTGAATGTTGTTTTTTTGGGAAGGGGTACAGGACAATGAGGTGATTTCTCGATCTTAAAGGTCTCTACGAGCACCTTAAGGACACAACAATATAACATATAGCAAGCCAACTTGTTAAAGGCATGCAGTCTGCCTGTTTATATATATATATATATATATATATATATATATATATAATCTACCAACCTACCTTTTTATAGTTCTTTTGACAAAATAGGCTTTTAAAATGTTTATAGACCAAGTTTTCTCTTAAAAAAAAATGATGTGCTTATGTTATTGTTTTTATTTACTACATTCATCCTTAAATATAAGACTCTTAACTAATTTATACTCTTTAAGAAAGCTGGTTAATTTAGTTAATAATATTAATTTTGTTAACAATTTATATTATTTTTTTCAAAATTACTCTTAAAATTATTGGGATTTATTATCTCTCTCTATTTAATTACTTTCTACCTAATTAACTAATGTGTTAATCTTCTTTTCCAATTCTTATAAGAGAGAGAATGCATTTATCTTTTTAATTCATAGCATTTATTGTAAAATAATTAAGGGTATTTTGGTCAAAAAATAATTAATGTAAAAGACAACTTGAAAAGAGTCTTATAAAAAGATGATACACAAATGTGAAAAAAGAATTTTATATTTAGGTATAGAGGCAGTATAATCATATCCAATTTAGGCAGCACATGAAACACATGCAAAATAAAATATAATAAAATGTATTTGGATAAATAATTAAATTAATTAATTATTCCATAATTTATTATTATATGAGTATGTGATAAATTTAATTATAAAGTCATTGAAATAAGTTATTTTTATAAATATAATTAAAGTCCAGAAAAACTTCTCTAAAAGGAAATGAAGATTGACAAAAAATTCGTGTTTATTTCATTTTAGTTTGCGTAACTTTTTTTTTTTTTTATCTAATTAACATACATTTAATACTTGTTTAATTAATAAACGAACTAAATGAAACACTTCATCAACCAACCTTCACTAAATTGTCATTTTGCCTCACCAAAAGGAGGCAGGCTTAGAATCAAGCATGCATTATCATTTGCACAGGACAACGACCCTAAATATGTGTATATACCATGTAGCTTTTGCAGAGATAAAGGAAGACATATGGGAAAGTGCCAGTGGTTTAGTTATTGTTGATATCGTCTTTCTAGGAGAGGGGCTGAAACTATTTCCTTTTACATGAGATAATTGCTGGCCGTGCTCACAGAGCGTGCCATCGTCTTTTCAAAATTTTCACACATCCAG
Organism: Pueraria montana var. lobata; assembly: GCA_026413185.1. Lineage (NCBI taxonomy): Eukaryota > Viridiplantae > Streptophyta > Magnoliopsida > Fabales > Fabaceae > Pueraria > Pueraria montana. The sequence goes on along the minus strand of CM048647.1, from coordinate 96,815,116 downwards.
TTAAAGCAATCCATCTTAAGGTGAATTGGAGCCGATGCACTTAATTCTGAGTTTTCTGCTGTTCTAATTTCTCAAGCAAGGCTTTCCTTTCGTCACCAGGGAGAGAATTGAACATGAAAACAGACTTGTCACCGATGTCATCCTTGATGTTAAACATGAGTCCAAGATCAGGGAATTTTGTACATGGACTGAAGACATAAACTTCTATGAACACAAATAGTCAAAAGTAAAACTAAATCTACCTTGATGGGCTGGGTGAATTTCCTTCCAGCAAATATCACAAAAAGAGTCATCCACGAAGCAAGTAACGTAAGCTTAACTCCATCATCCATCAAACCAGTCTGCAAAATTTTGTAGCCCATGAGTAAAAGAAACAATAATATTGATGATAACAACAATCCTCACCGTCTGCTTGACTGGTGCAACTTGCAAGCAAAATAGATGCAGTGCACAATGTAAGAGTCAAGAGGACACTAAGAAATGTACGGATCCTAATAGTAGAATTGCAAGAAATATGATAAAGGGGTTTAAGCATGATTTGTTTTAGACATAACTATTTTTTTTTTGAAATAAATAGGAAAATAAACTTGGTGAATTTAAATCTTAAAGATATGAGAGCAGTCCAATTCAAAGAAACCATGGTTATAGCTTATCTTAAATTAAATGGGCAATCTGTTTAATAGATCACATTAGAGGAACAAAAGAAGAATACCAGATGCCCAAGAAGAACTATAGGAATAACAAACGTGAGAAGTCCAGCTTCTAGCTTGCCATAGCAGAGTCCTGTTTAAAGAATACAAGATAATTTATTTTATTTTTTTGATAAGGGAATACAAGATAATTTTCAAGAGTGAAGAGAACGCTTATTTTCAAATTGGTATTTAATGGGAAAAGAAAAGTTAGATGTAGCGACTAGCGTTACCTTCCTTGAAGACAAGTCCTGTCAAGGCAGCAAAAAGAGGACCGACAAGCCAGACAGCTGATGGGTTGTCAACAACATATTGTATTAGATTTTTATTAGCTGGTTGAGCAAGGGCAAAGTAGGTTGTAGTCGATCCAAGAACACCAAGCCCCCATAGTGCTTGCAGGGCGCGCTTGATCTCAGACACATAAATATGAATCAAGAGTAACGATAAACCCAACCCACCAGACCCAAGGACATAAAATAAATCAAGATTTTGCTTCAGAGTAGCACTTAACGAGGAGTTATCGGGCAAAAAGGCAGCAGAAGCAGCGACCACAAATGATGCAGCAGTTGTTACCAATCCTGATCTGTACAAAATTACCTGCCATAGCATAACAATAATGATGATGATAATTGCTTACAGCCTGACGATGCATGCGTTCAGATGTCCTATCAAATGATGTTAATTATAGCTGTAGGTAACTAATTGATGAATCCACACGAAACCAAACCAGTAAGAACATCGGAGATTGAATTGAAGTAAAATGAAATTATAAACATGGGTACATAGAAATGGAAGCTTAGCTATTCTGCATCGAAAGTGAGTGAACGAGGACAAGATGAATACCTCTCGAACATCGGAGTTGTCAATGGTCCAGGGGCCGTAAATACCCTCATAAGCAATGGTTTCGTCCAAGGAACCTTGTCGGTTTTCTCCGACAGCTTTACAACGTACCGAGATTCTGCATCCGGAAGAAGGAATCCGAGCGCCACAACATAACCTTGATGTGGCGCTGTCTACTCTGGATCGAGGACCGGGAGGGCATATTGACGCCGTCACCGCCACCGCACTCAAACCTCGCAATGCCATGTTCTGAATTATCAGATTATATTTTAATTTCTCTTTTGGATATTTCAGTTTTAATAATAATTATTTTTCTTCTGGTCACCAATAAATCAAACTGGACTAGTGGTCATAATGCACTTCTACTATTGTGTCTCCATCACTTTTATGTCATTTGTGTTACATTAGGCTTAAAGACGCATGCTAACGTGGGGAGCTGATTATGTCCCCCACGGTGCAAGAGTAATGCTAGCCGTTAGATTTGTTTTGTTTTTAATCACCAATTGATATTTTTCTTTTTTTCTTTTTCCTTTTTTTTCTTCTCTTTCTAGTTTTATCCCCTTCTTCTTCCTTTGATCTGATGAGCCATCACAAAAACCATTACATCTACCTTTCGTCAGAATCGCTACCTGAACTGCACCATCGTTCCTTCCATCGAGCCACTGTACGAACAAAACCAACTAACACCATGTAACTGTTGTCAGAGGCATGGTGTGATTTCGCTGTTGTCATGAACACTCCATCGAGCCACTTTACGAACTGAACCACCATGGTGCGATTTCGTTGCTATCACGAACGTTGGTGGATATCGTTCTTCTTCCGTCTCTCTGCATCTGGTATTGCCGTTATTTCTATGCTTACTATTTCATATCGACATTTCAGATCTGATACACAGTGATGAATTCAACCTCAGCAGTGTTGTTTGGAAGAGGTCGTCGGTGGCAACAAGGATTCTGGCAACGAGGGTGGTTTTGGTGGTGGCGCGATTCTGGCGGTAGTGCCTGGGAACGACGATTGCATTGTTTGAGGAGGAGCAGGCCACGATCCTCGCTGACTCACGGGAAAGGTGGGGAGGGGAGAAGGAAGGGTAAAACCGGAAAGATAAGGAAAAAAGAAAAAGAAAAAAATAAAAACTAGAGAAAATATTAGCCATTGATTAAAAAACAAAACAAATCTAACGGTTAAAATTTACTTTCGCACCGTGGGGGACATGATCAGGTTCCCCATGTTAGCCTGCGTTTAGGCTTAAATATCAAATTGATGATGTAAGTTAGCACATTTTTATGTTTGGTATTTGTAAGTTCACTTTTCTAATAATTTTAGTTTACGTATGACGTTTTTTCAATTTTGGTATCTTTTGTTAACTACTTTTACAAAAAAAAAAAAAAAACCATTAACATAAGTAAAAGATGACATCATTACATATTATATCAGGTGACAAAAAATTTTACAGGCCAACAATACATAACAAAAATGTAAAATCTTGTTATCCACTAAATCACAGGACAACTTTTTATCCCATACAAGCAATATAAAAAATAAAAATACTCACTATTTTTTTTTCTCCCTCCCCACTAATTGAAAAACCACTCTTATCATATCTTAGATGGACGATTATATTTTTTTTTTAGGATTTTTATATGATTACTGTAACACCTCGAATATTAGAACCCAATAAGTATGAACGTGAGAGATTTAATTAGAAAATTTTCTTGTTGAGGAGAATTGTAACACTGTGATTTTTCGTAACGTATATTAAGTGCTTGATAAATACCGAAAAATGAAATTAAATTTAAATTCATAGTGTTATTTTGAGATTTTTGGGATTTTTACGTGAGTTTCGTAAGTTGTAAAAAAAAAAAATAAGAGAAGGGGGTGTCCTTAGAGGAAGGGTGGCTGCAAATAGAAAAATTCCATATTTATCTCAAATAAGAGACGTGCAAGCTTCTTCTTACCTCATTCACTTCATTCTTCTTCATTTTCTCCGAAAACTCTCTTCTCCCTCCTCCTTCTCTCTAAATATTCTGCATCTTCTCTCTAATATTTGAGCCTCCAAATCAAAGTTTCTACCGATTAATCTTGGATATATCATAGAGGGAGACAAGAGCTACTCAACCAACCTATTTTTGTTGCATTTGGTGGAAGAAACTAGGAGGTATGGAGGGGTTTTCTTCTTTCCTAAGCTATTTCCCTGTTTTCTTGTTAAATATTGATTGTGGCTGCTGTTGATGTTCAGTAGATACCTTGGTTGTTGCAAGAACTTTTGAAAACCCGAAATGAGCTAGTTGTGATTTGTGTCCTGTGACTGTGTGAGATTTTTATATGCTGTCTTTGGATTGTTTTAATCTTTGAAATTGATTGGAAAGACTCTTAAAACAAAGGAGATCATGTCCAAATTTTCTTGAAATTATTTGATAAGCTTTGCATGTGAAAATCAAACCACAAAACAAAGTGGCAGTGACTGTTTGGTTCGTCCAGCCCTGGACAGCCTCCACGATTTTGTGATTTTTGGGAGATCTAACCGTTGGTTTTTCACGAAATTTGTTTTGAATGAAAATAGACACAAAAAGAAACAACTTTTATTTTGACACCAAAGAGACAAAACCTCTTTTTGAAGTTCATCCATGACTCCCAAAATGGTTATTCTGTTTTCGAGTTTCCCCTGTAACATGTCTCGGTTTTTCTCAAATTCCCACTTGTGTGATTAATGTTTCTTTTTCGTTTTTGAATCATTCAAAACTAGACAAAACAAGATTTTTAACCATATAAATTACAAAAATTATCATATCCAATTTCTAAATTAACTTTTAAAAAGAAACAGGGCAAGGGGTTTTGAGCTCTGTTTTGAGTCTGAAACTTAGGCCGTTAGAAACAAATTTACTGGGAACAATAGGGAAAGAATTTGGGGGCAAGGGTTATCTTTTTAGAAAGACAAAGATGTTACCTTTATACTGTAAAAAGTTCAGCTCAAAACAAGTTTGGGAAGTGGGAGAAATTTACATTTCTTTGATCTATGTTCAGTGATCACTCAAAATTCAGGGCTGCTGACTTAGAAAATTTTTATAAAATTTTCTAGATGTTGATTTTAGAAGTGGGATACCTTTCTATAAAATATATTTCAAGAGCTTTGATTTGATATAAAAATTTTTAAATTCCGAGACCATTTGCTTGTATCAGTGAGAGCTCATATTCAGTACTGTCAAAGAGAAATATTTGGGAGAAAAACCCAAAAATTTCAAGAAGACAAAGGAGAAAGGGAGAAAAGGGATTCAAAGGTTTCTCCATCAAACTAAGGATTCGAGGTAAGGATCATGGCATTTAATTTCATTTTAGACCATTTGGAATGTAGAAAAACATGTTGTTAGGTTTAAATTCAAGATTTGATCAAGAGCCATAAAAAGATGAAATTGATTTATATAATTGATATTAGAAGCTTGAAATAATTGTTTGGAACCATGTTTGATTGATTGGATGATGTGTTGTGATGGATTGAAATTGATTGGTTGGTTTGTTGTTGGATTGAAATTGCTTGATTTGGCTTGATTGTGTTGTGAATGATGTTGAAAATTGTTGAATGTTTATATGTTTGTAGGTGATTATTTAAAATTACTTATTTAATTGTGATTATTAACATATTGCATATGCATGAGTCTTTTTGGGGGATTTATAAAGATTGAAGTGAAAAATAATTGATGTTGGCTAACCGGGACTGCGGTAGCCATGAAAAGGAAAAAGAAGAAAAGAAAAGAAAGAAAAGAAAAGAAAAGAAAGAAAAGAAAAGAAAGAATAAATGTTGACTAACCGGGACTGCGGTAGTCATGAGAAACGAATTGATATATGAGAAATGATTTTGTTGACTAACCGGGACTGCGGTAGTCATGAGAAACGAGTTGATATATGAGAAATGATTTTGTTGACTAACCGAGACTGCGGTAGTCATGTGAAATGAATATGATTTGAGAATTGACTTTTAGGGTGAGCAGAATTTGTTAAACAGGACCTTATATTCTGTGATTATATAGTCTGTGGGTGAAGGATATTGGCAATTCCACATGTGGCTGAAAACTGGACTGAGTTGCGGTCGTGGTGGCCTTCCGGGTATCCTGATCTCCTAATTCTGTTTAGCTTATTCGCGTTTAGTAGGGGCTGATAGCTGAATTGCAGTGCTTAATGGTAGGCCAGTTTCTTACTAAACACTCAAAGGGGAAGTCTCCATGGAGCAGAGTCAAAATGATTTTGAGTCAAAACTACATTTGCATAAATCATACTGCATTTGCTTATGTATGTGATTGATTAATTATTATATGAAATGTACATGGTTGATATGGATTCTAATTATATGAGAAATTAAATGCCTGATCCGGTAATTTTGTCCCTAGATTCTAGGGGAGTGTGAATTGCAGATATTTTGAAGATTAATTAGAAGTTAAAGATGCAGATATTTTCCAGAGCATATAGGAGGGGACTATTTTGGGTAGACAATAATTGTATGACTTATAATTATTTTGTATTAGTGTTTCTATAAATTTTAATGATGTAAACTATAAAACATATTTTGGATTGTAAGAGAACATATAAGAACTTTGAAATAAATATATAAAATAAATTAAATAGTTAAATTATGAAAAATAAGAAAGGGGGGTTACAATTACTAATATAATATAAAAAATAAAAATACTCACTATTTTTTTTCTCCCTCCCCACTTATTGAAAAACCGCTCTTATCATATCTTAGATGGACGATTATATTTTTTTTGAGGATTTTTATATGATTACTAATATAATAAGTGTAAAGTTTTTTTTCTTTTATAAAAAAATTGTTTTACGCTGCTACGACATAATGATATTATAATATATATATATATATATATATATATATATATTAATATGTATATATATATATTATAATATAATATGACATAATATAATATTTATGATTTACATTATATTATATATTATTTAATAATAATAATAATAATAATAATAATAATAATAATAATAATAATAATAATAATAATATGAATTGTATTAAAATAATTAATAGTAAAAATGATATAATAGTATAATGTCTATCTAAGTGTATGCTTTATTTTATTTTATTTTATTTTATTTTATCTTAAACATGATTAAAAATATTTTATAGTATAAGATTAATAATAGAATACTTAACATCAAAAAATGTAATAATTGAAACTGAAAATTAATGAAAATAATTTATCTATAAATAAAAAATTACAAGAGTCTAAAATTAATTAAAATACTAAAATTATAACACCTCAAAAAATATTTTTATTCATAAAATAAAATTAAAATTTATATAAAAATATCATATAAATATATCCATTTTTGTCATTTTATATTTTTCAGCTACTTCAACAAATAGTTTTACCAAACACTTATGATTTAATAAGCCATCTAAACAACTTTCAGCTACCAGTTTTGAGTTTTTAGTTACCAGCTAGCTTTTCAGCTTTCACCTAACTTCTCAGCTTTTAGCTAATTTTACCAATCATAGCCCTAGTTAATTATCTAATTTCATTTGAGATTACATTTTCGGGCTAAGCAACTTTTTTTTCATTGTTTTAAATGCTAATTAGTACTAATAAAAAAAATGCCGATTAGTGAAGGATAAGTGTAAAAGTAATTATCATAGCAGTATGTATGCCCTCTAAAAAAAAAGCAGTATTTTTTTATTGGGTCAGAAATCACGGTGTCCTCCAACCTAATGGGTCAAAGAATGATCCCGCTCGCAGTGCGTGGATGTCGTTGACCGAAGAAAATTTTGCACATTTAGGGAATCGAACACAGGTTCTCCCGTTAAATAAATCGTTCCCCACATGTGAACTGCAATAGCACACCTGGTTAAAAAACAATATGTATGCATTAATTTGAGAATATTAAATATTTTAAATTTAATTCATTTCTAATTATTTGTAATTCTGAATAAGATGTATTTTAATTTAAAAATATTTTGAAAATTTAATAATTAAATTAGTTTTAAAAAAGGTAAAAAACTTCAAAGAAAAATTATTTGAATATGTTTCAAAAATTAAAAGGGGTAGCTTTATATATATTTTTAAATTAAATCATAAAAATGTTTTTATATTAATACCTTATTGAGAAAATAGGTTATACATTGATATAAAATAATTTACATTATCATTCAATCACAAATTATCATGTATGACAATTTTTTTGACCTTTATAATAATTACAGTCATATCAACAATGATTTTTAGTTAGTTATCAGTGTAAAAGTTTTTACATTGATAGTACATAACTATTAAACTCTACTTTATTTTTTCTCTTATTTAAAGAGATTTTCTTTTGTACATGTTTTTTTGTTATTCTTGTAAATTAATAAATATTAATTAATTTTAAATTTAATTGTGGTATTGACAAATGGAAGAGAATATTAATATATAGATTATAATGATTATAATAGTTAATTTTTTTTATAAAGAGTTACTTTTACTTTTACTTTTACTTATAATCGAAACACTTTAATGTGTTAAAGTTATAATTTTTTTTAATTTAATATTAATATTAAACTATTTAATTTACTTATAATTTTAAATTATTATTTTCTAAAATAATAGATTCTTAAAAACGGACAATAATAAAAGGAAAAAAAGAAAAACATTGAGGGATGCATGATCCGTAGAGGCTAGCATCCCTCATTTAATATTAATATTTAAACGATTTAATTTACTTATAATGTTAAATTATTATTTTCTAAAATAATATATTCTTAAAAATGGGCAATAATAAAAAGAAGACTTAATATCCAATTTGGTCCCTTACTTTATTAAACATGTTCAATTAAGTCATTTTGTTTTTTGAGTATGCAATTAAGTCGTTTAGTTTTTTAATTTTACCCAATTAGGTCCCTTTTGTTTTTTGAGTATGCAATTAGGTCCTTTAGTTTTTTATTTTTACCCAATTAAGTCCTATCCGTCAAGTCCGTTTAGTATGTTAGACCTGACGGAAAAGACTTAATTGGATAAAAATAAAAAAGTAAAGGACTTAATTGCATATTCAAAAAACAAAGGGACTTAATTGAACATATTTAATAAACTAAGGGACCAAATTGGGTATTAAGCCTAAAAAGAAAGCTTAAATAACCTTTTGGTCTTTATAAGATAGGAGATTTTTTATTTTAGCCCTTTAAAGATTTTTTTTAGTTGGTTTTAGTCCCTGCTATTAAGTAACAACATTAAATGATAACGTAACAACAACGTTGAGCTGTAATGTGGCAACCTTATTATTACGTCATCAGTTAATGTTGCTACTTGACAGCAGAGACTAAAATAAAAAATTAAATCTTTAAAGGACTAAAATAAAAACAATCTATTTTATAGGGACTAGAAAGTTATGAGGAGGGATCTACTTACTCTAAGAGTAAGTCTAAGAGAGTTAGTATTCATCCTTATCATTTATTTTTTTGAAATCTAATGGTTGTAATGAGTAATTAATCTTAACCATTAGGTTTCAAGAAAATAAATAGTGAGGATGAAGAGTAACTCTCTTAGACTTACTCTTGAAGTAAGTGGATTCCTCCTCAAAAGTTATTTAAGCCTTAAAAGAAAAGAAAAAAAATACATTGAGGGATGCATGAACCTAAAGGCTAGCATCCCTTAACTAAACTAAAAAAAAATTGTAAGCATGCAAAGTAATTGAGTTGTTTAAGTGAGACAATCTTTTCCTTTAAACAAGATATTTTTGGTGTAACCAAGAACTATATGTGGATTCTTATTTAGCACCCAACTAACCCATTTCCACCATATCGATCCAATTTTAGATAAAATAGTACTTCTAGTTACGACTTCATACCCAAGTTAGGAATTAAACTCCAGACCTTAGTTAATGAATCCAAATATCGAAGAATAACTTCTTGTTCTTCAAGCCTTTAAGCAAGTAACTATATGTTAAGTTTAGGCTATTTAGCTACCCTTTTACATCTTTTTAATGGTAAAATAAGTTTTACGACTGTTCCTTGATTGTAAAATGGGCCAATTTCAATTTAAAGAAATGTCCTTAAAGATGTGAAATTGTTACGGGATGTAGAGTGTTTTCTAACAATGTTGTCAATAATTTTCGTCTTTGGTTAGGTAAATCAAACATAAGCTAAAACCACACTTAGAGCCGCCGGAGGTGGTGCGTGACCCTTGAAGGAGAGAAGAAGAAAGGGGAGAAAAAAAAAAAAAAAAAGCAAAACACCGTTGCTGGAAAATCGTCTCCAACGGCGGTGTATGATGGTCGGTGGCGAGAGGTGATCGGAAGTGACTCAAATCTGGGGAGGGAAAAGAAATATGGTGTAGAGAGTGCACCATATTCAAGTAAGGATGCATCTAATCTAAAGTCTAAAAATAGTGGTTCATGGTAGACCACTTTGATAAGTGGTTAACTCTAAAAGCCATCTTAAAAATAACTTAAAAGGATTTTGAATAACGTTTTATAACGACATTTTTTATCAATTTTTTTTCCTCCAAATCAAAGGTTGAGGTGCAAGTATTATATGTTTTTAAGCATGTTAGAATGTCAAAAAAAGCTTTAAATACTTCAAAAAAAGTTTTTAAGCAGTCCAAAAAAAAAAAAAGCATGTTAGAATGTCACCCAAAAAGAAATTAAAAGAATACTTCAAAATTTAAATTGTTTTAAATACACTATTAAATATAATTATATTTTTTACATTAATAGTGAATAAAAAATAATTCTTATGCTTTTAATAGGATGTCGTAAAAATATACCTAGGAGAAGTAGGGAGTAAGAAAAGTACTCATAGTAATTTTTTTTTTCATCACCAAGCCAACCTTATATCTTTTCATGATGACAGAGTAATTAATAAAGAAAGAAAATTGCGCAAAGAGAGGATTAAATTGAATATATGAGGCATTGGCAATAAATAATAATAATAATAATAAAAACCCTTATTAAGGGGTTAGGGTCAATAAGCTTTTATTTGGTAGTTAAGGGTCAATAAGCTGTTTAGTGTAGAATATAGCCAGTTAAAAATTGAAAACCCAGTTACAAATAACAAATACTCAGAAAAGCCGCAAAACAAAAACAAAAACCCTTCTCTCACTCTCTTTCTCTCTCCTCCATTTCTGTGCCTCTTCTCTCTCTTGGTGTGCTTAGTTACGGAGAAAGATGAGGTGACCCTCTCTCCTAAACGGCGTAACGGACATCCGAAAAGGAGTCACGTGCCGAAGAAAAAGAAAAAGGTTGATGGCTTTAGAGCAGGAATTATCGCTGGGTCAGAATACGAATAGGAACCCGAACCCGAACCCAGTTGACGGAAACACAAACGGCGTGGATGGTCGGGGGGAGGGCGGAGATGAGGGAGGGAAAGCGCCGAGACTGCCTCGGTGGACAAGACAGGAAATTCTGGTTCTGATACAGGGAAAGAGAGACGCTGAGAACAAGTTCAGGAGGGGTCGCACTGCGGGATTGCCATTCGGGTCGGGTCAGGTGGAGCCCAAATGGGCATCGGTATCTTCCTACTGCAGAAAGCATGGAGTGAACAGAGGTCCGGTTCAGTGCCGGAAAAGGTGGAGCAATTTGGCCGGAGACTACAAGAAGATCAAGGAATGGGAGTCTCAGATAAGGGAGGAGACGGAGTCGTTTTGGGTCATGAGAAACGATTTAAGGAGAGAGAGGAAATTGCCCGGATTTTTCGATAAGGAGGTCTATGATATTCTTGATTCAGGCTCGCAGGCGCCGGCGCCGGCCTTGGCTCTCGCTCTTTCGTCGCCTCCACCAACCACAGTAACCAAAAGAGTCCCTGACGAAGCTGCTGCTGCTGCTGCTGCTGAGCCTGAGGAGGAGCCTCACCTCTATGATAGTAATCGGAGCGCGCCCGGTGAGGATGGCTTGTTCTCAGATTTTGAACAAGATGAAGTCGCTGCCAGTCCTGAGAAGAAGGACGTTTTGCCACCCTCCAACAAGGACATTCCTGCTCCCATTCCTATCTCAGGTTCTAATTTCTAGTTTCTCTTTATACTTTATTCTTTTTGCCTTTTCTACACTGCACCCCTACTACTTTACTATCTTGTTTTTGCCATCTTCTTGTCTTTTCTTTTTCTTCTACTTCTACCAATGCTATTGCTGTGTCCAGTTTTACTAGTCTGTTTCTTACGCATACTGTCTGATTACCTTTTTCTTCATGTTTTCTTCTGATTTACAGAGAAGCAATATCAACCACTCCTCCGTGGATGCCAAGGTGAAGGTAATGCTCAATATAATGTCACATTGCCATCACAACTCCTGTTTACCACATTTCTGTCATTGCTTGAGATTTTCCAAAGGCTTAACTCTACTTTTATGCCGTGTTTGGTTGAAAGAATGGAAATAAGATAAAAACATTTGAATTAAAGTAGAGTGTGGGAGGTGTGGATTCTACATGGGACCCACATATTTTCTCTCCTATTTCTCTCCTTCCTCCCTCAACCAAATATAGCCTTAGTTTAGTCTAGGGATCATTTTGGTCTCCCTAGTTTTAATAGCTGATATTTAGGCTTGAATAAATTTTTTCATAAACACTTATAATAGGAAAATAAAATAAAAAGGTAAAATAAATTAAGCTTCTTTCCTAAGCTAGTTTGTTTTTGAAGAAGTTAAATGAAAGAATTTTTATAAAAGTTATGTACATAAGTTGACTCAATTCATTTTACTTATTTTTTTTTCTCTCATAAGTACTTAAGTTTTTTTTTTTTTTCCAAAGGACTTTAGTCTCCTAGTTTTTGAATTAATCAAATTAAATCCTTCACCCAAAATTTTGCTATTTTGTTAATTTCATGACCATTTTGACTGACTATTACAATTTTGAGGACTAAATTGATTATTTACTCAAACATTAATTTGTAAGGAAAAAAACTATAAAATATTTAAATAAAAATAAGAAAATGGAAAATGGTTTTCGTTACATTTTATTCATTTTATTTAAATATTTTTTACAGTTTTCCATTTGCTAATTTATACAAATTAATGATATGTTACACCTCTATTACAAAATTAGGGGACCAAAACCACAAATAGATTGAAGTATGAGACCTAAAAGTGCAATTTAGTTATTTTCAAATGAGAATATCCATTTGGCAAATTTGCTGAGTTCATAATGTAGCCGTAATTGATTGAAAATCATGTGTACTGTCTTAAGAGTTAAGACTCGAATGATATAATGTGTGTTTGATTTTCAGTTAGCACACATTTCAAAGCATCTTCAACTGAATCTATAAGTCTAGTGTTATTGGACTCAACATCTGTTTGAAGCTTTCTAATGGAAAACCAAACACAACAATAGTTAGCAATAACATTTAGTTGTAGAATTATGTTTAATTAAACTTCGGCCATGTTTGGAGAGTACTAACTCCGGTCCTATATATAAGAAACAAATACATAATTCATCAAGACCAATAAAAGTGGGTAAATTAGTTAATTTTAATTAATAATGTCATAAATTTAAACTTTAATACAAAACTACTCATAGAATTAATTGGTTTGAGTGGTGGTTAGATATTATGACACTAATAATCCAAGGAATAATTTTTTCCACCAATGGGTATGAATTATATTGTTAATAGCTTAATTCATGAGAAATGAGTGATATCTTATTTTTACAATAAATTAAGGATATAAAAGGAAATTAGTAATTAATATATTTGGAAGTGGTCATATGTTTTTTATATTAAACTTTTTCTATAAGTTTAAATTAACTTATGCACTTTAACTTTTATAAAAGTTCTCATTTAACCTCTTAAAAAATTGAGGTGCAAAAGTTCTATGTGCCGTTATAGCTTCTATGTGTCTGTTTTAGTTAGTTAAACTGCACTTGATAACAAGATGGCTAGCCCAAAAATATGGAAGCTACTTAGTGACCTTTACTTTATCTCCAGAATATGGTGAAATGGAGCTTTTAGACCTTGTTCAATATCTATTGTTTCTATTGCTGCTTCTGATTTCTGCCGTGAGAATAGAGTTGATTGTTTGCTCTTTCATCAGTTTCTTGTTATTGCATTGGGAATTTCAACAATGCCAATATATAATGATTTTCGTGTGCTAAATTTCATTTACTCGTGTTCACCTTGTAACAGTGTCTATGGGAATTGGTAGGACAGAATCATCCAACGTGTGATTGCTTACTTAAAATGATCTAGAAATTGTTTGAAAGCTCGTTTATAAATCATGCATATGTACAATATGAATTAGATCAAAATTCCTTACATACAAGTAAATGATGTCGACCTCTATAATCACACAAGTGATGCTACTTATAAATCCTCACACTCTCTCACTCCTCCACAAGTCATTGGATATTAAATTCAGCCATAACTTTTTTTTTGGAATGGTCCAAATTCTGTACATACCTCACATGGTATGAGTAGTTCTTTAACTAATCATGTTTCAAAAGCTTGTTAGTCATAATTGGCGAATTCCTAGATAAAATCATTCTTAGAGCTCCATGTAATAGCTTAGGATTCTGAGATAACTGCCTCTCAGCCACAAGCACTGATTATTCGATTTTAAACTTTTTAGCTTTAGCTGTGGCTTTAGCTTCTCATAATAGACTTAAAAGCAAAGGTGCTGGTTTAACAATGATAATATTGAGGACGTAACTGATGCTTGATTATACATTTAACATGTTTAAACATTCTTGTTATTCTGTAGGTGTGACTAACGAGAAACAGTCTACTTCAAATCCAGAAATGGGTTCTACATCTCAAGGAGAGCGGAAAAGGAAGCGGTTAGCAACTGATGGAGAGGAGGAAACTTTGCAATATCAATTAATTGATGTCTTAGAAAGAAATGGCAAGATGCTAAGTGCTCAACTTGAAGCGCAGAATATAAATTTCCAGTTGGATCGTGAGCAGCGGAAAGACCATGCAAGTAATTTGGTTGCTGTGCTTGATAAGCTTGCAGATGCTCTAGGGAGAATTGCTGATAAATTATAGTGCAAGAGCAATCAGAATACAGTGTACATAACAGTTGAAGTCCTGTAGATAATAGTGGTTTCTGTTATTTGTCTCAGGAGGCCTTCTAGAAAATGACTGCCACACTTGTTCCCCGTTTGTTTTCCTTTCTGGATATGCCATATTTTTGTGGTTTATTACTGCCATTTTAGGATTTTATACACACATTTGGATTACTGCTCTTTCTCTCTTTCTGTTATATTAATATACATGAGGTTATACGAATCTTTCCCTGGGAAGTAAAGCTGGCTGTATGGGCGACATTTCATGTTTAGATGCACTTTTATTAGTTGTGGCTTTCATTAATGGTTCATAATTTATTTGTTCCTCTGGCTCACAGGGTCTTCTTACCCAATTCCGTCATGAAAAAATTAGGTTTAAATAACAATTTAATCCTATAAAATATCCTATTTTTGGGTTTAGTCTTGTAAAGATTTTTTTACTTTTAGTTTTAATTCTTGTAATTTTTTTTTGTTTTAAATTATATATGTCGTCTCAAAATTAAATTATGAAGTTCTATAAATTTTGTTTTCGTCTTCGACTTTTCTATGTAATTAAGTTATTTATCCAAAAGGATTTTAAGAAGGAGTATTTAAATCAGGAGCCATAATTAGACTCAGCCTACCTAGCTAGCCAATGAATAACCACAAAAATACTTACCACGCATATAATTTTTAATTAAATGAGACTTATGAGTTTGGCTACCCTACCTATATTTTGTCTAATGCCATTCTTAATTTAAATATACAATATTAAATATTCTTGTTTTGGTTGTACATTTTGACACTTCAATCTCTCTCTTCATAGTCCATAGATCTCTAATATGTAAATCAAACATATCTTTTTTTATTTTAGTTCCTTAATTTTTTTTTTTGTTTTAGTCTCGGTTGTCAAGTAATAGCATGAACTAATGGCGTATCAACAATGTTAGCAATCCAATGAGTTACAAACTAATAACAATTGATGACATCAAACAAGTTGACGAGCAATTAAAAATACACTTTACCAAAAAGAGATTACATGTGATGTGGTTATCCCACAACGTAACAAGGCAATGGGTTGTCAATATTATTGTTATATCATTAGTCAATGTTATTACTTGACAACAAGAACTTAAACAAAAAAAAAATTACAAGGACTAAAAAATTATAGGAACTAAAACAAAAAAAATCTTTTAAGGACTAAAAAAAATAAGATATTTTATAAAGACCAAATTGTTATTTAAGCCAAATGAATTACTCAATCTAATTTAAGGCTCAAAGAGTAAAATCACCAAATTATTCTTTTGAATTATAAATGTAAGATATTATCTTTTCATTCATTGGATAGAAAAATTAAAGTGTCTTGTATTTATAGTTTGGAAGAATTAAATAGTTTATTTTTTTTAGAATCAAAGTGCACCTAGTATTTTTTTTTTTTGGGACCAATTTGATATTCGCCCTAAATTTATAAATTGAACCAAAAATGTTTAGGCTAAGGATAACATGACAGGTTGAGATTAGTTTGTCATTCAAAGAGATTGATGGTGGAAAAGTTTGATGGAAAATGATGATGAGTGTAGCAAAGTTATGATGCAAATCAAGATGGTTAATGTACTACTCGGACTCGGACTGCACCGAGTAGCCAATCTGGCCGAATAGATACTTCTTACTTGGACCAGGAAAGTAATAACGGAAAGCATATCTTACAATAAGATAAAGAAAGATCAAGTTATAAGATAATGATAGAAGATAGAACAATCTCTATAAAAAATCACGAGATTTGAGGAGATTTGATAAAAAAAAAAATAACCTTATCTAATCTCCCATTCACCTCCTATAAATACAACAACAATCCAACACACCAAGGTACGAAATTCTAATCCCATTGTGATACTTGTCTCCTACCTCTGCGTCTCTAACTTGAGCGTTAGAGTGTCTTTGCAGGTACACCCCCATCAGTCAAGAAGGAGATCCCAACGGAGCCACCGCACCTTAGAGCTTACCAAAACTTGGTAAGAACATTTGGCGCCCACCGTGGGGCTCGGTGAAACTATCCCCGGCCACACCGATCAATACGACGCAATCGCAATGGCAACAACCCAGGGCAAAACAACGAATCACGAAAAGCCACCACAGGGGGCAGACACCTAAACCCAGGGCACACTGCCTCTAGGGGATACCCAGGGAGGGCCCCAATAATGTGGCGCCCTTCCTATGTCAGACGCTTGAGAATCACCCGATCCAAGCCCTGCAAAGGGAAGTCAACACGCTAAAGCAGAACAACGCAAAAGAGATAGAGGATCTTCGCAAGGAGAACGCCACACTCCGAGAGCAGTACCAGAAACTGTAGGAGGACCGGAATGAGCACTCAGTGGCCCACACAACCGCCGACGAAGTCTCGGCCGCCCACGCAACTGCCAACGGACGTCCTGACCGAACAGAGCAAGACAACACTACTTGGAGCGAGGCAAACCGAACAACGACTCACCTGGAGTCCAGACCCACCTCTTTTTTCGTGCGCAGCTCCAAGGCGAAACGCAATGCCCGAAACCACGAGAAGACATCCGTTCGTAGATGGTATTATGGAAACTCCACTACAGGCAGGGTGAAAGCCCTTGTCCATGGACCGTTATGACGGCTTAACCGACCCGGACAAACACAACAACGAATTCGTCACGCAACTGAACCTGTACACGAACGATAACGCCATCATGTGTCGTGTCTTCCCGACAACTCTGAAGAGGGCAGCGTTGAATTGGTACATGCGCCTTCCCCCTCACTCGATTGATTCCTTCACCACATTAGTCGCCCGTTTCGGAGCTCAATACGCTACGAGTCGACCCCAACACTTGACAGTAGTGGTGTTAGCCAACATTCGACAGGAGGACAACGAGTCCCTTAGGGACTTCATGGAAAGATTTGCCCAAGTCTCCATCAAAATCCGAGACCTGAATCCTCAGGTAGCCCTAACCGCCATGCTGATGGCGCTGAAATTCGGACCCTCGGATAGTCTCTGCAAGAAACCACCACATGACATGGATGAGCTTAGAGCAAGAGCAGCAGGATACATTCAAATGGAAGAAATGACTAAGTTCAAAGAACGAGTCAGAGGCGAGTCCCTTAAGAGGCATGAGGAACGTGAGAAACCGGGAACAAGCCGAGAGCGGAGCAGCAGATCTAGAGCCGACAGACTGCCTCGCGCAAGGTTTATGCATTATACCCCCTAACCGAAAGCAGAGCACGAGTTCTAGAAGAAGCCTGTAGTGCCGAGCTGATAAGCCTGCCTACTCGGAACCGCTCCCCAGAAAAAGCAGACAGGTCCAAGTTTTGCAGGTACCATCGGGTGCACGGACATGCCACTGAAGATTGCACCACCCTAAAGGATAAGATTGAAAAACTTATCCAACAGGGCAAACTATGACGTTTCGTCCGAGATGACAACTGAAAGTCTGAACGAGGACGAACCCGAGACCGGGAAGAGGACCGCGACAGAAAATCCAGACGAAGGGAAGAATCCCGCCAAGAGCAACCAAATAAACCTCCCGAGACTCGACTCCGAGGCGTCATCAACACCATAGCAGAAGGATTCGCATGAGGGGGAAGCTCGAGCTCGGCAAGGAAGAGGCACCTACGCAGCCTTAGGTCAATCAACACGGTTTCAATAAGCCCCAAAATGTAGAGAAATATGCAGCCTATAACTTTCACTGATGCAAATTTTGAGGGTGTAGAACCCAACCACGACGACCCAATGGTGGTCAAGGTTGAGGTCGCAAATTGGTTAGTATGTAAGGTCCTAGTCGACCAAGGCAGCTCGGTGGAAATCCTGTATTGGGCCATCTTCCAACAGCTGGACATCCCAGAAAGCAAGATACAGCCGCACATCGAACAGCTAGTCAGTTTTGCAAGCGAAAAAGTCGATACCAGAGGCTACATTGACCTCCTCACTACCTTCGGAGATGAGGAGAAGGGGTCCAAGACTATCACAATCAAGTACCTCTTAGTCAACGCCCTTACTTCATACAACATCCTCGTAGGCAGGCCATCACTCAATGAATTAGAGGCAGTATTCTCAACCCCACACCTGGCGATGAAATTCCCTGATTCGGAAGGGAAAATAGTGACAGTAAAAGCTGATAAGGAAACAGCCCGCGAATGCTACTTAGAAAATCTAACGATAGCTAGCGGCAAAAAGGTCCCAGAACCGAAAGTAAGGCATATAGCATGCATCTCGCTCACGACACAACCAATAGAGGAAGCCGATCTCGACCCCAGGGAGGCTGAGCCGAGAGCAGAGCCTACAGAGGAGGTAAAATCCTTCCAAATAGGAAAAGAAGCAAGGCAATCCACACAACTCAGGACTCAGCTAGCAACCGAAACTGAGAACGCAATTGCCAGGGTCCTGTTAGACAACGCCGCCCTGTTCGCATGGTCAGCCGCCGACATGCCCGGAATCGACTTGAGCTTCCACTGTCACAAGCTTGCCATCTGTCAAGAGGCCAAGCCAATCTCCCAAAAGAAAAGAAAGCTCGGAGCCGAAAGAGGAAAAGCGATTAAAGAAGAAACTGAAAAACTACTCAGTGTCGGCTTCATAAGAGAAGTGCAATACACCACATGGCTCGCAAATGTCGTGATGGTAAAAAAAGCAAACAACAAATGGAGGATGTGTACCGACTACACAAACCTTAACAAAGCGTGTCCAAAAGACTCATACCCGTTGCCGAGTATCGACAAGCTGGTAGACGGTGCAGCCGGCTATCCGATCCTGAGCTTTTTGGATGCATACTCCGGGTACAACCAGATACCCATATTCCCACCAGATTAAGAAAAAATAGCGTTTATAATTGATATGGCTAACTACTGTTACATGTTAATGCCATTCAGACTAAAAAATGTGGGAGAAACATACCAGCGTCTGATGGATAAAATTTTCGTACACCAACTCGGACGAAATCTAGAAGTCTTCGTTGACGATATGGTGGTCAAAAGCCGAGACCAGGATTCACATTCGGAAGACTTAGCCGAAATTTTTGGCGAGATTAGAAAACATAACATGAGGCTAAACCCTGAGAAATGTGTATTCGGGGTACACGGCGGAAAATTCTTAGGCTTCATGCTCACAAACAGAGGCATAGAAGCCAATCCGGAGAAATGTGCAACTATCCTAAACATGAGAAGCCCGAGTAACATGAAAGAAGTACAAAGGTTAACTGGAAGGCTGACATCCCTGTCCCGTTTCTTGCCGAAAGCAGCAAAGGTAGCCAGACCCTTTTTCCAACTCCTTAAGAAGCAACAGACATTTGAATGGAATGAAGAGCATGAAGCAAACTTTCTAAAGTTGAAAACGCTACTCTCATCACCACCAATCCTAACATGACTTGAACACGGCAAGAACTTAGTGTTGTATCTAGCAGTCTCGAGGGACGCAATCAGCTCGGTCATTATTCAAGAGGAAAATTAGACGCAAAAACCAGTCTACTACATAAGCCGAGTGCTGAAAGATGCCAAAATCAGATACCAGATGATAGAAAAGCTAGCACTAGCCCTGGTCATTTCAGCACGACGGCTACGACCAAACTTTCAGAGCCATCAAGTGGTGGTGCGAACAGACCACCCAATACAACAAGTACTAGGAAGCCGGAAGAATGATAGCATGGTCAGTCGAGTTGTCTGAGTTTGACATCAAGTATGAATCGAGAGGACCTATCAAAGCACAATGTCTAGCCGACTTCATCGCAGAACTAGCACCAGTAGAAGAGGCACCTTCCCTATGGTGGATGTAACGACCCAAAAACTTCGTTATAGATATGTTATACTAAACTCTCTATTTAATTATTATCATGTGAAAGAACGTATAAATTTTTCACGTTTAAAATCCATACATATGTACCTACATAAAATGTTCATCACCACATAGTCCAAATATAATATACCGATTTACACCTTAAAATACGAGGATACATATAACCTCAGAAGAAATACCCCCTTGTAGAGAACGTTCACACTAATCTTAATATTTATACAAAATCCTAAGCCGGTCCCCCTAATATGTACATATATACTAGAACAAAATTAGCAAAACAGGAGGATCGTCCAATCAACATAACAGGAGGATCGTTCAATCTTCAATCGTGACTAGCATGAGAGCCAGCACCATCACTGCTACCTGCTCCCGTGTTAACCACACGATCGTTGCAGTAAAACAATACAAACACAAATTGCAAGGGTAAGCTTACTTATAAAAAGAATGATAGAATATACACAATTTTCAATCAACATCATTCACAATAAATATTCAGTTCACTTCAGGTATCATTCCATACATCAATATCATCATGCAACATTATGCTGACTCGACTCCATGGAGATTTCAACAACTTTCAGGCGGTCCCCATAGGCCCCATCCCCTACCATTAGTCTCAACTTAGACCATTCAGGGAGTCCCTTGAGCCACCATGTGGAGGAAGTGTGAATTTAATCGAATATAGACAAGTGTTGGTATTGGCTTACCTCTGTCAGGTTTGCAAAACCTTCAATCTTTAGGAATTCGCCCACTTGTCTATTCTAAATGCCCACCACTGGCCATCACGAAATCCTCTAACACTAGGTTGAGAGCCCACCTAGCACCCTCAACTTACGTGCCTACCCTTATGCAATATCATACACAACTCAATAACTCTGATTGCCACACGTTCCCTCTATGTTATAAATTCACCATTTTTCTCAAATCAAGCTTATGAACCCATTCAGCAGTTCAATAAGCCCAAGTAAGGCATTCTCAACACTTGAGTCCTTACTCACAACTCAACATCAATGTTAACCAAAAATGTGAATTTCCTAACATAGTTCTAGAACCAAAATAGTGGCATATCCAACATCCTCGTTCGTAACAAGACTAGGTTCTGATTCTCTGTTAAACACACCCTCATAATTTCACAACCACCATTACTGGACGTCATACTTTACTGAACATAAGGCACCACTGGACGCGGGTCATTAGACACTGAATCATTGGACGCTGGTCGCTAGACACTGGGTCATTGGACGCTGGTTTTACTACTCTCTATTCACTGGACGTTGTTTTTAGTTGTAGTATAGGTAGATGGACGATGGTTTTCTTTGAACGAGTGGTTTTCTGCAGAGCCCAGAACCTTTCAAAACCCATTACGAACACATGTTTCAAAGATTTTGAAACCATTTTCATCACTTACAATATCATTCCAAAGCACAATAACATGATATCACAACAAACTCAGCTCAAATAATCAAAACATCAAGAGAGCAAAAATCATCACATCATCATAATAGATCTTTAAAGCATACAAATAGAAACAAAATTCCAAACATATCACCACCAGATTATTTCAAACAGTTATGAAGCTTCCCTTACCTACAGCTCCTGACTCAAACCGTGAAGAAGAAGAAAAGCTAGAGAGGATAACTTTGAGGTTCTCGAGTGATCTGTCCTCAAGTTTTGTTACAAAATCAATTAGGAGACACCTAAAACAACATCAAAGTAAACTCAAAAATCAAGATTTCTCTCATCTCTTAAAATCTAACCAAGACCTATTTCTCATGTTCTTGGGAAGAGATGAAGAAGTTACTTAGAAATCAAGAATAAGAAGGAACTGGACTTACCAACTTAAAATCAGCTAAGAAATCTCTAGGAAAGAAGAAATAAATCTTCAAGTTAAGGTAGAAAATAGCTCTCTCACTCACGGTAAGGAAACTTATAGAAAAAGAAAGATAAGAATGAAGGAGAATGGAAGAAACAGGAAGCTTTGCACGTTTATTAAGAAGATTTGCATAGAATTTTGCTCTTTGTCTCCACCCTTCCTCTAAATACACTCCCTTTTCTTATTATTTTCTTCTACAACTTACGGAACTCACGTAAAAATCCTGAAAATCTTTCAACACACCCTCTAAGTCCAACACCTCTTTAAAAAAAACCAAGAGTAATACCACAACACATACAACATAGAACTTAAGTAAATTATTATATTATTTCAACATAATTTTAATTTTAATTTTTCTCTTGCATTATTAGTCAAACACTTAATCATACAATTAGGAAACTACAACGTCACAGTGGACCCTCGATGTGGACGGTTCCTCGAACGTTAAAGGTAGCAGAGCAGGAGTCATAATCGAAAGCCCTAAAGGGATTATCTTGGAACAATCACTCAGATTCGACTTCGATGCATCCAATAACCAAGCCGAGTACGAACCCTACTAGCAGGATTGAAACTCACTAAAGAAGTAGGGGCAAAGCACCTTAGATGTTGGACCGACTCAAAGTTAGTCACAGGGCAAATGAATGGATCCTTTCAAACAAAGGACCCCCAGATGACAAGGTACTACCACCCGGCCTCTTAGTTGAAGGACGAATTCACGAAATTCAAACTCAACCACATTCTAAGAGAGCAAAACGAAAGAGCCGACCTGCTATCAAAATTGGCAAGCACAAAGAAGAAAGGCCAACACCAAACTGTCATACAGGAGACAGTATCCGCTCCAAGTATTGACAAAGTCGTCTCTAGTATCAACCCGGCAAATCGAGAGTGGATGACCGAGGTATGGAACTTTCTGAGAGAAGGTACCCTCACAAAAAACCAAGAGGAAGCCAGAAAAATCAGAAGAAGGGCTAGTTACTATGTCATAAAAGGAGAAGACCTTTACAGGAGAGGCTTCACTGCACCACTACTAAAGTGCGTTACGAAGATACAGGCTGAATACGTGATAAATGAGATGCATAAAGGAATATGCGGAATGCACTCAGGAGGAAAGACCATGGCAGCCCGAATCCTACGAGCCGATACTACTGGCAGATAATGTGCTGCGACTGTGCCGAATACGTGAAAAATTGTGAAGAATGCCAGAAATACGGCAACATATCCCACCTACCAGCGGAAGAATTACATAACGTCATGGCACCATGGCC
Organism: Pueraria montana var. lobata; assembly: GCA_026413185.1. Classification (NCBI taxonomy): domain Eukaryota; kingdom Viridiplantae; phylum Streptophyta; class Magnoliopsida; order Fabales; family Fabaceae; genus Pueraria; species Pueraria montana. The sequence goes on along the minus strand of CM048647.1, from coordinate 96,791,700 downwards.
CTTCTCCATGTGGGGAATGGACATATTAGGCCCATTCCCACTTGCTAAAGGACAAGTCAAATTCCTCCTGGTCGGAATCGACTACTTCACGAAGTGGATCGAAGCCGAACCCTTGGCTACCATCACTGCCAACAATGTGCAAAAGTTCATATGGAAGAATATAATATGCTGATTCGGCATCCCCTACTCGGTAATATCCGACAACGGCAAACAGTTCACCGAAAAGAACCTTGAAGAGTTCTTCAAAAACCTTGGGATTCGGCACCGAGTGACTTCAGTAGAACACCCACAGACCAACGGGCAAACTGAAGCAACAAACAAGGTGATACTAGGAGAACTAAAAAAGCGAGTAGGCAATGCCAAAGAAAGTTGGGCCGAAAAGCTACCTGCAATCCTTTGGGCATATCGTTGCACACTGTAGTCCACGATGGGGGAAACACCCTTTAGACTCTCATATGGATCAGACGCAATGATACCAGTAGAAATCGAAGAACCCTCCTTGCGAAGAACAAATTTCATCCAAGAGAACAACAATTAATCATTAAGGCATGCACTTGACATGACCGAAGAGACCCTTAACGAGGTCCAAATCAGAACAGAGGCCTGTAAAAGAAGAGGTATAACAGCAAGGTCAAACCAAGAAACTTCGAAGTCGGAGATCTAGTTTGGAGAAAATGCGGAGAAGCAAGAAAAGTAATAGGAGAGGGCAAGCTGGCAGCCAACTGGGAAGGCCCCTTCAAAGTAACTGAGTCACTGGGAAATAGAGCCTACCAACTAGAGCATCCATCCGGCAAAGCCATCCCTCTTACTTGGAACGCGACGCACTTGAAGTTTTATTACAGCTAGAAAACTGTAAACGGTGATGTACTCTTTTTCCTACTTTGACATTTTTTCCCAAAAGGTTTTTTGTCAAAGAGGTTTTAATGAGGCACACCCGACTTCCTTTATTTAATGAAACTCTTTTTTACTCATTATCTATTTAACCGAGTAGACCAATCGGATACTGGCATAAAACGCCACTTAGTGAGCGATACTCAGCATCCCGAAAGGAGAATGACCAAACTCCAGCTATTATTCAAAAAGCTACCCGTGTAGACCTTTAAAAAAGGATACGAAAAATGAGTTAAGCTAAAAAGCTGTGTAAACCTCTAAAAAAGGATACAAAAAATGAGAAAAATGAGCAAAAATGAGCCCTAATTGGCCACAAAATACGAAGAAAATAAAAAGGGCAATACTTAAGAGAAAAAATAATTTCATTAAGATAAGCACCCTATTCGATAAGTCGGGCACGAGCCTTTCCAATAAAAGACAAAAACTCCTAAAACTAAGCGGCAGGCTGAGTGGAGTCGCTAGGAGCATCTTCACCCTCAAGGGTAGACTCGTCCACCAACTGCCCCTCCTTGTTGATATCCTTATCAACATCAAAAAGAGAGGTGTCGACATCCTTGAGAAAATAACGAACTTGGCAAATTGCCTTTTTGAACCCAGCCTCGTGGGTCAAAACGACCTCATCTAGAGCCTAACCCAAATCGGCTTTAAGTTTGGCCTCAGAAACAACAACTTCCATCTTCACCTGCGCAAGTTCAAGAGTGAGGCGCTCCACCTCAGCTTGTAGCCCCTGCACCAAGTTCTCAGATGCAGTTAAGGAGAGCTTCAAATTTTCCTTCCACCTCTCAGCCTCCTTTAACTTGGCCCCCATTTCCTCTAGGGACATCCGAGACTTCTCAGCAGATTAAAGAAGAGTCTCGTTGGCCCGAGTAGTCTCAACTAGGGCTTGCTCAGCTTTAGTCGCGGCTTCCCTCACCAAGCCCAGTTCTCAGTGGCCACGCTCGAACTCCTCAACCTAGTATTGGGCAATAGCTCATGAGCGAGCCTGGAAGCGACATATATCCTCCATCGAAAGCAGCGACTCGATATCCCTCAACATATCCCGATCAGCTTAACCGAGATTGTCGGCACAGATGAGGGCCTGGGGGTAAAAGTCCTTCCCCCATAGCGAAGTTCGCCCATCTTTCATAGATAAAAAGGTCGGGTGCCTCTTAATGGAAGAACCTGGAGCCTGAGCATCTAGCGGACTCGATTTTGACTTCTTAGAGGGACCATCCCCCCCTTGGACAACCTCTTACTTCCTTTTCGGCGAAGGAGGAGGTGGAGGAGGAGAAGGAATAAGAGAAGCAACTCGGACCACCTCAGCGGCAGGATCCTTGTTCTTCAATTTCTCAAGCCTCTGCTTCTTGGCCGTTTTGTAATCGAATTTCCCCATTACAGCTGCAGAAGAAACAAACATTAGTAAAAACAAAGTAAAGAAAAGAGAAGGCCGAATAAAAGAAGATACTCACAGTCCCAATCCTCTTTCGGAGTTCGAGAAGCAGGAATCCCCACAATCGTCTTGCAATGTAGGGAACGTGGCAACTTGCACAGGGTAACCATATCATCCTAATCCTTAGGAGACATGTTCACGACCGGCCAAGAGGACCGCTTATTCGGAGAATGGGTCCAGTAAAGAGGGAACCTTGGTCTCCCATGACTATCAAAAAAGTCGATCTCCCCTTCCGAACCCGGCCGAACACGGAAGAAACCACTTTTGAAATTCTTCCAAGATGAGGTATAAGGACCAAGAGCAGATCGGCCAGGGATCCCGGTCAAGGAGACCCAACCATCCTTCTGACTCTCCTTAACTTTATAGTGGTACAAGAACTTAGGAGATGTAGGAGTGATGAAAAATTTACTGCAGAGCACCTGGAATGCCTGAAGCGAAGCCCAGGCATTCGGATGCAACTGAGTAGGAGCGACGTTCAACTCCCGAAGAACGTCGGCTTCAAATTGGTCAAACGACACCGTGATGCCAAGAACCGAAAACAAAGCCTCATATACGTAAGTAAAATGAGACTGACTGGGAACAACAGAGAGGAAGACACGCTCATCAGGCCCACAGGGTTTGGCATGGACCATACCTGGCCTTTCCGAGTGACAGAAATCAATTTCTTGAAGAAGGGAAGACAAAGCCTTCTCGGTTTGATACCAAGAGGAAAAAGCACCCACCTCACCAGTTACCCAGGAATAACCAGGAGTGGTAACAGAAGGATAAACCTTCCTCGAACCCTTAGGCTCTATGGGTTGAGAGAGAATGGGAGGGGGGAGAAGAGGCCGAGCACGCCGAGTCTCAAGAGGACGACCCTCAGTAGCCTCAGAATCATCCAAGACTACTACCCTCCCGGCAGGAATGGCTAGAGGCATTTGTGCGGGGTCGACAGATGGGCGAACCACCTTGACATCCGCGACAACAACATTCACCGCCGAAGCACCATCAGTAACTCCACCAGAGTTAGGGTGGCGCAAGGGAGAACCATCATCGAAGCCCTCTCCGATAAGGTGAACCTCTGGCAGAAGCATGTGACCTCCGCCGGAATGCCCCGAATTCCTAGAAAAGGAAGACATTTTAGACAACAAAGAACAATATCGGAGAGGAGAAGGGCGTACCTGGACAAAGAAAAAAGAAGAAAAGGCAAGGAGAAGGAGGAAGAAATGGCAGAAAGAAGGAAAAAGTTGCCGAAGAAATGAAACTCACAAGAAGAAAGTGAAAAATCGGCGAGAATAGTGACCCTTATATAGGGTCCCAAGCATTTCAAAGACGAAGACGCGAAGCGGTCCAAACCGTTGGATCAAGACCCTTCACCAGACCAAATCAACAGTTAGGAGGGCTTGAGACCTTTGGGTATCCCTAGAACGTTTCAAAATTCAAAAACAATCATTGTCGCCACCCTTGGGAAGCGTTACAACTTTAATAGGTCTAAAGCGACGCCATCACCTAATGGCACGACGCTTCGAGAACCAAATGCGGATCCGGCTAGGCGAGACGAGGAAAACTCGGCTCGACCCGGCCAAATAAAGATCCGCATTCGGTAAAACCACCACTTAAGCTCCTACATGATTTCAGAGCTTGGGGGCATGTGTACTACTCGGACTCGGACTACACCGAGTAGCCAATCTGACCGAATAGATACTTCTTACTCAAACCAGGGAAGTAATAACGGAAAGCATATCTTACAATAAGATAAGATAAAGAAAGATCAAGTTATAAGATAATGGTAGAAGATAGAACAATCTCTATCATAAATCACGAGATTTGAGGAGATTTGATAAGAAAATAACCTTATCTAATCTCCCATTCACCTCCTATAAATACAGCAACAATCCAACCCACCAAGGTACGAAATTCTAATCCCATTGTGATACATGTCTCCTACCTCTGCGCCTCTAACTTGAGCGTCGGAGTGTCTTTGCAGGTACACCCCCCATCAGTCATGGAGGAGATCCCAGCGGAGCCACCGCACCTGAGAGCTTACCAAAACTCGGTAAGAACAGTTAATAATATTGTGAAGACATCAATTGGTACGAGGTATGCTACCAAATTTCTGGAAGAACTTAATTTCTTTGATCATTTTACACTCTTTTGGTTATACATATTGAGTTGAAGTGGAAGAGTTTTTAGAGGTGACTTGATAGTTATGAAGAGAAACTTGAATAATAAACTATATAACTTACAAGGCAACATAATGGTGGGTGCAGTCATAGTTTCTTTTATTTTACGTATTGACCAAACTCGTTTGTAACATGAGGTTAGCATTGGAAAATTATGGGATGTAGATAGAAATCATACAATATAACAAAAGTAAAAAAGTTCCCTTTAAGATCTCAACGAATGAGCATTATTCATGATTTAAGTGTTCATCTCTTATAGCATCGAATAATTACAAATCACCCAGCACCACAGTAGCAATCATAGTTTTAAAAACCGAATCGGTGATCGACCCGGTCAAGACACTAGGTTACTAGGTCAATGGTTGAACCAGTGGGTCACTAATTAGATCGCATGATCCGGTATTACAGTGTTATAAATAATTTTATATATATATTATAAATATTATATTTGTTAGTAATAAATCACTAAATAGCCTTCAACATAGTGGTAAATCATGCTGCACACTTGTCATTGGTCGTGGGTTCGAACCAGGGTAATGGTGTTTTTTTTCAGTATTATTCGATTAAATACATATATATTATAAATATTTAATTTGTTATTAATATACCATTGAAAAGCCTCTAGTGCAATGCTAAAAGCACGTTGCACAACGCGTCCTTGATGCAAGGTCGTGTGTTCGAACCAAGGCGAGGGCTATTTTTTCAGTATTTTTACTGAAAATGAGTGCAGCAGGTAGGGGTGGGCAAAAATTTATCATCCGAGCCGCACCTGTAACATCCTCATTTTACTATTTGTACGCATTTATATATGTACATTATGAACACTTATGCAATGTATTTTATAGAACTTTATGAACATATTTTCTTAATGAAATTAATACAGTTCTATTCAGAAGAATTTTTTGAATTTCCAAATGTCTTTATTTTTGCCGAAATTGATAGTTGACTGGACTGCTATATCAGACAGCTGTCCAGGATAAATTTTCAAGTATAGAATTTTGAACTCATTTATAACTTAAAAGAAAGGTAATAGAATATAGATTAAAAATATATACAGATAAAGAATTAAAATGCTTATTCAGAATTGTTAGGATTTTCTGAAAGTTAGAACTTTGAGGAATTATTACGGTAAAATTCTAAGACAGAAAATTTAGAGAAAATTCATAGGATATCTATAGAATTATCTAATAATTGTAATATACTTAGAATAATTATTAAAAATGTTTAACCAAGAAAATTTTAATTTAGAACCTTAACCAATCAAAAAGTGACAACTTAGGCTTTTCTAAGATCACTAAATTAAGCTAATTAGGCTTGGATTAAGAGATAAGTAAGACACTACCCCAAGGTTTTTGATAGTGAGGAATCCAATGGTGATGTTATTTTCTTCAAATTCTAATCACATTGTAAAATAATTAGCAGCCCTAATTACCTTCTAGAATTTTCTACAAAGTTCTTGAAATGTTGACTTTTGGGGTAGGCAAGTGACTTGGAACTCCTTGGCTGTCCAAGTGGGCTGGAAAGGCTTGGCAAGTGGACTGCCCTTGGTCCAATAGAGCTGCTGGACGTGCAGGGCAGCAGCTGGACTTGAAGGCAAAGTCCAATTTGGTTAATTCTTGATTTAATGAAGCAAATAACTTAAGTAAAAGGCAAAAAAGTCACCAAAAACTCAAAAATAGAACCATGAGTCTCCAAACCCAGCAGCTGTAGTTTTCATTTCAATTTCATCTTAACTTCATCATCTCATCTCAAATTAAGAAACCAAACCATCCAAACTCCCTAAACCCTAAGCTAATCGGCAAAAAGGAAAAGAAATTGGAGGAAATCTCAAAAATTCATACAAGACCAAGGAGTGATGGAGAAAGGAATTCAAGGCTTTTTCTTCAATTAAAGAGTTTAAGGTAAGGATCTAGGCATTTAATTTCAATTAAAACCCTTGGAATTAGAAGAAAACATGTTGTAGGGTTAGATTCAATTTGTGACCTAGAATCATGAAAACTTGAAATTGATTTAGGGGTTTTGTGTTTTTGATGCTTGTGATTGTAATTCATGGATTGGAATGATGTTTGATTGAATTTTTGATGTGTTGTGATGGTTGAAATTTGGTTTGTTGAATTTTTATTGAATTGAGATTTGGTTGAATTTTTGTTGGAATTGGAAGTTGTTGCTTTGGAAAACATGTTGGAAATGGTAGGTATACCATTCGGCCATGCTTAAAATACAAGGGATATTATGTGGAAATTTTTGTAAAATCAAGGGCAAAATGGTCATTTTACATGTAGGGACAAAATGGGAATTTTTGAAAAAGAGTAAGGGTAATATGGTCATTTCAAAATTTAGGATATAGATGGAATTTTAGAAAAGATTAAGGGTATTTTAGTAACTTTACCTAATAGTGATTTAATTGATAATTTACTAAAATACTAATGTTATAAGGTAAATTGCTTAATTTTTGTATTCTTGTATATTAATGTGTACAAATTATTTATTTAATTGTGATCATGAACATAATTCATTGCATGAGTCTTTTTGGGGGATTTATAAAGATTCAAGTGAAAAATAATTGATGTTGGCTAACTGGGATTGCGGTAGCCATGAAAAGAAAGAAAAGAAAAGAAAGAATAAATGTTGACTAACCGGGACTGCGGTAGTCATGAGAAATAAGTTGATATATGAGAAATGATTTTGTTGACTAACCGGGACTGCGGTAGTCATGAGAAACAAGTTGATATATGAGAAATGATTTTGTTGACTAACCGGGACTACGGTAGTCATGAGAAACGAGTTGATATATGAGAAATGATTTTGTTGACTAACCGAGACTGCGGTAGTCATGTGAAATGAATATGATTTGAGAATTGAATCTTTGGGGTGAGCAGAATAAGTTAGACAGGGCTGTATAGTCTGTGATTATATAGTCTGTGGGGTGAGGGATATTGGCAATTCCACATGTGACCGTAATCCGGAACGAGATTGCTGTCGTGGTGGCCTTCCTGGATATCCTGATCTCCTAATTCTGTTTAGTTTATTCGCGTTTAGTAGGGGCTAATAGCTGAATTGCAGTGCGTAATGGTAGGCCAGTTACTTACTAAATACTCAAAAGGGAAGTCTCCATGGAGCAGGGTCAAAAATGAATTTGAGTCAAAAAAATGCATTTGCATAAATCATACTGCATTTAATTATGTGTATAATTAAGTAATTTGTTATGATATGTATTGTTTGAAATTGTTTTATTGTATGAGAAATTAAATGCCTGATCCGGTAATGCTGTCCCCAGATTCTAGGGGAGTGTGAATTGCAGGTATTTTAAAGATTAATTAGAAGTTAAAGATGCAGATATTTTCCAGAGCTATAGGAATGGGTGTTTTTGGCTTTAGATACTTTTGTATTAATTAGAAATAAATTGGTAGTAGTATTTTCTGTAAATTTTTATAATGTAAATTATAACGATAAAATTTAAATTTAATGGAGTGTATTTATTTTAAATTTTAAAATTCTTTTTATGGATTTTAGATGGAAATTAATTAATTAGAAGGGGGTTACAGCACCCGCTGTAACCGAAGAGAAAAAAAAGTATTTGGTAGGGTTCTAACGGCTTAATTGGATGAAACGGGTGCAAAAAATGATATTTAACGGGTGTTACGAACGGATTCAGATTTGAATTTTTTTCTTCAACGTAACCGAACCCGACCGAATTGATAAAAGTAAAATAATCAAAAGCTGAAATTTCTTATATATGTGGAAAAGTAGGGAGCCGCTGACATTGGAAGTGACAATGCATTGAATAGCCATCAACATGACGTGATTGAATTTTGCACCGCAGCATTATTCACTTTTTTATGCCATTAATATGAAGTATTTGATAATTTAAACTTTAAAAAGTATTTCAAAAGTTTGTTCACGCTTTTGTAAACATAGAATGGTTCGACCACCTTCAGTAGGTGATGAGCTGCACCGACCTCCGCAATGAACTGATTTGCCCTTCGCACCGAATTTCCTTGATTTGTCTCTCGAATGTGATTCGCATGAAGGAGAAGAGGTGCAGATTCAACACGACTTTGGGAGGTGAGAGAAAATGAAGATCAAGGAAACTTGTGAAAGCTTCAACAAGTTCTACCGCTTCCTTGAAGGAGAGTTCATCCTCCATGTGTTTCGATTGCATTTAAGAGAACCTCCTCTTCTTTTTTCTGTTTTCCTTTTGCTTTCAGAACAACATACCCGACGAAACCCACCCAATCTTACCCGCACCCGATTCAAACCCGATCCGATTATATCCGAGAGGCCAACGGACGGTTATGGGTTTTATTTTCCATTTGACGATTTTCCACGGATTGGGATTTTTAAATCCAAACCCGTCCGAATCCGACCGTTACCCACCCCTAGCAGCAGGTAATTGACCCGGAACCCTCAGTTCAATGGTTTTCCGGAAAACCCGGCTAGGTTGCACGGGTAGCACTGGGTCTCACCGGTTTGATTGTATGTCTAATCTGATAATTGGACCAAACCGGTTAAACCTCCGAGTCCCGGTTGGACCGGTCCGACCGGCCGATTCAGCTTGGTTTTTAAAACTATGGTAGCAATGCTAGCTCCATATATATTGCTAGCTGGTAGTTAGAATTTTATTAAATAGGGGTGAGCAAGATCCAACCTATCCTCTAATCCAACCTAGCCCAAAGTTGACTTATATGAGTTTGGGTTTTAAAATTAGATCCATTGTATTTTAAAGGCGGGTTTGGGTTATGTCTCGAGTTGTCCCAACCCGGTGCAAGGTCCAATATTATTTTAAAAATTTTAAGTTTTTTGAACAAATAAATACTATTAATATTTTTTATTTAATGGATAATATTTTGTATAACAATGTATGATATTTATAATGATATTATTTAGGATTAACTAGCTTTTTAGTCCCTCATTTTATACAAGTTTCCATTTTTAGTCCCTCAATTTTTTTACCAGTCTTGGTTTCTCCAAAATTTTCAATTCCATTTTTAGTCCCTCCTGTTAACTTGGATCATTAAGCGATGACATCCACGTAAGCATGTGAAGTGACATGCCACGTGGACAATTGTTGTTGATGTGACAATTTTTAAAAAAAAAATCAAATTTTAACTATAAAAAATTTTAGTCCTTCTTGTTAATTTAGACCGTTAAACTTAATAGTTAATTAATTATTATTTTCACATAATTTATATTATTATTTTACAATCATGCAAGATTTTTCCACAAAACATAACTAACTTGTAATTTATTAATTAATTATAACTCAAATTATTCATGTATCAACATTATATATATATATATATATATATATATATATATATATATATATATATATATGGAACTCTTAATAACATCCTTTCAAATAGATATGTATGAGATAACAAGGGTCCATAGAAAAAATTTGGATATGTGAGACCTAATGACTTCTTGCAATATCAAGCTTGAGAGAGAGTGCAGTTGCAACGCAGAGCAGCGGGTGTAGTGCGGTGTGGAACTTGAGAAAGCAATCCACCCGCACAACAAGAAGTTCTTGTTGAGATAACCAACATAACTCATCTTTAACATGTCATTGTGTAAGAATAATGATTTATTAATTATTAAGTTTAACTGTCTAAGTTAACAGGAGAAACTAAAAACGCAAACAATTTTTTTTTTAAGAACTAAGACTGGTCAAACTTTTTTTTGAAGGACTAAAAATGGTCAACTTTTATTATTATTTTTTTAAGGACTAAAAATGGAAATTCGGATAAATTTTTTTGGTGGCTTAAAAACTGCTACAAATATTTAAAAATTTTATAAAATTCCACGTGGTTGCCACGTCAATAACAATAGTTCACATAACATGCCACGTTATATGTCTATGTGGATGTCACATCATTACTTAACTGTCAAAGTCAACAACACAGATTAAGAATGGAATGGAAAATTTTTGGAGACTAAGATTGATCAATTTTTTTTTAGGGACTAAATGTGGAACTCATATAAAATGAGGGATTAAAAAGTTAATTAACCTTATTATTTATTCTGAAATATATATTGTAAAATATACCTTAATTTAAGGTTTATTTTTCTTTTATTCTACGATTTAGTTATGCACAATGATAAAATTGATATATTATAATAATAGGTCAAGTTGACCTGATCTTGTTCGAGATTTATTGAATCTTAATCAAGTCGAGTTCAAGTTTAAAAAATTTAAAATATAATTAAACTTTAAAATAAAATAACATTTATAAAATAAAAAATAAGACACCTTCTTAAATCATAGATACTTTCTTTCAAATTTTGATACATACATAATTACATATCAATTTGAGATTTGTCTCAAAGAATTATATTTAAAGGATTAAGTATATTTTCAATCGTGAAGTAAAAAACAACTATTGACATTTTAGTAATTATAGAACTTGTTATAAATATATTTATATCTTATATAATCTTAATCATCATTTAAATCAGTAATTATAAATGTATTTTATTTTGTAAAAACTAAAAACTACTCGGTCACCTTAGTAGGGGTAAGAGTTAAATTAAGGGTAAAATATGTTTTTGTCCCTATACTTTCACTAAAAATGGTTTTAGTTCCTATTCTTTCAAATCGATCATTTTAGTCCTTAAATTTTGAAAAATATATAAATTTAGTCCCTTAATAGCACTAAACATGTTAATTTTAGTGCTGTTAACTATTAAGAGACTAAATTCATATGCTTTTTAAAGTTCGAGGACCAAAACAATCAATTTAAAAATATATAGACTAAAACTAATTGTCACGACCCGTCCTAGGATCATGACCGGCGCACAAGCTACATGTTCTTTAGCCTGGCTAGCCTGAACACTAAGACATAAATAAAGACAAATAAAGGGGACTACCAAAAATCCGGCAGAGTCTCCCCTAAAAACAGGACAAACCAAGTATACAGAACCACCTGTGAAATCATATATACATATATTCAGATCCAACAATCAGATATCAAGGCCGCACATCACAACATAGGCCTTGGACATGGATATATCTAATTACATCAACTAGTAATAATAAAATAACTCAACGTCATCATAGTTATCAAAATATCATAATTACATCAACATGTTTATATAACAGTATCACCTATAACTCAAAATAAAGGGATTTCCTCTATATCTATTTCTACCCCTATTCCTATAACTGCATTATACTGGAGTCACCAAAATATACTCTCTATTATGTGCAATGGAGGCCTACCAAAAGATGAACAAAATTCCTAGGGAAATCAGCAAATCCCAGGAAGTCTGCTACTCAAATACCTGTGAATCTGAGAGAAAAAGGAAAGAATTGGGTAAGTCACAAAGACTTAGTGAGAGCATAAAAATACAAAGTGGACAGGAAGGAGAAAAGCAACCATAGCACGAGTTTTTCATCCGAAAAGAATTTAAATGAAATTTAAATTAAAGTGAAATAAATACAGCTCATTTTAAATAAAACTTATATTTATTCCCTTGCTAACTCATAAGAATTAAAATCAAATCATAATCAAGATTAACAACTTTATATAAACTTTAATTCTACTATGTATACATAGACCACGTTATCTCTTCGTTGTGGCAAACGGAAATTATAGAACTACAACAATTAGCTCGTAGACTGCATTATCTCTTCGTTGCAGCAAACGGTAAATATAGGAATTATGAATATTCAATCCATAGGCTACATTATCTCTTCGTTGTAGCAAACGGAAAAATATATAAACTATAGGTATTCAACCTATAGGCTACTTTATCTCTTCGTTGTAGCAAACGGTCATTATTCACAATGAGAACTCAATTTTCACATTTAAATTATATCATCAAATTATAAAAAAAATCATACAGAATTAAATCCAATCAAGTAAAATAAATATTATACTTATTTTTCTTTCTCAAGTACTCATAGGAACTAAAATCACTAAGAAAACGTATTTTTAAAATATACTTGCTTCTCCTAAAAATACCAATGAAAAAGCCACTAGGTAAAATTAGCTACTCACACCAAAGAGAACCTAATCAATGCCTTCCAGTGTTGTGGGGAGGAGCAACCACTGTGTTTTCCAAGGAATCTAGACATTAATAACAAGAGAATGAAAAATTAGATAAAATCCCCAATTTAATATACCCAGGGTTTTTTTTTGAGGAAACCACAATAATCCTAATATTTAAATTTTCAACACCTCTCACACACAATCCATAACTAATCTATGCTAAAAAAATAATTATCTAGCTTTGTTGTTCATGGATTTACCTCAAAAGTTTCAAATAGGAAATTTCAAGGAGATGGGTATTATTTCCCTTAACTGCAATCACCTTCCCAAACTTGAGCGCCACAAAAGCGTAGGAAACTTGATGGATTTTTGGAGCAAGGAAGGAAAAGAGAATAGAAGGAATAAGAAGAACATAGGAGGAATTTTGAAAGAAAAAGAAAAAAAAAAGAAGACGAAGCGCAGAGGGGGGGGGGGGGGGGGGGGGGCGGTCTCGGGCTGAAGAAAAGAAATTGGGGGAAGAGAAGGAAGTTTGTTGTTTTATTATAATTATTATATTATTATTTTTATGAAACGGTGCGTTTCACTAATCTTTAGTGAAACTACATGCGCTAAAAACATATTTTAGCCTTAAATTAAAGAAAAATCTTATCAACCTTGCCCTTCAGTAGCACTCCCTTCAACAGCACAACACACACGCAAAAGAGTGTACTCCTTCCAAAACGGTTAACGAGAGTTGGGGTAATGTGATGTAAAATAAACAAAGGTTCTTGTCTGTGTGCTGGGCTTTGTTCATAGGGCTTTTGTCCTTGGTCTTCTTTCTCGGGGTTTTGTGAGGACACCAAATAGGGAAAAACAAGTAAAGCAAAGAAAACTTGAAGTCAAGAGCCGTGAGTGAAATTCATGCAAATGCTCTTCTGTTGTCGATGATTTACTTTATTATAGAATCGTGTAGCTGTGCTGATGCTGTTGGATTCGATTCAATGGACAAAACAGTAAAATGTGAGATCTCAGGTTCATGGTCGCTACTATATTGAATTGGTTTTAGTGCAGTGATACAATGCTAAATCACACCTATTCTTAAAGAACACAAATAAAATTCCTTGCCTCCAATCAAAATGCAATTCGCAAAGCTCGATGACTCTCCTATGTTCCGCAAGCAGGTCTCTTCCTCTCTCCTTCCACTTCTTTGCACAATGATTGTTTTTCTTTCTTCTATTTGCTTTACCTTCAAGAGTGGTTACTGACCGGAAAGACATTACACATTTCACATTTCCGTTGCAATCTTGTTCCCCGAACTTAAAATATTAATTGCTTATTTCTATGCTTTGCTGATCAGTTGCCTGGTCTGAGACTGCTGGGACTGACATTCTTTTTTTTTTTAAAAAATATATAGTGTGTAGTGTATGCACCGCTAATTTTTAGGGTGCCTGACTTATTAGTGGATTTCATCATTTACAAGTTCACTGGTCTTTTTGGTTTCTTCACAACTTAGCAATCTATATTCTATTCCCTATTGTTGTGTTAGATCATGTTGGTATTCCTCTATTAAACGATCCTTTAAGCTCTAATAGAACACTTTTTCAACTTTGATGTGTGTCATATGATATAATTTCCAGCTCTTGTGAACCATTCAAGAACATTGTGAAGATTCTGAAAATATACTGCATTGCTTGTTGGTTGGATGATCTGATAACTGGCATTCCCTGTGAATTTGGATGATTAGTGGTTATTTTATTGGATCTTATTTATTAATGCTGGACATTGGAGCTTATTTGTACAGAATTTTCTGTATGATGTGGTATACTGATATTTTTTTCATTGTGCTGTCCAACATTCAACAAAGATGTTGGCCATTTCCCTTCTATCCACCGGCTTTCTTCTGTTATTGTTAGCCTTGGAAATGCTTATCCAGTCGCAAAGTTCTCCGTCCACTTTGTTTTGAAGTTTTATGCAATGTAGTTGTTGTCATCAATTATCACATTGATAGGTTTTTTCTTAATTAAACTTGATTTATGCTAATAAGATTGTGACTCATGAATTCTTTGGTATTTCAGATACAATGCCTGGAGGAAAGTGCTGAATCTTTAAGAGAGAGGAGCTTAAAATTTTACAAAGGGTGTAGAAAATACACGTATGTACTTTTTATATCATGTCTTCATTATCAACAATTGTTGATTAATAGCCAGAAATCATTGTGAAAATGTTCATATCTCTTATGCTTGTTTCTGTAGAAGCTTCTTTGCAATGCTAATTTCTATTCATTTTTTTTAATTCCTTTATTCTTTATTGTTGAAATTATGGGCTTTTAGGTATAGAGAGAGAGAATAGAGAGAAAACAGACTTTGAACAATATTCACTTGTGTTTTGTGATGTATTACAGTAAGATGTGATGTGATGATAAAACCTAAAACACTCACCCCTATTTATACTAAAAATCCTAACTAAATAGGGAAGCAAATAATAAAATATTAGAAAATATGGAAACTAAAAAAAATAGGGAAACTAATCCTAAGAGATAATCTCTTAGATACTCTAAAATAAATAGGATATAATATTAATATTACGAGATATTTCAACACTCTTCCTCATGCTAAAGCTGGCTAAGTTTTATGCTTACTACAAATAAACCCTTTTAAAATATTATATGGGCTCCAAGTCTCCAGCAATTGTGTCTGAGGTGATTGATAGCCTGGTTTTGTCAAGATATAGACTGAGTGGACTGGATCTCACATGATTTGTCATGTGTCCTCAATGAAGGCTGACAGTATCAACAAATTGACCTGCAAATGCAGTGAAGGCCGGACACTCACAATTGTTAGCAATTAAGGTTGGTGACAGTGGTGATGCTTTTGGGTTTGACTGGAAAATGACTCAACAAATTTTGTGGTGGTGACCAATTTAATTGGAGGTGCAGCAGCAATGCTGCTCCTAGGTGGTTGCAATGAAGGTGGCATAGGGTTTTTCAAAAGGAGAGAGAAAAATGGCACCAAACATATCTAAATATATGGAAGGACCCAAAATCCACAAGGATAGATAGATCAGTGTATAGGATGGCATGATGCCGGCCCAGCAAACAACACCCTTGAGAATGAAACAACAGCAATATAGAACGAGCCCTAAAAAAATTTAGGGCCAGAACAAAGGAGACATTAAGAGGAAGATCCGTGAGCAACAAGGTCAGAAACAATAGCAAGCACGTCTCCAACAACAAACAGAAAAGAAACTGCTCAAATAGGCTCTCTCAATAGCAATGAACTAGAACCAGGTAAGGACTAGTTGAGTCCTAGAATAGACCTAAGGGATGCTGGCAAACAGAATGGTGCAGTGAGACAAACAAATAATAACAGGGTACTGTGTGGCCTTCGCATGCTAGCAGGGAGAGTGTTTGATGCATGTGTGAGAGTGCATGAACAGCACCTTAGTAGTGGGATTCTAGGTTTTGGACTAACTCTAGATGGTGAACATTTTGATAATGTTGACGATTAGAAGGGCAGCCTTGGCCAGAGGTGGATGATGGTGCATGGTGGCAGATGATGTCAGGTTGGGCTATGAACAGTAGATGTGAGCATTGGAGGTGTTGGAGATAGCCAAGGGACTATGATGCTGATCAGCTACTTCTGAACAAGTCAGAGGAGTCTCCTTGGACAGCAGAGGAGGCAACTAATTTTGAAGGAAAGAAAGCATGATAAGTAAGGAGATTTTGCATTTTAAGGAACTCGGTAGTGGAACTATGGCGGAACAGGTCATGAAGGATGGTACTGTTCTGATATACCATGTTGAAGTTGTGGGGATTAGGTATAGAGAGTGAGAATAGAGAGAAAAAAGACCTTGAATAATTTTTAGGCTTAGTTGCAGATTTTACCACTAAACTTTCATTATTTTGCGAATTTTACCATTCAGGTTTTTTTTCCGCGAATTTTACCACTCAACTTTTATCATTTTGCGAATTTTACCATCTAGGTTTTTTTTTCGCGAATTTTACCACCTAACTTTTATCATTTTGCGAATTTTACTACTTAAGTTTTCAATTTTTGCGCATTTTACCATCACATTCGTAACAAAACGACGTCGTTTGTGATTTTTTTAACTTTTTTTTTGTGACACAATGGTGGTAAAATGTGCAAATATTGAAAACTTGGGTGGTAAAATTCGTAAAATGATGAAAGTTGGATAGTAAAATTTACAATTAAACCTAATTTTTACTCATGTACTGTGATATGTTACTGTAAGATGTAATGTGATGATAAAACCTGATGCACTCACCTCTATTTATACTAACAATCCTAACTAGATAAGGAAACAAATCATAAAATATTAGAAAGCATGGAAACTAGAAAGATTAAGGAAACTAATCATAAGAGATAATTTCTAAGATACTCTAAAATATTTTTAAGATATAATATTGATATTATGAGATATTCCAACGTTTATGTTTTTTTTACTGGATTGTGTACTTTGTTGGTGTCCACGCTAATTTTTACAGTTTGTTTTCTCCATTGTCTTATTCTCTGTCATGTGTTATTATATTAATATATTAATGTTGTTTATATGTCTATTAATTTTGGATTAGCTTGAAATTTGTTCATTTGCCTCCTGATCTTTATTATTTAACCAAAAGCACCCTCTCATTTCTAACTTTTAGAACTTTTCTTTTCAATATTACCAAGGAAATATTATATTGGGAAGACATGGTAGAGAATTAAAATGAATTCTCTCTCTCTCTCTCCCCTATATATATATATATATATATATATATATATATATATATATATATATATTTGAGGAAAAGAAGAAAGCTTTAATATTTTTTAGTGTTACTTAACTATATCTCAAAAGGAAGATGTCTCTTAAAGTTTCTATTTAAATTTTGTTGGATCATTTTATTATGATAAAACAACAATCATTCATCCATTGTGTGCAGGAGAGTTAGAGGGTTTATTTTCCATTGTCATAATTTCATTTTAGAAGATTCACTGGTTATGATAAGTTGATAATGCATTGAATATAGATTTTGAAGATGATAGATTTTAGGGAAAAATGTTGTTTTAGTCCCTATACTTTTGTCCAAACCTGGTCAAAGTCCCTATACTAACCATCCTCTCTCAGAATTCATCATGTTTTTTTAAGTTAGGAGGGACTAAATCAACATATTTTTTAAAGTTTAAGGACTAACTCATCATCAATATAGGGATCTTGACCACATTTGGCCGATAGTATAAAAACTAAAAACACATTTTTTTTCCTAGATTTTATATTGTTCTTGTGACTGACTCTAATTGCTTTCATTTTTGTTAATTGCTTTCATTTTTGTACTTTACAGTGAAGGACTTGGGGAGGCATATGATGGAGATATTGATTTTGCTAGTTCCCTGGAAACGTTTGGTGGAGGGCACAATGACCCTATCAGTGTGGCTTTTGGAGGTATGTCAATTTGTTTTTGGGGACATCATTCTTCTGACCATATATAAAAAGGCTCTTTGTTCCTTCTGGTAATTAATATTGATTTGCGTTTGTTATCTTTTACAATGTCTTCATTTTTTATTTCTCAGATAAACTGTCATTGATATAAAAACCAAGACATCTGCTGCACAACTTGACCATGTTTTACCTTTTACTTTAACAATTGGAATTCTTCTTGAGATAATTTGCTTGCATTGTTTCTCTATATTTCAAGGTTGTTGTACTTGGAACTATTTGACTTAATGATTTTATTCTAAGTTGCATGTTGTGTTTGATTCTAAACAATAGTGAAGCGATTTCTGGCTTTAATGATTGAGTTTCTGTCTGTACTTCAGGCCCTGTTATGACCAAATTCACTATAGCCTTAAGAGAAATTGGGACATACAAGGAAGTTCTTCGCTCTCAGGTATAAGATTGTGATGTAAATGCTTTTTGATATAGTCTTTGTTGCCACTGACTCCTATATGTGCATTTTTTTAATTTCTTTTTCTACTTTTTGTTCAAAGATGGAAAAGGAAAAGTTAAGTCTTTAGTTTAATATCTAGTGCCAATGCTATTGGTCAAAGCATAAGATTTGGAAGTAACTCCTGCCATTACCTTTAGCAGTTTGCTATTTGGAAGAATTGTCGTGAATTTTTCTGCATGTTGTCCCTTCCATCAGTTCAATGGGACAGGTTAATTACTGTTTAATCTTTTTTTTCAGGACAACAAAGTCTGCTCTATACTGTTGACATAGATAGATTGCTTTCTTCCTTTTCAGGTTGAGCATATGTTAAATGACAGGTTGCTTCAGTTTGTCAATATCGATTTGCAAGAGGTTAAGGTACTATTTACTATTTATTTCTCATGATATGTTCTTTTTACCTTATTGAGTTAGATATGTATAAATATAATGTACGGTTATCTTTAAAATGATAGGCTCTGCATCAACAACTCTTTTTCAACTACTTTTTCATTTTTCTTTTAGTAGACTTTTTCTTTAATTTTTTGTTTGAAGGGGGAGATTTGAACAAAAATTCTATAGGAGCATATGGTGCCCTTGTGCAAAGGGTATATTATTTCCATTTTTGTTATAATCTGGGATAAAGTAATCGATCAATGTCACTACAACAACAAAGCCTTGTCCCACTAGGTGAGGTCGCTAGATGGATCACACGACGCCATTCAGCTTGGCTAAAGACCGAAGTTTTAGAGATACTATTTTCCTTGAGATTCATCTTGACCAAATCCTCCAATGTCCTTTTTGGGCTTTCCCTCCTTTCACCGGACTAAAAACCATACAATCTACTCTTCTCACAGGTGCCTCCCAAGGCCTTCTTTGTACATGTCCAAACCATCTTAATATGCTTTGTCATCTTTTCTTCAATTGGTGCTACACCAATCACTCCCCTTATACAATCATTTCGTATTCTGTCTTTTCCGATGATTGTCACTATTGTAGTCAATTTTTTGTTCTTTGTCCATACATCTGTTGGACCTTTTTTTCTCCCTCAACATTAAAGAATCTTATCAATTACCTGCCTGTTATTAAGAGGCAAGATGAAAAGGAAAGATGAGCGAACTGCATACTTTATATTTTCGTAAATTGCACTTCTTTCCCTTGAGATGCTTAAATTATATTAACCTCCTCTTTAATTTGAAAATTACACTTCTCTCCTCCAAGAAATAAAAATGTGTACACTTCAATTCGTTTTTATGTAAATGAATCTATAGTGGTGACTGTTGAGAAACTATGAATGAGCTTCACAGGGTGTTGGAAAGCTGCTTAATTGCGGTCACCCTTAGCTTGCCCTAGTTGCGGGCCTCTTTGGGCTGCCTTAACTGTAGCTTCAAGAGTGCTGGTTTAGTCTCACATCAACTAGAGATGTGACTTTGTAAGTTTAGGAGAAGAAAATGATCTTTATTATTTTGAATTGATGAAAAATACATGAGATATATAGGCAGGGATGGCTAGGAGAAAATCCTAACCACCCTGATTACGAAATAAATGAAAATCCTAACCACCCTGATTACGAAATAAATATAAGGAAAAGATAAAGGAGAATCATCAAATTCAAATAATCTGATCTTGATCTTAACTACCCAAATCTTTTAGAATAAAGGAGAATAAAATCAAATTTGAATAATCTGATTTTGATCTTAACTACCCAAATCTCCTAGAATCTTTATTTGAAGTTCAAATTTAAAATAAAAGTACATATACAGCTGTCAACATCCCCTCAAGTTGGTATGTAAATGTCCAACATGCCCAACTTGCTGATAAAGAATTCAAATTTGATCAAAACAATCCTTTTGTAAGAATGTCTGTCACTTGATGTGAAGTAGGAACAAACGACGTGCAAATTAGGCCTGCATCCACCTTCTCTTTTATAAAATGCCTGCCAATTTTTACATGCTTGGTCCGGTCATGTCGAATTGGATTTTGGGAAATATTAATTGCAGCCTTTTTATTATAGTACAACTTCATGGGAAGAGTCATAAGAAGTTGTAACTCTTCTACAATTATTTTAAGCCATAAAATTTCACAAACTCCTTGTGCCATTGCCTTGTATTCAGCCTCTGCACTACTTCTAGCCACAACACTTGCTTCTCCAAGTAACTAAAATTTCCCAAACAAATGTACAATAGGTGGATGTTGTTGACTTTCGGTTAGTAATGGATTCAGCCCAATCTGCATCTCTGAACACTTAAATGCTTTTCTATCCATTTTTCTTAAAAAACAATCCTCTGCCTAGAGCATTTTTTAAATACCTCAAAATTTTGTAAACTGCGTCAAGGCATTTTTCATGTGGTGAGTGCGTGAATTGACTCACTAAACTTCTGCAAAGGCTATGTCTGGCCGGCTGCGTATGAGATAAATAAATCAATCTTCCAATCCCTCTAATCTTTGGTATCAAGTGGTATCTACTGGATCTCCTTTGTTTAGTTTAGGGTTTAGGGTCTAAGGCCTTGGACTTTCCAACTACAATTGCTAGCTTTTGTAGTGTGGTTCTCCCAAAGGTTCTTATCAATTGGTATCAAAGCTTTCACCATGACTCTCAACCGTGAACGAGCAGTACAAGCGGTGATGCCAACATTGCAATGTTTGCTCGAGACTAGTCAAAGGGCTAATGCACACAAGTAGCCTATGTGGCATTAGGGTTGTAAAGTGTGGTGGAATGTTTTGATCCAATTGTAAGGTACGAGACTTGAGTCTCACATAATGGAATTCTAGTGTGGGGTTCATAAAGCCTTGGGCTCTCCAACTACAATGGCTAGCTTTTGTGGTGTAGTTCTCCCAAAGATTCTTATTAGAGACACTTTCCATCTCTATAATTTTTCTATTACAAAAATTAATTTTACTTGTGTAAATATGGTAATTTGGTAATGTATACCTTGAAGTTTGAAGATCATATGATGATGGGAATATAAAATATTTAATTTAATGTTTGCTTAACATTAAACTTTCTGTGAGTACTTGTGCACTTTTAGTTTCTGTTCCAAGGACCCACTCTTTTTGGCTACTGCAGGAAGCACGGAAACGCTTTGACAAGGCTAGCCCTATTTATGACCAGGTGCATTCTCAATCCTAAACTTTCTATTATCTCCTTATAGCACAGTAGCTGTATATTTCTCCTACTTTGGAAATTTTGCCATGATTATGAGTCCTTCAGAATGAAGTGATGGATATATTATGGATTTAACAATTTGCTCTGAATACTATGATGAACCAAAGCCTACGTCTGTACTAAAGCATAAATTAAGAAAGCACCTAGCGACATATATTGTTCACAATTTAATGCTTATATTGGATTCACTGTTACTGCTTTTGATCTTGAATATTCAAAAACAACAAAATAGCTTCTTTCAGATTCCAAAGCATCATAAGCTTCAAAATCAAGTTGCTCAGTGTTGATTGCTAAATTCACTATTGATGCAGGCTCGTGAAAAGTTTCTGTCACTGAGAAAAGGCACAAAAAGTGATGTTGCCAGTGCCCTAGAAGAGGTTAGCTTTTGTCTGTTTTGTGATTGATCATCTTAGATAGGTACTGGTTGGTCATCTTTGATATTAGTGGTATATTACATTCTTAAAATCTTTATACCTGTGAGATGTTTCAGGACCTTCATAATGCAAGATCTACATTTGAGCAAGCACGATTTAATCTGGTTAGTGAATTCATTTGAGAAGATTTATATATAACTAATTACTGTTACCAAGATATTTACAACAAATAAACTTGAAGGTTCTGTTCAGGTTACTGCCTTGTCAAACATTGAAGCAAAGAAGAGATTTGAATTTTTGGAAGCAGTCAGTGGGACCATGGATGCGTATCTTCGTTACTTCAAACAGGTAGATTATAGTGTTTTTCATTAACCTTTGACACATTCCTTGTCACAACAGGCTTACCTTTAATTGATTTCACATGTAGGGGTATGAATTGTTGCACCAAATGGAGCCATATATCAACCAGGTTTGTCATCAGATTTGTCTTTAAACACCAAGTGTTTTCCCCCCAGGTTTGGAACATGATGTCATGGACAAAATAACAATCAAGTGGCACATTGTGGGTGGTTAGTTGCAAATAGTTGAGCCAGAGTGAAAGTGAAAAACAGTTAACTCCAAGCTAGTTCTTTTGCAGGTCCTAACATATGCTCAGC
This sequence comes from Pueraria montana var. lobata, assembly GCA_026413185.1. Taxonomy (NCBI): domain Eukaryota; kingdom Viridiplantae; phylum Streptophyta; class Magnoliopsida; order Fabales; family Fabaceae; genus Pueraria; species Pueraria montana. Next base: position 96,769,126 of record CM048647.1, on the reverse strand, counting down.
AATCTAGAGAAAGGGCCAATTATGAGCAAGCAGCTCTCAACGAAAGAATGCAAGAGTACAAACGGCAGATTGATCAAGAGAGTAGGTGGTCTTCAAATGGTTCTCCTAATGGAGATGGTATACAAACCATTGGTAGAAGTTCACATAAAATGATAGAGGCAGTTATGCAATCTGCTGCAAAGGGAAAGGTTGCAAAGAGGCCTGGAAGCTGTTTAAAGTTATTACGGTATTCAAATAGATTCTTTTTTAATCTTGTAATATTTTAATCATTTTAGGTTCAAACTATTCGACAAGGTTATCTCTCAAAGCGTTCTTCAAACTTACGGGGGGACTGGAAAAGGAGGTTCTTTGTTCTTGATAGCCGGGGATTGCTGTATTACTATCGTAAACAGTGCAGCAAATCTTCTGTAAGCAATCTAGTGTGAAAATTAAGTTGGTTTATGAAGCACCAAGCTAATATGCTTCTTTATATCAAGTTTCACCTTATATTATGGTAATTTATCATTCTAGGGGTCTAGCAGTCAACATTCTGGACAGAGGAATAGTTCTGAGTTTGGTTCTGGACTTTTAAGTCGATGGCTGTCTTCTCATTATCATGGTGGTGTACATGATGAGAAATCTGTTGCCCATCACACTGTGAACCTGCTTACATCAACAATCAAAGTTGATGCCAACCAATCAGATTTGAGGTTTTGTTTCAGGATCATTTCACCAACCAAGAACTACACTTTGCAGGTTATTCGATATTATTTTTGGATTTGTCTGTTTGGGATAATATCAGAGCATAGATTTTAAGTCTTTATAGTTTAATTCCTCAATTAAACTTAAGCTTGTTAGTGCAGGCAGAGAGTGCTCCGGACCAAATGGATTGGATTGAAAAGATAACAGGTGTTATTGCCTCATTGTTGAGTTCTCAGATTCCTGAAAGGGTAACTGCCAAGAACTTTTGCTGACTAAGTGAGAATAGAATTTCACAGCCAATTTGATTAATGCTCTCCAATTTTATCAGTGTTTTCCTGCAAGTCCAATGGGAAGTGGTTATCATAGGTCTGCTAGTGAGAGTAGTTCTTTTGAAAGCTCAGATTTTGATCACTCTGCTGTTGAAGAATATGCAGCAGAGAGAAGTCTTGCTTCTGTACATCTTGAGCGGCCCTCAAGGAATTTGCAGCTGCAGCAATACTGTACTAAAAGTGAGAAGCTAATTGATGTGTTACGAAGAGTTTGTGGGAACGATAAATGTGCTGATTGTGGTGCCCCTGAACCTGATTGGGCTTCACTAAATCTTGGTGTTCTTGTTTGTATTGAGTGTTCTGGTGTTCACCGAAACCTTGGTGTGCACATATCAAAGGTATATCGTACAAGGGCTCTCCCTCATCTTAAAATAGGAGAAATAAAGGGATAATTGACTGAAAACCGTGTGTTTGAATACACAGCGGATGCGTGTTTATACATACTAATTACATTAATTATACATAGAGGATATTTTGTTTCCTCTAAATCAAAGATTATGTGCCTATAAATTGCTATTAGTAATAAATCAGAATATTAATTCTGATTTTCAACGCTCCCCCTCAAGTTGAAGCTTACTATTACAAAAAAATAATTTATTCCCAACAAATAAATAAAAACATAAAAGTTAAGCTCCACCAACAAACAATAGTTTGGAAAGCAACTTAGGGATGTTGGAGAAGCTGGAGAAAATTGCTAGAAAAAATCTCTGCTAGATAGTTGGAATGACCATCAGTGAGAGAAAGTTCATGGCAAGCAAAGTAAGGTTCGTTCTTCTTGAAACCACATCTGGAAGCTTTAAACCAATAATGTTGGAGACCCAAATTATTTAAACTTGAAACTAAAGACGAAACCAGTGCATTTGGAAAAAAGATAGGGGCCAATGCATCTGGGACAAAGACGGGGCCAGTGGAAGCCATTGTGGAGAAGAAAACCGGAGTAGAAATGCAAAATAACGGTACCTGAAACACTGTAACAAAGGGAACAAACTCGGATGGAGATGAAACTTCTAGGGTAGAGTCACGTTATCTAGGCGATCGCCGTGCTGGAATCACGGTTGAAAACAATGGTTCACGTGTCGGTAAAGTGTCACGACACACTTTTGGACCGTGACCGACGCACAAACTACAATTCCCTTAGCCTGGCTAGCCTGGGAGTAAAACCACACTAAGACACAAATAGAAAAAATACCAAAGGGGACTACCAAAATCCGGCAATGTTTCTCCTAAAAATAGGACAAACTACATATTGTATTACCTGTGAAATCATACATGTATATTCAAATACAACAGTCAAGTACCAAGGGGGTCTAGCTCAGTTGGTTAAGCAGAATGCGTGAGTTGTTGTAAACCCCCCCCAGTACTAGTCTTCGATTCCTATGAATAAAAAAAAAAAAATCCAACAGTCAAGTGTTAGAACCGCACATCACAACTTAGGCCCTTGACATAAATCTATCCAAATTCATCAACTAGGAATAATGTAAATCATACATAGTAATTATCATGACTTTTCAAACATCAAAATTACATAACTATCATGTCCATAAGGTAGGATCACCTACAACTTGAAATAAATAAATTTTCCTTATCTCTATCCCTATCCTTATATCTGCATTACCAAATTCACCAAAATATTCCCCATTACATGCAATGGAGGCCTACCGAAAAGATGAACAAATTTCTGGGTAGATCAACAAATCCCAGGAAGTCTGCTACTCAACCACATGTAAATCTGAGGGAAAAAGGAAATAGTAGGGTAAGTCATAAAGACTTAAAAGGAAATAATAGGGTAAGTCATAAAGGCTTAGTGAGAGCATAATAAACAAAGTGAACAGGAAGGAGAAAACAAACATAACACAAGCATTTACATTCAAAAAGGAACTTAATTGATGATTAACAAAAATGAAATACAACATAACTCACTTTAAAAAAACCTAGTAATTACTCCTTTGAGAACTCATTAGGTATATAATTAAAATCATAATCAAGAATAACAAACTTTCTATGAACTTTAATTCTACTATGTGCATATAGACAACATTATCTCTTTGTTGCAGCGAACAATAACTATAGGAATTATGAGTACTCAACCCATAGGCTGCATTCTCTTTTCGTTACAGCGAACGAAAGCTATATAAACTATGGGCACTCAACTCATAGGCTACATTATCTCTTCGTTGTAGCAAACAGTATTCAATTACAAAACTCACAATGAGAACTCAATTCCACATTGAAAATATATTATTAGAATTATTAAGAATCACAAAGAATCAAATCCAAACTAGTAAAATAAATATTATACTTCATTCTCAAGTACTCGTAGAAACCGAAATCACAAACAAACCTTATTTTGAAATTTACTTGTTTCTCCTAAAAACAAATGAAAGTGAGACTATGTAAATTAGCTACTCACTACCAAAGAGAACCAAGTCAATCTCTTCCAATGCTGTTGGGAGGAGCAACCACCATATTTTTAAAAGAATCAAAACATTAAGAACAATAGAATGAGAGATTAGACAAAATCCCCAATTTAAAACGCCTAGGGTTTTGAAGAAATCACAACAATCCAAATATTTAAATATCCAACACCTCACACACAACCCATTACTAATCTATATCATAAAAATAATTATCTAGCTTTATAGGATATGAGTTTACCTCAAAGAGCTTCAAATAGAGATATTTAAGGGATGGAGTTCTCTTTTTTTTTTTTATTTTTTATTTTTTAAAATTACTTATTGAGTGTGTTTTAAAAAGCTTCCATTGCGGGTGCTATTTGGCTCATAAAAACGCGTGCGTGAGAGCGTGTGAGAACACCGATGGAGGCATGGTGGGTAGATCTGGATAGATTGGTGGACATCGCATCGAAAGGTGGGTTCGTTGGCAAGAAAGGTCGTCAGAGCTATGACAACGGTGGTGGCCGAAAAAGTCATCGGAAAAGGACAAAAAACACGCAGGAAAAGGACGGTGACAGGATAAGCGACCGGAAAGTTCTTCGCCATAATCATTTATATGCCTAACCCGAGACCCATATTTTTGCAACTGGTGGTATATTTTCACAAGGGTTACTTTTGTCCACACATATTTTAACGCCTCTTTCTCTCTCTTTGTTACTCTAACTTTCATTGCTTTTCATCTCAAATTTGGGTGTAAAGTCTCAGACGTGGGGGGGGCCCACCTTTTTTTTAAACCTTTCACTCCTCTTTCATACCTACCAAACACATCAAATTTCCTCTTTCATCTCCCTTTCATCACATTTCACTTTCATACCTCTTTCTTGCACACATAACAAACACAGTGTAAGGCCAATTGTTGGAAGCTTAAGTACTAATCATAAAAGAAAATAAGGGAAAGATATAATGTTGGTGGCAATGTATTTATTGGAGAAGAGACTCTTCGACTATTGTGAAAAGTATACCTATCTTTGACATATAGGCCTATTTGGATAAACTTTCCCGTAAGCACTTATACAAGAAGAAAATAAGAAAGTAAAATGAATTGAACTTCTCTCATAAGCTAAAATCAACTTATGCATTTAGCTTTTATAGAAGCTCTTATCATGTAACTTCTCCACAAGCTAAGGTGTATAAGTTGATTTTAGTTTATGGAAGAAGCTAAATATACATTTTACATTTTACATTTTTTTAAGTACTTATGGAGAAGTTCATCCAAACAGGGCCATAACGTAACAGCATTCATGGGTCTTCACTTAACAACGTAAGGTTTTGGGATTATTGGTTCACTTAGAGCTTTTATGACCACTTGTCTAGAGTTCAATCCTCCCCACTCCTTATCTTCTAATAAAAAAAATATTGAATTATAGCACAAGGTAGGTGGGCCTAAGCATTATCCACACTATGGGCCTAAAGGGTTCTTGCACAGAGGGGTGAGTTAGAGATATAATATAAAACCATTCTTGTGTCTTCATCTAACAGCTTAAGCATTTGGAATTGTTGGTTTATGACACCCATCCTAAATGGAGCAAAATTAACTGGTCATAACTTAATCACGTGTTTTGCTCTATATTGATAATCTTAGAATCAAAACATCTTGTCTTCTGTTAGGTAGAGATATATACTTGTGTCTGGTTGACTTCCTTTCCTCTACTTGTATATTTAGGTATTAAACGTGGCTTTGGTGATGGGGCTTGCACAGATTGCTCATCTTGCTACCTTTTCTCACCTTTTGTTGCAGGTCAGGTCTCTTACACTGGATGTTAAAGTTTGGGAACCTTCTGTGATAAGTTTGTTTCAGTCTCTTGGGAATGCTTTTGCCAACACAGTCTGGGAGGAACTATTGGAATCAAGATGTTCCTTTCAGGTTGATCTTGTCCCCACAGGGTAAAGAATCCCCATTATTATATCTTCGTCTTAGACCATTGATTATTATTTTTTACTTTGTATTTCTGATATTTACTTATGCTACTCATGAAGCTTAAACAAGTCTGACAATTTGATGAGCAAACCTTGTCAATCTGATTCTCTATCTATAAAGGAAAAATTCATCCATGCAAAGGTATGATTACAATTTGCTGGTATGCTCGATCCTTTTATTTTCAGTTCATACTAACAGAGAAATGTGTACTTTTAGTATTATAATCAATACCTAGAACAAACTAATTTATGATTTTGGTGAATTTAGAGTAAAAGGAGGAGGATGGATCAGGGTTTTGATATTGAACTAATTTAAAGTGTTGTTACAACAAGCATTTGGATGAGACTTTATGCTAAAATAACATAGGTTTCACACTTGTCTGATAATTTGTGTTTCTCTTATATAAGCTCTTTTGTAGCACTCTTGGCAATTAGATACATCAATGAGATAAAATTAATGTTTATTATAATCTGAGAAAGAGAGAGAATCATGTTTATTGTATTTGGAAGAAAATGACTTCATTCAATTCAAAAGGTGGTTACAGAGAGATATTTATAGGGAGAAGACTAGCTAACTACCAGTGCTGACTCAGCATTGCTCTAACAGACTGATAGAGACAGCTAATAGCTGATTCCTTAGGCTAGGATACAGTACAACAGAGACTAGACTAAGTTTGTACACTTAGAGAACTTAAAACCCGTAGAGTTCACAAACTCAAACATTCCCCCACAAACTTAGGGTGATTGGAAACAACTAATCACTCTAAGTTTGTCAAATTATCTACCTGAAGTCCTGAACTTGGACAGAAGTTTTGTCAAAATACATGCAACTTGATCCTGAGCAAGAACATGAGCAACTGGAGAGTTATCTAGCACCCTTTTCTCAGGCAAAGAAAATATCTAGTTCCATATGCCTTGTTCTGGAGTGAAGAACAGGATTGTGACTTAAGGCTACTGTGCTTTAATTATCACGATATAACAGGAGTGGTGCAGTTGATTTGCAGTTCTTGAAGCAAGGGCTGAATCCATAGAATTTCTGAAGCTGTAATGGCCAAGCTCGTGTTTGTCTTCAGCACTGGACCTAGCAACAAGTGTTCATTTCTTGGACCACCAGGAAATTAGATTTGGTCCAAGAAATAGGCAGGCACCTGCTGTGAACCTTCTATCATCATATCAGATGCCCAGTCAGCATCACAAAAACCATATCAACTATAGTTCTCTGACGTAGGTGCAGGTTGCAATTTAAGCTCACAGTCAATAGTCCCTTGTAGATACCTCAGAATTCTTTTCACTTCCTTCCAGTGGTCCAACAAGGGTTGTGCCTTGAATTCGCAGATCTTGTTGACGCTATAAGCCAATTTATGTACTGTAAAGCACCTCCAATGGAATGATATAGGGTTGGATCCTCCATATATTCAGACCCATATTTAGACAATTTCACTCCCCTGCCTTTTGCTGCAGTCATACCAACTTTGTCTAGCAAGTCTCTGGTGTACTTGGCTTGAGATAACAAAAGTGAGCCATTACTAAGATGTTTGACTTCTATACCCAGAAAGTAGTCGAGCTCTCCAGGCTGTTTAAGAGCAAAAATTGAGTGGAGTTTGGAGATAATAGACTGTAGTAGTTAAGCAGAATTTCCAGTTAAAATGATGTCATCCACATAGATCAAGATGTAGAGGCAGCACCTTGCAGTCTTAAGAACAAGGAGAGAGGGGTCCCATTTACTTTGAACAAATCCAAAGTTGAGCAAGGTCTTAGTAAGTCTTTCATACCAGGCCATTGGAGCATGTTTGAGCTCATAAATTGCCCTTTGCACTTTGCAAACAACAGCAGCTTCAAACCGTGGAGAGGTTGAGACATGTTGTATATCAAATCAGGGCAAGAGAATCAGTCAATTAATGATTGATTGGAGAATCAGTCAATTGATGATTGATTGGAGAATCAGTCAATTGATGATTGATTGGAGAATCAGTTAATTAATGATTGATTGGAGAATCAGACAATTATTGATTGATTGCAATGTAATTATAATAATTTATATTTAGGGAAACTGTGGATATGTTCTGGGGGCTTTTTTTTATTTTTTTGTACAGTCAATCCCCCTAATTATAGTGGCGCAGATTTGTTCCTTTTTAGGATATGATTTGATTTTTCTTTCCTTTATTAGGATCCTGATTGATGTATATTAGAGTATATAACAGAATATGTAAATATTCGGTATATAGCTTACTGTAGACTCTACTGTATGAGATAATTAGTCTGTACTAACTGAGTTAGTTACAAGTATGTTAGATAAGTGTGTCAATGCTGACTCAACACTTTAGTTAGCTTCTTCTAGACTCTTCTCTTAGTCGTCATGTCTATATAAGCTTGTACTCTATCATTTCTAATTGAGTAATAATAATCTTTCAGTTCCTTTTCTCATTTTCTCTCAAATTACAAATGGCTTAAATAACTTTTAGGTTCCTGATAAATTTCCAAATTTTGCTTTGGGTCCCTCATAAATTTTTTTTATTGTTTTGAGTCCCTGATATATTAAAAATTTTGTTTTGGGTCCTTGACGTCAGTTAAGTGATGATGTGGCACCATCTCAACGGTTGATATATATTGGGAAGATCTTTTCGGATGGTGCCACGTCATCACTTAACTGATGGTAGGGACTCAAAACAAAAGTTTTGATATATCATAGACTCAAAACAATGAAAAAATTTATCAGGAATCCAAAGCAAAATTTGAAAATTTATCAGGGATCTAAAAGCTGTTGACATCTATTTGTTGTATAATATAAGCCACTTTTTGGTGAGAGCTAAAGTCAGAATCACTCTCACAGTAACTGGTTTTACAACTGGAGCAAAAGTTTCTGAATAGTCAACCAAATTTTTGGTGAAACCCCTTAGCAACTTGGCAAGCTTTGTATTTATTAATAGAACCATAATAATTTTCTTAATCCCAAGCGCCATTTACTGGGAGAGCTTCAAATTCTTGCAGCATAGCAAGTTTCCAGTGGGGAGAGGTCAAGGCCTGCTTGGCAGTAGTAGGTTCTGCCATAGTGAGAAGTAGGATTTAGCCTAGGTTTTACAATTTGAGAGATTTTCAAAATGAATGGAAGGTTGTATCCTTTCATGAAAATATGTTTCTATTCATGAAAAGGTGCATGTATGAAAAGTTGTATTCTTTCATGAAAAGATATGTTTGTTTATGAAAAGATACAATTATGTGAAAGTGTGTATTCTTTCAATAAAGGATGTCTCTTTCACTAAGAGTCATGAAATGTGACTCTTCACTAAGAGTCATAAGATGTGATAGTTCACCAAGAGTCATGAGATGTATCTCTTTGAATGGTTAAATCTCTTCACCAAAAGATATAAGATGGTCTATAAATAGAACCGTTCTGTATGTAGAAAAATAGACAATGAGAATAGTAAGACATTGATTCTTTGCATTCAAATCACTTCCTTTCTTCTCTTATGCACAAAGAGAATTAAGAAAACTATTATTTTGTAAACTACCATTGATGATACGCTTAACGTGGGTGTGCAAACCATGTCAAGGAACTTTATTGTAGCTTGAAGGGGATTCGCCGGTAAAGAATATTGTATGTACTGTGTAATGTGTGTCTAATGAGCACACTTAAGCTTTTATTTATAATATGAGAAACATAATCAGATCAATTACTGAGTAATAAGGAATAAAATCCCTGATTATTAGCTAATAATGAATAACGTAATCTGACACTCCCCCTCAAGCTGGAGCATATATGTCATATAACCGAGCTTGTTACAAATGTGATCAACCCGGGAACCTTTGAGAGGTTTAGTGAACATGTCTGCAAGTTGATCTTTAGATTTGACAAAATCTGTGGTAATTTCTCCTGAGAGTACCTTTTCTCTCACAAAGTGGCAATCTATCTCGATGTGTTTGGTTCGTTCATGAAAAACCGGATTTGATGCTATGTGAATAGCAACTTCATTATCGCAGATCAGTGTAGTGGCTTGAGTGTCTCCAAATTTGAGCTGTTGGAGAAGCTACCTAAGCCATGTAATCTCGCAAGCAGCTGCTGCCATCGCACGGTATTCAGCTTCAGCACTGGATCTAGCAACTACTTTTTGCTTCTTGCTTTTCCATGAGATCATATTCCCTCCAATGAGAACACAATACCCAGAAGTAGATTTCCTATCCGATGGTGACCCTGCCCAATCAGCATCGGAGTAAGAAATAATGTTGGTATTGCCTTTGTCCTCATATAACATTCCGCGACCAGGTGCACTCTTGATGTATCGAAGGATACGTGTGACGGCATCCCAATGACTATCACAGGAAGCGTTCAAGAATTGGCTTACCACACTAACAGCAAATGTCATGTCCGGCCTGGTGACAGTAAGATAATTAAGTCGGCCCACAAGTCGTCTATATCTTCCCGAGTCTTTCAAAGGCTCCCCCTGACCCGGAAGAAGCTTAACATTAGGATCCATAGGAGTGTCGCTCGGGCAACAATCAAGCATACTAGTCTCAGTCAAAATGTCTAAGGCATACTTCCGTTGAGAAATGGCAATTCCAGATGAGGACTGGGCAACTTCAATGCCGAGAAAGTATCTGAGGGGACCCAAGTCCTTGGTCTGAAACTGACTGTGGAGGTGAGACTTGAGCCGAAGGATACTGTCAGAGTTATCCCCAGTGATGACGATGTCGTCAACATAGACAACTAGATAGATACATAGGCCAGACGGAGAATGGAGGGAAAACACCGAGTGATCAGCCTCACAACGAGTCATACCAAACTGAAGTAGAGCGGAGCTGAAACGACTAAACCAAGCACGGGGAGATTGCTTCAAGCCATAAAGTGAGCGGCGAAGCTTACAAACAAGGCGTGAGTCATCGGAGACTGTAAAACCAGGTGGTTGATCCATGTACACCTCTTCTTGCAACTCACCATGCAAGAAGGCATTTTTGATGTCCAACTGGTGGAGAGGCCAATGTCGGATAGCGGCCATAGCCAGAAAAAGGCGAACAGAAGAGATTTTGGCCACAGGAGAAAAAGTGTCACCATAATCAAGGCCAAAAATCTGAGTATATCCCTTAGCCATCAAGCGAGCCTTGTAACGATCAATTGTGCCATCCGGTTTGATCTTCACTGTATAGACCCAACGATACCCAACAGTGGTTTTGTTGGGAGGTAAGGGCACAAGCTCCCATGTGTTGCTAGCATCCAAAGCAGCCATTTCTGCCAGCATCGCCTATTGCCAATTGTGGTCAGCCATGGCTTCACCTGTAGACTTAGGAATAGACACAGAATCCAAAGAAGAGATAAAAGAGAAATAGGAGGGTGATAAATGGGCACAATTAAGAGTGCAAGCATATAAAGGATTAGGATTACGAGTGGACCGAATACCTTTGCGGAGTGCAATGGGAAGTTCAGGTGCAGGTGACGGTGGTGGAAGGACGTTTGGAGGAGGAGATGATGCTGGAGGATCAGTGGGTGGTGCTGTCGGTCGTGCCTGTGTCCGTCGGTGGTATATGAGAAGTGGAGGTGGGGTAGGAGCAACTACTGGTGCTGGAACAACAGGTGGAACCTCCAGAGGAATGTTTTCAACGGCGGAAGAAAAGAAAGGAGTAGTCTCAAAGAAAGTAACATCAGCAGAGACCAGATACCGTTGAAGTTGAGGAGAGAAGCATCTGTAACCTTTCTGGAGGCGGGAGTAACCCAGAAAAATACATTTTAGGGATTTTGCAGAGTTTATTTTTACCTGGGCTGAGATCATGGACAAAACACGTACTCCCAAAGACACGGAGAGGAAGGGGATGGAGGTCCTGTTGAGGATTTAAGATGGAATAAGGAATCTGATTATCAAGAACTGATGAAGGCATGCGGTTAATCAGATGACATGCAGTAAGAAGAGCATCCCCCCAAAAACGAAGTGGGACATTATGGTGAAGAAGAAGAGTGCGAGCTGTTTCCACCAAGTGGCGGTTTTTGCGTTCAGCAACACCATTTTGTTGTGGTGTGTGAGCACATGATGTTTGATGAAGAATCCCCTGCGAGGTTAGAAAGGACTGAAACTGGGAAGACAAATATTCTTTTGCATTATCAGTTCGTAAGATTTTAATTAAGGAGCCAAACTGATTTTGAACTTCAGTAGAAAAACATTGAAAAATAGGAAAAACATCAGAACGATTCTTCATTAAGAAAACCCAAGTACAACGAGAGAAATCATCAATAAATGTGACAAAATAGAAATATCCTAATGTTGAAGAGACTCGACTAGGACCCCAAATATCGGAGTGAACTAAAGCAAAAGGTGACGCAACACGCTTATTGACATGAGGACCATAACTGGTACGAGTATGTTTACCAAGCTGACATGACTCGCACTAAAAGGACTTGACTGTAGAGAGACTAGGAACTAACAAACGCAATTTTTCCAAACTCGGGTGCCCAAGACGTTGGTGTGCGAGAGCTAGAGAGGTAGAGGAGACACAGGCAACTGGAGGGGTAAGCTGATATAATCCTCCAGACTCATGTCCTGCTCCAATCGTCCGTCCAGTGCGTCGATCCTGTACAAGAACGAAATTATTAACAAACAAAACAGAAAAATTAAGAGTGCGGGTGAGTTTGCTAATAGAAATTAAATTAAACGGACACCCAGGAACGAATAAGACAGAATTTAAGGAAAGTTGAGGAAGAGGATGAGTTTGTCCGATGCCCTGGACTTTAATTTGAGAGCCATCTGCGAGAGTAACAGAGGGCAAGGAGTCCGAAAAAGACAATGAAGAGAAAAGAGATTGGTTACCAGTCATATGATCAGAGGCACCAGAATCAAGTATCCAAGGTCCAAGAGAAGATGACTGAGAAACAAAAGCCACAGGATTACCAGACTGAGCCACAGCGGTAACAGGTGATGTGGGTTTGTTGGCTGCTCGAAGTTGGAGAAGCTCATTGTATTCGGCAGCAGAGATAGTAATATCAGAAGCAGGATTGGTAACTTGGGCCACATTATGATGCCCTGGACTGAAGCAGAGGTAGTAATTGGCTGTCCCGGTAAGTTTTTCACGCCGAATCAGCGGCACGTTGGTGAAAGTCACAGCAGAGGAAGCAGAAGCGGGATCGGAAGCCATAATAATAAAAAAAATATGGGTCAAGCAGCAACAGTACCAAACAGAAACAATTGTGGCCAAACAACAACTAAATGGGCCAAAATAGGTTCGCCGGAGAAGATGGAGCACGGCGGGAGGGTCGCCGGAGAAGATGGAGCACGCGGGAGGGTCGCCCGGGGGTGGGTTTGTCGGAGACAGCGTCACGCGCTGATCTGATGCAAGCGCGTTAGTTTCACGCGCCGGAGTGCGGCGGCGCGTGGCGGCGTGTGGGGCGGCGAACGGAGGTGGGTCTGGCGGCGTTGGGTTCGCCGGAGGGAGACTCTTCCGATCGTGGGGGCACACCGGCGAAAAGGCAGCACGGTGGCGGTGTGGTGGAGCTCACAACGTTCGCGGCACTGTTCACGCGAAGAACAAAGGCACGCCGGCTGGGAAAAAAAAAGGGATCTAACCTACAAAACTGATACCATAAAGAATATTGTATGTACTGTGTAATGTGTGTCTAATGAGCACACTTAAGCTTTTATTTATAATATGAGAAACATAATCAGTATTGATTACATAGGATCAATCAATTACTGAGTAATAAGGAATAAAATCCCTGATTATTAGCTAATAATGAATAACGTAATCTGACAGCCGGGACACCCTATTGCATCCAATTTCTGTAGAGATTGATGGGGTTCAACTATAGATTTAAATTGTTTAGCCAAGTCTATTGTGTCACAAAGAAAACAAAGTGGAAGCGTGTGAGGACAGGCTGTTATAAACTGTTTACAGAAGATACAACAGAAAGAGATGATGAATTAGAAATACTTGTAGGAGAATATGATGATCAGCTTGAGATCTGACAAAACAATTAGAATGATGAAATTCAAAATAAACACAATTGTATTTTGTAAAATGACTTTCACTAATGAGATTCTGTTATAGATGGTACTAACAGAATATTTTTAAGACAGAGAGTAGTATTAGGATATGTAGGAGAAGAAAAGTATGTAGAACCAACGGATTTGATGAGCAGACATTGACCATTACCCAGGAAAATGTGTTCTTGGCCTGGAACTTGTGCTTCTTGCATTATTATGCTGGGATTAGGAGTCACATGATGGGATGCACCTGAGTCAACAAACTAATTCTGAGATTGTTGTGAAGACCAAAGGGTACACCAGAATTAGCAATATAGGCTTGAGGAAAATTGGAGGCATGTAGCTGTGAATTTTGCCAATGTGCAGAATTCTGTATTAGAGTGTACCCTGGTTCTTCTCTATTATTCTCTCTCTCTTTTTAGCTCTCTGAAATCTAAGATTCTGATTCTGAATCTGTTGAGGAAGCGAGTTAGAAGCTTGAATTTGCTGTGATGGTGGTAGAGAGAAGGTTGGGTTATATAGTAGCGGATAGACATTCTGATTAGAGAATTGCTGCTGAATAGGATTCAACTGAGGTAGCTGATAAGTTCCTTATGCAACATATATGATAACAGTTTGCAGCAATGTGACCATACTTATTGCAAATCTGACACTGAGAACTGTTTTTGCCTCCACGACCTCCTCTTCTACCAGAGTGACCACCTCTACCACGAATATTGGAGCCGCCACATTGGCCATCATAGTGCGAACATTGAAAGGTAAAAGAACCACCATTGCTTTGAGTGAAGTTAACCTGTGCAGAGGATTTTTCGAATTCTCTGAATTTTCAGCCAAAGCTTTCCCAGCCTGAGTGAAATAGTTTTACCAACACTTTTGAACTTTTCAATACGAGTTTCTTGTGCAAATGGTAGAGATTGGACTAAAGCTTTGTTTGGATAAACTTCTCCATAAGCACTTATAGGAGAAGAAAATAAGAAGAAAAAATAAAATAAACTTCTCATAAGCTAAAATTAGTTTATGCATAAATTTGTAGAAGCTCTCTCATTAGTTTCTGCAAAAGTTGGTTTTAACTTATGCATAAGTAAAATTAACTTATGGGAGAGGTTTTTTTCATTTTTTCATTTTCTTTTCCTATAAGTGCTTATAGAAAATTTTATCCAAAATGTGAGAAAGTGAGATGAAAGGAAGAAAGGGATAGAAAGGAAAAGAAGTAGAAAGTGAGATGATTTTTAAGTTGTTTGGTAGAAAAGAAAATGAAAGGAAAGAAAGTTAAACGTGTATATAAAATGACATAAATATCTTCCATTAAAAAATAGTATACAAAACAAGGATATTTTAGTCATTTGTGTACAAGAACCATCTTTCTCCCCCTTTCTCACCATTTTGGGTGGAAGATTTCAGATGTGTGCCCACCCACTTTCTTTTATCTTTCCTCTCTGCTTTTTTCAGGAAACAAACGGAGGAAGGCACCACATTTAAAAAACTTCCGTTCCTCTCCTCTCCATTCCTTCCTCTTTCTGCGGAAACAAACGGAGTGTTAGAGAACTTAAAACCAGTAGAGTTCACATATTCTAACAATGTTAAAAATTGGAATTGTTGTCAAAGTGTTGACAGCTTATAATTTGGAATTATTTGTTCAAATTTACTCTCTTTATGATGTGATTACTGTTGTAAGTCTGACCATAATCAACATGTTGTAGTGTGTTGTCTGGCTTAGGCACACAAACTTAGCAATAGCATTACTCTATTCTCAAATTTCAGTTTGTGTTTTGGACTGCTAGCTCAAAACAATGAGATGCATTTAATATGTTAACTATAAGTGGGTATTTTCTTTACTAGTCTTTTGTGCTACATTCTAATTGATGTAATCCAGACTGCCTCAGATCCATTTCTTTTCAAATCAGTATGCAGAGAAGCTTTTTGTTCACAAACCTAAGGACAATCAATACCGTTTCTTGGTGTCACAACAGATCTGGGAGGCTGTTCATACTAATGACAAAAAAGCTGTATACCACTACATTGTTAATTCTGACATTGACATCAATGCTGTTTATGAGCAAGCGTGCAGTAATTCTTTAACCCTTGGCAAAGTAACGTTACAAGAGCAGGCAAGCCAGGATCATGGTTCTACATTATCTGGGAATTCATTGGACTGGTCCTCTCCTAGCTCTTTCAACTTGGTGGGTATTAAAGAAGGCCAGAAATTGGACAATCTAGTCGGGTACACCCTACTTCACCTGGCTTGTGAAACTGCAGATATTGGTATGCTGGAGCTGCTCCTTCAGTATGGTGCTAATATTAATGCAGCTGATTTAAGATGTCAAACACCACTACATCACTGTATTCTCAAAGGCAGATCTGCATTTGCAAGATTACTTCTCTCAAGGTGAGTCTGACATTGTGTAATAGTTGAAGCATTTATTTCAACAGGTGTGTTTGTTAAGTGATTGTCATTTACTCATTTAACCGATTTGTTTAAGTTAAGGTACTATATTCTTGCCTTTGTTCATTGAGTGATTTTAAATTATTAATAATGCAGGGGAGCTGATCCAAGAGCTGTGGATGAGCTGGGAAGAACCCCCTGTTGAGCTTGCTGTACAGTCAAATTTTGACGACAGTGAGATCCTTACTCTGTTGTCTGATTCAAACGGATGACATCAATATGCATAGAATCTCTGGAGTTCCATCTATAAGATATCGAAAACTGGGTTATGTAAAGTTGTATTTCATAAATTGAAAGGCTGTTTTTCTTTTATAGAGGAAATGTCACAAGTGTTGAAGGCATAAGGGAGAGTGGCAGGTTGAATGCCTGCCCCTTGGTGCATGTGCAAATAGTCCTAAGATTTGTAATTTAAAATGGCCACATTGGTCTGAGTTAAGAGCACTTCTGTACTGGTAGGATATAGTCAGGGCTTTGTAATATGTTGTTTGTGTATTTTCGTTGCTACCCTTCTTCGGTGAGCTGTGATGCTCCGGGCTAGGGATTTGTTTGTGTCCATTGGTTTATTTTGGTTCAGGTGTTGTAGCTCCAAAACTCTTTGGATACATTTCAGTTTTACAATTTAGGATCATCGGGTGGGATGTGTACAGAGGACATTGTATGTCTTGGTCTCTAATGTTATGATTTTTTCATAGATTGACAAAAGAAACTTTATAGTTAAAAAATCAGTCAAATAATTTATTCTTTCCTCTTACTTTTTTTCTGTACAGTCAATAATTTCAAAAATCATTCTTTACTAATGGGGAAGGTTTGGTATATTGGCTCTGATACTTACAGCAAGCAGGGGAGGCAAGGGAAGAAAGGGAGAAAGGTGAGATGCTAATGGTTCAGAATTGTCTATCTGATTAGCGGAGAAATTGAGACAGGCCTAACATTGATGGGCTTGGAGATTGGGTGAGACATATTAGTGTAGTCTTTGTTCTGCTGCTGAATTTGTTCTGCTACAGCATTTATGCTGGTGTTTATATTCTTCTGTTACAGTTTGCTGCTAGAATAGAAGTCTTTGTAGACTGCTACAGTCATAGTACAATTCTGTTACAATGGAGCTAACAAATTGAGTATAAATTTCAGAACATCCTAGAGGTTTCATCAACATTTAGCAATAGATCATTCTCAGAATAATCTGAGATTTTCTCTCCCGACATTTTCCCTTACTTTCTTGGGAATTTATACACATGTTCCTCTTTTTTTTCATTTTCTCGGGAATTCATTCTGTTAAGACAAGATTTGTTCGGGTCCAAATTTAAGCATGGCATTATTATTTTTTTAGCCAAAATAAAATTAGAAGGAATATGACTAATCCCCCCCCCCCCCCCCCCCCCCCCCCTCACTTTTTTTTAATTAGCCAAAATAAATGTATTTTGTTCGATAATTAGAGTTGTTAGAGATGAAAGAAATGTTTCACACTAATATTATGTCTGAGTACATCGTTTGTATACAAGTAAAATCTGAGTAAAAAAGGAAATAATAAATCTTGATCTAGGAAAATTTGAAAAGTTTAAATCATTATCCTAATTACGGTAACTAGGAAAATCTAAACCATTGTCCTAATTACAATAATTAGGAATGCTTAAATTATTGTTTTAATTATATTAATTAAGATCTAAATTATTGCTCTAATTATAGTAACTGAGAGCAACTGCAATGCGGTGCTTAATTGGCACAACTCTTAATTGGCACCAGTTTCTATCTAGCATAACTCGTTGGAGAAATATATACGCTCCGATTGCTTATTTAAGCACAAATGTTTGTACCTTTTTAAAATAAAAAAAAAATTAATAAAATATATTTTAAGATTTGGTAACCGTTTAATTTGCACAATAAATTTAAATGTTATGTTTACCAACGACAGTAAGATCTCGTATTTAAGTCTTGTGGATGGAAAAAATATGGTTAGGAGGGGAGACTCCACTAGAAGTGGTCAGCTAGGTTTCACACAAAAAAAAAAGTTATGTTTGCTTGTTAACAAAAGAGCCGTTGCACAATAAAATAAAATATAACCGTTATATTTCAATGGTAAAAAAATTTTGCTGTAACATTTTTTTTTATTTTGACCATTGTATGTCAACATTCATGTAAATAAGGGGCACTTGAATTGTGAGACAGACTCAACTCTTTCACTTCAATTTATTTCAGAGGGAGTTGCAGATTATCACCCCCCATGCTGCCATTGTTGCTGCTATCCGATCCCTTATGTTTTTCACTTGGGATCTTTCCTTCAAGCACACGTCTAGACAAGGAAATTTTGTTGCACATTGGTTGGCAAAGGAGGGAGCAAGTCGTGTTTATCTCTTACCCTTTTAGCCACGTGCCCTATAGCTATCTCTACTTCTGTTGCTGCAGATGCTAGGGCACTTTTTTTCCCTAGGCCTTAATCTCGTTTGTTTGTCTTTATTTTCATACTCATCAAAAAATAAGGGGCAGTTCAATTTTTTTTTTTACAAAGTAAACTTCTCAAATTTCTCAATTTTTTAATTTTTATATTGTATTATTAAACAAATATTTCACAAATAGTATAAATAAATCTCTTAATTTTTATAATTTAATTATTTTATAAATAAGATAATTATAACTTCATAAATAAATTAGTGATGAAATGTAAAGATTGCTATTGCTATATTAACTCTCCATTTTTTGCTAAGTACACTCTCTTTTTCTTTTTTTTAAAATCAAATTACTTAAATAACATTTCTTTTTCAAACCTTCTCTCCCTCGCACACTCCCTCTTTCATAGCAACAACACATCCCTCTCTCTTTCATCACACTACCTCCTCTCTTTCACTCCCTTAATCCCTCTTCGATCTCTTGCTTTGATCTCTCTTTATTCCTCTCTTACTCGGTCTTTTGCTTTAGCGTTAGGATTTTTTCATCCTCCAAACTCCAATGTAGTATGTTTACGCTCTCAACTACTTTTTTTCCTTGTTTTATTTTTGTCCACTTACACAACACCATTAATGTCTCTCATTTTATATATGGGCAACGTATGGCTAGATCTTAAATTTGTCCAAGTTGCTACAGCGGAGCGCCTCATAGAGTCGTCTAGATTGAAGGAATGATATCAATTATGTGCTTTCTCCACTTCAATTGCTTCACTATTATACAATTTTCCCTTTATATAAGGTTTTTAATGGTCATAGTTAGAGCTGTCAAAATTGGCCCGGCCCGACGGGCCGGCCCGATGGCCCGTCAGGTCAGGCCGGGCCAGGCTAAAAAAATTTGACCTAAAAAAAATATAGGCTATTTTGGCCCGGCCTAACGGGCCAAACGGGCCAGGCCGGGCCTAAAAATTTTGGCCCGAATACCTTTCGGGCCTATTTGGCCCGACCTTTTTTTATTTTTTTTAATTTTTTTCTTTTAAAATTAGGTTAATTTAAGCAAAAAAAAAATGGGCCAATTAGGCCCGGCCTAACGGGCCAGGCCGGGCCTAAAAAAATTTGGCCTACAATACATTCGGGCCGGGCCGGGCCAGCCCGTTTCAGCAACTTGGCCCGACGGGCCGGGCCGGGCCGGGCCGGCCCGGCCCATTTGACACCTCTAGTCATAGTGTTCTACTTTAATTTTTTGAATTTTTTTTTAACATTCTGAAAAGAATTTTTCGAAACACAAAACAGTCTTCCAGAAAGTACTTTTCGAAACACATGTTTATTTCTTAACATTCTAGAAAGTACTTTCTAGAATGTTAAAAATAAAATTGTGTTTTGGAAAGTACTTTCCGAAATGTTAAAAACAAAACATTGTTCTGGAAAGTACATTCCATAATAATGGTTATGCATCAACGTTATGGATATTAAGGGTATATATGATAATAAAATTAAAAAAAAAAAAGGAGTGTACTAAACAAAAAAGGGAGTGGATATAGCAAAAGTATGTAAAGATGTGAGATTTTTTGTGGGCCAATTTAATAACCTAAAGAGAGATTGGGTACTGGTTGCAGATGCTCTAAGAAAGCTAATGGTTACAACAAATTATGGAACAAATCACTACTAATACAGTTAGTGATCTCAAGAATAAAGGTACAATTAAGATACACTTATAATTTTTCCTCATTATCTCTCTTAAATTGACGTATTGAGCTTTCAAATGCCTAACTTGTCAACAAGCTACAATGGTTTAATAAAAATGTCTAATGTGTATGAGTGAAAACCTAAGGCAAAGGATTCCTTTGAATAATTTCATTTCAAACAAGATAACAATTTATTTCAATGATATGTTCATGGGAAAAATAATTCTTCACAATGCTAGAGAAACTTATTTGTTCTTTAAAAGCTAGTTTTATGTCTCTCTAAGATGACATAAATGTTGTGAGGATTATTTTCATGATTTAAGGTAGGATTTATTATTTTACTCTTTTTTTTACATAAGATAGAGTTTTTTGATTTTTACCTTTTTATTGTATAAGATATCGATAATGATAGATAATAAGTTTATATTCATTTTATTTTATATTTATTATTATTTCATATTTATTATTATCTTTTTAATATTTTCATATTACACTATTTATTTCAACTATTATACTATTTATAATATTTATTTTATTATTCCTTCTTGTACTTCAAGATGATGATTGGTTTATTTTATTTTTTTATTATTTTTAATATTTTAATATTAAATTATTTTTTTAAGCATTATTCTATTCACATTATTTTTCTATTATTTTTAATATTATATTTCAAGATATTTTAACCATTATGCTAATTTACTTAATGAATGTGTGATGTCTACTTAAAAATTTGATATTTTTACCTTATTTTAAATTTGATTGAAAATATTTTAGAATATAGTACAAGATGAATAGTAAAAAACAAAATATGTAAAAAATATAATAATTGAAAGAAAAAAATATAACTAAAATAATCGATTTGTAAATAAAAAATTACAAGTGTTTAAAAATTAATTAAAAAATTATAAATACTCTAAAATATATTTTTATCACATAAATATGATTCAATAAGTTAGCTTAACAACTTTCGACTACCAACTACAAGCTTTTAACTACCGACTAGCTTTCCAACTTCTAATTAACTTTTCAGCTAGTTTTACCAAACATAGTCTCCCTTACTAGCCTCCATCCACTTTTAAAAGTTTTTCATGCATTTGTTTTAACTTTTCAAAATAATTAGCAGTAAAAAAAATCCAAAATCTTAATAAAATCAAGAGCTATTTTAAATAGTTTTCATAAAATCAGCTACTTTTAAAAAAGTAACTTTTATGATTTAAACAAACATAAATTAGTTTGTTTTTTTAAATCTCTAAAAAATAATAACTAGATTATTTTATATCAAAATCACTTTTTTTTATAAGATTCAATCCATAATGTTCCTTACATTAATTATTTTTAAACTAAAATATTATTAATTAATTGTACTAGCAAATAATTAGAAAAGAAAGAAGATTATTAATGAAAAGGATAACTTTGAAAAAAGATTTGAATTTAAGAAAAATTTATCGCTATCAACTAAATTAATCACTTTATTTAATGTCAATGAATTAAATAATTAGGTTTTATAAATAGGAACAAAGGAAGTACTTTTTATAAATAAGGTATTAAATGAATAAATAAATGCATTTAATGTCTTGAAACATAAAAAATTCAATATTTATCATACAAAGTAATTAGGAATATTAGTAGAAAAATATTGTAAAATAATATAAAATTATTCATATCGCAGAACTTCCAATGTGCTAAATCCATCTTAATGGTGAGATTTTCTATGCCGTCAAAAGCGGAGAAACAAGAGAGCGATAGCTTCATTAGTTCCTAAATTTCACTATGGTCATCATAACAGTTACTATACCTAGAGCTAACAGTAAGAGTAACCTCGTTTGAACACAAAGTGGGAAGGTGACAGTCTCCAAAAGGAAGATGAAATTCACAATTCATATGTATAAATCAGCAAACCTTGCAAGGAAATTAAGCACAAATTGCAGGTCAAGTCAACTTTCGTGTAATAGTAAAGTCCTGATCAACTTCTTTTCTGGATGCTTCCCAAAGCCGATGTTCAATCCCCAATTTCCTCAACTCAGAAAGTCCTTGCTCAACTGAAATTTGAAAAATCGACATAAGTAACTGAATGCAAATTTTCTCAAGAATACTAAGCAAGAATTCATCCCTTAACCTACTTAAAGTCATTGTCAATTGAGGCAAAATTAAAGCATATCTATTATGTGTTTTATGAGAAGACTGGCACAATAGGAGAAAAGTCAGATATGCAAACTAATTTAGCATCCCTAGGTAAATGGGTATGGAAAAAAGAAGGTAGGAAGAAGGAACAGTTATTTATGTTTATGGCACATGGTATATGACATGAACAGTAACACTAATGCACCGCTAGGCAGAACAAGGGAACTGTAATACATAAAAATTCCAAGCGCATAGATGCATTTTGAAGTGTAATGTCGTGTCTGAAACAAGTGACTAATACAAGTCCGACATAACGTAAACACGCTCCTGTAAGTCTCCATTAACGAAGACTCTCGTCCTTTAAGGAATGTTATTCAACTATGTCTTCCATGATTAAAGGTGATCAGTAGCAAAGCATCGACTCAAGAAATATGTTAATGTTGACACCGTAATTGAACATTTTTCTTTAAAACCAATTAGCACAATAGTGGATTGATACATCCATGCGTACTACTATGTAATTAATTAAAAGAAAAATGTTAGACGCTACCATCAACGGCATCATGTGAGGTAGGTGAATGCCCACTTCGACCAATCCAAAACCGAAGACGTTCTTTGGCAATGTCCTCCTCTATACCATGAGCCTTGGCTCTTCTCCAAAAATATGTCAGCCAAGCCTGTCCACGAAGAGTAAATTCACATGGAAGGCATATTTCAGTAACACATTTCTAGTCAGACAGAGAGAACCGTGACAGTAAATGTCACCTTCACTGGTTACAAATCCAAACTAAGATACAAGCCATTGATATTTATGAAGAGGTTGAGGAGAGGATGAGATAAATCATTAAAAAGTACATGTTACAAAAATTAAAATCAAGAACCATGTAATCCAGAATCTAGAAAAGCGTGCCTTCTTGTAGAGAATAAATGAAATATACTGCAATATACAGACATTCCAAGAAGCTGATAATAATAAAGAGCATGAATAGTTCATAAGAGAACAGAATACCTCCTTGAAAAGAACATCCTCAGATTCCTCTGGACTCAATTCTACATAATAAAAACGAAGATATTTAGCATAGCCTTAACTTATCATTTGCATTTTGCACAAAAGGGACAATGCATAGCTATGTCAGCTAATAATAGGTGGGAGAAAACTTACCAAATGCTTCCATAAACTTAGGGTCCCCAGGTGATTTAATATCTGGCAATGGCCAAAAGTGTACAGAATGTTATTAGTACATACGAAAGACGGATTTTAATCTGACAGATTTAATGTGTATAAAAACAGGCATATAGAGGCAACCCAAATCCATGCACATTTAATGGATTCACTGTCCTCCAATGAAAATTATCTACAGTCAACCATGTCTTCCTCCCAGTTAGTTGCCTTGCCTCCACTGGAATTTTCCCGCAACCTATTCACTTATGTCAGTGGAGGTTCGCCAGATTTTCAGTGGCTTACCACCCCACCATTGCAACCATCCTGTCTAGTGTGCTCTGATCACCAAGCCCCTGAATATGTGCTGCTGTTCATCCTTCCATGCACCTGCTATGAAGCATGGACACGGCAGCTGAAGGAGGTGTCGGGGTGTCCGACACATTTCCGACACCAACACGCGGCGCGGACACGTTTTTGCAATGTCTAATTTTTTTATTTTTTTATTTTGGCTTTGACACAGCGACACAGTCCTTACACACATCTTTTTTTTTAAAAAAAATTGAAAAAATCAACCTAAAGATTAAATTAATATTAACAAGTTCTTTTGGATTTTTCTTTTCAATGATGATTTCTTTTAGTAATTTTTTTTTTTTTTAGACTCTATTAAAGAACTTAGCAAGTTGTTTTCTTAGATTCTTTTTGTAAAGAGATAAAGTTCTTGCATTGTGGAATATGATGACTTTTAGTACCTTTTTTGTGAGGCTTATTATCATATGAAAATTATAAAGCTTAACAACTTGTTTTAAGATGAATATATAAATCTTAATTATCAATTTAAATTTGTCATGTTGATCATATTATATATATAGAGAGGATGGATCAAGTAATTCCAACGATAAGTTACTCCTCATCCCCACCATTCATTTTCATGAAATCTATTGATTTTAATGAATAACTTAACTAATCTTAACCAATAGATTTTAAGAAAATGAATGGTGAGGATGGGAAGTAACTCTCTTGGAGTTACTCTTGGAGTAAGTTGATCATTTTGACATATATATAGATATCAAATTACACAAGTGTAACTTTAAAATAGTTACACCAAATCTCAACCATTAATTTTATTATAATCCAACGCTTATAATAAAACCACTAAACTCACTCACATGACCTACCTTCACTCCAATCTGATCTCTCTAATATCAATTTTCTATACGCTGCCAATCCACCTCCTCAGCAACTGCAACCTCGTTACCCAATTCTCTATCTTCTAATCTGATTCTAATCTCAATTATTCAGGTCCCCATCTCGTTCTCCACCTCTCTCTAAGTTTAAGTTCTATATCATTCTTTCACGAACTGAAAAAATATAACTAAGTTTGAATTTAGTAGCTTCAAAATCATAAAAGTAGATGAGTTAAAGTATAAGAAAATATATTATATTTTTTTCCGATTGTTCATGAATTTGTCCACTGTTAGTTGGAAGTCAGTCCGCCCCTATATTATAGTAGAATTTTAAATCTACCAATTATAATTGATCGTAAAAAGCCTTTCTGGAAAGGAAAATTATTCTTTGACATATTTGTAGCATCAAATTTATTAATCAAGATCGTGCAATGCATTCTGCAGCCTCTACATTATTTCAGCTTTATGATTTCACATACAGTACCATATTAACATAGACCTTGACATGATTTTATTATAACTGAATTTTAATTTCACCGTAAATTATGACTAAAAGCTATTTCCTTAGGTTGAGGATCTCAAGGCGAGGGGGTATACCAATGGTACGCATCATCAATGAGATTCCTCACTCCCCGTAATTCCTAAATTCTTATAGAATTGAGATTATAATCAAATTGAAATTAGAAAGCTGGGGAACAGTAAATAGGGATCAAATAGGAATAGTGAGGTGGAGAACGAGATACGAACCTATAGAATAGAGATTAGAATCAAATTGAAAAATAGAGAATTGGGGAATGAGGCTATAGAGTTGGAATGTATAGAATTGAAACTAGAAGGGAATCGGAAAAGAGAGTTGGTGAACGAAGTTGAAGTTGCAGTTGCAGGGGAGGTGGACTAGCAGCGAATAGAAAATTAACAGTAGAGAGATCAATTTGGAGTGAACATAGGTCATGTGAGTGAGTTTAGTGGTTTTATCAGGAACGTTGGATTATAGTAAAATGAATGGGTGAGATTCGGTATAACTTTTTTAAAGTTATACTGGTGTAATTTGATCATTCCTCATATATATATATATATATATATATATATATGATGTGTCCCCGTGTCCTATATTTTAGACTTTAGCTATGTCCCAGTGTCCATGTCGGAGTCCTTTCTTCATAGTCGTCTGCATGTGCATTCTAATGCCATCTTATACATATAGTCAATTGCCATTGGTGTTGCTTGAATCACCAATTTGCTACCCTCTCTTCAAATTTGACCCCACCTTTTCCCATTATGCTTTAAGCTGATGAGTACACTTGCTTAAATCCAATGACGTACCGAGTAGGTCTAATCCAATGACGTACCGAGGAGTTCTAGCTCAGTTGGTTGAACAAGATACGTGAGTTATTGTAAACCTCCCGGTACTTGTCTTCGATTCCTACGGACTAAAAAAAAAAATCCAATGACGTATCTTGTGGGTGTTATTTTGCACCTCATGATATGAATCGTGGCTGGTGTTGATACCACGATACCCTAAGGAGGAGATCCCCTATTTTCACCAACTATGACAATGCTCCATTCTCTACTGACAAATTAGATGGAAACAACTATAGCTGGCCAAGGCTACAAGGAACACCCCGCCAAATTTTATGCTTGATGCTGAAGAAGAGAAGATTGATGTGTAGGGGTGATAAAATCCACTTTTTGTTCCTCCTTGAAGGAGATCCTCCATGAGTTAAAATATGAGAAAACTGATTATTTTCTATTTTTTTTTGGTATAATCAACATATTCCTCCTCCCACCGGGTCGGCCCATTTTTGGGGTAAAGTGATACCTTTAGTTGCGATCTTGGTTAAGGGACCAAGTGTCGAACCACTTGTGAATTTTAAAATATAAACACTAATGCTCTTATATATACGAAGCCTAATCAATGATAATCAAGAAATAAGGGAATAATATCTACCCTTATAATTATAGATGATATATACAAAGAATAGAAAATAGTATATCCTAAATTAGGGCCCAAATGGATGTTAATCATTCCCAGCTTGGAACTAAGTTGTGGAAACCCTCTGTTGATAACCCTTTGTTTAATACATATGCCAGTTGGTGCATGTCATTCATCAACGTTAAAAATTAATGGTTAACGTCTTAATTTAGAGGGTGGGACTAAGATCACTGATCTTGAAAAATTAGGGACTTCATTTTAAAATAGAGACATTTAATCCCCTAATTTTTCAAGATCAATGATCTTAGTCCCACCCTCTAAATTAAGACGTTAACCATTAATTTTTAACATTGATTTTCACATGACACACTCTAAGTGACATGGCACTATATTATTTGTTTATTTTAAGGTGATTTGGATTATTTTTATTTAAGTAAAAAAAATGTTTTCTAATTTTCTTATTTCTTTTTTTCTCTTTTAAATTTTTTACTTAAATAAATCCTAATCACCTTAAAATAAACAAATAATATAGTGTCACGTCACTAAAATTGTGCCACGTAAGAGTCAACGTTAAAAATTAATTGCCAACGTCTTAATTTGGAGAGTTGGACTAAAATCACTTATTTTTAAAAATTAAGAGACTAAATGTCTTTATTTTAAAATGGAGGGACCAAAATTAATTGCAAAAAATAGGGGGACCAAAATCGTATTTTAACCTATGTTCATATCATCTAGCACTATCTTCATCCATAATAATTTACATATTCCTTGAGCCATAGCTTGAGACTCTACTTCAGCACTAGATCAAGCAACCTCCAAGTTTTACTTCTTACTCCTCCATGTAACAAGGTTCCCACCTAAAAACTTGCAATAGCCTAATGTGGATCAACCGGTCTTGCACAATCTGCATCAGTGTAATCCTCTATGTTCAGCTATGAAGCCCGGATACTCCAAAAATGGAAAAGTATCGGTGTCGTACCCGTGTCGGACACCGATACGCCTCCGATACGTCCCGATACGTATCCAAAAAGTATCCGATTTTTTTTTTTTTAAATTGTAGGACACGGCTGGGATACGACTTGGATACGGCTCAAGATAGCTGGGATACGGCTGGGACACGACTTAAGATGGCTGGATACGGCTCAAGCTATTTCCGATACGGCTCCAATACGGCTTGAGCCACTTTCTGAAATTTTTAATATTTTATTTTTTTTGAAGAATTTTTTTTTAATATTTTATAATTTTATTGTTTTAATTTTAGGATTTTTAAAATAAAAAAGGTCCAAATGTAAACAAAAACACGACACACCCTTTTCCTCTTCTCCGAGCATGGCAACTCCTTTCCGATAGTTCTTCCGGTGAGGGGGTTTCTTTTTCCGACAAGTGGGGTGAGTGGGTCTCTACACAATGCACAATTTTCCCCCTTCTTCAAGCACGACAACATCTCTCCTTGGTGGTTCTGCACATTTGTCATTTATCTGATGAGGGGGTCTTCCTGTTTGTGTGGTTTTGGTTTTGATAGGGTATTCTGTTTGTGTGGTTTTGGCTTTTGCTCAAACCATGCTTGAATAAATTTATTTTGCCACTCGACAGTTGTGTTTGTAGTGTTTGTTAAAACAGAATATGCATATTTGCAGTGTTTTATCAACACTCAAGATCATTTGCATAATTGCATTTTAACACCAACACTAATTGCATTTTATTTTGCATCCATATATAATTTTTTATATTTTTTATTAACGTATCCAGGACGTGTCGTATCCTTAATTTCAAAAAAATTGCCGTATCCCCGTATCCGTGTCGTATCGTACCTGTGTCGTATCCCGTATCTGGGCTTCATAGATGTTCAGATTGCCTCCTTGTTTAAACAAGAGTCCTCTCCCTAGAGTAGTTTTGTGATATTGATGTATCCAATCTACAGTCTATAAGTGTGTTGCTCTTGGATCATGCATGAACTGGATTACAACACTAACTGCATATGCTAGATCAGACCTGGTATGAGCCAAGTATATCAGCTTCCCTACGAGTCTTTGAAATTAGGCCTTGTCAATCTTGGGGCATTCTTCCTTGTTAACCATTCTATGATTTTGCTCAATGAGAATACCTCTATTTCTGGACCCAAGTTTGCTTGTCTCCTTAAGAAGATCAAGCACATATTTCCTCTAAGAGATGAAAATACCTTCCTTTGAGTATGCCACCTCTATCCCTAGGAAATACATAAGCTTTCCTAGGTCCTTCATATCAAATTCTGCAAGCCAACTTCTCTGAGTAGTTGTCTCTCAATGGGGTTATCTCTTGTTATAATGATATCACCTACACAAGCAAAAACAGTGAGTTTACCTCCTAGGGAATGTTTCAGAAAAAGTGTATGATCTCCCTGGTTTTGCTTATAACCCAAGGACACCATTGCTTTTGTGAATCTTCCGAACCAAGCTCATGGTGATAGTTTTAACTCATATTAAGCCTTCCTTAGCCTGCATACCTTGTTTGTTTCATTGGAAAAGTTAAAACCTAGGGGAATCTCCATGTACACCTCCTCTAAGTCTCCATGCAGAAAAGCATTCTTGACATCAAATTGGCTGAGTTCCAACCCAATGTGGGTGTGGCAGTGAGAGTAGAATTCACACTGTATTCATCTACCAGGGCAAACGTCTCCTAATAATCAATGTCATATGTTTGAGTATATTCTTTTGCCACTAGTCTTGCTTTGTATTGATCAAGAGTACCATTTGATTTATACTTGATAGTGTAAGTCCATTTTGCATCCCACTAGTCTTGTCATCTGGTCTCTCAATGCTCCATTTCTTTCAAGTGCTCTCATCTCCTCCTTCATGGCAAGAACCCAATTCTCATCTTTCAATGCTTCTTGTATTAAGGTTGGAATTCCATTATTGTCAATAGCTGCAATTAATCTCTGGTGTTGCACAGTAAGATGTTTCTCAATGCCATATTGCCACATGACCTTTTTCCCTTTCTCAATGCCATAGGCAAGTTATTAAGATCATGTTCACAAGTATCAGAAATATGAGAATCACATGGACCACAATCAGATGGATAAGTAGTGTTACTTTCAGTATTTACCTCTGGCTTGGGCAATTAGAGTTGTGTCTGGACCAGATTGGGTTTTTCTTTCCTCTGGTATACCAACTTTGGTTCACTGGCCTTGGTCTTCACTAGTTCTGGTGTTGATACAGAAGGCATTGATTCCTAGAAACAATGAGACAAAAGAAGAAAAGAAAAAGACTCAGGTCAAACAGGATTAATGAGGGAAGACTCAGGTTCTGAATGGTTCTCCCCCCTAAAGCTAAGGGAGAATGAAGAAAGGCTCATTTTCGTGGAAGATGACATTCATAGAGACAAAAAATTGACAACCCAAAGGGTGATAACATTTGTGCCCCTTTTTGCTAGGAGCATACACCGAGAAAGCACACTTGAGTGCACAAGCCTCTAATTTACTATGATGTTGTTTATGAATGTGGACAACGGCAACATATCCAAAGACTTGAGATTCAAGACTCTGCATAACCTAAAACGTGAGATGGTAGTCAATTTATCAGATAAGTTGTTGTCAAAATTGCTTCTCCCTAGTATTGAGTTTGGAACTGCCATTTGAACAATAGGGCTCGAGCTACTTCAAGTAAATGGTGAATTTCTCTCTCAACAACCCCATTTTGTTGAGGGGTATCAAGTCAACACACATAAACTCATGAATGATATTTTGGTCTACAGTGAATTTTAAGAGATTTTGATTGGCATACTTCATCCCATTGTCAAACTCAAACATTTAATATTTTTTCCAAATTGTGTTTGTACCATCCGATAAAATTGCATGAACAATGGTGGTACCTCTAACTTATTTTTCACATATAACAACCAGGTTACTCGAGTACGATCATTGATAAATGAGACAAACCATCTCATGCCAGAAACATTAGAAACAAGGCTAGGGCCCCAAATATCATAATGAACAAGGGTAAATGGCTCAACAATTTTATTAGAGCTAGGAGAAAAAGTTACCAAATGGAGTTTGGCAAACTAACAAATTTCACACTTAAAGATTCAATAGACTCTTGCAATAAAAGAAATGGGAACATAGACTTAAGCAAAGAGAATGGAGGATGTCTAACACGCTCGTGTTGACAGGAAGGTAGCACCTTTTGACCAAGACCTTTTTGGTCTCTTTAGTTCTTTCATTAATAAGATAGTATAACCCTCCCTATTCCTTGGCAAGTCCAACCGTCCTCCTTGGGGTAAGATCCTAAAAGACACTGTTGAGAATCAGAATGATATATTCTGTATTTATTGTAATAATTATATTTTATAGGCATATATCTGATTTAGGAAAAACTGAATATTCTGTAATTAATTCAATAAAGCCTATATAATCCTTCTTCCGTGGTGTATTCAGACACACGGTTTCTGTCTAATTTGTCTTTGTATACTGTTGTTCAATATGGTATCTAGAGCTAGGCAACAACATCTCGGAAACCGTCGTCACTGCCCGGTGGACCCACTGTCCCCGGTGTAAATTTTTTTTTTCGAACTACGTATAACTGGTTCTTCTCCGGCGACCTCCTCTTCTCCGACGACCGCATCTTCTCCGGCGACTTTTTCCGACCGCCACCGCCACCAATTTTTCGGTGACTTTTCCGGCCGCCGACACTACCTTTCGGAGCGTCTTTCGCTGATCTTTTCATCTCAAGCCACCGCCTCTCCATCCGAGCCTGCATGCGCCCCCACGCGCGGCTCCACTGACGGGCCAAACAGTAGCTCCTGACGGCGCGTGTAGGCGCGTGGCTCGCGGTTTCAGACCGATCTTTCACCGGCACTGTCGCACCTCTATGGTGACCATAACCCCTGAGTTTCGTCCCATTCTGAGCACTTGCGTTGGTACTGTTTGTGTTTTTCTCTTGCACGAACTGTTTGTGTTCGTGTTTGTTGGTACTGTTCGTGTTTTCCTCACCTCATGGCATCCACTGGAACACCAACACCAACACCAACCCCACCCATTTATTCTACCTTCTCACTCACTGTAAAGAAATTAGATGGCACCAATTATGCTACATGGTCCTCTGATATCTCCCTCTGGATAACTGGCCTGGGTTAAAAAGAACACCTCACCAGCACCAGTGATTCCGTAACTGCCACTGAGCGTCCACAATGGGTGAAGATTGATGCACAACTTTGCAGTGTCATTAAGTCCACAATATACCCCACTCTCAAACCTATTTTTCGACCTTATGACATGTGTGAATCAGTTTGGACTGAGGCACCCTCACTATACACCAACTCTACTCAGCGTCTCTTTGAGGTGTGCCGTGACTTGATGACCCTTATTGCACCGCAACGTCTTGATGGTCCTATGTCCACATATCTTGGACGTATACATGCTGCCTTGCACAAATATAATGAGCTTTTGCCACCTGCTGCATCCATTCCTGCTGAAGCTAAGAAAGAACTGGAGAATCGGAGTGCGTTCTTTATGACCCTTGCTCTTACGATTTACCACCAGAATATTTTCCTATACGTGACCAGATTCTTGGTTCTCCTGTTGCGCCTACGATGACTACTGCTTCTTCCGTATTACTTCGGATTCCATCTAAGTTCTCTACGGAGAATTCTGATTCAGCGTTGGGTGATACATCTGCTCTTGCATCCCAAAGCCATAACTCTAGTCGTCCTCAATCTGGGAAGAGTCGCCATAAGTGTGACCATTGTCACCGACCGAGACACACCATTGACCGTTGCTGGAAATTACACGGAAAACCCCCCCATTCAGTTAATGTGGCCCAGACACCGCAACTAGAGTCTACAGAGTCTACAGAGTCCGCAGATAAACCCCGTCCTACACCTGCTACCTATAAGGACTTTGTCAAGTGGTTTGAAGGACATCAGAACTCAGGTGCCACGGCTTCGGTCGCCCACACTGGTAAATCCATTGCTTGCGTCTCTCGATCTCCATCTTTAGGACCCTGGGTATTAGACTCCGGTGCCTCTGACCATATCTC
The DNA here is from genome assembly GCA_026413185.1 of Pueraria montana var. lobata. NCBI lineage: Eukaryota > Viridiplantae > Streptophyta > Magnoliopsida > Fabales > Fabaceae > Pueraria > Pueraria montana. The sequence goes on along the minus strand of CM048647.1, from coordinate 96,736,877 downwards.
CAGTAATCGCTCTCTATTTTCTTCTCTTTCCACTTCAGGTTATTTACCCACTATTACCTCTGCCAATGGTTCCCATACACAGTTACATGGCATTGGCACTACCCATCCCCTTTCCACCTTAACTGTTGATTCCGTTCTATATGTCCCTAACTGTCCCTTTAACTTGCTTTCTATAAACCGACTTACATAATCACATGACTTGATAGTCACTTTTACTAAAAACTCTGTGACATTGCAGGAACGGACTTCGGGACGGACGATTGGCACCGGATGTCAGTCTCATGGCCTCTACTACCTTAATGCGATGACCCCAATGTGCTCCACCTCAACTTCTCCTCTATTGATACATGCTCAAGTGGGGCATCCTGGTCTACCGAAGCTTCAACAGTTGGTTCCTAGTCTATCCAAATTAACTAGTTTACAGTGTGAGTCATGTCAATTAGGGAAGCATATTCGTAGTTCTTTTCCTGATAGAGTCAATCAAAGGGCTACCTCTCCATTTGCCTTAGTTCATTCAGATGTGTGGGGTCCCTCCCGTATTGTTTCACATTCTGGTTTTCGGTATTTTGTAACCTTTATTGATGATTTTTCACGTTGTACGTGGCTTTGTCTTAATTGTTCTCTTTGTTTGAAAAATTTTATCATGAAATAAAAACTCAATTTGGTATCCCTATCCGCTCTTTGCGCAGTGATAATGCACGTGAGTACTTGTCTCATCAATTTCAGGTTTTTATGGCCTCAAAAGGCATCCTTCATCAAACCTCCTGTGCTCACACACCTCAACAAAATGGTGTTGCTAAGCGCAAAAATCGACATCTCATTGAGACAGCTCGGACTCTTCTTATTCATAGCAATGTACCCCTACGGTTTTGGGATATTGCTGTTCTTACAGGCTGCTATCTCATCAATCGTATGCCATCCAGTGTCTTGTCAAATCAAGTACCACATTCTATTCTCTTTCCTAACCTACCCCTTCATCCTATTCCTCGACGTGTCTTTGGGGCCACCTATTTTGTTCATAATTTATCTTCGGGTCTAGACAAATTTTCTGCAAGATCCATCAAATGTGTTTTCCTTGGGTATCATCGGTCGCAGAAAGGTTATCGTTGTTTTTCTCCTACCTTGCAACGGTACTTTGTCTCTGCTGATGTCTCATTCTTTGAGTCTATTCTCTAATATGAGCCTTCAGCCAAAACTTCTCCCACCACTAGTACAGACAATATTGTCCCTCTTCCATCCATTACTCCAGTTGAGTCTGAGGTACATCAGGAGGTTCCCAACGAAGCACAACATATCATGCGACCTTTTCAGATATATCAGCGTCGCTCACGCCCTCCACCAGCCACTGAAACAGTTCGCACTGAGATAGTAGATGCCATGCCAGACTCTTCCCCAGTGTTGTCTCCGGTACCAGTTCCGGACCTGCCCCAAGACCTAGACTGGCCTATTGCTTTGCAAAAAGGTATTTGTTCCACTCGCAATCCTTCTCCTCACTATGTTAACCTCAGTTATCATTGCCTTTCTCCTTTGCACTATACTTGTCTATCTTCTGTTTCTTCTGTCTCTATTCCTAACTCTCCAGGTGAAGCATTAGCTCACCCTGAGTGGCGTCAAGCAATGATTGACAAGATGTGTGTTCTCCAAAGTACTGGTACCAGGGAATTGGTTCCTCTTCCATCTGGCAAGTCCACTGTTAGGTGTAAATGGCTTTTTACTCTCAAAGTTGGTCCTGATGGGAAAATTAATCATTTCAAAGCGCGTTTGGTTGCTAAAAGGTATACACAGATCTTTGGACAGGATTACACTGATACATTTTCTCTTGTGGCCAAAATGGCTTCTGTCTGTCTTCTCTTCTCCATGGCAGCTATTCGCCATTGGCAATTATTTCAGTTGGATATTAAAAATGCTTTTCTTCATGGCGACCTTGAGGAGGAAGTGTATATGGAGCAACCACCTGGATTTGTTGCTCAAGGGGAGTCTTCCAACATGGTTTGTCGCCTACGCAGGTCCTTATACAGACTTAAACAGTCCCCTCAAGCCTGGTTTGGCCGTTTTCGCATTGCTGTCCAGCAATTTGGTTTGATTCGCAGTGAAGCTGATCACTCTGTATTTTATCGCCATTCACCTCAGGGATGTATCTATCTCATTGTCTATGTGGATGACATTGTCATTACTGGAAGTGATCAACATGGCATTATCAGCTTGAAACAGTATCTCTCACGCCAGTTCCAGACTAAAGACCTTGGTAAGCTTCGATATTTTCTAAGTATCGAAGTTGCTCAATCCAAGGATGGTTTAGTAATTTCTCAAAGGAAGTATGCACTTGACATCCTGGAAGAGACTGGCCTATTAAATGCCAAGCCAGTAGACACACCTATGGATCCTAGTATCAAGTTAATACTTGATCAGGGGGAGCCTTTCTCAGATCCTGGGAGATACAGGAGGTTGGTTGGAAAGTTGAACTACCTCACGATCACTCGCCCAGATATTGCCTTTGCAATTAGTGTGGTAAGCCAGTTCTTGAACTCCCCTTGTCAAGATCACTGGGATGCAGTTATCCGGATCCTGAAATACATTAAGAAAGCCCCTGGCAAAGGCCTTATTTATGAAGACAGGGGACATGCTCGAGTTGTTGGATACTCATATGCTGACTGGGCAGGCTCACCCAGTGATAGGCGATCCACATCTGGATATTGTGTGTTGATTGGAGGTAACTTGGTATCTTGGAAAAGCAATAAGCAAAAGGTTGTAGCAAGATCAAGTGCTGAAGCAAAATACAGGGCGATGGCTTTAGTGACTTGTGAGCTTATATGGCTGAAACAGCTCCTCAAAGAGCTCAAGTTTGAAGAAACCACTCATATAACACTTATATGTGACAATCAAGCTGCTCTACATATTGCCTCCAATCCTGTCTTCCATGAAAGGACCAAATATATTGAGGTTGATTTGCATTTTATTAGAGAAAAGATTGAATCAGGGGACATCATCACAAGTTTTGTCAACTCTAGTGACCAGTTGGCTGATATCTTCACTAAGTCTCTGTTATAATTATGTGTATCTTTTGATAGATTTTCTGTTTAGCTTTCTTAGTTTTCCTGTTTATCTTGTTGTAGAAGACAGCAGTATGTCTTGTCTTGTCACGCTGTCTCTCTCTCCTTTTTGGTGTATATATATGTGTTGTTTGAATGAAATAAAGCAAGCTTGTGAGTGAACTGTTAATTTCTCACAAAAGTCACAGCTTCAAGTTGGCATCAGAGCGGGTCGTATCCGCCGCCGTCAGTGCCGCCGTCCGCCGCCGGCCGTCTCCATTTCCGGCCGCCGTTTCAACCGGCGACTACAGGGTTTTGTGCGCCTCGAAGAGCGCAACCTAGCCCAACTAATCGCGTGACCAGAAGCCCCGCCACGCGCCGCTCCCGTGCTAGCCAAACACCGGCGCGTGACCACCACGCGCCGCCTTCCCGTAGCCGGAATCGCGCCTGACTGCTGCCGGCCGCCTCGTCGGACTCTCCTAAGTCCATATCAGCCCTCAGTTTTTGGTTTCGACGCTTCGAACGTGTGATCTTGTGCCTTCCTCTTATCTCTCCTTTAGGTTTTTGGTCTTTGAGTAAAAATGACCTCGTCTGGACCAGTGCTTTCATTCTCCGGAACTCCTACCATCACAACGGCAAAGCTCAACTGGAAAAATTACTTATCCTGGTCTACTTCAGTGGAACTATGGTTTCTCGGTCAAGGGCACCATGACCACCTTGAAAAAGGTGCTGAGGCAGTCCCAAACGATAAAAGACCTGAGTGGGAAAAGCTGGATATCAGCTCTGTGCTGTCTTATGGCAATCAGTTGAGGCAGATGTTCTGGAGATTCTTAGATCGTTCAAAACATGCTGTTCATTTTGGAAGAAGGCTCGAGAAATCTTTGCCAATGATATTCAGAGTTTGTTTTATGCAACCATGAAGGTCACAACCCTCAAGCAAACCAGCCACGACATGATTGCACACATAGGTAAAGCTCGGGCTGCAGTGGAAGAGTTGAAGAGGTTCCTTGTGGCTGAGTCGCTGGAGGAAGTCAATAGGAAGCTAGATAAGTTCTATATGGTTCTTATCTTGAGGAGTCTACATTCAGACTTTGATCATGTGCGTGATCAAGTTCTTGCTGGAGATCAAGTTCCATCGATGGATTCTCTCATCACTAGGCTGCTTCGTGTGCCTCATGCGCTGAAAGAAGAAAATCCAGCTGATACAGTGGAAACGTCAGCCATGGTTGCACCTCGTGGGAGAGGGGGAGGCCGTAACGGTAGAGGAGGTCGCAGTGGAAGAGGTGGACGCCCTCAATGCACATATTGCAAGAGGATCGGCCACACCCAAGAGAATTGCTACTCCTTGCATGGCTTCCCTGACAAAGTAGCCCAGGTAGCTCAGACAGAAAAATCAGAGTCTAAGTTCTCTGATGAAGAGTATCAAGAGTATTTGAAGCTGAAATCTGAGAAATCCAGCAGCCAGGCTTCATCTTCCTCTGTACCATGTTATTCGACAGCATGTATTTCTCAATCTATTGACGGTCCCTGTCCTTGGATACTTGATTCAGGTGCCTCTGATCATATTTCTGGTAACAAGTCCTCTTTTACATCCATTTCTTTTCCAAAAATTCCTCATCTTGTTACTGTAGCTAATGGTTCCAAAGTTGCAGCTCAAGGAAGTGGTCAAGTCTCTTTATCTTCCTCATTAAAGTTGGATTCTGTTTTGTTTATTCCTCAGTGTCCCTATAATCTAATTTCATTGAGTCAGTTAACTCGTTCATTAAATTGCTCAGTAACCTTTACCGCTAATTCTTTTGTTATTCAGGAACATGGCACGGGTCGACTGATTGGAGAAGGACGTGAATCACGAGGACTTTACTACTTGAAGTCCAACTTTTCTGTTTCCTGTTCTGCAACTTCAAACCCCAAACTTTTGCATGATCGTCTAGGTCACCCAAGTCTACCAAAATTGAAAATGATGGTCCCTAGTCTGAAGAATCTTCGAGTCCTAGAATGTGAGTCTTGTCAACTAGGAAAACATGTTAGGTCATCATTTCCACAAACTGTTCAAAGATGTAATTCAGCTTTCTCTACCATTCATTCTGATATTTGGGGACCAAGCCGTGTTACATCTTTTGGTTTTCGATATTTTGTAACCTTTATTGATGAATTTTCTAGATGTACTTGGGTCTATTTAATGAAAGACAGATCTGAACTTTTGCCTATCTTCATGTCCTTCCTCAATGAGATTGAAAACCAATTTGGAAAAACAATTAAGATTTTCAGAAGCGATAATGCCAAAGAGTATTTCTCATGATTTTTTTTCTTTTTTATCCTCAAAAGGCATTCTACATCAATCTACATGTCCCCATACACCACAACAAAATGGTATAGCAGAAAGGAAAAATTGTCATCTTCTTGACACCGCACGTTCACTAATGTTAGCCTCTCATGTTCCTACACACCATTGGGGGGATGCGGTGCTTACTGCTTGCTTCTTAATTAACAGAATGCCTTCCTCTTCCCTTGGAAATCAAATTCCTCACTCAATCATTCTCCCTCATGATCACTTATTCCATGTTCCACCTAAAGTGTTTGGCTGTACTTGTTTTGTCCATGATCTCTCTCCTGGTTTAGACAAACTCTCTGCCCGAGCAATCAAGTGTGTCTTTTTAGGTTATTCTCGTCTTCAAAAGGGTTACAAATGCTACTCTCCATCTACCAGGCGATATTATATGTCTGCAGATGTAACTTTCTTTGAAGACACACCCTTCTTCCCATCATCTATGGACCATTCTTCTTCCATTCAGAATGTACTTCCAATTCCCTCTCCTTGTCCTCTAGGTACCTCAAACCAAGATGTCAGTGAAGTTCCATCTTCTCCACCACATCCGACTGAAGTTGCTCCTCCACCACTTCTTACATATCAACGCAGGACACAGCCAGTTGGTTCTACAGTACCTGAAGCTTCTCCTCATGATTCTCATCCTTCTTCAATCAATCCTCAAGCCATGGATCCTGCTACCTCTCATCCCTCTGATTCAGACTGGCCCATTGCCATCCGAAAAGGTACTAGATCCTCTCGTAATCCTCATCCTATCTATAACTTTCTGAGTTATCATCGTTTGTCTCCTTCATATTCTTCCTTTGTTTTCTCTCTATCTTCGCATCCTGTCCCTTCTAATATTCATGAGGCACTTAGTCATCCTGGATGGCGACAGGCTATGATTGATGAAATGAAGGCTCTTGAACATAGTGGTACTTGGGAACTTGTTCCTCTTCCTCCTGGCAAGAAGGCTGTGGGTTGTAGATGGGTCTACGCAGTTAAAGTTGGGCCTAATGGTGAGATTGATCGGCTTAAGGCTCGATTAGTAGCTAAAGGCTATACTCAGATATATGGCCTTGATTATTGTGACACTTTCTCTCCGGTAGCTAAGATCACTACTGTTCGTCTGTTTCTTGCTATGGCTGCCATGCGTCATTGGCCTCTCCATCAGCTTGATATTAAAAATGCATTCCTTCATGGTGACCTTGAGGAAGAAATTTATATGGAGCAACCTCCTGGGTTTGTTGCTCAGGGGGAGTATGGTCTTGTGTGTAAGCTACGTCGATCTCTCTATGGGTTGAAGCAATCTCCTCGGGCCTGGTTTGGTAAATTCAGTCATATTGTTCAACTTTTTGGGTTGAAACGAAGTGAAGCTGATCATTCTGTTTTTTATTGTCATTCATCCCCTGGGAAATGTGTTTATTTGATAGTATATGTTGATGATATAGTGATTACAGGGAATGATGCTACTAAGATTGTCCAGCTAAAGGAGCACTTATTCAGTCATTTCCAGACCAAAGACCTGGGATATTTGAAGTACTTCCTTGGTATTGAGGTGGCTCAGTCAGGAGATGGTGTTGTGATCTCACAGAGGAAGTATGCTCTTGACATTTTGGAGGAGACAGGCATGCAGAATTGTAGACCTGTTGATAGCCCTATGGATCCGAATCTGAAGCTCATGGCGGATCAAAGTGAAATTTATCTTGACCCCGAGAGATATAGGAGACTTGTGGGAAAACTCATTTATCTCACCATTACAAGACCTGATATTTCCTTTGCTGTTGGAGTGGTGAGCCAATTTATGCAAAACCCCCGTGCTGATCATTGGAATGCTGTTATACGTATTCTTAGATACATAAAGAGAGCTCCGGGACAAGGATTGCTCTATGAAGACAAAGGTAACACACAAATATCTGGGTATTGTGATGCAGATTGGGCTGGCTGTCCCATGGATAGGAGATCCACATCAGGATATTGTGTCTCCATTGGAGGAAATATTATTTCTTGGAAAAGCAAGAAGCAAACTGTTGTTGCTCGATCTAGTGCAGAGGCTGAATACAGATCTATGGCTATGGTTACATGCGAACTTATGTGGGTTAAACAAATTCTTGAAGAGTTGAAATTCTGCAAAGTGGTGCAAATGAAGTTATACTGTGATAATCAGGCTGCTCTTCACATTGCTTCAAACCCAGTCTTCCATGAGAGGACCAAGCACATAGAGATTGACTGTCACTTTATTCGGGAGAAGCTACTATCCAAAGAGATTGTCACTGAGTTCATTAATTCTAATGATCAGCCAGCAGATATTTTGACTAAGTCCTTAAGGGGTCCTAGGATTCAGTTTATATGTTCCAAGCTTGGTGCATACGATTTATATGCTCCAGCTTGAGGGGGAGTGTTATAATTATGTGTATCTTTTGATAGATTTTCTGTTTAGCTTTCTTAGTTTTCCTGTTTATCTTGTTGTAGAAGACAGCAGTATGTCTTGTCTTGTCACGCTGTCTCTCTCTCCTTTTTGGTGTATATATATGTGTTGTTTGAATGAAATAAAGCAAGCTTGTGAGTGAACTGTTAATTTCTCACAAAAGTCACAGCTTCAAGTGTCTCTAAGGGGACCTAGAATTGATTACATTTGTAACAAGCTGGGCACATATGACCTATATGCTCCAGCTTGAGGGGAAGTGTTGAGAATCAGAATGATATATTCTGTATTTATTGTAATAAATATAGTTTATAGGCATATATCTGATTTAGGGGAAACTGAATATTCTGTAATTAATTCAATAAAGCCTATATAATCCTTCTTCCGTGGTGTATTCAGATACACGGTTTATGTCTAATTTGTCTCTGTATACTGCTATTCAATACACACAATGAGAAGGAAAGGTCGCAGCACAATTTTGGGCTTTAGTAAGCTTATGAATAGAAATCAAGTTATTGGTGAGTTTAGGGACATGAAGCACATTATTCAATTGTATAGAATTGAAAAGTTCAACAATTCCACACCCCATAACTGAGGTACAAGATCCATCGACAACAAATATATGGTGAATTTTAAAGGAAGGATTGTAGGATAAAAAAATGACAAGAATAAAAAGTCATGTGATCAATGGAACTAGAGTCGATGATCCATACATCTCGAGCAGTAGTACTAGATGCATTAAAGGATTGAGAATAAAATTTCTTGCCCGTAACTGTTATGGAACAAAAACCAGAATGCTTACTCAAAGTCTAGGTTGTTTTTGGTGGCCAACATGATAAAAGGTTATGAAATCTAGTTGCTGAAAAACAAGTCTGTGAAGATAACAGAAACTTCAGGTCCTGGCAGATCGGCAGGAGATGCTCCCGTTGGTGGTGGCTCTGCCAGAAAAACTTGCCGGAAATTTTCCGACAATGGTGGCAAAAGATTGATGGACAGAAACCATTTTAAGCACAATGAAGGTGCTAAGGCAACAACAAATGCTACAAAAAGTAACCGCAATTACGATTGGTAGGGCCTTCTTTGTGGCCACAATGGCACAATCAAGACGACAAGAGTTTTGATGTGGAAGTAGAGCCCCCAAATCAGGAGCTCTAATACCAAGTTAAAAATGAGAAAACTGAACACTATTTTCTAATTTTTAAGGACAAAAACTAATGCTCTTATTTATAGACTAAGCCTAATCAATGATAATCAAGAAACAAGGGAAAAATATCTACCCTAATAATTATAGATATGTACAAATAATGAAAAATACTCTATCCTAAATATAATCAGGAAATAAGGGAATAGTATCTACCATAATAATCATAGATGATATATACAAATAATAGAAAATATTCTATCCTAAATTGCGGAACTTTATATATTTCCAACAATATGTATTGTAGTAAATATCTTTGATATATATCAATGAAATATTAAATAATTTTGGATTGATAAAAAAAAAATTAATATATGATCTATATGATAGAACTTAGCAATCTGATAGTGGATTTTGAAATAAAATTATCTAGTAAAGTTATTAAAAGGCATAAGATTGAGTTTGGCTTACACTGATGAAAACCAATCCCCCCTCATGTGTGTGTTTGTGTGGTTTTTAGTATGCTTCTCTTTTATCTCTCTTGCAAGAGTCATAAAAGTACATGATTTGGGTTGACAATCCACAAAAACAAGATAACAAGAATAGTGACAACTGACAACAGTAGAAACACATACCTGAGACTAATTGTCGAGAAGAATTTGGACGTCGCTGTTGGGCTAATGCTTGCACAATAGCATCCTCCACCTTGCAAAGGAACATGACAAAAAAAAAAAAAAACTTAGATGACTAAATTGCCTGTAACTGAGGAACATGAAGCAAACCTTTAAATATTTGAAGAAAACCTTTAAGGAAGCAAGCTCCTTTAGTCCCATTTCAACTGAAAGCATACTTTCAATATTTCCTTCTCCAGTAAGATCATTTAAGTCAGGAACAAGTTTGCTCCTATTTTCTGTTGCATCATCACCTGCTTAAAAATCACAACAATTATCTTTAGAAAATTCACACATCCATGCAATAGAATAATGAAAATCATCACTATAAGAAAAAATATAACATAGAGCATAGATTTGCCCTACTATGCAGCCAAACTAATATGAACTGTAGAGTCCAAGTCTGTATTTCATGCCTTTTTCCCAGCATTCCTCCTTAGCCTTTTGTCCAGCAGAAACAACGACCTCAAACGGAAGAGGGGCTAAGGATGACCAAAGTTCATACTTTGAAACTGCAACATCTGCACAGATGCCTATAAACCATGGAAAAAGTTACAGTAGATAGAAGACAGCAGTAAGTGAATCATGAAATTATTCACTTATCCAAATCGGCTGAATTCAAACTAGATATACAGGCAAAGTATAATTTTATAAGCATACAATCATACAAAAATTATAAAACTGATACTTAAAAGCTTTGGTAATGTATTCCAGTGCTGCTAAGCCTAAGAGATGCTTTTGAGTTTAGCCTCATCACCAGAAGAAAAACAAAAAGGAAGATAAATCACCACCTACAGTAGCTTAGTTTATTTTGCAGCTATATGTCCCAATGTGCAAGCAAGCCCAATATGTAATCATCACTCATTAGTTTAACAATAATACTAACATGCATAAATGGTGAAAAGATTATAATAAGCAGCTCTGAAAGCTTATTTAAGTTCTGTCAAAAGTGATTGACATATGGAGCCAATTGATATTAAAATGACTCATTAGTCATGTCAAGAAGAGATGCAATAACGCTACTTGAGATTTGAATAGAAGTGCTTGAGTGTCTATTACACTCAGCTGAAGCTTTTCATAAATATATAAAAGAGGCAAAGTCAAGATAAGTACAAAAGGCAACAGCAGAGGTGCAGACTGAGGCACCCTGCAATTCGGCTAAAACAGAAAAAGAAAAGAGGATACAGCTGGCTCACAAGACCAAAAAACATAAAATATAAAATATACATGTGTTAATTCAACACTCCCCCTCAAGCTGGAGCATATAAATTATATGCTCCAAGCTTGCATATAAACTGAATCCTAGGTCCCCTCAAGGATTTAGTCAAAATATCTACAAGTTGATTATTTGAGCCAACAAATTCGGTTGTAATCTCCTTGGACAATAGCTTTTCCCACACAAAATGGCAGTCAATCTCTATGTGCTTAGTTCTCTCATGAAACACCGGATTAGAGGCAATGTGGAGAGCTGCCTGGTTATCACAGTACAACTTCATTGGCTGAATTTCACAGAACTGGAGTTCTCGAAGGAGTTGTTTGATCCACACCGACTCATATGTAGCTGATGCCATGCCTCTATATTCTGCTTCTGCACTAGACCGAGCAACATTAGTTTGCTTCTTACTCTTCCAAGAGATAACATTTCCACCAATAGAGACACAATATCCTGTGGTAGAGCGCCTATCTATGGGAGAACCTGCCCAATCAGCATCACAATATCCAGAGATTTGAGTATCTCCTTTATCTTCATACAATAGTCCTTGACCGGGAGCCTTTTTGATATACCTGAGAATGCGAGTCACAGCATTCCAGTGATCAACATAAGGAGCCTGCATAAACTGACTAACAACTCCCACTGCAAAGGAGATATCAGGCCTGGTAATAGTGAGGTAGATGAGCTTCCCAACCAGTCTTCTATATCTCTCTGGATCTAAGAATGGTTCACCTTGTTCTGCCATTAACTTCATTTGGGTCCATAGGATTATCAATGGGTCTACAATCAATCATACCTGTCTCTTTCAAAATATCCAAGGCGTACTTTCTCTGTGAAATGACAATGCCTTTATTGGATTGAGCCACCTCTATACCAAGGAAGTATTTCAAGTTACCAAGGTCCTTAGTTTGGAAGTGAGAGAATAAATGTTGTTTTAAATGGCAGATTTTTTCAGTATCATTTCCTGTGATTACTATATCATCAACATAAACAACTAGATAGACACATTTCCCAGGAGAGGTGTGAGTGTGACAATAAAAAACAGAGTGATCTGCTTCACTGCGTTTCATCCCAAAACACTGCACAACATGGCTAAACTTCCTAAACCAAGCTCTTGGAGACTGTTTAAGTCCATAGAGAGATCGTCTAAGTTTGCAAACTAGATCAGACTCCCCCTGAGCAACAAACCCAGGAGGTTGCTCCATGTAAATCTCTTCTTCCAGTTCACCATGGAGAAAGGCATTTTTAATGTCCAACTGATAAAGTGGCCAATGACGGATAGCAGCCATGGCGAGAAAAAGACACAGTAGTGATCTTAGCTACTGGAGAGAAAGTATCACCATAATCAAGACCATATATCTGAGTGTAGCCTTTGGCTACTAAGCGAGCCTTAAGACGATCGACTTCACCATTAGGACCAACCTTAATAGCATAGACCCATCTACAACCAACTGCCTTCTTTCCGGGAGGAAGAGAAACCAAATTCCATGTACCACTGTGTTCAAGAGCCTACATTTCAGCAATCATGGCTTGTCGCCATCCAGGGTGAGCAAGTGCTTCATACACATTTTTTGGAATTGTAAGAGAAGACAAGGAGGAAATAAAAGAAAAATATGAAGGAGACAACCGATGATAGCTCAAACAATTATAAATAGGATGAGGATTGCGAGTAGACCGAGTACCTTTCCTAGAGCAATGGGCCAACCTGTGTTGTCATCATGAGGAGGTGAGGATGGAGAAGGATCCGTCGTAGGGGCGATTGAGGAAGGACATGAATCAGAAGAATCTTCATGTTTTACAGGGCTAGCTCTCTATGTTCTATTCTGCTCTGTAATGAGAGGAGGTGGAGATAACTCAAGTGGATTGTTGATTGGAAGGTGAAGTTGACCTTCTACTTGGTTGGAGTTCTCACAAGTAAGAGAAACCACTGGACTAAAGGATGGGATAGGTAATACCTGTTGTACAGAATTGGGATCTTGCATGGAGGAAGAAAAGAAAGGAGTTTCTTCAAAAAAGGTAACATCAGCAGACATATAGTGTCTTCTAGTAGTTGGAGAGTAGCATTTGTACCCCTTTTGAAGACGAGAGTATCCGAGAAACACACATTTGATAGCCCTTGCAAAAAGCTTATCAAGACTCGTAGAGACATCATGCACAAAACAGGTACAACCAAAAACCTTAGGAGAAACATGATATAAAGGTTCCTTAGGAAAAATGATTGAATGTGGAATCATGTTTTTAAGAGATGAAGAGGGCATCCTATTTATTAGATAACAGGTAGTGAGAACTGCATCACCCCAATGATGAACAAGAACATTTGCATTAAGCAATAAGGTTCGTGCAGTCTCAACTAGGTGTCTATTTTTCCTCTCAGCTATGCCATTTTGTTGTGGTGTGTGAGGACATGTAGACTGATGTAAAATACCCTGTGAAGATAAGAAAGAAGAAAAATTTGAAGAGAAATATTCTTTGGCATTATCACTATGAAGAATTTTAATGACTTTCCTAAATTGGTTCTTAATCTCATTAAAAATGGACATGAAAATAGACAAAGTTCATATCTATCTTTCATTAAATACACCCAAGTACATCGAGAATATTCATCAATAAATGTAACAAAGTATTTGAATCCAAAAGATGTTACAAGGCTTGGTCCCCAAATATCAGAATGGATGGTAGAAAAAATCGAGTTACATCTTTTTTCAATTTGCTTAGGAAAAGAAGACCAGACATGTTTGCCTAATTGACATGATTCACAATCCAACATTTGTAGTTTGTTGAGATTAGGAACCATCATCTTCAATTTTGCTAAACTTGGGTGACCTAGGCGATCATGCAAAAGTTTTAGGCAAAACAAGACACAGAAGGGCTTGCATCAAGATAATAAAGACCTCTTGATTCATGTCCAACGCCAATCAGACGGCCCGTACCATGTTCCTGTATGGTAAAAGAATTAGCATCAAATGTTACTGTACAATTCAAAGACCGAGTCAACTGACTTAGAGAGATTAAATTGAATGGACAATTTGAAATATACAAGACAGATTTTAAGTTAAGAGAAGGAGAGAGAGAAACTTGACCAACACCTTTGGAGGCAACTTTAGCACCATTTGCTAAGGTAATTACGTGAGGGAATTTTGGAGAAGACATTGAAGTAAATAAAGAATCATTACCAACAATGTGATCAGAAGCACCTGAATTAATTACCCACGGACCTTGACTTCCCATAGACTGAGAGATGCAGGCTGTTGAGACACTAGGTGTGGAGGATGATTGAGCTTGGTTATTTGCCTTTAACTGCAAGTACTCCTAATATTCTTCCTCAGAAATTTCCTTATAACTTTTCTGTTCAGATTTTTCATATTTAGACACATTGGCTATCTTCTTAGGAAAACCATGCAAAGAGTAGCAGGTTTCTTGTGTATGACCCATTCTCTTGCAATATGAGCATTGAGGATGACTGCTTCTACCACCTCGACCACCTCGATTTCCACGACCTCCCCTTCCCCTAGAGGATACCATAGCAGATGATTCAGCAGCTTCAAGAGGACTACCATCATTTTTCAGAGTAGGAACACAGAGGAGACGGGTGGCTAAATCTTCCATTGAGGGAACATCATGTGCAGTCAAAACTTGATCATGAATGTGATTAAAGGCTGGGTTCATACCACGAAGGATCATGACCATATACAAATTGTCAAGCTTCTTCTTTATCTCTTCCAAAGAATTAGCCTCTAAAAACATTTTTAGCTCTTCCACAGCAGCTTGGGCCTCAGCGACATATGAAACCATATCATAATCTATTTGCTTAAGAGAGGCCAATTTTTTATTAGCATCAAACATACGCTGAACATCATTAGCATAGATTTTCTGAACTTTCCTCCAAAACAAACAACAAGTCTTGAATGCTCTGAGATTCACCAAGATTTTTTGTTCTGCTGACTGCCATAGCATGGCACAAAGTTGAAAATCAAGTTTCTTCCACTGTGCACTATCCTCTAGTGATAGATCACCAACTTCCTTTTCCAAATGCTCCTGGTGTCCCTGACCAAGAAACCAGAGCTCAATAGATGCAGACCAAGAAAGGTAGTTCTTTCCATTAAGTTTTCCAGTAGTAATAGGAAGCGTTCCAGAGATAGCAGAAGCTGGACAAGTAGACGCCATGTTTGGAAGCTCAAGGAGTTACCGCAAAACAGAAAAAGAAAAGGAGAAGAATGAGAACCCACTACTTTTTACAGGGAAAGAGAACGACCCACTGCCTGAAAGGGGTCAGGGAAGCTCCGACGAGTCCTACGGTGGCGTCGTGGTGGCGTTCTGGTGTCGGGAGAGTGGTGCATGAGATGCAAGTGCCTATCTGGGCGAATCACGAAAAGGGCGCGTGAGATAGTGTCCTTAGGATTCTGGACTTGCGACAACTAGGGTTGAGTCGCGCTTTGAGAGGCGCACCTAACCCTAGGATCACCGGAAAAAATGGTCGTCGACGGACGGCAGATTCCGGCGAGTTGGATGCCGGTGACTGGGACAACAGAGCGGGATCGTACCCGCTCTGATACCAACTTGAGATTTGAATAGAAGTGCTTGAGTGTCTATTACACTCAGCTGAAGCTTTTCATAAATATATAAAAGAGGCAAAGTCAAGATAGGTACAAAAGGCAACAGCAGAGGTGCAGACTGAGGCACCATGCAATTCGGCTAAAACAGAAAAAGAAAAGAGGATACAGCTGACTCACAAGACCAAAAAACATAAAATATAAAATATACATGTGTTAATTCAACAACGCTATTCCAAAAAAAAAAAAAAGAAGCTAAAACAGACAGTGGCTTACCATATTTTGCAGCTAAACCCCAATAACGAGCAAGCCAACACCTCTTTAGAACAACTTCTTCCTGACAAGAAAAAATTCTATATAACAAGTTTTCCAAATAACTAACAAATACCAATTTACTCCTGCAACTGTGGAAGTATATACCATTTCTTTCTGAGTTAATATCATTCTTTGAGTCATTGATCGAAGAGCTTTTACTTCAGATTCAGCTCCATTTAGCTGTCTCACTGCAGCCTCAGTCTCAACTTTTGCATTCTATTCAGAGGAAATAATTAAATATATATGGCAGCCTGTGTAGAGAATGTTAAAAAAAATGGCATATTCACCTCAATTTCAGCCTGTAGAGATGTGATTTCCTTATCAACTCCATCGTTAGAGTCTTTGGCATTTTTAAGCGCAGCCTGAGAAATATAAAGCTGTATTGGAGGCATTTTTTCACTAGGGGATTAAGCAAGAAATGGAACATCCTACTATGTTGGTAAACAATATCTCCATTCTCTAAATAGTATAAATTAACTATGTTCACAGTTTGTATAATATACAGCTCTACAGTGCAAGTTATCTCCACATTACCTCTCTTTGACGCAATGCTGCTTCCTTTCTGCAATTCAGTAATATGGGGGTGTCATACACACTACTATGTGAAGGAAAACCCATTTGCAACAGTTTTAACTTTAATTCACTCACCTGCTCAAGAGTTTGGCTTCCAAAGATACACCTTCTCCAAGGGAAGCAACCTACAAAGTCAGAAAATAGATTAAAAACTGCACATGCAGACTTGACAGGCAGGGACCATTGGGCAAAAGGCCACATTCTCCTAGCATAGCATAGTAAATTATAATAGCCAACTGGGAGCATAAATACAACCCAGTCTAGCCAGGTAAAAATGATGCTAATTATGCTCGACAATAGACAATCTCAAATTAAAAGCAAGAGGAAAATATGGGTAAAATATGTTTTTGGTCCCTCTAAAATTTTCGAAGTTTGGTTTTAGTTCCTCTAAAATTTTTTTGTGTGTTTTTCGTTTCTCTAATCCTCAAGCGTTATCTAAACCACTTTGAGAACTAAAAGTGGTACATTTCAAAATTAGAGGGACAAAAATTGGACAAAAAAATTTAAAAGGACTAAAACCGAACTTTGAAAATTTTAGACGGGTCAAAAACATATTTTACCAGGAAAATATTATTAATCACAAACATTTCAGTAAGCAAGTACAAATTAGGGACTCCTGTTGCGTCAACCAAGAACAAGCAGACCATAATTCAGAAGACCATAGTCAATACGTGGAAACTAAAGTACTGTACACTAAAAAATAAATAAAGCCAGCACCTGCTTCTCAAGCTCCCTTACTCTGGCCTCTGATTCCTTGCATCTCTCTTCCTCGAGTCTGAGCTGCATTTTAGAAACACTTGAATACACTTATAAATGATGTGAGTCCATTCACAAGTGGGAGAAAACAAAGTAGATCATAGTACCTTGTCTAGAATACTTTCATTCTCTTCCTGCAGCATATCAACCTGCAGGTAGAGCAGAGATTTGTTCAAGTGAATTAAGAATGGTGTGGTCCTCAAATGAATTCTCTTTCATAGAAAGTTAGAAACATGAAAACAATATTTGGCAGAACAAAGTAATGAACCTCATCACGAAGTGCAGAAGCCTCACGCTGGTCTCCTGAATCTTTTGGTTGAACGAGTCCAGTATCAAACGGGAATCTGTAAATTTTCCATTAAACTTGTTACATAAAAAAAGAAGAAGAAGAAAAGGACTAAAGCGGTAATGGAGTCCCGAATTGTTAATGTATTTTAGGAGGTGGTTCTATATAAGAATGAAGGGGCGGCATGATACACATAAAATGGATCTATTAGTTATAAGAGAAGATATGAAGTAAAGATGCAGAAAATGTGAAGGGGAGAAATTACCTTTTATCTTTGGGCCTATTATTATGAATGCCAATGGGAGGGTCTAAGGGCGGAACAGGAGCTGGAGTCCTGAGGCTTAGCGGTGGTCTATTACTAGCAGGTGGTGCTGGAGCTGGAGCTGGTGCGGGGCGAAGATACATTGATTCTTCAACGAGGTTGCGAGCTAACTAATAATTAAGAGGAAAGCAAGTTAGTTAAATATGGATGGAAAAATGTGGAGAGGAAGGGAAAGAATCGGACCGCAGGAGATGGAGATCTAGTGGTGGTGGATTTAGCAGAGGTCCTAGAAAGAGAGAGAGGTGGAGGAGCAGTGTAGCGAAATCCTAGATCATCTTCATCGTCGTCGTCGTCGTCGTCGGCAGTCTGAGAAGCCATGACCTGGGCGAGGCGCTGAGCGGCGGCTTTGGCAGCAACATTCTGAGTCCTTTTGACGGTTGAAATTCCTCCTCCTCCTCCTCCGGTGAGCGAAGAGGAACGAGAATGCCCGTTACGCGAGTGCGAGTGCGATGGTGACGACATCACATTCCCACCAGATTCACTGCTCCACTTCCGCTCCATCTCCCAATCCCAATCTCCCTTTCTTTGCAAAATTAATGTCTCTTTACTCGTTAGTTAGTAAGTAAGTAGTGCTTCAGTCTCACTGGGTCTGGGTCTGACTGAGAGAGACACTTTTTCTTTTTTTCCTTTTCTTTTTAATTCTATAAATAACAAATGGCAAAAATACACGGATTAAATACTAATCATATATCTACCGGTTACGGTTAAAATCATCTGGCAATTGCATCAAATAGGCATTTGAAGGACGGGTTCAGATTTTCTACAGCCCAGCAGCCTCTGCGGCAACATTTCAGCCATTCATAATTAATTATATAAATGTTTTTTTATACTTTCATTTTTAATAACCATTAGATATAAATTCAATGGCTAGGATCACTGCTTCAGAGGCAGTACCGCTGCAGAGAATCCAAACACTTTGAAAGACACCACATTGGTTGGTACAAGTGGTAGTGGTTTGTGTCCCTTAACCAAGTAGTCCAGGGTTCGAATGCTGGTGATGTCACTTTGGGTATAGAATTAACCATGTTGGGAGGGGAATACCCACCGCTCACAGTCTCCGGCGGAATTTAGTCATTACTTCTAACGATGAATAATTCGTATCAATACCATGATAAAATAAAAATTAAAAAAAAATAGGCATTTGAAAGCGATGGAAGAATTGCAATGGATCATGGACTAGACTAGCCCATTAATATTTGTTTCATATGATATCAGCAAACATGTTGAATAACTCGTCTGCTCTGATTAATTCAGCCTGCTCATAAACCACACTAGTTTCATGTGATTTTATTATTCCTTGAAGCCTTTTCACCGTATCTAGTTCTTGGTTAAAATCCTTATAGCTGTGTTCAAATACTTGATCAAATTTCTTCAAAAGTTTGATATTAGGCAGGCTATTTCATTATTTAAAAATAAGTTTTTAAATTACTTTTCTATTTAACCCACTCTCTTCTATCTTTCTTCTTCATCTGAGTCAGCCACCAGCGTAGCACTACCTTCAAAAAAGGTGTTAACCAAAACTTCCATCAATGACGTACGTTCAATGAGTAAGCTTTATGTGATATTATTGTTGATTCAAATTAAACTATGACGAGATAGGATGAACCCTGAACTAGTAAAATTATCCATCCCACCTGCACGGTGTCTAAGCGACTTGTGACAAAGACCTCAGTGATGCACAAGCACAAGCGCCTAAGCATGAGCCAGTGTGCATTGTATTGAGATTTGAGAACCACGCCGTGGTTTTTTAACATGTCAGTGTGCACATAGAGCCTATATTTACTTGTTTTACATAGAAAATTAAAACTGATTTTTATTTCAAATGATAAAAATAAGTGTCATAAAAATTTCTATCACGGAAATATTTTTTATAATGTATAATATATCGATTATTTCAAATAAGAGAAATTTAATACTTATTAAAAATTTGTTGAATAGTGTAATGATAGCCTAATATAGATATACTATAGGCTTAATTACATATTTTACCATTAAACAATTATGATTTCCTGAATTTTATCACTCAATTTTTTTTCATACATTTTACCATCATATTTTTTAATTTTCGCACATTTTACCAATCCCTTAAATGTGTAATGAAGTGTTGACGTCCCTAAAAATGACATCATTTTATTACCAACATGGTAATAAAATATGCAAAATTGAAAAACATGATGGTAAAAAGTGTAAAAATTGAAAAACGTCATGGTAAAATGTGTGAAAGAAAAAACTTTGGTGGTAAAATATACGAAAATTGAAAAACATTGTAGTAAAATACAAAAAAAAATGAATAATAAAATTCACGAAACGATGATAGTTGAATCGTAAAATTTGTAATTAAACCTATACTATATCGCTAATTTTATCCTGTTGAAGTTACTAACAGTTTGGGATGACTATTTGCAAAGAGAACACAATTTTTACCAATATGAAACTAGTATATTGTGATGAAAACAAAAAATATTCAAATCAAAGATACAGTATAATCATAATATTTCACAATGTAACATGTTAAATTTGGTTTAATTTTTAAAACATTTCATGCATGCATGCATGCATACGGTACATGCAATACTTGCACTTCATCAACCCTACTATAACATCACTCCTGCCTGCTTGCAATGTGAAAAACATTACAAAAGCCAGGGAATTGATACTGGTAAATTGTTGCATAAAATCCTACCTACCTTTTCATTCTACTACTACTCCTAAGGCAGAAAAAATAAGCAAGCACGATTTGAACTTTTAAGACAAATGAATTGAACTCGGTAAAAATTGTTACGACTTTTGAGTTGCTCCTAGAAATGATCATTTATTTTACTTTTGAAGGGAGAAATGATCATTTATTAGTTACTGCCAATTGCTATATTTGGATTCTTTAAAGTGAGAAATTTTAACTATTAATGAGAAAGTTATTGGTTGACATAAAAATCATGCATTTGTTAATATATATTCTATGGATTTTTTATTTGGATTTTCTTATATAAATAATACTGCATCCTCCTACACCTCAATTAATCCTTCTATTATTATTATTATTATTATTATTATATAAAGTACTTAGATGAAAAAATAAATATATTTAATATCTTGAAAATATAAAAAAAAAATACATATTTAATACTTTTCTCATTTAGTAATTAAGAAGATTATGATTCATGAAGAAGAGGTTGTAGTAAGATTTAGAATGATTTATGTCACTTTTCGCTCTAAAATGAACTACTACTCTCTTTAAGGAGCTAAATCTTTTGCTTGAACGCAAAATTCAACAACGCGATACATGGGCCTTTATTTCAATAAAAATAAAATAAACGCCCCCATTGATGGGTGAATTAACAATAATAACGACAGATTAAAGAATTATAAAAGGAATATTTACAGATTTGCAACTGTACCAAACTATGAGAAACAAAATTTGACCCTTGCGATGTTGAATAGAGGCATAGAGCTTATCTTCATATACTTGAAAGCAATTAATCTGCATAAGTACCATACCTGGGCCATTGGATTTTTTTAAAATAAGCATATACATCCCTGAAAACAGTAAATAAATATTCAAGTCTGTGTTAAACCAATTTTTCTTAGAGGATTATTGGTACTAAGAACAATAACAAGGCAATTTTTATATAAAATCATATTTCAATAGCAATATGATTTTGGGTTTACATATCCTCCAATTAAAAATAGAAGCCCCGCCTATTACACTTGCACATGTGTAAAAACATACCAAGCTAGTTTCTACAAGTTGGGATTAAATAGAATGGACTGGGAGGAACTAAATAATATAAAATTCATATCATTATTTGGATATTTTATGATAAAATAGAGTAAAGTTTCTATTCCATTGTTTCAGAAGTCTCATACAACCCAAACTTTGGGAGGAGGGGGAGCAAGAGTGTGGAGAAAAAACAGAGTATTGTTTGGAATAGGATGAAATAGAATCCATCATTCCGTTAGCGTTTGCCTTTTAAGAAATCCAAACAACAGAACTAATGGCATTTCATTTCAATCCTTTCTACCAATTTCAAACATAGTGAAGATCCCGTGCTTGAACTTCAAATAGATTCAATGCCAATGCACGTTTCTAGAATTTATTTGTATAGAGGTGTCTAATGATAGAACTTAATCAATATAAATGTTATCCTCCATCTCAACAGGGCATTCCAAGAACTTAATATTATAGGACTGAGTGTTAACCCTCATGTCCATTTTGTCTCACTTGAAACCAGATAATGAGAAGAAGGCTTTTCCATTTATACATGAAACTTCAATTATATTTAATAATTTATAACAAATACCTAATTAAACCATGAAAACAAAAAAGAAATAATTAAACAAAAGTATCCTATTTTAAATATTACCTCCTGACTAGACAGCCTGAGCAACAGTGTCAGAGCCATCTGATGATGGGTGACAAGTAGATAAAGCAATTTGCATCAGAGAAGGAGAATCAATATCCTCGGATATTGTTGATTTGTTAGGGTCTTCTAGTGGTCTTGACACATGTAATGCTGCAACTTTAGCACCACTAGAAGGTATGGAGAAACTTCGAGCCATGGCTAGAGGAGGCATTGGCAATGGAGATGCTGCATTTGATGTAACCAAATTATTTGGAGCAGAAAGTTGTTGACCTCGGGACACCAATGGACCTGAATGACCCACCAAACCTAAAAGCTTAGAATTGGATGGGGAAATGGTTGGAGGCCTTGGAAGTTCATGAAGCTCATTTATTTTAGGTGAAGATGAAAGAGGGGGAGAAGCACTACGAGATACTTTTGGAGATGATGATGGAGGATGAGGAATTGATGTCCGTAAAAGAGGTCCAGAAAACAATTGGACACTTTCTACCGAGACAGGCTTGGTTGGCCATGCATTACTTACCAATGGGCCAGAAAAAGCATGTCTTTTAATCTTTTTAGAGTAAGCGGTAACAAAATCATGATTTGAGGATAAATTACCATCAATTAAAGGAGGTGGCAGTCTTGAGTAGGCAGTATTGCTGTTACTCTCCTTGAGTACAGACTGTGCAGTCCTAACATTAGGACTAGAAAATCCCCCATCTCCAAAAATGTTTTCATATTTCTTTTGTTCCAGTGGGGATGAATGCCATAAATTCTTCATAGGCTCATTTAAATTTTTCTTTATTTTTGAAGGTACTTGATTACTTGACCTCGAAGATATTGAACTCTTCGCATCAACTGGTGTAGGCAGCACATATGAATTGAACTTCCGTGATAAAGTTGGCCGCATCTGTCTCAGCTTTTCACTAGAATCACGCTTATTATCAGCAAAAAGTGGGGCAGATTGGCTCGCTGACCTAACTCTGAAGGAGAATGAATTCCTGTGAAGCCTATCCAAGTTTTCCTGCATATTAAACAACATGCATTTTCATAAGAGTTCAAAAATTTTAGATTAGAAGGAAATTAAATAATCTTATTTCCAAATGCATCAAGAAGCTTCCACTTCAAGAGTCTTATATCAACATGTGAAATATTTCCGGTCCTAAATCCAAACAACCGAAGCTTTTGTTTTTCTTTACCTTCAAGCTTTTACAGTCGAACCTTTGGGAAATGTAAGTTCCACCAGGTTCAACTGCAGAGAAGCATGCACGACTCAACATGTCAAAACGAGAGTAATTAGGCCAACGTAAGTGCTTTATAGACGAAATTTAAAACCAAAAATATGGATCTGATCCAAAATATTAACAACCATAAGTTTAGTGTACAACTTCCATAGAATTATATGCATAGACAAGAGATATTAATATTCCAGCTTATCTTCTGGATGTTCTTAGTTCTTAATCCATCCAAACTGAATTAGTTGTGCACAAAAAAACAATAAATCACATCTGAAAACAAATATTATGGATGTGAAGTTCCTGTGCATAAGCCCATGACTACTCCACCTAGAAACTCTGATTCTCATGGATTCTGGTCCCTAAACAACAATACAACATAATATTTTTTCCCCTATTTTGATTTCACTCATTTTTTCTTTAGCGTGCTAGGATTTAAAACTGCATCTGTTAGGAATGAAACTAAAGAGAGGGGAGAGGATATGGGAGTGTATAACAGAAGGAATAAGAAAGGCTGTTAGAGGTTTAGATAGGATGTTAGGTGGATAGGAGGGCTAGTTGAGCCAGGGGTTAAATAACAAATTGTAAATTATATAGGGGAAGTATCTTTTGGGGAAAATAATCTGAACCAAGCACTGTGCTTTGGTGTAAAGGGGAAGCCGTTGGAGGAGAATACTTCCCTTGATTCTTTGGATCTCAATAACAGAAACACTTCTTTCTCTTTCCCTCTCACTCTAACCTTACTTCTTTGCCTCTCAATCTACCCAACTTCCCATCGCCATATCACTCATCCATCACCACATGTGTGCTCAATTAATTGCCTACTCATATTGATGCTGGTTTGTTGGGATGGCTGCTCAATCTTCAGAATGTTCATTTCTCAGTGTGATTGAAATATGCAAAAGGAAGAAAAAAAGATTACAAATTTCTAGTTATGGACGGTAGTCACCTTCATTGAGTTCTCTAATGTAGAAACATCTTGTTCGTGTTCATTTTGTGCAAAGTCAAAACTCAGCTCCCCATCATCATTCTCATCATGACTGTCATCATCATGATCTACATCATCATCTTCATCCTCATCCTCTCCTTCAATACCAATGAAGTGGTAATCAATGTGATGCTGTTCTGTTACTGATTCTACATGAGGCTCTGCTGTCTCAAGAGACTTAACTGCTTTCTTGAAGAAACACAACTGTTTTGGGGGATAAAGGAGAGCACAAATAAACATTCAAAATGAATAACTCTCCCAGATCTGAAAAAGAAATATTGAGAGTAAGCAAAACCTGAGCTGCATGGTGACGTGCTGCCTGTGTTAGAAGGCTCCACGATTGCCCTTGCTTCAGAGATTTCAAGCGGAAAACAAATAATGTAGCCTCCTCATCATATTCATCACGAGCAATTTGCAACTGCTGCAAGGAAATACTCTCTGCTTTTCCGCTTCTAGACCTACCTCTTTCTCTATATCTTGTTAACATGGACTCATATAGTTCTCTGCAGATTATACACCAAAAAGATAAGGCACGAATCACATTCAAAGACAAAAAGCATATCCAATATAACACTCCAAACCTTTTTTCATCACAATGTCGCTTCATCTCCTGCTTCAGCGTGAAGGAAAAAAAATTAGTATCGAAAATAATAAAGGGCCCTATGCAAAAAAGGATAAAGCAAGATATAGTAGATTCGACAAACACACTACCAATCTTGTTTGGATGAAATATAAGCATTGAAATACATCTATTGATTGGCCATAGTGTTAGAGAGTTAAAAGTATTAGTAATTTTAGGCAGAAAATAAATAAGGCTTGAAGACGTTAGAGATTGAATACAGCAGTTAGAATAGAACAAACCTCAACAATTCGAAGTTCATTGAGAAGAGAGTCTGAAGGAATGGTAATTGTCTGGGTGATATGAGAGCGCTGAAATTGCAAAGGAAAAAAAATTAGAAAATCATAGAGAGATTGTTGAAGTTTCAGAGGAGTAGTGAGTACTGACATAGTTATCAATAAGCTTCTGGAGTTGAAACTGCAATTTACCGAGCATTATGAGAACTTTGCCTGCATCCAAATCCAATCCAACAAGATATAGGTAGGAAGAGAATGAGAAAGTTAGTTGATAGATAGCACTAGCAGGGTATGATATCATATAAGTATGGGTATGAGAGGGAAGTGTATAGTATAGTACAGTACCGCTTTCTTCGTCGTCATGCAAGGCGGTTTTCTCAAGAAGGCAAGAGCCCAATTCTCCCAAGGACTCTGAGAATTCTGTAAGAAGAAACTTTGGATAATTATTATTATTATTATTTATCTTAAAAAATGAAAAATGGAAAATAGGAGAGTCAGCAGAGCAGACCATAAGCACTGTTGGCGGCCGCTGCTGCCGCGGAAAGCAAGCTATCGTAGCAGTCTCTAATGTCTTGCATGTCCTGCAGTGGACCAACATTTCAATTTGAACCCTAAAATTGTAAGAGAAAATGAAAAAAAAGCACCTTACCTGGGTAGCCTGAGCGAGCTCCTCTAACTGGGACAAAGGCATAATGTTTCTGCGGTCACGCTCATGCTTCTCTACTGCCAGAACTCCCAACTTTCTCAGAGACCTCTTCATCTTTCTTTTCTTTCTTTCGTATTTCTTCTATTCTATTCCTATGCAATTGCAAATCAATCAAACCCTCTCTCTCTCTCTCTCTCTCTCTGATAATTGATTAATTAGTGTTTTGCAAATTGAATTGAGTCACCGATACGATCAATACGAATTGATAGATTGAAAGTGGGTCGGTCGGTCGGTCGTCGCATAACAAGTTAAGTTTTGTTTTGTTTAGTTTATTTAACACTTATGACTTAACATACTATTACCATACGATACGAACTGAGCTGACCCCCCAATCCCAAATTCCAAATTCCAATTGCCCGTCCCATCAAGCAACTCCGCATCTTCTTTGCAGTCAGCAACCTCTTTCCCCCCACACACATTAAACTCTTTATTTCATTATTAATGTCTTTTGTTCTTTCTTGACTTTTTCCTTTCCTCTACCGCGTTTCTCTTCGATATTTATTTTTTCTGTTTTTAATCAAATGATTTTTTTTTTTAAATTATTTACAAAATCATTTATATTTTTCTAAATTTTCCAAATTCATTTCAATAATAATACTCAAAACTATTATCAAATTATAATCTCTAAAAATAATTTAAATTAAACATACACTTCATAACAAACAATTTTTATATTCTTGTAAACGGGTTGGTTTATCATGTTTGACTTTGTACTATGCTCATTATATTTGCTTTTTTTTTTATAAATATATTTGCTTTAAATTTGGTACAATTAGTTTTATAAAAATAATGTTAAAATATAATAAGTTTCAAAATGATAATTTTTTTAATGATTATTGATATAATTTTTAAAATAATTATTATAAAACTTAAGAAACTTATCGCATGATAGTTTATTATTAGATAATAATGTAAATTTTTTATAGTATCAATACATATACTATTTACTCATAAATAAATGTTTTTAAAATGTAAATATAAGTGTTTTTAAAATTGTAATATAACTTTCTTCATCACAAACTAAGAATTCAAAAATTACTAACACAAATATGAACAAGAATTTTAGATAAGAAAAATGCTTTATAAGTTCAAATATAAATTTTCTAAAGTAAAGTTGTATTAAATATTATTTTAATTTTATTTCAAAAAAGTCAAATTCTTATATGTGCTTTGTTTTTTTTTTTTTTTTACATTATGAATAAATAAAACATTGAACAAAAAATAGTTTATAAGAATTAGATGTGCCTTCTAAGACTGAGGGGTCTAACTCAATTGGTTGAACAAAGTATGTGAGTTGTTGTAAATTCCTGGTACTTATCTTTGATTCCTACGGATCAAATAAAAAGATGTACCTTCTAAGAATTAGTGAGTCATTGATTAGGTTTTTTAAATTTTTAATTATTACTGACATACTTTGAATACTTAGAAGGATAGTTTTATAGTTTATAATGTTCTTGTGTTATTGGATTTAAGCATAATTATATCCTAAAAGATATTTATAATCTCAATTTCTTTATTATTAAAACAATGATAAAAAGGAAAATTGGTTAACTATTTGTATATTCACGTAATTACAGTTTAAAAATATAATATATTGACACATTAATTTTTAAATGATCAGTTTAGAACAATTTTATCAATGTATCGTTGATTTGAGTGACACTAAATTTGAATTTCTTGACCAAGGTCTTGTGGAACTTGTAGATGAAAAAATGTGATTAAGAGATAAAATTTCAATAAAGGTAGTTAACAAATCGGCATAGATTAATCATCAACAAGAGTTTGGTAAATACTTCATACTAATATCATATTAATAAAAAAAATTAGAACAATTTATATATATATATATATATATATATATATATATATATATATATATTACTGGAAGCATCTTATCGATTTTCTATGGTCAATGAGTGTATAATTGGACATCTCATAATGTAGGCCCAAATGACCCACCCGAAATGTTTGACCGTTTACAAACGGATGCTATGCTACTACAAAACATTCATTTCAAAGCAGTTTCGAGAATACAAGACCAGACCATGATTCATGAACGGACTTTCAGAAATGAAAACAAACCCTTCGTTTTGGTCAACAAAACGTGTTCCGTGACTCACAAGTGAATTACTCTTCAATAACCATTTTCTGCATCCGCTCCTCCCCAAACATCAATAATTTGTTGGTGCTATGATGTAAATTTTCTAAAGTGTTATAAAATGTTTTTGATTGAATGGATTGGATTATTTGAAATAATAATGGAAATAAACATTTTTAGATATATAATTAAATTTAGCATTGTTCATAATAATTGATGGTATGAATTAAGACAAATTTTTATATATTTATCATATTATTTGCACGTGTGTGTATTATAGAGTAAGGTGTTATATATTTGCATTTATTAAGAGTGTGTATTTTAACATAAAAAGCACTATAATACTTGCATTTCTCAATAAATGATAGTGTAGAACATTTTGATAATATTTTTTGTAATGAAAGTTAACAGAACTTTAACGAATTTTTTTTTTAAAATAAAGTAAAATGTTATATACTCAAATCTACATGGGAAGGTAATTATATATTTTAACATGGGAAGGGAGGGAGTGTAATATTCACATTTCTCAAAAAGAGGAGTGTAATTTACTCGTGTATAATTTATTTAAAATTTGTCGAGAAAATGTCAAAATATTCAATAGTTATATTATTAAAATTTAGTATATACAGAGTTATTGAAGAGAGTAACTTAAACCCCATCACATATAGGGGAGAAATCTCCATATATATATATATATATATATATATATATATATATATATATATATATATATATATATATAGAGAGAGAGAGAGAGAGAGAGAGAGAGAGAGAGAGAGGGAGGGAGGGGGGGACTATCATATGAGAATCATCATCTTATGTGAGAATGAGAATAACTAATCTCATCCGTTAGATTAAAATGAAAGGCCTAAAAATGAAACGTCGTCAGACCTTAGGGACCAAAACTAGCATTTTTCAAAATTTTAGGGACTAAAAGGAGCAATTTTAAATTTCAGGGACCAAAACAAGATTTGGATCAAATTTCAGGAATTAAAAAGATATTCAAACCTAAAATATAAAATATGTCGACATCTTGTCTCAGTCAAGCAAACTTATACTTAAATGAAAATAGGAAAAAGAAAACAATGCAAACCCATCGTTAATTCTATTGATATATGAAAATGAAAAATATATACATGGAGCACATTGCAAGACTTAATAAGACATTTGAAAAAAATTAATAAGTGAAGCATCTATCAATATTTTTTGGACGAATTCTACCGTGTGAAAGTAAAACTCTTTTCGCACGATACGAAAGTTTACTGGCACCGTTAGATAATTTTGTTTTTAAATCAATGGTTCAAAATTTCTTTTATTTTCTTTTTTCTTTTTCTCTTTTTATCAGTATATTTCCCAATTTATCCCTTGAACATCTCGTTCCTTCTTTCTCAACGCTAATCTCTCAAACACAATGAAGAACAATCCAAGGCACACTAGAACCAGAAATTAAAGCCTTTGAGATCGAGAATGATCCAGAAAACAGTGGCAATAATAATTATAAAAAAAACATGAACAATTAGATTAAATAATTAAACAGATTCATTATACAAAAAATTAACCCAAGAAATTGAAAAAAAAATCAAATCGAAAAAATTGTGACAAATAAAAAAACAAATTACAAATCAGATTCAAAACTAAAATCCACAAAGATCTGCACCATGCACAAGTCTACTGGTTAGATCCAGTTTTTCACACCTTCACCGCCATGCCCGCAACTGTCGTCGTCGCTGCTACGCTCGCGTGTGAAGGTTGGGTTTCTTGTTGATTTACAGTAGCACTAGCAACGGTGTTCTAACGCAAGATCTGTGGGTCATGGCAATAACGACGTGGAGGATGCCATGCCCGCAACCACCGTTGTTGTCATGCTTGCGTGCAAAGGTTGGGCTTCTCGTTGTTTTGTGGCGGCATAAGCAGTGACTTTCCGATGCGCAAGATCTGTGGTGCGTGGAAAAGAACACTGGTCTGTGGAGGATGCGACGCTAAAGTGAGCCTGAGAGTGTGTTTTCTTGAGAAGCGACGACGAATGTTTGTGCATGAATTGAAGATGGAAAGAGGGGTAAATCCGGGAAAGGCAGGAAGAAAAAGAGAAAAGAAAAATAAAAAAGAAGAAGAAATATTAACCATTGATTTAAAATAAAATAAATAAAATGGTCCTAATAAACTTCCGTACCATGCGAAAAAAGTTTCACTCTCGCACGGTAGAATTCGTCTATTTTTTATGGGTCTAATTAAAACATAACATGGCCAATATGTAAAGAGTTTTTTCTATTTTTTTTTGTTTTGAAAAGAAGAGTTTTTCTGTTAAGTTTTGCTTTTTGCATATCTCATTTTTTTCCCGCATCCCATAGAAAACTTTAAAGACGGTGAATGGACAAATATGTCTTTCCCTTCCTTTTCCCTTGCGCCACATCTCTGAATCGCCGCCTCCGTCTCCATCTCCAGATGTGTTGCTGTCATTGCGTTTGCTACCACCGCTCTGGTGTTTGCCACCAGAGAAGACGTGTAATTATCATTCAACACAACAACAACTATTTTTCTGGTTTTAGAAAGCAGCAAAGGCAATTATGAAAGTGTATGCAACAACCACTATTTTCTGGTTTTGAGAATGGAGGAAAGGCTCTTGAGGTCTGTGGCCACATTGCCACCACCATGAAGGGTTGTGATTGGTGTCCCTATTTCATGCAAGATCGAAGTACCTGTTCCAGATTGTTGTAGAAGAAAACAAAGAAAGGAGGCTATGAGGTGGATATCCTGTCAAAATTGATGCGACACACAAACAAGAAGGGGGTTCAGAGCTGCGACATAAAGGAAGGGAAAGGAAGGACATATTTGTCCACTTATTATCTTTAAAGTTTTCTATAGAGTGCAAGAAGGAAAAAAAATGGGATGCAGGAAGTAATTGTGAGTTTTCTAATACTTACATGATGGATTCTAGCGTGCAAGACCGTCTTAGGTCACGCATGGTGCAAAAGGATTTCTAAGCCGTTGGATATAATAACAAATTGGTTAACGGTAGAGATTGTTCGGAAGTAGCATACAAACAAAGCATCGAATAAAAAGTCTTTTTTAACGTGACAGCGTGCAGACGTGGGTTCGATCCTACGTGAGAAGAAGTTTTCAATTTTTTTTTCTAAATGTTTTCATTTTTGTTTATTTTGGTTAGAATAAAAACAAACAGTACGTGATTCGAATTCAAACCCAGCTACCAATACCAATAAGATTTCCACGTGAATATAACACCACACCATCATCAAATTTACAATCACTTAGTGTTTATAAGAACTATATATATTATTATAGCACATCAATTTTTTTTTAAAATAATTATAAAAGAAATTAGAAACTATAATTTTTTTTAAAAAAAAAGGATAGATGTAACGATGTAACTTTAATTTTTTAATATTAACTTTGAAAATTGAAAAGTAAATTGAATTAAGGATTTAAAATTATTAATGAAAGAGACAAATCTTCAGAATTAAAAAATAGAGTTGGAAAAACTGATAAAAAATATTTAAAAAAAAACCAAAAGATTAGAGACTATAAAATTTGAAAAAAAAGGATTATAAAACACAACGAAAGAAATTTTAAAAAAGAAATAATTATAAAAGAAATTAGAAACTATAAAAAAAATTTAAAAATAAAAAGGTAAGGGAAGATTAATATTAAAATCATCATCATCACAAGTCACCCGCAAACTCAATTTAACCCAAACTAACCCACACACTTTGGGTTGATTAATATAAAAATCATCATCATCATCATTATTTGTTTCGGAGTAAATCTTTATTTTATACTTGTAAAGTCGACATTACTTCTTCAAAGCAATACCATCTCGGGGGCAACTGTTTCAGGGTAAATCGGGGTAAATCTTCATTTTAGACTTGAAAACTGACATTGCTTCTTCAAAGCAATATCAGCTCAAGGGCAACTATTCTAGGGGTTACCCCGGGATGATATTTAAACAACGACTCACCATGAAAGACGGCAAAAATGATAAGGCTGGCTTATGATGTAAAAATTAAAAATATTATTATTAGTGATTGTGTCTTGTGTAAGGTTAAAAAAAATTGAGGATGGGATGAAAAGCTCTTGCCACATATGATGTTGCAAATTAATTTAATGATATACTAAGTGTAGGTACTAGGATTGTCTTGTGTTGGTTGCATTTTCAGGCGTTGGGATGTAGTGGAATGCATGTGGACATGGACTTGTGCATTATGCATCATTATTTGCCTCTATTTCACATTTTTTTGTAAATTAATGGTCAATTTACCAATTATCTTGAAATTTAAAATAAATTTAAATTTTCAGACCCGTTGATCCAACCTAAACAAATCTGTTTGTGAACAACTTGGTTTGGTTTGGGTTAAAAAAAAATTACACTAACCCAACCCAACCCACCTATAAAATTTTGATTGGGTTGGATAATGGGTTTGGCCAAACCTGACCAAACTTGGCCCATGAACACCCCTAGTTATTCTTATATTATTCCTATTCCTATGCAAAAGAATATGAGATCGTTTATAAAATAATCTAAATAAATGTTTATTTAATCGAGAAAAGCATAATGAGAATCTAATTTGTGTTACAAGAAGTAATCCTGACCGAAACAGACATCAACACTAACTCTTAATTTGCAAGCCACGAGAAAAGTCGGTTTTTATCTACATTCTATTACATCCCAACACGTGAAAATGCAACCAACGCAATACAATCCTAGCACTTACACATAGTATATCATTTAATTAATTTGCAACATCATATGTGGTATGACATTTCATCCCATCCTCAAAATCTTTTTTAACCTTACAAAAGACATACTTGAAGAACTTTATAGAGCTATAATCACTAATAATAATATTTGTTTTTTAATGTAAAAAATAATAATAATAATAATAATAATAATAATAATAATTATTATTATTATTATTATTATTATTATTATTATTATTATTATTATTATTATTATTATTATTCAACGAGTCAATAGGTCTAAAAATTAAAACACGTGACCTAACCTGTACATGAATGGGTTGGGTTGAATTTGACTCAAACAATAAAAAAATTCAACCCAAAGTGTTTGGGTCAGTTTGAGTCAAGTTGGGTTCGTGGGTGGCTCGTACCTGTGAACACTCCTGAGAATAACAAATGATATCCTCAAATATATTTTAATTAGGGATTAATTAAATTATAAGAATCTATTTCTAATAATATAAATTAAATTAAAACAATGCATATATTAAAAACTTTTGATTTAAAAATTTATTAAGTTGATTAAAATTAATTTACTAAAAAATTCTAAATATTTTAAAAAAATGACCAAAAAGTTATATTATATTTAAGTGCAATTAAGCACATTTAATAATATATATATATATATATATATATATATATATATATATATATGGAGTAGTTCTTATAAACATTAAGTGATCGTAAATTTGATGATGGTGTGTGTAACACCCTAATTTCTATTATGGAAATATGCGAGGTTTGATTCAATTAATTATTTCATAACTCACTTTTATTAACTTACTTACGAAAATCTAGTAAGATTAAGAAAACTTGATTGGGATTTTATGAATTTTTTTTTTCAGTATCGAATATAACATATGCATATCTGAAAGTGTTTAACAAAATGTACCCGGAGCATAATAGTAAAAACGTGGAAAGGCAAAGTACGAAAAGAAAAGAAAAACTAAAACATAGTCATATGACATGATGACTGATACATACATATAACAAAAGAAATCTGAGTGCCTAGGTCTACTCCAACGAGATACATGACAAAGAAAAGAAAGTCCTAGAACTCAGAGTAGTCATCTTCTAACTCCCACCCTATACAGAGATCCTAAGCCCCAAGGGTCATACATGGGCGTTCGTGCGAATCGGATGTAGACCACGATGTGATCCATGCCCACAACTACTACTCGTCTCCCGAAGATGCTCTCAATCCTCCAATGGAGGGTTGATTCTTCCGCTGCCATCTGCCCCTAAAAGAAAATAAACAAAAGGGTGAACTCTCTGCTTCATCATGCAGCACACAAACAACGACTTTACAAGTCACAAACAAAATCCTGTCCACCATCGCCATGTGGTTTTCTAACGTTCACACTCGCAGTCCTAATCGTTTCCTTTCACTAATTCTGTAAATCCTTTCTTACTGGCCAGCTGCCACTGGAACTCCCGGAACTCAGTGGTCTTACTCAATTTGAGTTGGATGACTGTTGGGAGTACACCTCTCACCATGGTACTATGGTGGGCTCTCACCAACCGATGATGTCTCGTATTTTTGTCAGGGTGGCCGAGTCAGCTATGTGATCTAACGTCACAACTCAGTGCCTTACCCTCCAAGGTCGCAATGCCTTACGATCATCTCCCAGGTACCAACTGTGATCATCCAATACTCGGAGGACTGACTCCTCCACAACTCTCCTCACACGGATTATTCTTTCTCGTCACAGTGGGGTTCCGCTGCACATGGTACTGGACGGTCGAATAGACGCCGAGCCTGAGACCCCGTCTCTACTCAAAAATCATATGTATGAGGACATTTGCCTCCGTCACCTTTCTATGGGTGACCGTCACATTACGTCGTGACACGCCTTTCGAACTCCGTCCCCTCTCTTTGTTATTCTCACAGCTGGAACACTCCACGTGACTCTCTTTTCATCTTGCAGTTCCCACTAATCGCCGCGCACACGCAGTTCCATTACACGACTCTCAGAAATCGACATGATTCACAACACGTAACAAAATCTTGTTAAGTTTTATTTGTGCCTCACCCTCTCATCAATTTTTATAATTTTTAATAATTAATAACTTACCGTTGATTCATCCACGCAAAGATCCTAAATTCTTTCTATGTCCAATGCATAAAATAAAGAGTTCGTTAATTAATTTCTATTTAATAAAATAAAATAAATCTTTTAGCCTAATTAATTGTGCTCACTGTTCAAGTTTCATTTATCTTTGAATAGCAATCCTGCTATTGGTACTAGAAATCAATTCTAGTTACTACAAGTACTCGCGTCGAGTCTTGTAAACACATGACACAGACAAACAATTTTATCACAAAGTTCAACCTACAGTCCGAAGGACTGTATCACAAAAGCACACAAAACCACACTTTCAAATATTAAGTACCCAAGATTCATATCTCTGGGACTTAAACCCAAAACAGAATAGGTCAATGGATATTACATATCCACTGCCTTACAAAATCCCAATTAATAATTAAAATTGCTATAATCAAAGCAACATGTATTATATTACTAAAATTGATCAATTAGTCAAATTTTCATTTGGTAGTACTGAATGTGAGCTCTTACTGAAACAAGCAAATGACCTTGGAATTTAATAATTTTTATATCAAAGTGAAGCTCTTGAAATCTAGTTTATAGAAAGGTGTACCACTTATAAAATCAACATCTAAAAAATTTTATAAAAATTTTCTAAGTCAGTAACTCCATATTTTTAGTACTCACTGAACATAACCCAAAGAAATAAAATTTTCTCCCACTTCCCAAAACGAAATTAAATGAAACTTTTTACAGATTAAAACTAACACCTTGATCTTTCCAAAAAGATATTTCTTGCCTTCAAATTCATTTTCATGTATTCCCAGTAAAAATATTACTAACAGCCTACAATTTTGACATCAAAATAGTATTTCAGACCATTGTTCTGTTTCTTGTTGAAAAATTAATTTACATATAGGACTTGGTAATTTTTGTAATATACATAGTTAAAAATATTATTTTGTCTAGTTTTCAAAGGTTTAATTAACTTTTAAAAACATTAAGTAGACAGGGAGAATTTTAACAAAAACCGAGCCCTGTTCCAGTGAAACCCCAAAACAGGACAGTCGACTTTCGAGCCATGGATGAACCTCAAGATGAAATAATTTTCCAAAGTTATAAACATAAATGTTGTTTATTTTTATATCTATTTTCGTTCAAAACAAATTTCAAGCAAAACCAACGGTTAGATCTTTCAAAAATGGCAAAACAGTGAGGTTTGTTCCATGCTGAACGAAAGAACAGCCTCTGTCCACGAGTTTTCATTAAAACTTTTTAAAGCAAACTTGATCAAAACCCATTTTTGAGAAAGAGGTACATGATTTCATTTGTTTCCAAAGCCATTTCCAATCCAATTACAAGGTGAAAGTAAACTTTCTCCTCACATGCAAAAGCTCATCACCACTGCCAAAGAAATTTAACAGCACTCATCCAATTTCAATTCTAACAAACAAATCAAACACATCTCAATTTTCAGCAATGGAGGCATACATGCATACTATGGTTAAGGCCCCCAGCCCTTAACCATGATCTCAACAAGAAAAGAAAAACAAAGAATCCACAAGAGAGTTCCCCTTACCTTGGTTCTTGGTTTCCAGCCAAGAGAAAGGAAGAAGAGATGAAGAGAAGACTAGGTAGGGAAGATGTGGAGTGTATGCAAGACTTCAAGCTTCCAAAAAAAAACTTCCCTTTTCTCTTGTTGGTGCCTTGGTCAGCAGGTGCAAGGAAGGGAAATGAGGGAATTTGTGTGTGATTTTGTTTGTTAAGAGAATTAGTGAGTGAGTGTGTGAGAGTGAGAGTAGCCGTGAGTCAAGGTGAGGTTTAGGGAGGTGAGGTGTTAGTTTAGGCTAGGTGTCCAACTCTTATTGCTTTTAGGTTAGGCTAAGTGTCAAGATCTTATGGCTTTAGGTGTCAAGATCTTATGGCTTTGAGGTTAGGCTAGGTGTCAAGATCTTATGGCTTTAGGTGTCAAGATCTTATGGCTTTGTAAATTTGGTTACTCAGTTTAATTTACACAGTGTAATTTTATACTGTGTAATCGTAAAGATGTGTGTTTTAAAATTTTAAAACTTAACTCCAAATATCTAATTAATTTTGTAAGAGATAACTTGGTGTGCAAGTTACTATAATTTAATATAATTAAAATACTTAAAACCAAATTTGTACACAGTTAATTTTTGCATAATAGATATTTTAAATATTTTACTACTAGTAATTAATCTCAGCTCAATTAATTACTAGCAGGCATATCAGATAAGCATTCACAACCAATATATATGTACTTGATCGTTACGTACATATTACACTACACAAATAAATAAATAAATAAATAAGTAAACAACATAGACACTTCAATCATACAGAATTTTATAACAACTTACAAACAAAACACAGGAAAGTAACTACAGAGAAATATATAAATATATACATATTTATAAATATATACGTATATACTTATATAACTGAGTTGAAATTTTTAGGGTGTTACAGTGTGGTGTTATATTGACGTCCAAATCTTATTGGTTGTTGGGTTCAAATAAGATGGTGTAGTGTTGTTTTTTTTTGTAACCAAAATAAACAAAAACGAAAACGTTTAGAAAAAAAAAAATGAAAACTTCTTCCCCTGTAGGATCGAACCCATGTCTGCATGTTGTTACTTTAAAATAGACTTTTTATTCAATGCTTTGTTTGTATACTACATCCGAACAATCTCTACTGTTAACCAATTTATTATATCCAACGGCTTCAACATCCTTTTGCACGGTATGTGACCTGAGACGATTTTGCATGCTAGAATCCGTCATCTATAACACTATACTCGAACGGGATCTAGCCGGCTACTTTTCACTGTTCCGCCGAATAGTATTTTACACGTGTCCTGTTTTCGTAGCTTTGTACATGTGTTGATTTATTGTGTGCTATCAATTGGAATTTTGGCACCACTCCTGTGACCCCATTTCTATCGATTGGAATTGGCTGGTGGGCTCTTTAGTTGTTTACTTTCTTTTTGGGCTTTTTATTTTTGGATTATTATGTTTTGTTTTTAAGTGTTTAACTTTGTATTTTTTTTTCTGTTAAAAAAAATTGTTGTTATTGTTTATGAATAATAAATTGTAATGTTTCCTTGATTATTATAATCACTATTATATAATTATTATTTTTTATATTTATTATGATATTTTTATTGATAATATCATTATATTATTTTAATAATATATGATATACGTATGACATCTACACACATAGAATTTTCTTTCTTTTGAATACATGATTCAAAAATAGGATATGTAATAATTTTTCAATAAATATTTTTAGTTATAAGATTTTATTATTATAATATTATATACATTAATTATGTTTTAATTTTTGAATTGATAATCTATTAAAACTTAATTTTTTTGTCATT
Organism: Pueraria montana var. lobata; assembly: GCA_026413185.1. Classification (NCBI taxonomy): domain Eukaryota; kingdom Viridiplantae; phylum Streptophyta; class Magnoliopsida; order Fabales; family Fabaceae; genus Pueraria; species Pueraria montana. Next base: position 96,698,863 of record CM048647.1, on the reverse strand, counting down.
CTATAGACAAGTATTGGATTTCTTTATTTGCAGGTCAGTTAAATTTGGGCCATTCCATTACAATTTTTTATACATTTGTCTCGGTAGGTTAAATTATTCTTCTCCCATTGAAAAACTAGAAATGAAAATTTTAGTACTTTTCTTTTAGATTGCAGTGTTAGATTTGGATATAGATTCGTTTTGAGGCTGGGAAGGCGTTTGGATTCTCTGCCATAGCTATCTCTACAGCTCCCTGCTGCAGCAATTACAGTCGTAGATATCATATCCAACAGTTTATAATTATGTAAGGCAAAACAAGAACTATTGTTGGATTTTCTTGCTCCAGTGTATGTGCGGCGGAAAATAAAGCTAGGATTTAAGTTTATTAAATTTAATAACTATATTATATTTAATAAATATAATATTTGATAATATTATAAATATAATTATATTTAATAAACATAGTAATTTATATTATATAAAAAATATTAATTTATATATATTTATATAAATACTACATTAATAACATTAATTAAACACTATTTTTTTTTAAGAAATTTAAACATTAACTTAATACTTGTGTTTAATTCTTTTTATTCACATAAATGTTATTTTATTTTAACTCATAGGGTTGACGCAGTGGTGTAAGGTCCTGTTGTACTCACATGTGGGGAATGATCTATTTAGTACAAAATTTCCTTAGGCTAGCAACAGTCACACACAATGAATGAGATTAGTTTCTGACCTAGTGGGTTGGAGGACACCGTAATCTTTGATTCATGACAAAAAAAAATATTTTTTTTAAATTAAAATAAATATTTTAAATATATACAATTTTCTCTACTAAAAGATGTGGTTGTTACACTGTCATCTCCTCTTATGTTATTTTTTTTTACTTCTCTCCCATAACAAATTAGAGTGTATCGCACTTTCTTTCATTTTTTAATTTTTCTTTAAAATTTTGTTAACTTTCTATTAAAAAAATATTACTAAAATATATTTATACTATTACATTGTTCTCCTTTCATATGTTAAAATGCACACTCTCCTCCTCTAACAAATATAAATGTATTACATTACATCTTACTCTCTATGTATATATTGAGAGACAAAAAAAAGATCTCAAATTACATCTCAAATTAAAAATAAAGATTTTTAATTTATTTTATTTGATATTAAAATATATTACATCTTACTATTACGTGTATGATAAATGTAAAATTATTTTATACCGTCAGTACATGATTATTAAACTTGTATCTCTCATAATTTTAAAATTTTATTTTTTAAAAAGACTAGTTCATAAAGTTTATTTTAAATAAATATAATTGATTCATTTATTAAATATGATATATAATTATTTTCATAATATTATCAAATATTATATTTATTAAATATAATACAGTTATTAAATTTAATAAACTTAAATGCAAGCTTTCTTTTCCACCATGCATACGCACTGCAGCAAATAAACCAAACAATACTACAACTTGTTTTGCCTCTTATAGATTGTTGGATATGATATCCACGAATGTAATTACTGCAGTAGGAGCTGTAGAGAATTAACTGCGGCAGAGAATCCGAATGTGCTGGGAAGCGTGTGTAGAGATGAGTTTTTCGAATAATGACTGGATTCTCCTTTTGTGATATCACAACAGTCAACAGACAAGGTATACATTTAAAGCTTGTCCTATCATCTCTGTCTTAAGTCTTATCATTTCATCTGAAATGTCATAGATGCATTTGTTCATCTAACCAGTTGAAATTGAACATTTTGCCTTATAACCTTTCACCGACATCTTATTTTGATTTTCAACTGGAAACCTAGACTCGAAAATAGAAGAAAGGCGTGCCTGGCGTGAGAGGAATTTCGTCTATAATAAGCCTTTGTTGAGCCTAGCGTGGAAGGAATTTCAGAAGAATTTTTGGGAGAATGTAAAGAGTGATGGATGTCAATGGATCAGCGAATATTCTTATTCTTTCTTTCAATTTCTCTTCTTTTGAAATTTTATCCTCCCTACTTTTATATCCTACTTACCTATAAAATTGAATGAAAATTAGGGATTCAAGGATGGCTACGAAGTTCACGACGGATTTCAGGAACTCGCGGATACAGATGTCGCATTGTATGGAGATGGTCGAGCCGCAGTACAGCTTGGACGGGGCAGTGGCGCTAACCATGGAGGAGGACGATGTGTTGTACAGACCGTTGGAAAAGATGATGGTGTTCTGTGACGACAAGTAGCTTGCGATGTTTACGGGTGATGGAAGCTTTTAGTGACCATTTTACGCAAGAGGGAGTATGAGGTGGGTATCGTAAAACCCTTTCTTTTCCTCATTTATCTCTATTGGTATTGTGCAGACTTGATCTCAATAGCGAAAGTCAACAAAGGTTAATCTTTACAACACATGTTATGGGTTGTTATTCTTTTATCTTCTAATTTGTTTTCTATGTGGAGCACTGATTATAATAATCACATTCATGTGCAATTCAGGTGCCACCCATACTTGACAATTTGGGGTTAGGAACCTCTTGAGGTATTATTACAGCTAGAGGTAATGTTATTGTGGTCTGGGGTTGTTAAATTTCTAAAATTTGATTTGTTTTGATTTACGCTTTGTATTAGATATGCTAAAATACTACTAATTTGATGACTAACCATTTTTTCATCTATACCCTCCCATTCAACATCTCTCTGTTTATTCATTCTTATTTCTCTGTACAGAGACCTGATTTATTTGGCTGTGCTCTGGCTCATGTTGGTGTTATAGACATGCTACGATTCCACAAATCTACCATAGGGGACTTTCAATCTGTAATGTTCAATAATTTGTTTATATAAGTTTGGAATCTCTGTAATGTTCAATAATTTGTTTATATAAGTTTCACATATTGATTTTGAATAGTTATTCAAGTCATGCTTGGATCATAGATTATGGTTGTTTAGACTAAGAGGAAGAGTTTCATTGGCTAATCAAGTAAGGTTTATCCTATCATAAAATATCAGGCATATATTTTTATATTTTATGAAAAAAGTAACATATGTAATCATGTTATTTCGTTTTATTTATATTTGTGGCAAAATTTTCAAAATTACTGGTATGTCATGATGTTGTAACTGCTACTGTTAGTGCAGTGATAGTAGGGTTGTGTTTGGACAATTTAAATGGACTGATGGGTTGAAAGGTGGCATTTCAAAATAGTTAAATACTTAATTGATGGACATGGATAGATTTATCAAAATTTAGGTGCATATTGAAGTGATGAACAGAGCAATAGCTAAATACTTACACACCACCCGGCCCTACCACATTTCTTAGTTGGACTATCATACTATCACTAACCTTGGTCCTTAATTTCAATTTTTGGTTCATAATTTCAAATGCATTTCATCTTTCACTTCTCCCCTAGAATTCATAAACTACATAATGTACATCACATGCACCACCTGGTTTGATAAGCAAGTTATGTTTTTTTACTGAAGAGATAGTGCCATTAGACCTAAGATAATACTTTTATATAGGATGACATGGCTTCCACACATCTTTGTTGTTTGATAGATTATCATTGATCTATATAATAGGAAAGAATAAGGAACAATATCAATATAAAAAATGAAGATGATAAACCTATTATATGGCTAAACATCTTGACTCTCATACAGTGGCCCATGTAGATACTTGGTATGCTGAATATACAACTTATTATGCTTTGATGCTAAAGCTAAAACCATCTTGATAGGTATATGTATAAGGCATAAAGTTATGCATTTCACATCAATTTTGTAATAATTCTGTAGGGATTTCTATTTGAGGAAGTTTCTGAGGTTTGAGGAAACTACAACTAACTAAAATTGAAAATAAAAGATATTTTTTATCCCTTTCACATGTTAGTTATGTGTTTCTGTCAATAAAAAGTTATTAACTTGGCAGTATGTGTTTATGTTCTGATGCAATATATGTTAAAAAAAGGCATTTGATATGCACAAAGCGACATGCCAAACCAATGCGGGAATTTCAAATTTAATTTAGTTTGGATGACACTTAGCCATATCTCTAAGATATACACATTATTGTATGAGATTCTTAACTTCATATGGAATGATATCTCTGGAAAAATATAGTACGTTTGAAATAGATGAGAAAGAAATCAACAATTTTATTCATTTGGTTTAAAAGTTCCAATTGATCATGTAGTACTTTTTGAGGAAGTAGAGAATGTGACCCAACATCATAGATTATATATTACTCAGCATAAATATTTATTCATTACAGTTGATTATTTTATGGGATGAGCATCTCTATAACCTTCCTTTGGTGTGCTGCATATGGCTTCTTCTAAGGACTTCTCCTCTAACTATTATGCAAAGAAGGATTGCAGAACCTTATTACATTAATTTTTTTTGTTTACTTCTTTATATATTCTTTTGTATCTTAATTTTGGGGTATAAGATTGGAAGTGGATCAAAATGTAGAAAGAAAAAGAATATTTGTTGATAGAAATCTTTATCTTTTAGGGGATAAGATTGGAAGTGGATCATTTTTCTACTGAATTGGATAATTGTTATGTGGTTAAAGTTGAACTTTGGACTTTCTTTTTCGAAATTGAGTTAGCTCTGTCAAGAGATTTCAAATTGTTAGAAGTGGAAAGTAATTCTCAAGTGGCGATCCCGCTGATTATTAATCCTTAGCACCAGTGCTATGTGTTGGTTCAAGGAATTTGTGATCTTGGTTCTAAGACATCCCACACAGTCTGAAAAAATATTCTCAAAAAAGCCAATGTTTTGCTGAAATGCTGAATATTGATAGTCATAGAATTTTTTATTTTCTTCCAACCTTTTTAAGCACACCCCATTGGCTGATGATGCTGGCATTTGTTACTGGCATTAGTTAGCTTCCCTTTCTATGTTTTGGCCTTTCGGCCTTTCTAATCTTTTAAAAAAATGAATAGGTAGTTAATTAATCAAAAAAGGACTATAGTCAGAATGGTGCAGAGGAGGGGTTGGATCAAGTTAACAAAAGATTGAGTTGGTAGATTCTTGGGTGCATGTTCGAGTGGAGTGTCAAGGGGACCAAATATCATATACCTGGTGGGCATGGCTCTGGGAGGGACAAAGGAGAATTTGTTAGTTATAGAGCAATCAATTCACCAATCAAAGCAATACGACAAAGCGAAGATTTTATTGGTTTATACAATGCACCAAGTTATGCTTAAGACATTGGAACGTTAATTAAATCAAAAGCTGGAATTTCAATACAACGCATGGTGTGAGACAAAAGGATGTCCATGGTAATATTAATCTTCAGTAGAATGGTTGGCGTTTTCTGCAGCATTTTTTTTATTGTAGACATCAATTGTAGTAATTGTTTCATGTTGTGCTTATTAGTGGGCTGTAGAAATGGTTTGGGATGAAAAATTGTATGGGTATGCCATTCTTGGCTTTCTAGACAACATTGCTTTTAGTTTTTAATAAATTTCTTTTGTTGATAAAAAGAAGACTTACATTTTATTAGAGACAATGAAAATATAATAATATAACTCTTCGTGTATTTTAAAAATATATATTATATTAATATAAACCTTTATAAATATCATCGTAATTGTCATAAAATAATCCAATCATATGTGCTCGAGCAGGCCTAGGGATATACCCAAAAAAAAAAAAAATTCCATATTGTTTTCTTTAAACAAATCACATATTAAGTACATTTTAATTAGATAAAAAATATATATAAAGTTAAATACTAAGTACCTTAAAATGTAAGAACAAAATTTTAATCATATTTATTAATACATACATGTAATGTAAAATTTATGAATTATCTTTATAATGATTTAAATACAATAATTATATTTCACTCCTTTGAGAGATGCACCAATTACATTTATTTACATGATGCGAAAACATTATTGTTTTCTTGACTAACTCCATTTTCACATATAAGTAACTCACATATAAGTTACCTACAAATACATGTTACAGTTTCAAGAGTCAAGAATAAATTTGGTCTAAATATTAATTTGTGATGAAAAAATAAACAAAGTTTCATTTTTATTTTAAACTTTAAATTTTGAAGATATGAATACCCTAACAACGCCGGGTTAGAACACTAGTACTTACATAACCACAACACTTTTTTTTTAAGCCAAAGGAAATGCCACACTATCCTATCCACGTGTTTTCAAGAAAATGACACTTGTTTTCAAATAGGAAAAAAAAAAAAAGACAATGCAAATACGTCGTTAATTCTATTTATATGAAAATAAAAAAATATATACATGGACCACATTGCAAGAGTTAATAAGATATTCGAGTGATTGAAAAAAGTTGACAAGTGAAGCATCTATCAATATTTTTTGTGGGTCTAATTAAAACATAACATGGACAATATGTAAGAAGTTTTTATGTTAAGTTTTCAAATAGTAAGATAACCACACACTATTCACATGTTTTCAAGAAAATGCCACGTGTTTTAAAGTATCTCTAGTTCTCCAACCAAATTAAATAGATATTACTCATATTAAAAAGAAAATGTGTTGCTTTATTTGCTCGTGTCTCCCGTATGATTTAATGGATTTCATATCGTGATCTGTGATGCATGTGATGGCAATCCTTTGAATTGATGATAGAGATTAAAGAATACTACTATAATAAAATGAATTATAATATAATGTATTGATATAGATTAGAATAGAATGGAATAAAAATATTATTCTATTTTTAAATATTTTATTATAGAATAGAACAAAAATTTTATTTCATTAAAAGAAAATGTGTTATAACTTTTTAATTTTCATATTATTTATCAACAAATTGTTGGTCCGAGTGGTATTGGACTCGATCTCCTTAAGTAAGGTCTTGAATATTAGTTATCAACAAAGCTGGTGATACTCCGCAGCAATGCCATGGGTACCAAAAAAAAATATTATCCTTATTTGAAGCAAGTATGCTATCCTAAAGAGATTCATGGTTGGAATAAAGATTGTCATTTTATAATCTTAAAATTTTGTTCCATCAAGTGCACCCCAAATTAGGGGAAAAGAAAATTAGGGTTCTACTATGTTTCATTCCTATTTTTACAAATCAAACAATGAAACAATGTTCCCTTCCACTCCATTCGTCTCCATTTCATTCTCTAACACCAATTCAAACATAACCTTAAGCTTTGGTGTGGGTTGTTCAAAAATATAAATAAAGAGAATGATAACAATTCCTAAAAGAGGAATGCTAGAAACACTCTCTCTAACACGTTGAAATTTATTGAAAATCATCAATTTTAATGGATTTCACTTTTCACTCATTTAAGCACTCTATCTCTACTTCATACTGGCGTATTTATAAAGGCTTTAAAATGGTCATATAACAAAACCTCTTTGATTCATGCAGCGATTATTTTGTTGATTGTTTACTCAATGATAATTAGAGAGGTAGTTGGAGGCTGAAATAATTTGAATTTGCATGTTGTTTAAGCACTCTATCTCTACTTCATACTGGCGTATTTACAAAGGCTTTAAAACGGTCATATAACAAAACATCTTTGATTCATGCAGCGATTATTTTGTTGATTGTTTACTCAATGATAATTAGAGAGGTAGTTGGAGGCTGAAATAATTTGAATTTGCATGTTGTGTTATGTTTTTGGCAGTACACTTTATTATGTGCAACTTGCACTTTGGATATCAATAAGGGCTTTCAATTGTGAAAGTCCCAGATTTTTAGTTATTGGCCTGTACATAGTAGATTTTTGTCAAAACTAGTGCTAGTTATGCATAGTTCTCATTCTTGATGAAAGATTTAATATGAGGAATATTAATTGAAGGTTGATAATTTTAGTTCATACTCCCTTTGGACTCATATACAAACAAAAATAATTAATTTCACACTAATTAAGAAAGTTAGTTGATATCATTTAATTTTACTAATTTCAATTAAAAAGTAATGTTGTTTCCAAAATGCTCTTTATTGAAATTTGATATCATGAATAAAAAAAAGTCATTAAAAATAGAATTGTAATTGGCTTAAATATGTTTTGGATCCTTAATAAATTAGTGAATTTTGTTTTGGGTTCCTAATAAATTTTTTCTTTGAGTTGAGTTCCTAATAAAACAAAAAAAACTGTTTTGGGTCCTTGTTATTTTGTCTTGATCCTTCTAATATATCTATTTTTTTGTTTGAGTCCCTAAAATATGTAGATAATTTGTTATTAGTCTCTATCAAATATTTGTTAAAGGGATCAATACAAAATGAACAAAATATTATAAGGACTCAACTGAAAAAATAAATATATTAGAAGGACTAAGACAAAATAACAAGGACCCAAAACAATTTTTTTGTTTTATAAGGGACTCAATGCAAAGAAAAAATTTATTAGGGACCTAAAACAAAATTCGCTAATTTATCAATGACCTAAAACATATTTAAGCCAATTATAATTAAATGAAGGGTGTTTTAGAAATGATATAATTGAATAGCATAAAATTAGTTAGATTTGCTTATATTTAAGTCCACCATATTAGACAACTTTTTTGCTTATACTTGAGTCCAAAGAGAGTACTACACAATACACACCAGGTACACTGAAAATTGCCCACGCATAAACTATAGGTATGCCACTATATATCCTAGGCATTGAGGGTATGTTTGGATACCCGTTTGGGTACCTCAAAGTATTTTTCATTAGTATTATCCAAACATATTTCATTTTATCAACATACTTTTGAACAAAAAAATACTCAAACATAAATCATGTTATAGTAAACTCATTTTTATCAAACTTAAGTTTGCAACATACTTTTAATTCAAACTTATGTTTGCAAACTTTAATCTAAACATGTAATGAGTGAGCACCCAAAAGCTATTATCATGCCACTATATTTCGCTGTATGTTTGTCCACTTTTACTAAATTTATTGTGTTTCTGCTTTGTTCTTTGGGCTTGGAGATCAAGGCCACTCTCCTTTCATTTTAGTTAGCTCCCCCGTTGTGTTTGTTGTGCTGAATGTGGGGACTTTGCCCATTTCCCAATTGCTTCTTATAATTCTAAAATCTTTTGTCTAAACACAACCTAATTCTATCATATTGTAAATGTTTTTGGCTTGAACATAAATACTTGTTTTGGGTAGCGAAGAATGCTAGTGAAATTTTTTCTAATACTTTCTTTTTAACACTCTCTCTATGATTGTTTAAATTTATTAAAAATCATCAATTTTGGAAAGTTCCACTTCTAAATCGGGAGAGAGTTATTAAAGACTCATCAAAATTAGTAATTTTCAATAAATTTCAAACAATTATAGAAAAAGTGTTAGAAAGAGAGAATGTAGCCAGCATTTCTCTTTGGGCAGATGGGCAAAGCTTTTAGGCGGTTACCACTTACAAGGCGGAATACAGGCAAATATGGCTTATAGCTGAACAATGGGTTTGTAAGGAAGGTGAGAATAATAATACAAGAATTTTATCCTCACAAATCGATGACAGACTTCAAAGTGAATTGATCATTTTGAGCATTCACAGTGAAAATAGGTTGCTATGCAATGCAACGACTTAGACGGGAGGGGAAAGTCTAAGAAGTCAGAAGCGTGTTGTACATGCAGTGGTAATGTATCTTTCATGCGTACAGCAAGCGAGAATAGATAGGATAGGTGATCTGATCACAAAAACATGTACCTGTGTGAGTGTCTACCACCATATCAGTATCGATCTCATGAATTTTATTTCTCCAGTCCACATATATAGTATATAGGCAGCAAATATCAATAAGAGTGGTCTTCAATTCCAAAATATATAACATTCAGAGCTTGGAAAAAACTGGCTTTCGTTTCTGCTTCTGTGCCATCACTGCTTCAGTTAAGTCAGGGGATAACAATCTGGCAGAATTAAAGGTTGCAACATAATCCAACCCCTGATCCACAGTTAAGTCCCTACTTTTAAGCAAGACAGTTTTTGTCCCAACAACTGCAAGGGGAGACTTGGTAGCAATTGCTGTCAAGTCAAGCGTTAAAATTATTATTATTATAAAGTCAGAAGCTGCAAAGCAATGAAAGGAAAAAAGAGAGATTACCTTGAGCGAGATCCCGGACGGCCTGATCGAGGTCATGTTTGGAATGGAAAACGCGAGAAACGAGACCCAACTCCTTAGCCTCCTTACCGGAGAAGGTGCGAGCCGTCAAAGCCAATTCCATGGCGTTGCCGAACCCCACAATAAGGGGCAACCTCTGAAGAGTTCCCAGATCAGCCGCAAGGGCCAAATCCACTTCTTTCACCGAGAAAAACGCCTCCTCACTGCACATCCTTATGTCACACGCTGTCACGATATCAATTCCTCCACCGATGCACGCCCCGTGGATGCTAGCAATCACCGGCTTCCGGCACCGTTCCAGTGCCGTCACCGCATCTTGCATCGCCATTATCTCTCGCCGGAGCCTCTCGCCGGAACCCGAATTGCCCGCTGTTGTTCCCAAAAGGGACAGGTCTATGCCCGAGCAGAAGTGCTTCCCGGCACCCGACAACACGATCACCTTCACCTCCGCCTGCTGATCCAGTGCATAAAGGGCTTTCGGGAACTCGCTGAAGAATTCATGCGAAAGAGCGTTCCGTCGTGACGGACGATTCAATATAAGATAGAAAACACCCGATTTTGGGCTCTTCTCCACAATTTCCACGCTTGAGTATTTCTCTTCCATTCCCCTTCTAACCACAACCACACACAGGTCGCTGGATTCAAGTTCAAACTCCAACCAAGCTTTCCTTTCCTTGTCATCTACTTTACTCCCAAATTCATTCTAATATAATAATGAATAAACCGTTAATTTAATTTAGTCCTTAAAATATTATACACTCTTTCTAAATAATCCTTGAATATCCATCAATTTAGATAGTGTTTGAGATAGATGTAAAAATTAGACTATTTCAATAATCAATTATATTTCAATAAATGAGTATAAAAATAGTTGGAAAAAAAAATTATTAAAAAATAATCATAAACTACAAATTTTCATATTCCTAAAAATAGTTTATTTTTCAAAAAAAAAAAAAGTTTTCTACAAATTTTAGCTAATATCCCAAACATCCAGCTTATTTTTATAAACAACCTTTTTCCCATAAAAATAGCTGATATAATATTTCCCAAACACACTGTTAATCCCCAGTTGATATACAATTGTAATGATATAGCATCCATTCATCGCCAAATTTTTAGGATGTAATGAATTGCAGTAATTTGATCAAACAAATATGTATATAGCTTAAAAAAATTATAATTATACTTTTATATAACTTACTTTTTGCCTTTCTACTTTCAAAATTTTATACATTTTGTCCCTAAAGTGTAATAATATAAATAGATGTATATATTTATTATATAAAAAATATTTAAAATTGAGATGATAAATTTATTTATTAAATAATTTTTATTTTAATTCTACAAATTTATTTATTAAATTATATAAAATGGGATTTGCTCATGTACAAATTCACTTTTGAGAAGAAATACGTTAGCAAGATACACCTTAGATGTATTTTAAAATAATTGTAATTATAACTTGCTAAAGTACTTCTAAAAATTTTACTAGTGTACATTAGTAAACTTCTCAAGGATTCACTAACGTATACAATTTTCAAAATCTAATCTAAAATATGATCTAGTCCAATAAAAAAAATTTGGTTTTATTTATTTATTTTCGATTTGTTCAACTTTTTATTTATTTAGATGCATCATCAGCTAACAAAGGAACATAAAGAAAATCAAGAACTAGATACAAAATTATACAACCTAAGTCCATGGTCATATTGTATCTAGCTAAGGAGTTCACTAGAGAATTAAAGCCATTTTTTCATGAATGAAGTTGGTCATCAACAAAGTTAAACAAAAGCAGATAGCTCCTCCAATGACACTGCCAATTGTTACCCGAGTACTGCAAGAAGCGAGACAAGAACATGTAGATGGCCAAGCGCCCATATACTTCGGCAGCCGAGTACTGCAAGAAGCCGAGACAAGATATCAGACGATAGAAAAGGCAGCATTAGCACTAGTAAATGTCGCAAGGCGCTTGAGGCAATATTTTCAAAGTCACCAGGTAGTCATCAAGACCGATTGCCCTATAGCCAAGATATTGAAGAAGCCGAAACTGGGCGGATGAATGATGAATTGGTCGGTAGAACTTTTAGAATTTGACATAAGGTATGAGCCGAGAGGTCCCATCAAGGCACAATGCTTGGCAGACTTCGTTAATGAACTACACCTTGCCGAGCATTTTGAGGATGAATGGTGGATTGTACATGTTGACGACTCTTCCAATCAACATGGAAGTGGTGCAGGTGTCATCATAGAAGGGTCAAACCAAATGCGACTCGAGCGGTCTTTACATTTCGATTTCAAAGCGTCCAATAATCAAGCCGAATACGAAGCACTATTAGCCGGACTCAGGTTAGCCAATGAGATGGGAGCCTGAAAGGTAATATGTTGGAGCGATTCCCAGATTGCAGCCGAATAGATTAACGGTGTTTTTCAAGTCAAAGATCCACAACTGCTGAAATACTATCATGCCTTCATGCGGCTGAAAGAAGAGTTCGACGAGGTCCAAGTAAAACACCTAGTCCGAGAACACAACGATAAGGCCGATCAGTTAGCCAAATTGGCCAGCACTCAAAAACCTGGGCAGCTTAGAACTTTTATTCAAGAAGTATTACTTGATACAAGTATAACCACCGAAGATTGCATGCAGATCTCGGCACCCCAAGACACTTGGATGGCCGAGATCCAACAATACTTGTTACAGGGCACCCTTCCGGAAGATAAGGAGAAGGCAAAAAAGTTACGAACCAACGCGGCAAGGTACACTCTAGTGGCCGAAGAGTTATACATAAGGGGGTTCTCTACCCCGCTGCTTAAATGCCTAGATAAGGATCAAGCCGAGTACGTCATAAGAGAGCTACATGAAGGAATCTGCAATATGCACTCCAGTGGATGCACGATGGCTACTCGTATAGTAAGAGTAGGGTATTACTGGTCAACTCTCAAAACTAATTGTGCCGAGTATGTCAAAAAATGCATCCAATGCCAAAAGCATGGTAACCTTATTCATTAGCCGGTCGACGAGCTACATGTTATTTCGTCGCCATGGCCTTTCGCCTTGTGGGGGGTTGATATCCTAGGACATTTTCCTATAGCCAAGGGGTAGTGCAAATTTTTTATAGTGGCTATTGATTATTTTACGAAATGGATAGAGGTCGAACCCCTGGCAACCATTTCAGCTCAAAATGTCCAGAAGTTCTTATGGAAAAACATCACACACGTTTCAGCATCCCATGCGTCATCATAACCGATAACGGCCTCCAGTTCACGGATAAAAAGCTGAATACCTTTCTGGAAAGCTTAGGGATCAAACATAGGGTGACCTCGGTTGAACATCCTTAAACGAATGGACAGGCGGAATCCGCTAATAAGGTCATTTTGGAAGAGCTGAAGAAAAGGCTGGCTGCAGCAAACGGTGCATGGACCGAAGAATTACCTGAAGTTCTATGGGCATACAGGTGCACTCCACAGTCAACAATCAGAGAAAGACCCTTCAGAATGACATACGGAACTGATGCTATGATCCCAGTAGAAGTAGGGAACCCACCTTCCGAAGGCAAAACTTTGAAACTTCAGAAAATGAAACTTTCATGAGGGTCGAACTCGATCTTGTCGAAGAAGTGCGAAACCGAGCACAACTAGTTGTCGAAGCATGCAGACAGAAAATGACCAAAAGATTCTACTCAAAGTTGAAACTAAGAGATTTCAAGGAAGGTGACTTGGTCCTAAGAGTACGGGCGATGCAAGAAGAGATGCCCGAGAAGGGAAGTTAGCAGCTAATTGGGATGGCCCATTCAAAGTTCGACAAAATCTCAACAATTGAGCATATAAGTTAGAAGAGTTATTAGGAAAGGTGGTGCCGAGAACATGGAAGTCGACTCACCTTAAACATTATTTCAGTTGAGAATGTAAATGGGTGATGCACTCTTTTTTCTTACTTGGCTTTTTATCCCTATAAGAACGTGAAAGGGTTTTTTCCGAGAAGGTTTTAATGAGGCACACCTTTCAAACATATTAATGAAATACATCTTTGAAGATATCTGTGATTATTTACTTTACAGTCAATCAGTTCTTACCAAAAATGGTTTCCCTCCCGAGTACTCCTACTCGGCAAAGGATGCACCATTTGAAATTCACCAAAAATGGTTTCCCTCTCGAGTACTCCTACTCGGCTAAGGATCCATCATTTGAAATTTACCAAAAACGGTTTCCCTCCCAAGTACTCCTACTCGGCTAAGGGTGCAGCATTCGAAATTTACCAAAAATGGTTTCCCTCCCGAGTACTCCTACTCGGCTAAGGATGCATCATTCGAAATTTACTTAAAATGATTTTCCTCCTGAGTACTCCTACTCGGCTAAGGATGCACCATTTGGTCATCACCAAAAAAATTTCCCTCTCGAGTATCCCTACTCGACTAAGGATGCACCATTCGAACCTTACCAAAAATGGTTTTCTCCCGAGTACTCCTACTCGGCTAAGGATGCACCATTCGGTTATCACCAAAAATGGTCTCCCGCCCGATTATTCCTACTTAGCTATAGATACACTATTCGGTTATCACCTAAAACGGTATAATGTCCTGCTTACCGAGAAACTGGTTCCCTCTCGAACTATACTCAAGTAAGGAAATACCATTCGGCTAAATGCCTTCATGTCGAATACTTGAAACCTATACTTGGTTTAAAATAAATCTTTTAAGATTACGAAGTGTGTTACTCAGTTATAATCTCATCATCGTTACTTACAATTTATCTTGCAAACTCAAACTCACAAAGTAATCGGCTATTAAATAATCCAACAATATTTTTCTAAGTACAGAATGAGAAAGAATACGCCGAAGAATAAAACACTGATATCCATTAATGATAGCAAGAGATTACAAAATATCTTTCCAAAAAAGGCTCTAACGGCCCAAGATACATCAAGTTCAACTATCAGGAGCTTCCTGATTCACAACATCCTTGGCATTATCCTCTTGATTTTCTTCGTTTCCTTCCACATCCCCCTGAGTATATTTGGTCTCACCATCCGAAATTAGCTACTGGAAAGGACTCTCGAGAACTGCATCCTCAGGAATATCATCAAGAGGTAGTAGTCGACCCTCATAAACATCCTTATCCATGTCAAAAACCGAACGATTAGGGATGTCGAAGTAATATAGAGTTTGCCGAATAGCGTGTTGAAATCCAGCTTCATGCTAGGCAAAAATTTTATCTTGAGCCGAGACCTTCACCTGCTCCTTAGCCGCACGCTCAACATCTCTTTCCTTCGACACATGCGACACCATCAACTTCAAACACTCAATTTCATCAGCCTAAAGCTTCGCATCCTTCTCGGCCATTATAACCTTAGTATCCATATCCTTTAATTCGGCCAAAAGCTGCGAAACCTTGTCCTTCAATTGAGTGTTATCAACAGCCAAAATAATATTTGCCTCTAGAGCCTGCCGATTGGAAGCATGCGCATCCTTCAAGCTTTTCTTTAACTTATCGGCCTTCTTCAGGGGATTCATGAACATGTGATGAGCTATGGCTGATGCCCAACCCTGAAACTCACAGTATACCGCCCAGTTAAAAGCATCATTAGTGTTGTTCAGAAGATTCCGCCCGGTTTCGAAAATGTCACTAAAATTGATCATCTTCTTTGGACGGAAGTCTTTCGCAAAAAACCCTTCGGCCGTCATAGCAAGAATTGACGCCAAGGACCCGGACCCAGAAAAGTCAAGTGTTTTCTGTTTAAGTTTCTTAGGCTTATCCTCTTCAGAGGTCTCATGGCTCCAATGACATTTTTTGTGATCTCTATCCTGACTCTTCTTATCTATAGCCAGAGGGGGCACAACATCTTGAGGCGGCCCCTTCTGTGGAGGTTGTTTTGCCACTGGAGGAAGGGACACAACACCTGAAGGGTTACCTGCAGCAATAGCCCGGTTCTTCCTAACATTCCTAAAAGACAACACGTCACTACCTGCTTCAGCCATAATACCTACATCCGACAAACATATACTTAGTCAATTATAAGTAATATAAACCATGAATAGTAGAAAAAGAAAAATGCAAGCTTACCATACAAGTCAACAAAAAACATTTGAAGAATTAAACAAAGCAACAAGCCGCCTGCCCGGAAGCTTTCTAGGAAGCGACTTAAGGAACATAAGATCCTCGCGTTCTTGTTCGGTCATCAAAGACTTCGGAAACTTGTCATAACGCTGATGGGTCCTCTCCCAATACAACGGAAACAGAGCCTTCCCATTACTATCATAAAAATGGTTGGCCCCTATATTCGGCTTAATTACAACTTTGAAGAAGCCGATTTTGAAATTTTTATACGAAGAAGTAAAAGACTGGAATAGGGGTCTTTTCGACTTTCTTATTAAGGAAGCCCATAAACCATCCCTCGGCCGAGTACAAAAATAGTACCAAAAAAAACTTACAGAAGGCTTAATAAAATTAAAAATACAAAGGGCTCAAAAGGCCTGAATGGCCGCCCACCCATTTGGATGCAGCTGAGAGGGTGCGACATTTAAAACCCGAAGCACCCCATGGTAAAGTCATCGAAAGGGATTGTCACGTGAAGATCTCGAAAGACACAATCATACATATAAAAGAAATCTCTCCGAAAGTCCCCCTTCCCCAAGAAGACAAATTCTGGGTTGAATTCTCGCCGACAACATTGTAGGGCTATTGGACAAAATTCATCCTCATCTATGGTACAAACGGTTACATAGTTTAAAAAATTGGAAACACTAAGTTTATCATCATAACGAGTAATAGGACCCAACCTCCCCGTCTACCCAGGTATACCCAACGAGGGTTATTGGTGGACATTCTCTCTTCTTTCCCTGCGTAACCCTCGGCTTACGCTTTGGAGTCCGACTAGGAATAACCTTATTCACCAGAGGGGAAATTACATTTTCGGCCACTTCCTCTCGGAAAGTGGCCGAAGACGAAGATGAAGACGAGGACAAAGACTCTTCGCTAGAACTGTCAGACCCCTCAGTAGACGAAGATGATGACCGAACATTAAGAACTTCCATTTCCCCAGAAAACCTAGCACTAGACGGATCCATGATTAAGAGAAAAAGGACCGATAACTCGTACCTGATCAACGCAGCGAAAAAGATCACAAATGGAGTATTCGGCCGAGAGAAAAAACTTCGATTAGGAAAGATGTAAATAAAAGGAGTAAGGACAACATCTCCCATACATCCTATTTATAGGGCCCAGGCCCACAACGACCCACAAGGTGCAAAAGCCCCAACCGTTAGATCAACTAAGATCTAACGGTTCACAAGAATCCAATGCTTTGTTTTCCTCATCCCCAACTGCTTTTTTCTATCATAATGGCAGGGATTCGAAAAGACATCACGACAGCCACTTGCCACGAACAACCTAAAACAAGCCAAAACTATAAGCCTATTCGTCATGACTCTTCACTCGAGGCTGGGGGGAATGTATACCGGAGGGGTATTCGACAATAGGATTAGCCGAATACCCTCCACACCAGATAGGTATTAGGCAATAGGAATAATCGAATACCCTTCACTCGCTAGAGAATTATTCGATAGTAAGGATAACTAAATACCCTTGATAGAAGATCATAGAAGACAGGTATTGACCAGGTTGCCGAATAGGTACAACCAGGTACCCGGCATCATGATAACCGAGTACCATGAAAAGTACCTGGATAAGATAAATCATACTAAAAAAGGGTGTTACCAACATGATCAAAGAATTATAAGGTAATTAATCATCTTAATTAGTAATGATAAACCATCAAAGGATAATCAAGGCCCATAACATAAAAATCCAAGGCCCAGTAGAAGTAAGTATAAAAAGGGATCCTCGAAGTACAATAACTTTTATCCCCATTTATTACACTTATTAAATGCTCTGAGCCGAAAGCTGATTTGAGCGTTGAAGTGTCTTTTGCAGGTACTCGCCCTTCTTCCCACCTAGGAGGGATCCGGACGTTTGAAGGAGATTTCGGATTGAAGACATTGGCATAGAGAGAATTACCCTGTTGCTCTCAGACAGGAACAAGTTCCATTTGTCAACTATTTTGATTAACATATAGTCTATAAAAAGGTTAAGCTTTCAAGAGACTATGCTCTCTTAGATGGAGTTGATTTTTAAATTAATTTTATTGTGAAAAGGTCAACATCTATGCACATAATTTTCAAATTTGACCCTTTTTTAATTTTTTAATTTTTAAAAAAATTGTTTACTTTTCTTCTAATCCATTGAAGAAACTTGATGGAAATCAACTTTCAACTAGAATTGCAATTATGGGTGTTCACGAGTCGATTTTGTTAGGTTAGGCCAAACCTGTTACCCAAATTGATCAAAATAGTTTGACTTGAGTTTTTTTTTTTAAAGCCAAAAGAAATTTATTAAAAACAAGTAGTATGAAATAAAGCACAAGGTGTACCTTACCCCACACCACCCAAAGATAGTTTGAGTTGAGTTAAGTTAGATTTGTGTGTTTATTAAATATGAACCGAACCAACCCAATCAATAGTGGGCTGGTTTATGTCAAGTCAATTGGGCACAAACAATTAAAAAATATTTTAAAATTCCTAAAAAAATTGTACATTTTCCTACCATTTTTATAAACACATATCTTAAATGTTTATGAGAATAAAACCGAGAAAAAAAAGTTATTCCATTTAATATAACAACGGTAAATATGGCCGAAGAATGTTCATAAAAATGTGTTATGTCTCTTTCTTTTTACATAAATAACAAATTAAAAATAACACATTTTGCACCAATGGGTTGAGTTGGGTTCGCAGGTTTAACAATAAAACCTGTTACCTAACCCGAAGAACATTTTTTTTTTATCAAATTGGATTGATTTCTACATGAACCCAAATATTTGGTTTGAATTAGATCGGTTTGGGTTCAAGGATTACTCTTACACATAAGCATCCTTAATTGCAATGTAAGTCATTGTTGATTAAAAGAATGATTTGCTTAAATACAAGTACCCCTATTTTCAAATTTTCTTTTTAGATTGTGCTTTGCTTCTCTTTATGACTTTATTTCTCATGACCTAATGATCCATCTCATTCTCTTCTTTGAAAAAAAAAAGATTTATTAAAGTATAATTTTGCTCAATTTCAAAGTAGTCTCAAATAATGTTGTGAAAACAATTTTAAGGAATTTGTTAGTTTTCCTCTTATTCAAAGTTTTTTTTTCATGTGAATTTTTTATAAAAAATATTTTAGAATCATTGAATAATAGTTCGGCATAATATTTATTTAATTACTTATTTATATAATGCTAATCTCATCAAAATATATTTCTTGAATCGTGCAATGCTCATGTCAACATCTAGTTAACGGAACAAAAATGATTTTTGGACACCTAAGAATCTATTTGACATCTAGTAAGAAATAAAAGAGAAAATTATATATATGTTAGGTAATACGATGTGGTAGGAAAAAAAGAGACGATAAAAAATAATGAGGGAGCGTTTGTTTCATGGATTCTCCTTTCATTCTTGGAAATAACATTCCTGAAAATATAATATGGGAATAACATTCCTAAATATTTAAAAAAAAAAAAGATGTTTGGTTAACTAATAAAAATGGTAGAAAATCTTTTTTATATTCCTAGGAATAATTAAAATATGTGTTTAGTTCAGGTTATTTATTCCTAGAAATATATGTTTTATTACTAAAAATGTCCTTTCGATCCAGCCTCTTTTTTTCCGACCTATAATCATCCCAAACGGATCAAAAAAACAGATAAAAAGACAACTACACTTTTTTTTAACATCTAGGCCAAGAAAAGAAAACAAACAAACAACATAGGAAAATTCACAAGGGTTAGCATTTCACAAAAAATCATTGTCACGGTGATTGAAAAAATTCAACGAATTTGAATCCTCAGCATGCACTTACTGGATTTCAAAGGAGGGGGAGTAATGAAGAATACAAATTAAAGTTAATCTATTTGAAATTAAAGTAAATATGCATCATAGCATGAAAGGTAACCTTATTGGATTTGATTTTACAGGAGTTCAATATTTCTACATTGTTGTGACTTGATTTTAAAGGAGTTGATGACTCAGTTAAGAAGGTAAAGGAGCAGGACTGCATGTGTACCAAGGCCACGAAAGGGTAACGTGAATGAGAGTAATGGGATGGTGGGTAGGAAAGAGGATGTATCCGAAATTTTACTCAACAATACGCATTTCCATCTCACGGGAATCAACTTTCCCCCATCCTCCCATGGGAATAAAAACTTACTAAAGTTGGGAATATTGCTTTCCCAGTAATAAATATACCCAAAAATAATTATTTGATTACTTCTTAATAAATGTAGGAATACATCTTTCCAACCCCAAATTTCCAGGATTTAATAAAAAAAATCCGTGAAATAAATGCCCTCTAAGTGTTAATTAGTATTTGAAAAGGTGAGATGTCCAAAAACTATTAATAACACGGTAATTTTTTATAGGGTTTACTGAAATGAATTATTATTACTCGCTTAAATAATTTTTCCTGTTGAATTGAATACAATTGCATTTTAGTTATGTTAAAGTTTATTGCTAACAGCTGAGATTACCACGAAGACATTACAAAGAATCTTGGATTCTCGCATTTTAGCACAAAAAAACCTAAATGAGTTTGAACAAGCATTTTCAAAAAGCGTCGGTCCTCGTAACCTTGACCTCCTAATTCTAGCAAATAATGTACACTCTCCAACTCCAATATGCTCGTGTGCACGAGGTAAATGAAAATACATAAAAGAAAACTAAGTGCATAAAAGGCTGATGTAGAAAAGATTTTGGTACCCGGTTCATTTGTGTTTCGTTGCAACCACTGCAAGAAATTGCCGCAAGACAGATTCTAAACAAAGTAGAACCCGGTCAATGGCCAAAACGGCCTTTCAGACTTGTCCCAGACCAGCTTTATGAAAGATGAGCTCCCAAAAAGTTCCACCTCGCATTGCATGGGCGCAGCTGAGATACAGAAGACGGTTATGGGAATTGTACAATGGCGTTAGAACCATCAAAACTGCCCTGCGCACTTTGTCGTCTTTTTTCTCTCCAGTTCTCTCCCCACATCTTGGCTTCAGCCACGGCACGTTCTCTATCAAGATCCCTGTTGTTTAACATCCTAGCAGTTTCACGTGGGGAGTCATCTTTCTCAGATCCTTCCAAATCCCATCTGCGTCCAGATCCTCCACCTTCATCATGTTTCAATATTCTTCCACCTTTATCATCTCTGTTCCTTTTATCATCACCAGCTCCCCTATGGTCATATGCCTGGTTGGCTAGAAAAGAAAGGGCTGTCACCACATCCCCAATGAGAGGACGTGCTGCAGCCTGTTCTTGAATGCACATTGATGCCACAGCTAGAGCTTGGTAAAGACCCCGCATGGGATACCGTCCCTGCAGCTGTGGATCCGCTAACTTTGGAAACTTCCTGCGGTCATTGAACAGTGGACGTGCCTGCTCAAACATATAAAACCACCATTACCACCCCATGGTTATGTATTCATAAGTTGATGCATGCCAAACTAATAAAGACAAGCAAAGATTAGAGGACAAAGATCAGAGGATTACCCATGTGACAAGGTTTTGTTCTCCATGGGGTCGGGTGCTATCAATGGCTTTACGGCCAGTAATCAGCTCCAAGAAAACTACCCCAAAACTATATACATCAGACTTCACAGTCAGCTGTCCAGTCATAGCATATTCTGGGGCACAGTAACCATAAGTTCCCATGACACGGGTGGAAACGTGTGATTTATCGCCAACTGGACCAAGCTTTGCAAGACCAAAGTCTGAAAGCTTTGGATGATAACCTTCATCAAGTAATATATTAGATGATTTGAAGTCTCTATAAATGACAGGAGGATTTGCTTTGTCGTGAAGATATTCCAATCCTTTTGCTGCCCCAGCAGCTATTTTCATCCTGGTGTTCCAATCTAATGGTTCCTTATCCGGGGGAAGATCTGCACTCGAGTCCATAAATAATGATTAAACATGAGTTATTATCAACATAACTGCATTATGTTTAAGAAGGCAATAATGTAGAAGACACGGCAGAGATGCTAGTTAATCATCAGAAGACAGATATGATAACAAGGCAAAATGGAAACATTTCCAGCAGACAATAGAATGGTTATCGTATCTACCGCACTCCTTTTCCATAACTTGAATAACATGGAAAGCTAATCCAAACACTAAGTTGATTAGGCTTTATTAGAAAAAGCTTTTAGATTTGAACAGCCACTACATAGCATATATCCGCAACATGAATGAAAAATAAACTTCACAGTGTGACAACTTAATTCTTTTCTCTCTGTCTCTCTTGAAGGAGCCAAAGCAGCACCCTGAATGGGTAGAAGATGCTTTGCTCCATCCTTCTTGTTAAATTTATGGTGTGGAGGTTTCATTAGTCATTACACACAAAGTCCGCTATTCTATAATATCTCTTGCAATTTGAAGACCATAATAAATATACAATAGTTACCTCTCCTATATATTATTGTCGTTCAACCAACAAATCCAGTTAACGTATAGATTCCAGATCCTACATTGTCAATGTGTTGTTAGACCTACTGTATGTTACACATAAAGGAGGGCAAAACCAGAAAAGAATGGACACAGCAGCTAATAATTAGGGAGAAGCTGATAGGTTCTATTATTTTGATACACTTGAACAAGGTTATCAAATCGAGATTTGAATTGTGAATCGCCAAGCTAGTTTTTTAATCATGAATTATAATTTATACCAAATTGTAAGATTCAGATACAATGAAAAATTACTTCAAATATATCATATAGATGATATATAGTGTTCTGTGTAAAAAATTTAAACAATTTGGGTATCTGAAATATTGGAGATTTGTTGGTCTCTCGAAGCACCAGCAGCAAGGTAGAATCCCTACGGGTTCTACCAAATTGATATCAAATTCATTCACCATGTCTCTCAGCTGCAAACAAGTAGCACAGATAATGACGCCAACATTACATTGTAGTGTTCGCTCAGGACTAGTCAAAGGGCTAGTGCACAACTAGCCCGCATGGGCACCAGGGCTGCGGAGCATGGTGGGATGTTAGGATTCAATTGCAAGGTATGGGACTTGAGTCCCACTTTGGAAGTATGGAACTCTAATGTGGGGTTTATAAGGCTTTGGGCTCTCCAACTACAACAAACTAGCTTTTGTGGTATAGTTCTCTCAAGGCTCTTATCATGCGTCTCCTTTCAAATTTTATTCACATCCTGTGTACATCTCTAGTAAAACTAATTGGAAAATAAGAAGGCTAAAACAAGTTACAACTAATGCCAGTATCTTCACTGAAGAGAAAATTAAAACGAAGAAATTCTAATAAAGGAATTTGGGGGAGTAGAAAATAACCAATACCATGAAGGTGGTCTTCCAACGATCCCAATGGCATAAATTCATAAACTAAGAGGCGTTGGTCCCCATCTGCACAGTATCCAATGAGATTCACAAGATTAGGGTGGTGTAGAAGACTGAGCATGAGAACCTCCACAAGGAATTCCCGATTACCCTGAAGACCGTTTCTGTCTAACTGTTTAACAGCCACAACCTGTACAGGTAAATGAACAAATGTCAGGAGTCACTACTCACTAATCACCAGGGGCCTCAACCAAACAAAAACTCTTTGAGCATTGGAGTTAAAGTTGATCTTCTTTCATTAGAAAAGAGTGCTGCTATTCCTTGTAGTGCAGTTTACCCTATTTCAATCCTGGATTGATCCAATCCTTGCACATGGGAATGGGACCTGCTGCATGTGGGGCTTAGTGCATACAATCAATTCATTTGCAAGGAAAGTGGTAAGATATGGTGTAAAAACAAAGTGTGAATGAATTATCACCCTTAGGGCAAATTTCCTGTGATTACAATTAAAAGTTGGCAAATATGAAAATTGGAAATAAGCACATAAAAGAGGAGTGTGATCTTTGAGATAGGGCGGGTATAAGCACATAAAAGAGGCTCGATTAGTTACTGAATCCCAAATCCGAGTGAAGAGTAAAAACATGAGCATTTAAGGAATAAAGAGTAGAAAGAATTACCTGACCGGTGGTTTCGAGGCGGCCCTTGTAGACCCTTCCGAAACCACCTTCCCCCAAAAAGGATTGGGGCCTGAAGTTTTTGGTTGCGGCTGCAAGCTCACGGAAAGTGAAAGTTTGAGCGGCAATTTGAACAGCGGGTCCATCCTTGAGAGCAGCCAATTCCCTTTTGGAGTCTCCATTATTACCATTACCATTACTTGTTAAGCGTAGCTTGTCTGCTCCTCCTGCTACCCAATGCAAGCAAAACTATATTAACTAATAAATATGTCTAAAACCAAAGCTGTGTCTGTGTGTGAGTGAGATGCTGAATTGAATAACAACTTAGGAGCAGTGATGATTTAGATAGCTTGCTTTGAAATTGCAAATGATATAAGATGCGGCGGGATCTGATTTCAATCTCATTCATCAGATCAGATCAAACAATTAAAAAGAAAAATAACTAACCAGAGGCAGAGGGCAATCTGGAAATACGAGAGGGGACAGGGGGCTTAAGACCATCATCATGTTCATGTTCATGGTGATGGTGATGGTTTTCCTGCTGAGGATTGGGATTCAGCTTCTCGTCCTCCCTCGAATCGAAACACGAAAAACAACCCATTCCAATTTCCTCCTTAATCACGCACACGCACACGCACACGCAATCAATCAAAGCCTCATCTTCCAATCCAATTTCCTCTAAAACTAAACAGAACAGAACAGAACAGAACAGATTCTTCTATTGGGTAATTGGTTTGGTGGGATGGCAGAAAATAAAATATATATAACAAAAAGAGATGTTGCTATTGCTATGCTTTTGCGCGTTAGTGTTTCCACTTTCACACTTTCACTTGGACCTGCGACTGGGACTCGGAGAGGAGACGACAGCAAGTCCGAAACAGCCAGGGGGTTTCGGTTTAATTGGGAGTGGATCCCAATTTACATATTCATTTTCTTAATTATTAAACCAAAACAATATACTTTATATTTTCTATTTTTATTAACTATTACAAATTTAATATTTTAACACCTATATACTTCTATCATAAATATTTATTTATATAATTATATTTCATAATAAATATTTTTTAATATATAAATGATATTTGAGAGTTACAATCAATATAAGAGTTTTTAATTATTAATATTTTTTAAAAAAATAGTTTAAAATATTTAGTTCTCGTGATATACTCGTATTTTAATTTTAGTCTTTTTAAATTTATTTTTTTAAAATAGATCTTTAATATTCAATTTTTTAGCATTAGTTCTTGTTGTTATCTAGTCAGATAACTTTTAAGGTGATTAAAGAAAAAGTGATTAAAAAAAAGACATATTAGAGGAATTAAAATAAAAATGAGATATATGTATATGAATTAAATTAAAAATTGTATAAAGCGATGTGTATCCACATGGCAAATTAAAACAATAGTTAACGATAATTAAATAACAACATAAATTAACATAAAAAAATCAAATATTACATAAACTATTTTAAAAATAAATAAAAAAACAAAAATAAAAATATTGTATATATTACATGGACTAAACACATATTTAATCCTAAAAAATCTATTCAAATTCAATTTAAAGATAGAAATAAAAGATGGTAAATTTAAGGGATACACAATTAAGAGGAATAAGTATATGCATAAAGATAAAATGGGTGCAAATTAAGATAATTGTGAGATAAAGTTTTGGCTAGTTATATAGATAATATATGAAATTAACATCTTTTCTAGTTATAATATGAAATGTACATCTTAATGAAACAAGATAAAATATATTAAAAATATCTAATTGAAAAAGTGAAAAGAATGATACTCTCGGGTTTTTAAGTTGTATATATTAATTTATGATATAAAATATATTATCTTAAGATGAATGAATATAAAAAAAAAATATTTTTTTCATTTCATTTTTTATTTTTGTTTTATATTTGTTTCTATTTCTCGATATTTTTTCATTATATTATTTGTTATGTTTTACTTTTTCTCTTTTTTGGGATGTACATACTCGACATGATTGTCCAAATTGTTTTCCAAATTCTTTATCAAAATCAAAATGTAGATATCAATAAGAGTTTAATGATAATGTACTAACAATGTAAAACAATTTTGTGATTGAATGACTGTGAAAAATTATTTTACACTGTCAGTGCATATAATTTTTCTCTATAAATAAAAAAAAAAAAACACAAGTGAGCATCCTTGTCACAATCATTATAATTTTCAATAAAGAAATACTAAGTGAAACTATTAACATTATAATTTTAAATAATTCTCTTTATATCTAATGAAAATTTAAAAAAAATAACAAGGTAATTAAAATAATTAATTGAATTTATTTATATTTATTCAGTAAAAATAAATATATTTATTCTTCTCGTGTTCAAGAAGAGTCGTCATGTGCTTCACAATAGCGAGATAAAATTGTGGTCTTCACTGAGGTACTTTTGTTCTAGCAATGGTGGAGTTTTAATGGTTTATTTACAAAAATTCCAACGCTAAATGCTAAAGTATTTTTAATAATTATTGTGGGCTTTGATCAATTATATATGGCTTTTGTTATATCCACTCCCTTTGGTTTTGCTAAGTATACTCCCATTTGTTTTTTTTCTAATTATTATTATTATATATAACCTTTATACCCCTAACATATATAATTATTATTCCGGAATGTACTTTTCGAAATACTATTTTGTATTTAGAAAGTACTTTTCAGAATGTTAAAAATAAAACTGTATTCCGGAATTCCGGAATACTATTTTGTGTTCCAGAAAGTACTTTCCAGAATGTTAAGAAATAAAATTGTATTTCGGAAAATACTTTCCAGAATACTGTTTTGTGTTCCGGAAAGTACTTTTCGAAATGTTAAGAATAACATCCGGAAAAATTCAAGCACAACATTAAGACCATTAAAAACACCATATAAAGGAAAATTGTACAATATTAAGCAATTGAAGCGGAGAAAACATATAATTGATATTGGTCTTTCAATCTGGACAATTCTAAGAGGCATTCGTTGCAACAACTTGAATAAACATACTGAGATTGAGCAAGGGAAGAGTAAAGGAAAGTAGTTGGGAGCGTAAGCGTATTGCATTAGAGTTTGAAGGATGAAAAAACCCTAATGCTAGAGCAAGAGATTGAGTAAGTGAGGAGTAAAGGAAGACCAAAACAAGAGATTGGAGGGGGATGAAGGGAGTGAAAGAGAGGGGTATTGTTGCTATGAAATAGGGAGTGTGTTGTTACACTTGTGCGAGGGAGAGAAGAAGGTTTGAAAGGGAGAGGTTATTTAAGTAATTTAATTTTAAAAAAGAAAAGGGGAGTGTACTTAGCAAAAAAAGGTAGTGGAAATAGCAAGAGCCTTATATATTGTGGTTTTTGGGTTTTTGAAAAATGGACTAATGTCATTATTGATTGAACGATACTCAAGTCCACTAATATAGTGTTATTTAGTCATGGGCTTTGTGTAACATCCTAAAAATTTCAACTCAGTTATATATATATATATATATTTCTCTGTAAGTAATTCTCTGGAATTAATTTTCTACAATTAATTCTCTACAGTTACTTTCCTGTGTATTTGTTTATTAGCTACTATAAAATTCTGTGGGATTGAAGTGTCTATGTTGTTTATTTATTTACTTGTGCAGTGTAATATGTACTTAATAATCAAGTACGTATATTATCTGTGTATGTTTATCTGTTATGTCTGCTAGTAATTAATTGAGCTAAGATTAATTACTAGTAGTAAAATATTTCAAATATCTATTGCTATGTACTACTTAATTTATTGTTTGCAAATTGTTTTAAGTATTTTAATTATATTAAATTCTAGTAACTTGCACACCAAGTTACCTCTTGTAAAATTTATCTGTAAATGATTTCTTTACATAGGAAATTTTAATTGAGCTATTAGAAAAGCTTTTACTACTAAGAGTTTTATAAAATTAATTAGATGTTTGAAAGTAAGTTTTAAAATTTTAAAACACACATCTTTATGATTACACAGTATAAAATTACACTGTGTAAATTAAACTAGGTAACCAAATTCCCTAATCTTAATTTCATGACACCTAATCTACAATGCATGCATGCAATTAACACAAAATTAACACCTAATCAGCCTAATTGATACCTAGAACTACATGCATGAGATGAAATCAACACCTAGCAACCACCATGAACACCTAATTAACCAAGGAAACCCCACGGCCAAAACCAAGCAAAAATCATCCAAAGCTTTTCATTTTTTTCTTCAAAACATCTTCAACACTAAAATATCAAATTCTCTCATCTCTTTCTTCTTCTCTTCTGGACCGAGAGCTAAGGAAGGCAAAGGAAGCCATTGGAGGTCTTGGAAGCTTTGCATGCAAGCTAGATCATCATCCTTTCATCCTTCTTCTACTTATCTCTTCTTCTTTTCGGTTGGATTGCAACACTTTGTAAGGGAACTCTCTTGTGGAATCTTGATTTTAAATTCTTTGTTGAGATTATGGTTAAGGATTGGGGCTTTAACCATAAGTATACATGCATGCCCCATTGCTGGAAATTGATATATGTTTGAATGTTTTGTTGAGATTGAAATTGGATGAATGTTGTTGGATTTTCTATGGCTGTGATTGTGAGCTTTTGCATGTAAGGAATAAGGTCATTTTATCTTGAAAATTTGAATGGGAATGACTCTGGAAACAAGTGAAGTTAGGCATCTCTTTCTAAACGTTTGTTTTTGATCAAATCTCTTTTGGAAAATTTTAGCTAAAAACTCGAAACAGTGGCTGTTCTTTTGTTTAGCATGGAACAACCTCACTGTTTTGCTATTTTTGAAAGATCTAACCGTTGGTTTTTCGTCAAACTTGTTTTCAATGAAAACAGACATAAAATTCAACAACTTTTGTTTTGATATCTTCGAAAAATAAAGTCATCTTCGGGTTCATCCATGGCTCGAGATTCGACTGTCCTGTTTTGGAGTTTCACTGGAACAATGCTCGGTTTTTGATAAAATTCTCCCTGTGTGCTGAATGTTTTTTTTACGTAATTACACCTTTAAAAACTAGACACAATAAGCTTTTTAACCAGGTATATTACAAAAATTTTCAAGCATAATTTATAAATTATTTTTTTTTCAAAAGAAACAGAACAATGGTTTAAGACTCTGTTTTAAGGTCAACATCTTAGGCTGTTAATAATGTTTTTACTGGGAACAATAGAAAATGAATTTGGAAGCAAGAAATACCTTTTTGGAAAGATCAAGGAGTTAGCTTTAAACTGTAAAAAGTTTCAGTTAATTTAGTTTTGGGAAGTGGGAGAAAATTTTATTTCTTTGGGTTATGTTCAGTGAGTACTAAAAATATGGAGTTGCTGACTTAGAAAATTTTTATAAAATTTTCCAGATGTTGATTTTATAAGTGGTACACCTTTCTATAAATTAGATTTCAAGAGCTTCAATTTGATATAAAAATTATTAAATTCCAAGGTCATTTGCTTGTTTCAGTAAGAGCTCACATTCAGTACTGCCAATGAAAATTTGGCTCTATATTCAAATTTGATATTAATATGTATGCTTTTACTTTTAATTACTATTTTGATGCCGTGAGATAATGGATATAATATAACTATTGTTTGGATTGATTCAATTAAGTCTCAGGGAGGAAAACTTGGAGCACTTGATATTGAATGTGTGAATTTCTATGTTTTGGTGATACAGTCTGTTGACTGTAGTTTGAATATTGCGGTGAAATTTTTTGTCTGTGTGATGTGTCTACAAGACTCGACGCGAGTGCTTGTAGTAACTAGAATTGATTTCTAGTGGCAATAACAGGATTGCTATTCAAAGATAAATATAACTTGTATAGTGAGCACATTTAAATAATCTAAGAGACTTTTATTTTATTTTATTTATTTTATTAGAAACAAATTAATAAATGAACTCTTTCTTTTATGCATTGGACATGGAAAAGGATTTAGGACCTTTGCGTGGAGGAATAATGGTGAGCATAAATATTTTTTTTTTAAATCATAAGACACATGAGAGGGTAAGGAATACATAAAACATAATAAAATATATAACACGCTGTGACTTATGTGAGTTCAGAGTCGTATTATGAAAATACGAGAGTACGGCGGATCTCTGGAACTTCAAGAATGCAAGAAAGTCGCGTGGGATATTTCGGCTGCAAGTTATCTATGAACCAAGGTCGGATCGCGAATGACGCATCACCTAGGGTGATGAGATCGCTACGATGTAGCGATAAAGGCAAAGTCCTTATTTATATATATGCATATGTGAGCGTAGAGGTGGTACCTTTAGCTCGGCGTCAATTCGTCCGCACCTGTACCATGTGCAGCGGGAAATCCACAGGCGACGAAGAACGAAGATAAACTCTGTGAGGAGAGTGTTGAGGAGTCAGTCCTCAGAGTATTAGATGACCACAGTTGGTACCTGGGAGATGATCGTAAGGAGGCAGTCCTTGGGGGATATATGGCGCCGAGTTGTGACGCTAGTCACATAGTCGACTTGGCAATCCCGACAGAAATTACGAGTCATCATCGATTGGTGAGAGCCCTGCCATTGTACAGTGGAGAATGGGTGTACTCCCAATATGTCATCTAGCTTAAATTTGTGTAAAACCACTGAGTTCTGGGAGTTCCAGTGGCAGCTGGCCAGTAAAAGATAAGTAAATTGTTCTAGTGATGAAAACGATTAGGTATCGAGTGTGATCGGTAGATAACCACATCGACGTGGTTGATTGTAGGTGTTTGTGACTTCTAAATTCGTTTTGTGTGTACTGCTTGACGAAGCAGAGAGTTATCCTCTTGTTTTTTTTAGGACCAGATCGCAGTTCCGGACCCGCACCATTTTTGGGAAGTCGAGTGCCTGTATGGGAGGTGGGAGCCCGACTTGATTAGACACGTCAATCATTTTACAGGTTATATCTGCTTGATTCACACACCAGAGTACGAGCCCGGGGTTTACCTTATTATCTATGAGTATTTTACGTGGTGGACACAGCCTACACCACCCTACTATCAGCCAGCTGAGCCTGTGGAAATCATTTACGTCTCTTCGACTGCTACGACATCTAGAGGGCCAGGACCACACCCGACAGATTCAGAGCTCACCCCTACTGAGCCCTATTCCTCCTAGTTGGAGTTACTGTTAGGGGAGCACAGCGATCCGGAGCGTTGGGAGATGGCTCAGGCGGATGTGGAGGTACTGGCGGACATGGAGAAGGTTCCCACGGAGGGGAACCAGGCGGTGCCAGTAGCAGCCGCAGCGGCGGCTGAGTTGGTTGAGGAGGCTTCAGCCGGTGGAGGGGGTTGGTTGGTAGAGTCCGACACAGAGGAGGATCCGGAGGAGGATCCCGAGGAGGACTCAGAGAGAGAGTCTCTTGGGGATTTGTTTGAGGTTTCCTCCCGTGAGTCTCACTGTTAGGACCCCATCAACTGGCGACCCACATAGGCTTCTGTATGAGTCTTTCACAGGGTAGGGGTAGACGATGACCGCTCTGAGAGCTAGGATCTTACTTTGTTTTATCATGTATTTGGTTGGGTAGATCTAGGCATCTCAGATATTTTGTTGTACATATTCAGTCATCATGTGGACCATGTAGTAACTTTCTGTACTTATGCTCCGGGAGTACGTTATGTCTTTTGGTTACATATATGTATATATACATGTTTACATTTCCAGTCATATGTATTTTCCATTGTTTTATTTCCGCATATTCGAAAATTTATTTACTCCTTTACGATTGGAGCTAGGCTTGATCTTTTTGTTGAATTAAATAACGCGTTATAATTGCTAAAGGAAATTATAACTTTTGCAATTAAAATTGAATTAAAAAGTTTCAAAATTTCCCTGAAATTTCGGTTATGTTTCTTTCAACTTTCTCGTGTTTTCTTAAATAAATTAATTAAGGCATTTTACAAAATCAATTGAATCAAACATTATATGTTTATCATTATAGAATTTAGGGCGTTACACTTTGGACATGTAATATTAATTTGTGTAAACAACAATGTAGGTCTTAACAACTAGGTCCTTGGTACCTTAAAAGTTAGTACCTTGAACTTCATAGATATGCCACAATTTTTTTAGAAAACTTAAATGGATGGAAAATATTAAATGCATATTCTTAAAACATTCATAACATACTTGGTATATATTTGTTTATATCATTAACATGAAATGCATTTTGGTCCAGAGTTCGAATCCTGGTGATGCCACTTTGGGTATGGAATAAACCATGTTGGGAGGGGAATACCCACCTTGGTGTGCATGCGCTCACGGTCCCTAACGGAGTTTAGTCATTGCTTCCGGCGATGAATAATCCATACCAATACCATGATTAGTAAAAAAAAAAAACATGAAATGCATTTTTTAAACATTTCTACATTTGTCTTATAAAAAAAACATTTATACATATGCATGCTAGCAATTTTCTTTTTTAACGAGGAAAAACAAAAACACACACAAACACAAGTGGGGGTTTAAATAATAATAATAACGACGACGACAACGACAAAAATTAAAGAAATAACATAATAATAAGGAAAGCCAGAGAATGTGCTAAATAGTTAACAAATTGATAGACCAATAAAGAAAGTAAAACCAAAAATATCATAAATTTTATCATCTAAGTACTATTTCCTTAATAAATAATATTAAAATGAAAGGATGTGAGTTATTTTGAAATTT
Source organism: Pueraria montana var. lobata (assembly GCA_026413185.1). NCBI lineage: Eukaryota > Viridiplantae > Streptophyta > Magnoliopsida > Fabales > Fabaceae > Pueraria > Pueraria montana. The sequence continues at coordinate 96,666,075 of CM048647.1, read as the reverse complement.
TAGTGCCCAAGATGAAAAATTGCTTGAGAGTTATTTATATTAGTGGTAGAGATAGAAACATGTAGTTGTAAACTTTGAACAAAAACATATATAATATAATTGTGTAGTAAAAGTAAAAGTGAAATTATAGAAGGGTAAAACAAAAAGTAAGAATGTGGCATTAATTAAGACGAATATACAGTGGCCACAAAAAACGGAATGCCTTCCCATTTGGGTTAGTGGTCAAGACACCGCGGGCCACCTCCACCAAAATAGTTGGAAAGTAAAATAAAAAATAGAAAAGAAAAATACATCAAGGTAGGCAAATTAAGGAGTTCAATGAACAACATCCCAAATAGCAACTGGGGACAGGATACAGCTTTGGCATTTCAATTTTGAATTCGGTCCTTAGATGTAGAGAGGTGAGCAACAAAATGAAGAAAATGAAAAAAGTAGACTTGCTTTGTTTGTATATATCTCACCTCACCTCAAATATTCGTTTGATAATATAAAGAAGACAGGAATAAACATAAATTAATGCGAAGAGGGGATGGACATGTCAATGTCATCAAGAAACAATGATGTTGGGGGAAAGGAGGAGGTGTGGCAAGTTGTGGAGGATGTGGATGCTTTTCTCCGTAGTGGTGGCCGGGAACATGTTCCAGATTGTGTTCATGTGTTGCCCGAATTGTTGGAGCGTATGGTGGATAGGTACAACAGTGGGAGAAGCAAGTTTGGGGAGGAGCCAGAAGATGACAAGTCCTTCCTAAATGTTGTGGATCGCATCTCCAAGCTTTCGACATGCGATATTGCTGCTACCTTGGAGTTGGACCAAACTAGCTCTGTCCTAGAAAAAGCAATGTCCCTGTTAGAGAAAGACCTTTGTTCTCTTCTAGAGGACCCCAAATCCAAAAAACCTAACAAATCATTCTCCTTTGGTTCCCGTTCTGATCTGGGCACTGAGTCCCCTGGACCACCACCACCAGAACATGTCGACCAAGACTTCCCTTTTAATTTCTCTACACAAAAGATTTCCATTTTGAACAAGATCACTACTACCATGATCGCAGCCGGTTACCAGATCGAATGTTGCATGGCTTTTGCCAATTTTAGGCGAAGTGCTTTCAAAACTGCCTTGCAAAGATTTGGACATGAGAATATGAAAATGGAAGACATGTACAGAATGCCATGGGAATCACTCGAAGGACAAATTGCAACATGGAACCAAGTGGTTTGGCATTGCACCACCGTGCTTTTCAATGCTGAACGAAGGCTTTATGACTCCATCTTCCCCAATCAACCCTCTATATCTCAAAACTTGTTCTGTGATCTTGCACGACACGTCATCATTCATTTACTCAACTTTGCACAAGGTGCTGTTTTAACCAAATGGTCAGCAGAGAAACTATTCAAATTCCTAGATATGTACGAGACTTTGAGGGAAGACATTGTTGGGGGTTCTTATTTAGAGCCGTACTGTGCAAAGGAGCTAGCGTATGAGACAACCACTGCAAAGGACATGATAATAGAGGCTATTGTGGCCATGTTTTGTGATTTGAAAAACTCCATAAAAAACGATAATGAAAGGATTCCTGTCCCCAATGGTGCAGTTCACCCCTTAACTCGTTATGTTATGAACTATCTTAAATATGCATGCGAGTACAAGGATACCTTGGAGCAAGTGTTTGAGCAAGGTCAAGGTGTCAACGTTGAGACTCAGAATAATCACAAATCCTCCATCATCCATGAGGAAGTGGAAGATGTAGGGACGCCCAAAAATTCACCTTTTGCACTTCAATTGATGACCATCATGGACCTTTTGGATGCAAATGTAGAAAGGAAATCAAAGTTGTATAGGGATACTGCTTTGCGCTATTTTTTTCTAATGAACAATGGGAGATACATAGTGCAAAAGGTCAAAGGGTGTGTAGAGCTTCATGAATTGATGGGTGACAATTGGTGTAGGAGGAGGCAATCGGGGTTGAGGTTGTACCATAAGTGTTATCAGAGAGAAACTTGGAGTAAGGTATTGCAGTGCCTTAAGCCGGAGGGTTTGCAGGGGACTAGGAACAAGGTGTCTAAACAACTTGTGAAGGAAAGGTTTAAGAGCTTCAATGCCATGTTTGAAGAGATACACAAAACTCAGTCTACTTGGATGGTGAGTGATGAGCAACTCCAATCCGAACTCAGGGTTTCAATATCAGCTTTGGTGATCCCAGCATACCGCTCATTTGTTGGAAGATTCAAACACCATCTAGAATCAACTAGACATATTGACAAGTATATCAAATATCATCCCGAGGACATTGAGCTTTTAATTGATGATTTGTTTGGTGGTAATGCTACGTCCATGGCCCGAAGGAGGACATGATGATTGTACTATATGCAGTAATTCTCTCTTTCTTACATTTCATTTACTATATATCTTCATTTTACACTCAAAATATGTGTTTTTCTTTATGTAAAAAATCTGAAGCATATAATTAAGAATGCATATTCTTACTTAGTTTCAATCCATCTATAAATGGTAAAATTTACTGCACATTTAATGTTAAATATTATAATATGAAATTGCTATATATATATATATATATATATATATATATATATATATATATATATATAGTTAACTTAAATAATTGTTAAATGCTATATTCATTCATTATTATAATTTATTAGATATTTAGCTTTTCATATCAATAAAATTTATTAGAACAAGTTACTAAACAAAACAAGGTAATTATTGTTTCAAATTTAATGTTAAAAATATTTATTATAAAGGTTTATTATCTTCATTGTTATTATTATTATTTAAGATAAATACATCACCAATGGTCTATAACATGCATTATTACTAAATGATATTTCATAATTAATAATTACTTTGAGTATTTTAGAAATTTAGTTTGGTTTGATAGAAAATACAATTTTAATTTTAATTAATTTTAAAATATAAAATAATACAATATTAAATCACCCTCAACTAAATATATTTTAATTTAGTGTATAACCACCATGGATAAAGTTATGTAATTACTAACATTTTATGTCTTTTCAACGATTAACACTAATACATTATACGTTTATTTTAATTAGTAACAGTGTACTATGACTTCATGAGAGATTTGCCTTTTGTCTAGATTTACATGTTGGATATAACTGTTGATAACTTCCTTTTGAATTGAACCCTTGTCTCAAGATACTTAATCATATGTCACTTTGCTACTTTTGAACTTTCATTTCTTGATTTTTTTTTATTTTGATATTGAATTTTAGTTTGAACCTTCAATTATTTTATTAACATTATTTTTCAATTTGAGTTCGAATCTCGATTTTAACACATGGTCTTCGAAAATCGAAATGGATTAGGTTATCTTTCAACACTTAGAATTTTTTCTACGTTGACATCAATGGTATGTGACAAAAATATCCAAGATCAGGGTTTGTTGAAATGATTTTCATGGATAAAAAGATAATGTTTCATTTCTTTTGTTGTACACTATTTATTTTGTATTGTCACTTCTTATTTGCATTGTTTAATCTATTTCATTTGTTTATTCACGACTTAAGGAAATAAAATACAAAATCAAGTTAAATGTTGGATACTGAAAAACATTTGAAAGAGGATAGCTCGATGAAATTGTTAAAGACTTCCTCGACTTCCTCGACTTCACCTCATTGTTCTTTACATTTTAACTGTTTTAATTTTTAACTGCTTATATCGAAAATTAAATAATTTGATTTATCTATGTCATCGTAGTTGTATATATATATATGGAGTTCGTTTGTTTAAATTTAAAAAAAAAATCTATTTTTTTAAAACGCTGATAGAATTTGTTTCTTAAAAAAAAGCAAATTTTTTTTTAAAGTTTAAACAAACACACTAAAAAATAGAAAATTACTTATTTTATTAAAAAAAACATTTTTTGAAATAAGTTTAAATAAACGAACCAGTTACTTTTATACATTCAAAAGTGCTTATGAAAATTGTGTTGGAAAATTTGGATGAGTCCTAAAAAATTGTTATTAAAGGTAATTGCTTAATGCGCTTTTTTGGAATGTTTTTTTTTTTATATATATATCTTTTGGATTTGCTGTTTTTTTTTTGTTAACTAAATTTTTAGTCTCTAAACTTTTTCAAAATTCGATTTTTAGTTCCTAAGCTTTTATTTGATTGGTTAAGATCCCTAAATATTTTAAAAATGCAGGTTTTAGTCCTTAAACTTTAGTTTGCCCAGTTAAAGTTCCTAAACTTTTTAAAAATTTAGTTTTTAGTCCCTAAATTTTTTAAAAAATCAGTTTTTAGTCCCTAAAATCTCATTAATTCAGGAACTAAAACCTGAATTTTGAAAAAATTTAGGAACTAAAAATCAAATTTTTAAAAAGTTTAGAGATAATGGCCGGTTAAATTAAAATTTAGAAACTAAAAATCAAATTTTGAAAAAATTTAAAGACTAAAAATTTAATTAACTTTTTTTTTTATCATGTTATTGCTTAAGGGAATGCATGACTAGCATCAATAATTTATTGGTTGGATTGACTATTCTAAAAGCTAAAAGTGTAACCAATTTGGAATATAATTTTATATTTTATATTGACCAAACCAAAAGCTAAAAAAGAGTGCATGAAGCAACAGCTGGTAGAGCGCTGTCCGGTGGCTTGAAGTATTCCCGTCCCACCCATAGTAGAAAATGAATGGATACTCCAATCCAAGCTGTGCGTGACAGTTAAAATTTGGAGGGATTAAATTTAAGTAATAATAAAGAGAAAATGTTATCATTGACTTATGAGGGAAGAGAGAGAGAGAGAGAGAGAGTGGATGATGGAGAGAGAGAAAGAGAAAGAGGTGGTGAGCGTGCTGCACGGTGGTATGATCATAACGATGGACGAGGAGCAGCGAGTGTTTAGGGACGGGGGCATCGTCATTGAACAAGATAAAATCAAAGCTATAGGACAATCTGCTGATATCCTTGCCGAGTTTTCTCATGTCGCCGACCACATTGTTGATCTCACTGGCCATATCTTACTCCCCGGTTTTCTCTCTCTCTCTTTCTGTCTGTTTCATTTTCCTATCAAATTCGTAAATGTAAATGTCTCCCTGGACAGGATTTATTAACACCCACGTTCATACGTCCCAACAACTGGCGAGAGGCATAGCCGATGATGTGGATTTAATGACCTGGTTGCATCACCGCATTTGGCCTTACGAATCCAACATGAGCGAGCACGATTCCTACCTCTCTACTTTGCTTTGTGGGATTGAACTCATTCACTCCGGTGTAGGTTAGGTTTATATTCATTTCCTCCATTTTGGGATGCCTGGGGTTTCAAAATTCACTTTCACTTTCAGGTAACCTGTTTTGCGGAAGCTGGTGGCCAACATGTTTCTGGGATGGCTAGAGCAGTCAACTTACTGGGTTTGCGAGCTTGTTTAACCCAGTCAACCATGGACTCTGGCCACGGTTTGCCACCATCCTGGGCCACTCGAACCACTCACCAGTGCATTCAGGTCTCTCTCTCTCTCTCTCTTTCCCCCAATCCTTTTCATTTCACAAATTACTTTTCTCTTTCTTGTGCTGTGCAGTCTCAAAAGGATAATTATGACAAGTACCACAATACAGCCCAAGGCCGCATCAGAATCTGGTTCGGAATTAGGCAAATCATGAATTCTACTCCTCACTTGCTTATCCAAACAAGAGACGCTGCAACACAACTCAAAACAGGAATACACATGGTACCCCCCCTGTGTTCTTTCTATGATAGCTTTTGCAAAAGAAGAAGGAGAAGATAAACAAAACTTTATTCTGTAACTTCACAGTTCTAAATTATTACCAGTTTTTTATTATTCATACTCAAGAAATAGCAAATGGTGTATTAAACTAGGCAGTGCAGTACATATCAACCTATGTCCTATGTCTTCACCTGACATTGACTTGAATTTGCAAACTGTTAGCATGTTGCAGAGATACCGTATGAGAACCAACTAGTCATGGATGTTCACAAAATAGATCACGGAACTGTTACATACTTGGAGAATATACATTTCCTTCAAAACAATCTGTTAGCAGCTCACTCAGTTTGGATCGATAATAATGAGGTAAACTTTTGCCACTATAAACATGATTATACCCTTTCAACAAAACCTACTTCAGTTATGAAATTTCTATTATTTCTCACTGACGGTGAGTTAAATTTTGGGTGATGGTGATATGCAAGCAAACACCTGTGACTGTGTACTTGCTTATTTGCTGGTATGCTCACTAACTAACTAACTACTTTCTTATTTGACACCTTCTATGTCCCAATCCCATCTGGCTGGGTTCAGATGCACATATTTTGGGTTTCTCATAAATATCTTCCCACCTGGTAGGTGAGAGACTGATTTCCCAGAATAAAGTAGAGACTCTTCTCAATATTTTTTCCCATATACATGAATTTTGGATCAAAACCAAAACCACATATTTAAAATCTGAGTCCTTTCTACTTGGACCAACACATATTGGTCCTAAGTCCTTACACATATTTTCAACCTCTGAAACATTATCCTTTCTTTTTTACTGTTGCATACTTTTTGTTTTCCCTGAAGCTGCAGCATGCTATTGAATTTGTGATTTTGACTCTTCTGATCTTTAAATGTTAGTTAATATTCTGAGCTTTAAATAGCAGAGATTATAAGAAAAAAAATAATTTTATTTTGTTGAATTATCCTTTTTTGAAATAGTCAAGATATTATTACCACTGTTAATATCAAGGGTAAAGTCAGAAAAAAGAAAACTTCATTGATTTCTTAAAGCAACCAATCAAATGGAACCAATTGAAGACTCTGAGTAAAGAACTGAGAAACTGAGAGTACTTTGGTAGAGGAAGGAAAGGAAAGTTTAGGGAAAGGCTTACCCATGCAAGGTTAGACACTTAGACTGTTAGAGAACATCACCAACCCTAATGAGGATTTATGGTAGAACTACATATCACCTACCAATAATATATTCGGGATTGAAATCACCTATCCCATCTTCTGCTTCTTTCCCTTTATTCCTTCAATGGAAAAATGTCATGTCATAAAACATATTTTCTTTTCTAGTTGTTAGGTTTTTATTTGAGTTATTTTTTAAATGGAAAGACAAAAGAGATAAAGAAACATGTGATTTGAGTCCATACGTAGAGGAATCTGGAATTGAACTAACTTAAGTTTGTTGGAATGGTAAGTAATCCTCGAGTTAGTGTGATGAACAGTAATTATTGCTGCATAACATTTTTTCAGATATCTCTTCTTTCAAGAGCAGGGGTCAAAGTGTCTCACTGTCCTGCTGCTGCAATGCGAATGCTTGGATTTGCACCTGTAAGGGAGATGCTTGATGCTGGCATCTGTGTCTCCCTGGGAACTGATGGGGCCCCATCAAACAATCGCATGAGCATCGGTTCATCTTAACTCTAAACTTTTGAATTCTTTCTTATTTGTTTTTATAATTTCACTAAATTCAGCAATTCCATGTTAGTATTTACTATTCCCTCCGGACTGAAATATAAACAAAACAAATCTATGTGTGATGGATTAAAATATAAGCAAATTTTAACTAATTTTTTCCTATTTAATGATATCAACCTTCTTTTATTTATTTTTTTTTTTTTCCAACAACCTTCTTTTATTTTCTTTTTTTTTTTCCAACAACCTTCTTTTTATTTTTTGTTCTATGCAATTAAATGTAAAAGGTACTTTAGGAAATGAATTGATTTTTTAATGAGATTATCAACATTAAATGATATTAACTTATTTTCTTAATTAGCTTGAATCATTTTTTTTCTTCTTATATTTCAATCCGGATGGAGTATTTAGTTGGCTCATGTATGCAAATTTGGTTTGTCATGTGAAGAATTTTTATTTTCAATATAGTACTATTAAATAGACCACAGAAGCAACCTATACGCCCAAGGTAGGATAGGTTCATTTAAGACTATGTACATCAAACCCTCACCAGACCGTAAAGTGGTGGGAGTCTCTTGCTAGGATGGAAAATACTGGGCAGTACACATTTTATAAACTATCAAGTACATTTTACTGGGTGGAAATTTTCATTAATAAATTATATTTGCAGTTGACGAAATGTACCTAGCTTCTCTAATTAACAAAGGACGGGAAGTTTATGCTAATGGAACTACAGATCCAACTGCGTTGCCTGCGGAAACTATTCTTAGAATGGTTACATTTAATGGTGCAAAGTCAGTATTATGGGATGATGAACTAGGTTCTCTTGAGGTTGGGAAAAAGGTTGGTATTGGTTCACATTATTTGCGTTTCTGTTTCTCTTCTCATTGTAATTATTATGGTTTCTCTTCCCCTGTTTACTGGGACTAAATATGAGATTACTCTTTGTTGAACACAGCATATACCATAGACATTTGAATTCAAAGTAGATAAATGTGGTGTGTGGACAATTCATCGTATTTGGTCCTTGTTATATTTTATTGCGCATAAAGCACAATTGAAACATGAAAAACTTTTTATCTGTTGACAGCTATGATGTTTCATTTTGTGAACTCTAGCGAACGGAAAATTTTCAACATCATATGGACCAAAGGTGAAAAATTAAACAAAAACAATGTAAGGAAAGGAAAAAAAAAAACTTTGCGTAAAATCTATTGCATTCAATTTGATAAATGTGGCCAATTCTTTACTGGCTTCCGTGGTCAATACTTCTGCAATATCTTTCTTTAATAGACCAAATATTCTGTTCTGTTGATTGATGATAAGGTAGCATTTTTTTGCTATTTCTTTGCTTGCGACAGAAGCTGACGGTGTTTGTACTTGTCATTTAATAGGCTGACATTGTTGTAGTCGATCCTTCGTCTTGGCCTATGGTTCCTGTTCATGACTGGTGCGAACTAATTACTTAATTGGTACTTTTGGTTCATTATACAGACCTTTTTAATGACTTGTTTTTGAATTAGATGAGTATAATCTAGCTGTGTGAGTATGAAATTATATGACGATTATGCTTTATCATGCATTATATAAAACAATTATGAGGCTATGTAGCGGAAGTTCCTTTCTATTGCAATCCTGGCTAGCTGCATTCAGCTCTCTTTGCCATCATGCCATCCAAAGACTCTTTCGAGTTAATACATTTACTGTCTAAACAATATGCAGCATTTCCAGCATAGTGTATTGCATGCGATCAGAAAATGTGGTTTCCGTCATGTGCAATGGCTTATGGATAATGAAGAACAAGAAGATTATATATGTGGATGAGGTATTTTATTGAAGCATTTTTCTTATGTAGGATGTGTGATTGAGACTCCATTCTATAATTAGCTCGATGAACTTGTTTATGAACTAACACTTTATTTGAATAAGGAATGAAATGGGGGAAAAGAAAAAAAATAGAAGGATCCAATTTATTTGGATGAGTGAAAAATAGATAAAATATGTAAAAACAATTTTATATTAATTAAAAATAAATTTAATTTAAATTTGTTACTCCATTATTTTTTTAACATAAAATTATTTTTATTTTTTATGATATAAAAAATTATTTAATTTTGTGGGTTTCACAAAAAAAATCATTGATCTTTATTTCTCCTTTGAAACATTAAAAGTTTATTAGTATTTTCTTGTTTTCTTTTTCTCTATTTTCTTTTCCTTTGGTTCCACACATCCAGACATAGTGTAAATGAGTTGAACTTGAGTCAAACATTATTCAATTTATTTAATTCATAGTTGATATATAGACACACGTGTGTGTGTGTGTGTTATGTGTGTGTGTGTGTATATAAGTATGCATCATGTAAATTATCTTGAGTAAACCCTAGTCCTTAAAATTGTAACCATTACTCACTTTAGTCTCTAACTTAAAATTAGTCCTTTTTTTCATTTCATTTTCCATTGTCATTTTACAGAAAAAAAAAGTTAAATGAATCAAATAATTCATAAACTTAAATCGAATTAAAGTTAATTTCATATAAGACTCGACTCAATTTTAAACTAAGTTTGACTTGACTCGATTCGATTACAGAAGACTAGAAACCTAATTCTGGAAATGTTTTAAGTTTCCGGCTTCTTTTTGTCTGTTTTCATTGTGACTAGAGATGTTTAATTTGTATTGTCCGTGACAGGAAGAAGTTATTTTGAAAGCAAAAGAGGCTTCAGTTGAACTTTTGAAGAGGGCAGGCATAAAATTACCAACCAGAATGAACATAATTTGACTGTTGTTTCTCATGTAATACAGGAAATAATGTATCCAATGAACTTGTTTCCGAGAGGCGTCAGCTGTTTGATGCTGAGCATGACAGTGCAATCATGCACTGGCCTTTGGATCTCTCAATATATAAATGACCAAAAGAATAAAAACAAAATCTTAATAAATGCATTAATTAGTCATTTTAACTCATTTGTTAATGAGGAAAACAATGTTCTAAATATTTTCCAGAAAGATGAATTTGTGTGGAGGTGGTAAAAAGACTTTATTTTTTAAATTAATTATAAATAAAAATGTATTATGAGTATATAAATATAAGAGTAAATTACACGGACAACTCCTGAGATTTACCTTTATTACACCTGACATCCCCCCATTTTTGAACCCTACAAAAAACTTTCTAATTTTTTGACTTTCGTTACACCGATCTCCCCTCATAGGCATAAATCATTACACTGATCCCCCTTTCAGGTTTTAAAAATATTACACTTACCCCCTCTTAGGAGTGTTCAAAGTAATGTAAAAAAATAGAAAGGTGCTAGGTGTAATAAGAGCAAACTTCAGGGGAGGTTTGTATAATTTACTCTAAATATAATTATCATTTATTCTCTCATGATATATTTTATGATTATAAATATTTATCTTAAAAAGTGAAAAATTATTTATATAATTAAAATAAATATATATCAAAATTACCTTGCTAAAATTTAATAAACTTAATACTTATTTATAGAAAACATTAAATATATCCTTTTTTTACTGCAACATTAAATATATCTAAATATTATAATTGTTAACATAATAAATAGATAACTTACCACCTGTTTGATGGATATTAAAAAATATAACAACTGTTTGAAATTTTTATAAAATAGATAACATCCAAAACAAAAAATAAATAGATAACAGCCTCGTCGTTCTCCTACTTGTCAATTACTGAAATCTGTAGTTATATTATTTGTTAAAGTAACAAATTTCAAATGTTTAGTAACAAATCCTTCGAATTGTTTATTATCTTTGATCTTTGATTCATATATTTTATAAACTTAATAAATTTTAAATTAAAAATCAGTATGTAACTTTTTTTTACATTAAACTTCTATTTGCTTTTAAAAAAAATAATTCCATAAAAATATCTAACAAAAAAATAATTTGTTTCTCTCTTCAAATAAAGTTCATTTTTTCTTTCTTAATATATATGAGTCTTTTTTTTATATATGTAGGAATTGAATACAAGTACAAGAGAATTTATAACAATTAACGCACCATATTCAACTCTATAATGGATCAATATATATATATATATATATATATATATATATATATATATATATATATATAAACACTTAATCAATAGGTATCTTGAAATGAAAGAGACAAAAAAATCCTTTTAAAAGTTTTTTCATATCCGATAATGATGATTCCTAAGTATGAATAAAATTTGTTTGGTTGGTTATAAAAATTCTTTGGAATATTTCTTTTTTGGAAATGAAAGAGTTACGTGATATTTTCATTAGTTACTTTAATTATTTACCACATAAATTATTTCCAAAAAACTAATAATTTCTCCCCTACTAAATGTCCCCTTATAATTATAAATATTGAAAGTGTTGTTTAAAATCTTGATTAATAAGTACCAGGGTTATTAAAATTAAGTATTTTATAATAAGAATCAATTTTTATTATAAATATTGAATTAATATTAAATTTAATAATATAATAATTAAATAATTTTTAAACACCTATACAAAATACAAATTACAAAAGAATAAAACCTTACTACATGTAGATAAAAAGACACGAAAGGGTGTGACGTTGAAATCATGCGTTATATTTTTTCTTGTGTCAAAAGGGAAATAATGTCAAGAGTTCTATGTGACAATTAATCTCATCTAATTTTTTTTTTTGTCTTTGCAAGAAAGTAATCAGGAGGCAATTCAGTAAATATAAATATCGTAATAAAAAAGTATTAATTTTTTTTATATTTTTTATGAAAAAGTAATTTTAAATAAACTATTTTTTATGAGAATTAGATTCATCATTAAATTATACGTAATTATAAAGTAAACTAATTTTACCTATTTTTAATATTTTTTAATCAAATTAATGATAAAATTATGAATTTATTATCTTTTTTCTCTCTAAACTTTCTTGAATTTCTATTTTTAATCCCTAATCTAAATTGTTCATGTCCTTTACCGCTTTTAGTCTCTACTGTGAAGTAATAGCATTAATTGATGACGTAACAGATAACACAAACATTGATAATTCAATGACTTGTCATATCATCATTGTATATGATGAGGCAACTAAATGTAATTTTTAATCCCTAAAAAGGTTAAATTAGAGGATGACTTTGCACTTGTATACCTGTTGGAAATGGTTAAAATGTTGGTAAGTGGATTTACTTTGGTCTTTTATGTTATTTAGTAAGTTCGTTTTAGGTTATGTTCGGCAAAACTAGCTGAAAAATTAGCTGGTAGCTGAAAGATGTTAAGCTAGCTTATTAAATCATAAGTGTTTGGTAAAACTACTTATTAAAGTAGCTGAAAAATGTAAAAGGACAGAAATAGACATATTTGTATGATATTTTTATATAAATTTCAATTTTATTTTATGGATAAAAATATATTTTAAAGTGTTATAATTTTAATTTTTTTAATTAATTTTAAACTCTTGTAATTTTTATTTATAGATAAATTATTTTCATTACACTTTTAGTTTCAATTATTACATTTTTTTCATATTAAGTATTCTACTATTAATCTTATAATATTTTTAATCAAGTTTAAAATAAAGTAAAAAAAATATACACTTAAATAACATTATACTTTTATTATGTTAATTAGCGGAATAGTTAAAATAAATTGTCTAACATAAAATTATTCAAAAAATAAAAAAAATATAACATTTATCATTGTCAACTTCGTGAAGTATAATGTTGAAATAATAAATTAAATATTATAAATAGTACAATGGTTAAAATAAAAAGTGTAATATAAAAAATATAAAATATAGTAACAAAAATAAAATAAAATAGATAAATAATAAAACCTTGTTTTATTTAAAAAGGGTAATAAGGAAATTTAATAAATATTTTAAGGATAAAAAAGAATAAAATATAAAAAGCTAGAAGGTAGAAACTAGCGTTTTAAAAAAAGTTAATTCAAGTAATATTTCAAAAAATACTAGAAGCTACTAAAAAAACTTGTTTACCGAATAGTTAAACAAGTTTTTCAGCTAGTAATAAAAGCTACTCTCTCCGTTCCTAAATTCTTGATGTTTAAGGTTAATGCACACAGCTTAAGAAACATTTAATACAACTCACAAACAATAAATTTAGTCTAAAATACCCTTATTTAATATCTATGATGAAAGAAGTTGTGAAAATCCAGGTCATGTTAAATAAGGGTATATATGGAAGAAAATAATTAATGAGTTTTGGAATGTGTAAAACATCAAGAGTTTGGGAACAAAAAAACAAAAAGCTAAAACATCAAGAGTTTAGGAACGGAGGAAGTAGAAACTAGCTGAAATAACTTGCCGAACATAGCCTTATTCTTTAATTTTTTTTAAAATTGGTTTAACAAAAGAAAGTTCAAAGTGATCTTTTAAGTTTTTATAAATGTTCAAAATGGTTCATAAACTTTTTTTTTATTATTAAGAATGTGATAATAAGGACCAATTTGAACCATTTTTAAAATAGAAAGAATCAAAATAATTTTTTAAAAGATGAAAAAAGGTTTAATTATTTTGTGGGCCGTTATACTTTTATCAAATTTTCAATTAGGTCCCTATTTTTTTTTCTTTTAATTGGATCCTGAACTTTTTTTTTTTTCAATTGGATTCTTGAACTTTTACTCATTTTTCAATTGGATCCTATGTCTATTTGTCATTATGAAAAGAATTAACCGCACACAGTAGACTAATGTTTCCGAAGTAGGTTGTAAGCACAATTGAGTGCACACAATGGATTAATGTTTGTGAAGTGGGTTGTAAGCACAATTATGCTGCAAAGTTTCAATCTACGTAGCCAAGTGGGTTGTACATATCAAACAATATACGAGGAAGATGGGTTAGTTGGAGGGATATGATAGTAATTTCAGATGTGGCAGAGTTGAGTTTGAGAATTGAGATAATATATCAATCCTCTTGGAGTGGCAGTGCCGGGGGGTGTGTTCTACTTCTACTTCTGGGGCAGGGTGAGGTTAGTTAGAGTTAGAGCGCAATCCATGACCATGGCGGCTGCATTTACAACTACAACTGCAACTGCAACTGCAACACTGAGACTGGTAATTACTAGTTTTTGGTTTTAGTTGAAATGAATATTATTATTTATTAATAATGATATGATTCATTTGTGTTTGTGTTGTCAGTCAAATGTTGGAGAAAGCAAAGGATTGCACCTCCGTAACCCTAATCTTAAGGTTATGCGGGGGTTTGGCGGTTGTTCTGGATTGGCAGTGAGTGCGACAACGGGAAGGGGAAGGGTTGGGGCGAGGAGGAGTTTGAGGGTTCGGGCGAGTTCGGAAGAGGAGACAGGTCTGCAGTCAAAAGTGACTCAGAAAGTATACTTTGACATAAGCATTGGAAATCCAGTTGGGAAGCTTGCGGGACGGATTGTGATTGGACTGTACGGAGATGATGTCCCCCAAACAGCTGAGAACTTCCGTGCCCTTTGTACTGGAGAGAAGGGCTTTGGCTATAAGGGCTCTACCTTCCATCGTGTCATCAAGGATTTCATGATTCAAGGAGGAGACTTTGACAAAGGAAATGTATGTATATGTATCTTCCTCCATTCCCATTCCCATTCCCATTCTAATTCTAATTCTAATGTCCTTGCAGGGAACTGGAGGCAAAAGTATATATGGTCGTACTTTCAAAGATGAAAATTTTAATTGTCAGTCACTCACTTCCCTTCTCACATTACATTTCACCTCCTTTTCTTTTTGGAAGATAGATAGATATTATTATTATTATTATTAAACTTTCTGTGCTTATTAGATAGATACAATACATTTTCTCATTTTAACTTCCACCATATTTGCATTTTCTTCTATTCCCATATTTATATATTATTGTTGTTGCAAATAAAATGCTGATATCTACAATATCTCTAGTGTCTCACACTGGACCGGGAGTTGTTAGCATGGCAAATGCAGGTCCCAACACAAATGGGAGTCAGTTTTTCATATGCACTGTCAAGGTATATTTCTCTTCTTCGATTATCCATGTTTATTCTGGCCAAAACCCTTCCCCTAGTTCCATGCAGTTCCTCTTGAATGTCTTGGTGTTTGTTTGATTCAACTTATTTTTAAGAAAGCATTGCTTTTTCTTTGCCAGCTTCCTAAAAGAGCTTTTAAAAAAAAGTTATTTATTTATTCCCAAAATCATCAAATCCAAACATGCATTTGAGTTTCAATTGATATCTGGTGTTGTCCTTCCCTCCATCCCCTTCCTCATCTCTTCTAAGAAAACAGCAAGCCACCACACCTAAAAGAGGAGGGAGAAAGAAAGATGAGTAAGAGCCAAAATGCTGTGATTAAATGAGAAATATGCTATATTTCTAACTTTAAGATTCCTGCCTTTAAAAAACTCACATGGTTGTTGTGCAACTGGTATCAACTGTTTATTTATTGGCAACTTTTCTGTATGCATGTCAAATGAGCCTGATCCTCACTGTCACCAACATTTGCCAATTTTTGCATATTTTTCTGTGCAATTTTGATAAAGATCATTGGTTTCATCTGTGAAAACCTCAAATATGGAAAATAGCAATTTTAAATATATTTTAATCAATGTTGTCAAGATTAAGATTCTACTTAGCAAGATCGTAAAATGTAAGATCGTAAGATCCTACCAAAATGTAAAATTTTATACACACATAAAATATGAAAAAAAAAAAAACTATAATTGATAGCATTGAAGCAAACTTAAAACTGAAATTTCATAAACATATGTCCATAACATCCACTACTAGTCTACTAGCACTCATGGTCATAGCAGAGAAGAGAGGGTCAAGACTTGAGAGATTCATAAGTCAAAGTGCAAGACAGACAGTGTGCTCACAGTCACAGCAAGTCTGGATGCATAGCAACAAACAAATTCAGAAATCAGAACCAAGAGATCGAGAGAAACGAGAGGGAAAGGCCGAAGACAGAGATGAGAGTTTTGAAGAGGGAAAGAGAATGGGGTGGGCTGTGTGAGAATCATAGGTCTGAGAATGAGGGAGAATGTACCAATTTAGGGCAAAAAGAAAGGTTAAAATGCATGCAGGGCAAATTGGGTTGCGCAACCCGACCTGGAAAACTCAGCTAGCAAGACTGGAATAACGTCCTATCCCATGACCTTGCTCTGATCCTACTCCAATCCCACTGATGAGGATTCTACTCATGATCCAGCTCGGGAGCAGGCCATGAGACCGTGAAATCAAGTGATTCACAATTTAGCTAGCGATCCTGGCAACATTGATTATAAATTATAATTAAAGGACCACATGCTGTCTACAACCTAACATTTGATTAATATGTATGAAATGTTAAAAACTTTTAATATCTACTTATCTAGTAAACTCAGGTTGAAATTGTTTGTGTTCCTTGGTTTTGACATAATCAACTTGCTTGATGAATTGGCAGACACCATGGCTGGATCAGAGGCATGTAGTATTTGGCCAAGTTTTGGAAGGCATGGACATTGTTAGGTTGATCGAATCGCAGGAGACAGATAGGGGTGACCGTCCTAGAAAGAAGGTGACCATCAGTGACTGTGGTGAGCTTCCAATTGCATGAGGTGGTTCTTGTGTATTTTGTTGGTCATTCCTTCTATTAACTTGTTGAGATTGAGAAGGGAAAGAGGGGTGGGGGGAGAAGAAACTCCTGCTTTCTGGAAATTTTTGTTTGACTGTTCTTAAGATAACTTCAGTAACTTTTTATTTTAATACTAAACCTAGAAACTTTTAGCAGCCACCTGTATTCTGGTAAAATTATAGTTTGAGTTGTCAGGTTGGAAAATTTAATACCCCATTTGAATGGTATCTCCGTAAGCTAAAAATGCAGTTTCCATGGGGAATTGATGGCAAGAATTATTGGAGTCTTGTACAAGATGCGTGATCAAATTTAATATCATTGCTAGTGAATTGTGGTAGGCTTTTTCTGAGCGATTCTAGTGTTATCTTGATGGAAATTAGATTTTTTTCCTTCACCCTTTAAGAATGTCATAGAAGTTTATGAACGAAATTCTTCTTACTGTTTCAGAGGATATCCTTCCTTTAAATCGTATTAGGAATTTAGGTGATACTCATTTTAGAATGATTTTTTAAATTTGAAAGCATCTAGCTTGATTGGCCCTAGCTCTAGTCTGTAAGAATGGAGTGTGACGCTGAGGATCATCTCTATCATCTAGCTATCTGTCTTGTATGCTCCTCTTTCAACCTAGTGTTTGCACCTCCGATGTGTCCCCGAAAAATTGAAACTTACATTCTTCCATTTGAAATTCGATGCATGATGTCAGGCTTGTTTTATGGAAAATGCTGTATAGAAAGTAGAAACTTAAAAAGAGTGTTTTTTTCTAAGGTCTGTAAATTATTTCTGTGAATGTTTTGTTTATACTGAACCTACGAACTTTTATGGACTGTTTGGTTCAAAGGATGGGTGGGGAGGAAGGGAAGGAATTTTGATTAGACATAATGTTTGGTTTAGAGAAAGGAAGGGGTGAGATTTTAATGGAGGGGAGGGGAGAGGAGAGGAGGTAGTATTTTTCTTGTTTGGTTCACAAGGAGAGAGGAGGGGAGGGGTTTTAAAAATTAATTTACTTTTGTATCCTTATAATTTTAAATTTCAAAACATAAGGTATTTTAGTCATTTTAGTTGAAATGTTTTAAATCATCATTCTCTCCAAATCTCCCAACATTGGAGGAGAGCAAAAATTAGATGAGGAGGGATTTTGCTCCCTTTCATTCTCCTTCTCTCTACTCTTAAAAATTGAACCAAACAACAAAAGTTTAAAAAAATTCCTCCCTTCCCCTTCCCTCCATTTTTCTCCAACCAAACATTATGTTAGCAACCACCTGTGTTCAGGTAGAATTATATTGGGTTGTTGTTAGGTTGGAAATATATTCTTCCATTTTGAAAGTCGATGCCTGATGTCAAGCTTGGTTTATGGAAAGTATTGTATAAAACTTAAGGAGTGTGTTTGTTTCTAATGTCTATAAATTAATTTTTGTGAATGTCAACATGGGAATGTGATAAAAATAAAAATTTATCATGAGTTAGAACATTAATTATTTATTTTTATTAGATTACTTTTTTTTTAAAAAATGTTTTAATGTGACCCTTTTCATGTAATTGAGATTTATGCATTGAAGCGTTTTTAAAAAATAAGGGACTAAATTGAAGCATTTTCAAAAAATAAGGAATCAAATTGAGTACGAAAAATGGTTGTATTGAAGCATTTATAAAATAAGGGACTAAATTGAACATTTAATTAAAAGAAAGGACCAAATTGAAATAAATAAATAAATAGAAGGATCAAATTAATAATTTAGGCTTTATTATTATCATTATATTATTTACCTAATTTTTGTTTTCAAAAATCATATTTGAAATGGTTGATAATTAAAAAAAGTTATCATTTTCATTAGTGAAGATTTCGTTTCTAATTTAAAAATCACATTTATAAATGAAAATGTTATTTTTTACTTCACTTTTTAATATGAAGATGTCTATTAAATATTCAATTAGTAAACAAAATTTACCTAAAAAGGGATTTGATAAAAGAGTAAAGCATTAGTGAACTAATCAAGCCTACCTTTTCATGTTATTAACTAAATGTAGTAAAATTTAAGCTTTAAGTAAATTTGACTTGATTAAAGAAATGAGTAAGCTTAAGTACCTATTTCATTTTTAAGTTAAATTTAAATTTCAAGTATTTGCTCAATTTAACTTGTTTACATTCTTGGAGAAAAGAACCTAAAATTTTAGGAGACCCAAAGCTCTATTATGTGAATCTACTAGTTAGAGTATGTTTAAGAATGAGTTTTTGTAAACTTTCTAGTATCTATCTTCGATTTCTACGTATAAAAAAAGAAGACTTAATTGCAGATTTTACCACCCAACTTTCATAATTTTGCAAATTTTACCACCCAAGTTTTTTTTTGCGAATTTTACCACTCAACTTTCATAATTTTACCATCCAAGTTTTTTTTTTACGAATTTTACCACCAAACTTTCATCATTTTGTGAATTTTACCACCTAAGTTTTCAATTTTTGCATATTTTACCACCATGATGTTTCACAAATTTTTTTTTTTAAATTCTTTAACTTTTTTTTTTGGTAAAATATCAGAGTGGTAAAATGTGCAAAAATTGAAAACTTGGATGGTAAAATTTGCAAAATTAAAACTTGGGTGGTAAAATTTGTAAAATTATGAAAGTTGGGTGGTAAAATTTGCAATTAAGCCAAAAAAGAAGTATGTTTAAGAATGAGATTTTGAAAGGAAAGAGAAGGAATGACAATTTTTAGTTCCTACTGAATATTCTTTAATTTAATAACTTTTTAAAATAATTTTCTTAATTAAATGACTATAATTTGGGTTTTGGTATTTACATTTCTCTTAATTAAATGAACATAATCAACTTCAAATTAACAACATATACATCTTTAACTTCAAATTAACAACATATCATCATCATCATCATCATCATTATTATTATTATTATTATTATTATTATTATTATTATTATTATTATTTAGTAACAAATTCATGGGGTTTAATAAGAATAAATAATGGAGTTGCCTTCATAATTAATGAGGTTTCGCATGAATAACCTAGATTAGCCCTCAGTTGTAGATAACTGAAATAATACTTTAAGTCAAAATGAAATCAATTAGCTCATCCTTCATGAATGAGCTTCCATGAGCCACTAGGGTTGGCCTAGTAGTGGGGAGTTGGGGTAGTATGCATGAGGTCATAAGTTCGAACCTCAGTGTGACCATTATACAAAAAAAGAGCTTCCATAACTTTGGTTGCAAATTGGCATGGAGAGCAAGTTTACTCTATTGCTATCGTACATGGCCCTTGAGTGGCGACTCTGGAAAATGATGGTGATCTATCATATCCTAGTCGAGGTAAAGCTCAATCAAGATGATCCATAATCTCTCAAGTGTCAAGTCTGAAAGACAAAGGTGATTTATTGTATCTTAGCTTGAGTACATCAAAAGTTTAAACCAAGGGAAGATACATCCCCTTGTAAAGTCGAGGAAGACCACCAATCTAAGTGAAGATTTATAGTGAAATTTACATATCACCTACTAATAGAGAAAATCTAATAATTAACCTAGGTCACAACTAGTACGAATGGAAGACTTGAATAGATGTGTCAACCTTAATTGGCAGAAAATTAATCTTTTATCTACCAAATGAAATGATATTTTAAAAAACTAAAAATATGGATTTATTTTATTTAAAGTGAGAAATTATATAAAGCAATAAATAAAGATATATTTATCATTAATTTAAAATTAGTTACGATATTTATGAGATATCTTAATTTAAGTTAACTATAAACATAGTTTTATTTTCTCATTTTAAATTACTATTACAAAAAATGAAATTTATTTAAAAAAAATTTATATACTTTTTAGATTATATACTTGTTTTGCTTATTTTATTTTGTTTTCAGTAATAACAATTTAAAAAAATAGATAAAAAAATAACAACTTATTTAAAATGAATAGTAATATTATAATATTGCTGATATATATTATAATATTCCACCGAATGAAACACTGCAATTACGGGTCTTTATGTTATGGTTTTAGAGCTTTCATAAAAGTTTTATACAAAAAAGAAAAATGTAATTGCATAATTGTAAGACTCGATCAATTATAAATTAATTTATTTCAAAACTTTGATGAGAAGATCGTTTATATTTTCTCGTATCAAAGCAAGTACATTATAGCACTCACTCAGCATGTGTTTTCTTGACCCAAAACAAATCACAATTTTGAATGTGTTATATTGTTTAAGAAATTTTTTTAGGATTAAGAGTGTTCATGATAATAATATATAATGGGTAAGATTGAGGTATTATATGGTGAATAATGTCAACATTTTGTGAAAAGTTTGTGGCAACCTTGTGTGTGGAGGCTAAGAAAATTTATCCATGCGTGTTCTTGACCAACCATGCAACGAAAAAATATACAAATATTAATGTCTGGTATCAAATCAGTGTTCATTCATAGCCACAAGTGGGTTAACAAAGCAGTTAAATCTGGACTACCAGCATCATGTTAGAAGTGGCTTTTTCATATGTTTGTTGTGGTTGTCATTATTTCTCCACATGATATTCATATAAATTGGAGTCAATCTACAGTAGTTTGAGGCCCCGGGGGGTTGAGGGCATATATGTTTGTACTCACCTGCTTCGGTAGAGTTAAATGACATGTAGACAACAAAGAAGAGAAAGCATGCAGTGGCAAAAATATATCCTCGTCTTGTCGGCTAAAGCCTAAAACCTTCCTATTATTAGTTTCGCGTTTTCATACGAGATATATGTACGCCACTTTTCCTTCTACATGCAACGTCGTGGATAGTGGTCATTCATATTGGAAAAAATCCAAGTCTCACATTGGCTAAAGATAAGGTCAATATAGATTATATAAGTGGGGGGCAAACTCTCACCCTATGAGCTAGTTTTTTGGGTTGAGTTAGATCCAAACCCATATTTTAAGAATTCATACATTATTTTCGTATACATAATAAAGTTATGGGAAAATGAAAATCTTGTGCTTCACCAAACAAAAGGCAAAATTATTCAGAATGCATGTGCTAGAACCGTTATACATGCACTTCGTAATTAAGCTGTACTTCTGTTCACCAACATTTTCCTTCATTTGGTGGACAATTTCTTATTTTTAATCAGACAGAATTAACGCTCCTAACCCTTCAAAATTCTTTAGTAAAATTGTGCTTCCCAACTCCCAAGTACCAGTCTCATTATAAATGGCTAAATTGAACGTTTCAACAACAAATCATAGGATCTGTTCAATGATGCACGAAAATATTTTGGATAATGTGACATATATACAGATAAAAATAATAATGCAGAATCCTTGAGTGACGTAGATTGTTTAGATTTTTTATTTTAAACATTACTATTTTTTAATTGGGATTGTTTGTTATTTAGGATTTTTTATTTATTTTAGATTATTTTACTCCAATATAAAATATAATTATCTTATTATATATGTGTGTACCTTTACTGTAAACATTTGACAATTCTTTACAAAATATTGATTTCTTTTCCTAGCATTTGAAAGCTTAATAGAACGGGCATGTGTGATTTAGATTGATCCAACGTTTTGAGTTGAGATGATCCATTATATAGATTAAGTCTCAAGTTTAGTTTAAAATAATTATCGTGTAGCTCGACATGCATGTTTGGAATAGTGTATATATATATATATATATATATATATATATATATATATATATATATATATATATATATAGTGAGAGGGTTTATCTTATATGAGAGTGAGATGAATAAATATTGACCACAAGATCTTATTTTAATGGTCAAGATTAAAACACACTATATCATGTGAGTTTTTTAAAAAGTCACATGACATTAAATCTTGACCCTCTATATATGGTTATATGGTCCATATTTAACCATCTCACTCTTATATAAGATGTCTTCCTCTCATAAGATATGTCCTTATATATATATATATATATATATATATATATATATATATATATATATATATATATATATATGGGGTTTGCTAACTTACACCCACTTGTTTTTTAGAAAGAGTAAATTAGCAAGTTACACCTTAGGTGTATTTTTAAAATTTTGTAATTATATCTTGCTAACTTACTCCTTCTAAAAAATAAGTGGGTGTAAGTTAGCAAACCCTATACTTATTTGCTAACATACACCCACTTATTTTTTAGAAAGAGTAAGTTAGCAAGTTTTACCTGAGTGTATTTTAAGAAAATTTGTAGTTATAATTTGCTAACTTACTCCTTCTAAAAAAATAAGTGGGTGTAAGTTAGTAAACTCCTATATATATATATTCTACTTTTCCTCTCTAAAGCATCACATAGTGTAACTTTGGTTTTCTTACTTTTAATAATCAAGTCTCCAAATTTTCTCCAATGTAACAATTGTGGTCCTTCATTATAATGTGTCGTCAATATTTTAATAGATTTTGTTTGCATGACATGTTAGAGATAATATGGCGATTAACATGACACTAACATACAGATATGGATTGACATGGCTGTCTAATATAAATGCAGATGTGGCATTGACATGTGGTGTTGGGGGACCAAATATATACACTTTTGTCTCAATTTTATCCTTTTGTGTTTATTTGGTTTGATTTTATTTGTCTTTTTATATTTAATTTTTTAAAACTAAACGTAAAATAAATGAAAAAAGCTTTGCAAAAAAAAAAAAATAGAGAAAAGAAAAAGAAAAAGAGAGAGACACAGTATCATGATGAAAAAAAGATCAAATTGATTTCTAGATATCTTATTCCTCTTTTTGCTCAAGTATAAGGGTGTAGTCAGGTCCAGCCAAGTTTGGTCTATTTTAAAACCTGAATCGAACCAACCTGACCTTAATCATATTGGTTTGGGTCGAGTAATCACGTCGATTGATTAAAATATCAAAATATTCATAAATTTTGAAAATAAAAAAAAAACCATCTAAACAAATATAGTATAAAAGATTAAATAAAAGATTACATTTTATAATTTAAACTAGAAAGGAAAAAAAGAAAGAAAATGAGAATCTCACTTGTTAAAAATGTTATAATGTTAAACAAAAGATAAAGACTATAGCAAAAAAGTATAGAATTACTTAGAATCTCATCCAAAAACTTGTCTCTGATTCAAGTTTTCAAGTATCTTTAAAATTTAATGGTCTACAAAATCAATACAAAGAAAATATAAAAAAAAAAAAATGCAATACACATTGGGTGTGGGTGGGTGTTTACGTAAAGCACACTGTTAGATAAGTTAAATTATAATTATTATTAACATTAGATGTAGGTTGGGTTGGGTCAGGTTAATTAGTTTTAGAACTCATCAATTTGATACTCGACTTGACTCTAATTGAATTAGTCAAGACGAACCTAAACCAAACATCTGAATTATAATTGGGCGAACCGGGTTTATTGGTCGACTTATACCCGTTTACACCCTTACTCAAGTATAAAGCACCTAGTCACTCTTGCAAAAAATATGTTTTTATTATGTACTAAGGTTTGATACACAACAAAAACTTTATTTCCGATATGTACCAATTTGGATTTGTTTATGGCTAAGACACAGCCAATCCTCTTGTTCAAAAGAAAACATAACCTAGTAAGATACTTATTTTTATTGATAACCAAGTTGTATTAAAATAATGTAGATGATCGACAACTTATGCACGTCTTCTAAAAGCAACTATTAACTCAATCGTCAAACCTCTTATTTGTGGGTGGCCAAAGAAGAGCACCTCAAGGTCCACACTTGTCACCTTGCAAATTAAAAAAAAAAAAAAAAAGGCTTGAATGTTTCCAAATATCTCACATTCAAAAGATCACACAATCCAACATCCTACATCTCATACATGATCACACTTATTGAGATTTGTTCTCCACCTACAAACAAAACATCAACTCACAGCAATTTTCACAAATATAAGATGTGCACACAAAAATAAACATTGCATATACACTTGTAATTCCCAAGTTTTAGTATAAGCTTCGATTGTTACAAATGGTAGTGTTATTAATGTAAAACCTATTCTTTAGTGTTTTACGTATGCAAAAACACGATTCTTAATTTAGTTCTTGCTATTTATCTTACTATTATTTATATTTATTTTAAGTTTTTTTTAGAAAACTAATTTTTGTTTGTAGATTACATTTAATTTTTTTTCTTTCTAAATACAAAATTGGTTTGCAATTATCCATCCATTCACGCCACTTCCCATTTTCTATAGAGTAAATTACACGGACCCTCCCTGAGTTTTACTTATATTACACCAACACCTCTATTTTTTTGAACCATACAAAAAACTCCCTATTTGTTGGTTCTAAATTACACGGATTCCCCCTGAGTTTTATTTATATTACACGGATCTTCCCTGAGTTTTACTTATATTACACCGACATCCCTGCTTTTTTGAACTACAGGGATCAAAAGTAATGTTTAAAAAGGCAGGGAGTGTCGGTGTAATATATGTAAAATCCAGGGAGGGTCCGTGTAATTTACTCTTTCCTATAAGTACTCTTACTAGAGATCCTTGAGTTATGTTTTTGCATCCAAATGCACACGAAACTCTTATTGAACCACCACTAACTTGCATAAAGTGTTTGTATGTAATCTCCTTCACAATTCACAAAAGAGCCAACTTCCACCACAACCAAACCAGCAAGGGCGGACCGACGTTAAGCAGAGGGGGGGCCTTGGCCCCCCTGACTTTCTTTTTTCCAAATTTTTATTTCAATAAAATATTGTAATTAGGTTATTAAAAAAAAGAATATTGCAATTAGTTTTTACGGGAGTTTCAACGGGCCTTTCAAAATCGAATGACGGCCTGCGTTAAATTTCTCAACTTCAAATATCAACAAAGTTAGGCACATTGGAGGAGCAGGATTGACATCCAATTTGCTTATAAAAAAAATAGATTATTATTTACTTTTTAAAAGAAATCTGATCTAAAAATTATATAAATTTTAGTTTTTATATTTTTTTGTAGTCTTTGATCAGAGACCACGGGTGTCTCCCAACCCACTGGATCAGAGACTAATCCTGCTCGTGGTGCGTGATGCGTGACTGCCGCTGACCCAAAGGAATTTTGTACACCGAGGGAATCGCTCCCGCTAAATAGATTGTTCCTCCTCATGTGAACGCAGCAGAACCTTACACCACTAAGTCAATCTTTTGGGTTATTTTAGTTATTATATAATCAATCATATATATTTTTTAAGAAATCTTATTTAAATATTATATTTGATCAAATTTTAGTTACTATACAATTAGTTTTTATCTCTGACTTTTTTAAATTATAAAATCAATAGTAATTTTATCTTTTGTTTTTAAAAGAAATTTTATCTAAAGATTATATTTTATTAATTTTAGTTATTGCATTGTTTTTATCTCTTTACTTTTTTTTTAAAACTATAAAATCAATAGCAATATTATCTTATTTTAAGAAATTTTATTTAAATATTACATTTTATCAAATTTTAGTTATTATTCAATCAATTTTTATCTCCTAACTTTTAAATTATAAAATCAATATCTTTTTTGTAAAGAAATTTTATTTGAATATTATATATAATTAATGGAGTTCTTGTTTCTTAAAGTGCCATTAGAATGATATATTATTAATGCAATTAATACTTTAGAATATATAATTATGAATATTTTATATAATATTATATTTATTTATTTATTTATTAGATAATTTTTGGCCCCCCTCTCCTCAAGGTCTAGGTCCTCCCCTTCAAACCAGCCAACGTCTAGATGCACCGATGTGCACCGCTCACACACAAAAAAAGTACCTTTTTTTAAGACACCTTTAGTCTCTCTATCTCCCTATTATTTTCTTATCAAGTTATATTTGTCATTGTCTCTTTTTATCTCTCTCTTTTTCCTATATATACATCCACTTGCGTGTAAATTAATTATCTACCTTGGATGCATGTAATCACCTAGGAAAATGTTATTATCGGAACGTCTTATCGATGGTGATTGAATTATGGAGAGGTGCATACCGTTTAATATTAGCAGTACAATTATTTGAAGTGATTAGTTCCTTTTTTTTTTTAAAAAAAAAAACCTCTCTTCCTGTAAAATAAAATTAAATATAATAAAAAAAGATAGAAATGAAACTAGTATTTTCGTATTCCTATTGTAAGGCTTCATTTTCACATGTAATGTTTAGAAAAGTTAAGATATCCTAGTTGGCGTAAATTAACATATTCCAACACAATAAAAAGGAATTCATTTACTATTGTTTTATGGTGTGATTAGTTTTCATTATTATAATTTGTGTAAATTACATTCTTTTCCCCTTATAAATATGAATATTACAATGTGTCTCTTATGTTAAAATATACAGTTTAGTTTAGTCCATCAAACTTAATATCGTTAAAGTAAATTATTCTTCCCTCTTCTAAGAGATGCATGTAATAATATTCATCCCTCTTATGTTTAAATATAAAATAAATTACACATTTTTCTCCAAAGAAATGCAAGTATTACACTGATTCTCTCTTCTCATATTAAAATACAGTTAAGCTGAAACAACTCTGTGTCAATTGATCCACCCACTCAGTAGTATATTAAAATATATAATTTACTCCATTTAATTTAACACCATTAAAAAGATTCTTTAAAAGACTATAAAATATACTTTTAACTACAATATATACTAAAATATATAAATTTGAATTTATTAATAATTAATTTTATTTCATAATAAATTTTTAATATATATAAGAAAAATATCAGTTTATTTATATATTTATTTAAATTCTACGTTAATAACTTTAATTAAATACTAACTTAATACTTGTATAATTCTATTTTACTTATATATATATGATTTTATGTTTAATTTAATTACTTTAAAATATATTTTATGAAAATAATAATTAAAACAGATGTTTTTTAAATATGTGATTATATTTAGCAAAATTCATTAAATTTTATTTAAAATAATAATGAAAAGCAAAAATTCAGGGATAAATTTTTATATATTTATCATTATATAATAGTAATATACATTTTAATTCATAAACAATATGTATTTTTTTTATCAAATTATTTAAAATATACA
This sequence comes from Pueraria montana var. lobata, assembly GCA_026413185.1. Classification (NCBI taxonomy): domain Eukaryota; kingdom Viridiplantae; phylum Streptophyta; class Magnoliopsida; order Fabales; family Fabaceae; genus Pueraria; species Pueraria montana. The sequence continues at coordinate 96,638,051 of CM048647.1, read as the reverse complement.
CAATTGAACATATCAATTATATTTATTTTAAAATAAATTTTATGAACTAATATTTTTAAAAATAATAAAACTAAAATTTTATATGTATATTATTAATATATATGTATGTATATATATATATATATATATATATATATATATATATATATATTATAGAGTAAAATGTAATATTTCTATATATATATTTTTAGGGAGGAGAATATGCATTTAAATACAAGAAGGGAGGGCAGTGTAACACTTGCATTTTTTAGGATATAACAGTGTAAAGAATATTTTGGTAATTAACTTTTTAATGGAAAGTTAAAGAAATTTTAACAAAAAATTGAGTAAAGTGTCATACACTATGTGTCGGGGAAGGGAGTGTAAATTTTAATACAAGAATGGAGGACAATATAATATCAGCATCTCTCAAAAGAGAAAAATGTATTTTACTCTTATAATTTTTTAATAAAAATTAAACTACTAGTATAATTATTGTAAGTTTATATCAACAATTAAATGCTTCATATTAACCATATGATATTACCTTGATATATATTATTTTTTTTACTAACAAAATGATTTATTAGTATAATAGTAGTATATCATAATGTTAAAATAAATTCATAACATTTATATTAATAGTTTATTTTTTATTGAACAAAATATTAACAAGAAGTCTAATGATAAACCTTTAATGAATTATATTTTTATTGTAATGACATGACTGGACCGAAGTCAAATTCTTTTCACCGTGAAAAATAAAGATGGACGTACGAATAATGAGCAAATCGTCACTTCATTTAACTTTTATTTTTCTGTATTGTACCGATCGATCAATCATTTTAATTCATAAATTTACCAAAAATTTATTTTAATTTGTTCTTTTTAAAAAAATATTTTTTAACAAAATTAAAAAAAACCCTAGCATACAATATTAAAAAGAAATGTAAGGGTATTACTTTCGAACCATCCTAGCATTCTATACTAACCAGCAATTACAAATTAAGTTTTTATTTGCATAATTTTTATTTGATTATTCTTTTTTAGGGGCTTTGGATCTTAAGAAAATACATGTGGACATCAACTCACATTAGAGCTGTCAAAATTTTCAATTTATAAAAAAAATAAAAAAAATGGGCTAAGCACTGACAGTGTAAAATAATTTTACACTGTCATCCAATCACAATCTACCATGTATGGTAAGTTTGTTGACTTTTATAAAATTATCTTAAAAGTCATGCAAACAGTTATTTATGATTGGACGAATGTGTAAAATAGTTTTACATTATCAGTACATCATCATTAAACTCAAAAAAATAACACTTAAATACGTATGAATGGTGTAAAAATTAGTAGGAATCATAAAAGTTGTGAACAACTTAATAATTTCTCGAAAAAGGAGGGTGGGTGGCATTACGTTAATTAACAATGGTTGCAAACTTCATGTTAGGAAATTTGGCTAAAATAGATTTTTATTCTTTTATTTTAATTTTTAATTTTAGTTTAATCCTCTAACTTTACAAAGTTCTATTTTAATCCTTTAAAGTATTTTTGTTAGATTAAATTAGTCATTCTATCAATTTTTTATACTAACAGTATTAATTTTGACAAACATGTTATTTCTTATATTTTATTATGTGTTTTCAAGTTGACCAAATTAATGTGACCAACTTAATACATGTTATAGAGACACTACTTTAAAGAATAAAAACAAAGTTATTTAAAATTAGGAGACCAAACAAAAAAATTAAATTAATTCCATTTTAGCCACTTTCCAAAATGAATTGTATGTAATCATATTATTCTTCAATTTAATACTGAAGACTAAATATATACTTTTTGAGCTGTCTCTCAACTAAGTATAGATATGTTTTAAATTATTCTCTTTATCAGTTAGCTCCTTGAATTTTAGTTTAAGTAATTAAAAATGTTAGCTTTTAATTGAATTAAATGGAACAGATAACATGCAAAAACCATAATATGTATGTATATATGGGTTAGAATTAATTGATATTAGGTGTTAAATTTTTATATTTATAACTTTTAAAAAAATTATGTAGATTATGAAATTAAGTAATATAATTATTGGATTGAAAGTTTCTATAAAGTAAATTATATTTATCAAGTTTTATATAAATAAAAAATTAAGTGATACTTTATTGTATTATTTTAATTTTACAAATAATTTTTTTTGAAATATAGGACTAAATTATCACTAGATAACATATCAATAAATGTCTAAAATATGTGAAATTTATTTTACAGGCGGTGTCTATTGTGGACCACTTTTATAGGTGGTCTGCTGTGGATCACTTTTAATAACAACCATAGGATCCATCTTGGCCTCACAATAATATCATGCTCCTTGTACACTAGATCCCTTTCTCCCCTTCCTCCACTGTTCATCTTTGTCATGCGTCGCCGTACCACTTTTTTTTTTTTCTTTTTTTCTTTTCTGCTTCTTCTCTTCTCGCCCTGCATCGACGATTTTTTCTGCTTCTTTTCCTCCTCTTCTCTCTTCTCTTAGGAGATTCGAATTTGTTTCCTAGCGGATCTGTGTTCCATGCCTCGATGATCGTTTTCGCACTCTCGTTTGTGTAAGAGATGGCGGCGACGATTCGCATTCCCCCAAGTACATCGCACCGTCTTCCATGGCGTCTAAGAAGAAGCACTCAGAGGGCATCGCCTTGTTGTCCATGTACAACGACAAGGAAAACGACAAAATGGAGGACGCCGAAGAAGAAGAAGAAGAAGAAGAAGAAGAAGAAGGTGATGCAGGGATGCGCATGGAAGAAGATGCCGCTGGAGATGCGAGATTTACGGCCGAGGAAGATTCCGCCAATAGAACAGCCATCGTTGACTCCGATAACGAGGGCGCTGACGAGGGGTCCATTCCGCCGGAGAAGAGTAGGGTTGGGGCTTCGATGCGGACCAGGCAGTGGGGAGGAGGGGGAAAAAGTGGTTGGGGAGAAATAATCCTGTGCGGTGGGTGTAGGATATATTTGTAAAACCAAGATTAATCTAAGGGTGAATAAAAATTGTTCACAGTGGACCACTTATAAAGATGGTCCACAATAGACATCGCCTATTTTACATGCCCAAATGGATAAGATTAAATGATTCAGCGATTAGATTGGTTAATTTAATATTCTATAAAAAGTTATTAAGTAATTTAAGTGCACAAGTTTCAGTGAATTAAGTTTTGTATTGGGTATCCAAATTTTGCATTGACACGTCTTTATAATTTTCTATATAGTATTATATTATATTAAGTGATCTAACCGTTGAATTAGAAGTTTTTATAATATAGATTAAGTTTGTAAAATTTTATGTAAATAAAAAATTAATTAATATTTCATCACACTATTTATTTTAATGATCATATATTTTAAAATATAAATATATGTCTGTTGTTAGATAACATACTGATGAATTAATGTTAAAATTATGTAAAATTTGATATACATAATAAAAATGATAATGCCAGATAATATTAGATAATTCAACGACTGAATAAATTAATTTTATATTTTACAAAAAGTCATTAAGTGATATAAATTAAAAAAAAAATAACATTTAGTATCAATTTGAAGTTCCTAATTCTATCATGTTAGGTACTTTAGTCGGTAACCAGTTGCATCAAGGTGCAGGGGCATAGACCTAGGGAGAGATTGACTGTTGACTGTTGTAACTTGTGCGTCTGAATGAAGAGAGATTTGGGAGATTGCCAATTGTTTGTTTTTTCACCGATGAGGCCCCCACATCCAATCTCAATGCATGGGATGGGGTTGGCAAGTTAAATTCAACAATATATCAACATGGCACACCTGAGCTGAGACACGCACTGACCAAACAAATTAATATGCAACTGGACTCGAGAAATGAAAAGTGAAATTTATTTATTTATACCAAATTAAATCATGGATGTATATAAATTATGAGCCTCACAGTTATGTCGACCTTGCACATGATCGGATTAACATTGTTTAGGACCCACTAGCCATTAGGTTACTTGAATGTTGACATAGAATAACAAACAATCTTTGTAAGTATCTCTATGTTTTTCTCCTTTTATCTCTCCACACACATTGTGGAAAATCTTATGAAATAGATCGAGTTCCTTCTCTTACTTTTCCTCACAAGTCAGGCAAAAAAGATTTTGAGCAACACTATCAAAGGATGAAGGTAAGATCATAATTAATTGTCTTACACAACCAAATTCTTCTAGCTAAGTGTGTTGATATGCATTTCTTAATTTTCTGCAGTTACTTGGGTGGATGCATAGAAAATTTCGCCAGAATAGCGCTGAACCGTTCAAAGACTTGGTCATCGGTAAGTTATATATATATATATGTTCCTCTTCCATTCCTCCCTCCAAAAATTAAGTACATTAACTTGATGCTCATGCATGAACATTAATTATAAATTTGGTTTGGTTTGGTTTCAGCTGGGAATTCTTGCGATGAGGAGCACAACTATCCGTATCCGAAAGCAAGCTTTGGGAATTACAAACATATGAAACAAAGTCAGAAAGAGGTAATAATACGAAAATCTTTGGGTGGCGTGGAAGATGATGAGTACGAGGTGGAAGATTCAGCGGGTGGTATGTATGAGCTGTTCGATGGGTTCCTAGCAATTGGAACTCTAGGTTCGGAGGCATCAACAACGCCAACATTTGCGATCTCTGTGGAGAATATAACTGAAAAGGAAGATGAAGTGACTGAGAATGAACTGAAGCTGATAAACGATGAGCTAGAGAAAGTTCTGGTTCTGGGAGCGGATGATGAGTCGTCATGTGGAGGCAGAAATAGCCATGTGAGCAATGGGAGAAGCAGTCATGGAAGCATAATAACTCTGAGCGGGAAGCCCAGCTTGTTGGAAGGTGCAGAATCAAATGTTGCAGTTTGTCCACTTCAGGGGTATCTGTTTGGTTCAGCTATTGAATTGTCAGAAACAACAACAACTGTCACTGTGGCAGCAAAGAAGGAGCACAGGACATCACTTGGGGAGCTCTTCCAGAGAAGCAAAGAAGGAGCACAGGACAACTTTGGACCAAAGGATGATAATAAGAGTCAGAGGGAACCAGCTGATAAATCTGCCATGCATCTCATGAAGAAAAAGCTCAAGAAAAAAATGCTTCACACTTCTTCCCGAAGCTCCACATCCACAACTACTACTACTACTACTGCTGTTGATTCTGCTTCAGCAGACAGAAAACTGCATAAGGTACGTAGGTACACTTCAGTCATATATGTTGTTTTCTTTTTCTGGCTATGACTCCATCTTTGTGGCTGGCACTCGCAGATTCTCCATATGTTTCACAGGAAAGTTCACCCTGAAAATTCAACAGGTGCACAAAAGTGTGATAAATACCCCCAAAAGAATAATCATGAGAACAAGAAGAAAACAATGAATAATGAGGGAGAGGAAGATATAATGATACACCCCAAAAGAGCACTGTCAAAACAGTATAAGATCCAACCGAATCCACTCCAGCTTACACTTGGCTGTGAAGATTCATCTGAGAATAAGGAGCACTGGATCAAAACAGATGCCGATTGTAAGTATACATCAATCTCTAGTCTCCACTCCACATGACATCCAGTTCATCCCCTACAAAATCAATCCATAACCACGTGCCCAATTAACTGTTCGTTTTAAGTAATAATTAGTATTTTGAGTATCGTTAGGGGAAAAATAAAAATAAAATAAATGAGAAAGATAATGGAAGTTAAATAATAGTAAGTAGTTTGTAGAGGTACTCATAAGAGAAAATAATGGTATATGGGAGTAGGTATAGGGGTAAAATAGGATATAAAAATGTGTACACTAATCCCCTTTATATATAATTATAGATAAATATTTATTTTATATAATTAAAATTTATAATAAATAAATATTTTTTATTATATAAATTATATTGTAATTAAAATTTAATAAACAGATAATTTGAATATTTATATTATATTTTAGATTTATAGTGAATTATTTAAATTCTGATGTAAGATTGTTTTTAATTATTGACATTCTTTAAAAAAAGAGACTATTAAAATTTAATATAGATGTAGAGGTAAAAAAAAATAAAGATAAAACCATGGTAGTTTTTGAAAAAGAATTTTTTGAATAATTGTGGTGATAACACATGAAATACCCCTCTTAATGATGGAAGAGAAATAATATAAAGAATATCTAAAGTCTATGAATCTCATTCTCCAAATTGTGTAATATATTGGTTTAATTATTTATTTAGATCATCTATAACTGCACAATTTTTATGTTTTAGTCTCTACATCTAGATATTCCTTTTGGTCCCTACACATATTTTTTAATCCGTTTTAGTTCATATTGTCCAAAATTGTAAGAACTAAAATAGATTAAAAAGTATATATATAGGAATGATTAAATTATACCGGTGTAACTTGAACAATTATTACATCATTTAATAACTTTCAATTGGATAATGCTATCATAAAATCCACTGTTGGATTGAAAGTTCCTTTCACATAAATCATATATATAAAATTTCATATCAATCCAAAATTATTTGCTACCTTATTCATATAAATTAAAATCGACGTAATATAAACTTTTCAAAATATACTAAAATATGGAGACTAAAATGAGTTAAAAATGTATATATAGAAACTAAAATGAATAATTTATAATAATTTATTTTAAGTTACGGGTAATTAAACCTTGATAATATACATATTGGATATGTGATATGCCTAATACCAAACCCAGTTTCAGTTTTTTGTCCCGTTTCTTTTTGTATCTGGACTCAGATTATATTTATTTATTTTATTGCAGACTTAGTCTTGGAGCTCTAAAGACAAAGAGGAAAATTTAGCTAAACTATCGTCCTGGAATGCTAAGAAGTAATGTTGTGTTTGTACGATTTTATTTCTCAATGCCAGCAGCAAATGTTAAACATATGATATGAAAAACAGTTTGGAAGAAGAAATAAGAGAGGTAGTCATCTTCCATGCCTACCTCTTAATTAGCAGTGTAAAATGTATGTTCCGTATACTAATCATAGACAATATTTGTGGTTGAACAAAAATTCTCAATTATGTATAAAGCAACTACGAATCATAATGGTGTGCAAGTAGAACAGTGGAAATTGAAAGGACTGGTAGAAGACGATTATATATGCAGAGTAACGGAGTATCACTTGTTAGTTTTTATGGATCTTTGTGTTTGTTTCAAACTTGCAACCTTTTGTGTTTGACTAGTCCTACATTGCATCCCATTTCATTAATTAAGCAATATGCTTATAGAAACTATTTTTCAACGAAATCATTTTAAGAATTTTCTTTTTCTTTTCAACGAAAAACATGTTTAGGCTTTTTTTTTGTTGCATAATGATCGCGCTAAACTTAGAACTTATAACATTATTCATACTACTCAAAACTCTTACCATTAAGTCAACTATATATTGAGTTTTTAGGAATCTTTTTAACCTCATATCTTTTTTAGTATATTATTTTCATCTTTATTTATAAATTGAATTATAATATTTCTTCAAAATGAATTATCAATAGATAAGAATAACCTTGTATCACAATATAAATAATTTACCATAAATTTAAAATACAATTTATATGTTCAAAAATATATATTTATTTGTTTAAACTTTTAAAAAAAATCGACATTTTCAAGTTTTTATTATTATTTTAAGAATCTGGTTTGAGTAGTTTCTAAAATAACTATAAATTATAACTAATTTTAAAATAAAAATTATTTTTATAATTATAACTAAACAAAAATTACTTCTACTTTTTTTAATAAAATCTCTAAAAAATAAATCTCACACTGTTATACTTTTTAAAAATCAAACAGACCCTTAAACATATAATTCATTCTTAACATTTTGATACATAAACATATTTTATTATTTATTATTAAATAAAATCAAAATGAGTTTTCCATAATATTATTCCATTGTATGGATCTTTCAATTTAATATGTATAATAAAACTCTTTTATTTTCACATATTTATTAATAATTCAGAAAAGCATATAATCAAAATATATTTGAAAGAAGATATTTGGTTAAACAAGCTACCCCGGTACCTGTCTTTCCACGGATCAAAAAACAAACAAACAAGTTTTTGTAAAGAAAAACGTTATATAGTACAATAAAAAGAAAAAATTAGAATTTAATTATAACAAGACTTAATTATGTGTGATTTACATGTAATCACATTTAAATATGCTTTTTTGGTACACAAATATACTTTTTAGTTACCAACATTGGTTACCATTTGGCTTATTTACTTTCTTTAAGTAATTAATATCTAATGAATAATTAGTTTTAAACTTTAATAGTTAAATAAATCTATATATCTATAAATATTAGTTTAGTTAACTTAGAGAAAATAAGTTATGCACAAACAATGTAAAACAGTTTTACATTGTCATCTAGCAGTAGGTACTGGTCAAATTGAATTGGATCCGTGACATTTTTTTATCCGATTCGAGCAATTTTAATCATTTTGAATCAGATTTTGCCTAATTTAAGTTTGCAATCCGATCGGAACCAATCTAATTATAGTCGTTATTAAATTTGCATATCCAACTTGAGATTAAGGACGGTGCTATTGGTGTTAAATTTATTCTTTGGAATCATGAAGATTTTAAGTAGATTAAAAAGTTATGCAAATGTCAAAAAAGAGACAGACGAGTATCACAAATATAAAATTTATAGTGAATTTAATATGATGTTGCAAAATACATTACATGGCACGTGTTAATATTATAATATATCATAATGAAAAATTGTCGGGTATCTCTACTGCTGTATTGGATTTTTTTTTCTTAGGAAAAACTTTACTGAGGGTAAAAAAGTTGGGAGAATTTCAGGAAGCTTTAATGTTTATAAAATGATCGAGGATGAGAATCAAATAAAAGAGTCAAATTAAACGATGTCAAAAATTTATGTGTTATTGATTTATTGTTTTGTGTATTCATCATTATTTTTGTAATCAACTATATAAGTATCACTTCTTACATGTTTAAAATTTTAAGATTAAATGAAGAGTTGTATTTTTTTTTTTCCATCCAAAATTGGACTCAGAGATATTCCCACAATAGGAAGCAATGGAACAAATTATATTGAGGAGGTAGAGTAACAGTTAAAGGGTAACACTATTTATATATATTGTCCTATATACATATAGTCAAGGATAAAAATTCTATCATATATTGTAAAAAAAATTGTATTGATTCATATATTGGACAATCATTATAAAAAGTATGATGTAGACACAATACAATATTAAACATTTCTAAATTTATCTTTATATATATATATATTAATCTATAATAATTTTGAGTTCTTTAAGTTGCATAACTGTATATTTATTACATGTGAACATAATTTTGATTTAATCTCACACATAGATGTAACATGTCTAAAAAGAACTCTTGATTCAAATCTTGACCACATTGATGAAAATGAATATCCTCCCATACAAGTAGGGACGGAGCCAGCATGAATTGACAGGGGGGGCCAATATCTTCTAAATTAAAAGTTAATCCAACAAATTTCATACAAAAAACATTATAATTATGTATTATTAGTTACATTAGTAATTTATTGAAATATTAAAAAACTATTTACACATAAGATAAAGTAAATGTTAAAAAAAAATTACAAATGTCATTATTGGTTTCATATGTCAACAAGAACCTTTATAAATTTGTAATAAAAATTGGTATTTTGCATTAGTCATATTTTTTTAGAAAAATATACTATTAATTATGTTTCAAAACTATACTAAATCAAAATGTATTATTTTACTTAACAGATTATCTTTTATGCAAATAATAATAGTCAACAACCATTTAAGAAGAATTTTACTTTCAATATCTGGTTTGCTTCTACAAAATTTACACGCAATATACTTAAACTTGAGCAACTAAAAATATAAGAAGAATAATATTAAGAAGATAATATTTATTAGTGAGTATCAAAATTTAAACTGTCAATCCTTTACATAGCTTATGTAAGCATGCCCAACTTGTAAAAGTTAATAAATAGTTTATAATTTTTAAACAAATTAGAATTAAATCAATATAAAAGGAGGGCTAATAAAATATTTACTTGCAAATATAATCATATGTAGTATTTCAAATAGCAATAATGAATTATAAAATAAAAATTAAAAAAAGAAAAAATGATACTCAAATATTTTATCTAAAAAAATGAAGAATAATATTATTTTCATGAAAAAACTATAAAAAAAGGAAAATGGAATATTTATTTTAAAAAAATATATTATTATTTTCACAATACAAACTATTAAAGAAAAAATATATTTTTTTTCAAAAAATAAGAATGAGATAAAAGACATTTGAATGTCAATATATTCACATTGAACCCAAATAAAATAATTACTCTAATACAAAATATTATATATATATATATATATATATATATATATATATTTAAAAAAATTTGGAAAAATGTAGGGGGGGCCAAGGATCAAAGTAGATCCGTCCCTGCATACAAGGTTCATTTACTAACGCCTTGAATTGTGTCAAGATAGAAAAAGATTTTTAAATTTTAATCATGTTGATAATTATTATATTAGGACATGTTTATTATTTTTTTTACAAACAAAATTATTTAACTTTATCTTAGTTACTTAATATTTATTTACTTGAATTATATAATATAAATAATTCTATATATATTTATGATAATTAATTATAATTACAAATATTGTAATTTAGACTAATTCCGAGCAATACACGAGACCACAAGCTAAAATGTTAATTAGTAAATGTCAAGTGTGAATATTGAGGTTAGTAAGCATAGATATAGATATTCTATATGAGAGACTATCTTATACGAATCATGTAAGATGATTGTTGGAGATAAAACTTTATGAGTATTTATCATAATTATATATTCAAGATTTAAATTCAAAATAAGCGGTTAAGTAATTAATCCATGCGCTATGTAAAAATAATAGAGGCTTTGTTCTTCCTTGGGTTTAAAAAAAATGTAAAAATAATAGAAATGAAAGGAATAATATAACGAAATGGAAAGGGCCATTACTTCCTGCACCCCATTTTTTACTTCCTGCACCCCCAATTTTTTGAATATCCCCAAAATACCCTTATATTATTATATCCTCCTTCTTTATCCTAATTCTTCACACCCCATGTACCCTACCTGAGTCTCGTTCCACCGCTTCCTCCGTTTCCGCCCCTTTCACCCATTTCATTTGTGTTGCCTCCGTTTGAGCTTGTCGGAGAGTGTCGCCGCAACTACGTTGTTGGTAGAAGATGAACAAATTAGGTTGGTGTTGTGTGCCTCCTAGTTGTAGGTAGTTTTGGTGATCTCGGTTGGAGGAGGAAGTTCCTGTACCAAGTTAGTTTCTGTGAATTTTTTTTAGCGAGAAGCATTTTGGGAAAACATTCCAGAACGAGCACTCCGGAACTTGGTGTTTTTTTTTAACTCTAGAATGCACGTTCCAGAATAGGTTTTTGTTTCCGGAACACCCATTCTGGAAAGTAATTGTTTGTTTCCAGAAAAGCCAATCCAGAAGATAAATTCCACATTCCAGAAAGGTTAATCCGGAATATAACAATTATTCTGGATAGCCCTTTCCAGAATAGTCTTATAATCATTCCGGAGTGACCTTTCCGAAGACAGTTTAAAAAAAATTGCATTCCGAAATAGTCAATTCGGAAGAGTGTTTTTTAGCTTATGGATTAACCTTTCCGGAAAGAATGGCCAAAAAATGTGTTCCGGAATAGTGTTTCCGGAATGTTTTTGTATTGTCTCGAAATGAATTTTTTTATTTATTTAAATTTTAGATAAATAATTGCGGATTCCTTTAGCCTGAATAAGTGTTAGTAGTTTAAGTTTGTAATTGTTAAAGTTAGTTTGTGTGACAACAATGAAACATACATATTTGACATTGTTTTATTTATGTTAATGAATTAAATGTTGTTGGTTGGTATGAAATGTGAATTAGTTTGTATGGACGACGGGTATCTAAGCAAGATGTCAAATAAAGTTGATATGCATGAGAACATGAGCATTGACGTGACAATTGACGAAGAGACAATAATGCAATCTGGGTTAGTCAGTAAAAAAAATGTGGACTGTAGAGATGTATTTACCAATACGGAGGTAATTATGATAAGTTATTTTTATGTAATTTATGTAATACCTAAAAAGGTGAACTAATCATCTTAGTTTGTATATTGTTTATGTAGGTATTTGGTACTCGCAATGAATTATTGAAATGGGCACGGGCTGTTGCATTTGAGTTGGATTTTGTCATTGTCATTTTGAGGTCTGACACAGCTAATGGCCAAGCAGGAAGGAAGACATTTGTTCTATTGGGTTGCGAGAGGGGTGGCAAATATAGGCAATACAAAAAGAATTTAGTTTGGACGACAACTGGGACCAGAAAATGTGACTGTCCCTTCAGGTTGAGAGGAACACCAGTGAAGGATGGTGAAGGATGGACATTGAAGGTACTTTGTGGTTGTCATAATCATGATGTTGCTAAAATATTGGTTGGTCATCCATATGTTGGCCGACTAAGTAGTAAAGAGAAGACAATGCTTGTGATATGACAAAGAGCATGGTAAAGCCAAGAAATATTCTTCTCACATTTAAATAGCACAATGAAAAAAACGTGACTACCATAAAACAAGTTTATAATGCTAGAAGTGCATATCGGTCATCTGAAAGAGGGTGTAGAACGGAAATGCAACATCTAATGAATTTACTAGAACGTGATATGTATATTCATTGGCATAGATTGTATGATACATCGGAAATTATGCGTGACATTTTTTGGACACACCCTGATGCGGTAAAATTATTGAATGCAATAGTGTTGTTGATGGATAGTACATACAAAACTAACAGATATAGATTGTCATTGCTTGAGATTGTTGGTGTCATGCCCACTGACTTAACCTTCTCTGCAGCTTTTGTATATTTGGCAACTGAACGACAAAATAACTTTGTTTGGGCACTTCAGAAATTGAGAGGTCTTTTTTTGAGAGTTGATGGATTGCCTCAAGTGTTTGTCAATGACAGAGATATAGCCATAATGAATACAGTCAAAATTGTGTTTCCTGAGTCACATAATTTATTGTGCCAATTTCACATTGACAAGAATGTCAAAGCCAAGTGCAAGATGTATGTGAGTCCAAAGGAGGCTTGGGACCAAGTGATGGATGCATGGGGTAGTGTTATGGATTATCCTACTCAATCTGATTATGAAGACCGTTTGACAAAGTTTGAAGTTGTTTGCTCACCATGGAATTTATTTATGGACTATGTGAAAGATACTTGGTTGATCCCTCACAAGGAAAGATTTGTAAAGGCATGGACAGATAAATGGATACACTTGGGGAACACAACAAGTAACAAGTATTGGACTTACAACATACAAACTTGTTTGTAAATAATTATCTTTATTTGTGGACTAATGTCGAATTTGTTCATTGGTAGGGTGGAGTCTGCGCATTGGAGCTTGAAGAGGTTGCTCCAGACTAGTATGGGGGACTTGTGTAATTGTTGGGATGCAATGAACAACCTGATCACATTACAGCATAATGAAATCAAAGGCTCATTTGAGAAGAGCATTCATGTTGTTGGTCATAGTTTTAATTTAACATTGTATAAGAGACTACGTGGATTTGTTTCAAGGTATGCATTGAATCATATTGCAGATGAGTTTGAGCGAGTGAGGTTTGTTGGTGTTGACAGTGATCGTTGTGGATGCATATTGAGGTTTACACATGGTCTACCATGTGCATGTGAGCTAGCTAGATATGTGTTAGGTAGCATACCACTTGATGCAGTTCATGTCTATTGGACTAGACTAAGCTTTAATGACATGGGGTCCAATGACCAGTATCAACAATTGTCTATGCAATAAGAAGTTGATGTTATTATGAAACGTTTTAATGAGGTTGACATATCTGGAAAAGTTACAATCAAAAGTAAACTTCGTGAAATTGCATACCCTGATATGACTTCATTGTGTCCCCCTGTTGAGAAAGTCAAAACTAAGGGTTCACAAAAGGGTCTTGCAGCTAAGTTAGAAAGGTCAACCAAACGTGATCCTTCTTACTTTGAGTATGTGGATGCATTACATTCAGTGCATGATAGTTCATCCACTGTTGGTTGAATCAAGTGATTTGCAAAATGCAACCACCTCTCATCAATCTGCTCTGGGGTTGTAGGTTCAACCGTAAACATAGAAGGGTGTCGAGGAATAGTTTAACAATACCTATATTGATCAAGACCCTCTCTAGCAAATGGAGGTGCATATATGGGCCCCACCTAACGAATCCAGAAAATAGTGATATAATCTCAAATGGAAGAGCTATCCTATGCTCCTCATATGGCCTCCAAACCACTCCATGCATAGTCAGATCATCTATTTGTCTACGGTATTGACTTACAGATAAAAGTGTTGTAGGTACCCAACAAGTGGCTCATGGTAATAACTCAATGTATCTTGGGGCCAGCTCCCTCACCCCAATATTAGGAAAATGCTCATCGATCCATCCCTGTGTCACCCAAGAACAAAGAAAAGGTTATGCTACATACCTTTGGAAATGCCTATAAAAGCAAATTTTATTCTAATTATAGTTAATTACCTATAAAAGACTGACATATCCACCAAGCTGCTTCGTAGTGCCAAAACTAACATCAGCCAGATGATCATACATATGTGTCAACGCAGTTGCGCCCCATGCATAACCCCCACACCCCTCAAGGTCGCGAAAAAGGCCTAAGAATGTCACATCCACATAGGTTGAACTTTTGTCAGCAAATATAGTACAACCTACTAGATGCAACAAATACGCCCTAGCTGCCTGCGTCCACTGCTGCTCCTAACACCTTTGCTCATACAATTTTCGCAACCAACTTAAACGGACATGTCCACCTCTAGTGAACTTTGTCTCTACAGTTGCATCCTGCTCTGAAACTCCAAGCATCTCCATCAGAACGGGCTTCGCCGCCTCAGCATCCATATGGTCATAACTATAAAAGGCCCCAGTAATGGGAATGTGTAGTAATGATGACACATCATCTAGTGTTATAGTCATCTCACCCACGGGCAAATGGAAGCCGTTAGTCTCCTTATGCCACCTTTCCACAAAAGCAGATAATA
Source organism: Pueraria montana var. lobata (assembly GCA_026413185.1). Classification (NCBI taxonomy): domain Eukaryota; kingdom Viridiplantae; phylum Streptophyta; class Magnoliopsida; order Fabales; family Fabaceae; genus Pueraria; species Pueraria montana. The sequence goes on along the minus strand of CM048647.1, from coordinate 96,622,902 downwards.
ATCCTTTGTCTCCGGTTGCATAGCTGCATGTAGTCAACAGGAATAACCCAGAACCCTTGACCACATCCTCTATCTGCTAATGTGGGGCACCAATGGTTTTCATCTTTTGCCCATGTGATACTATCTTCAGCTCACCCCGGTCCTACAAGTATTTATAATACAGGTTAGATAATTACATTAACCTATCAATACTTGAATAAATATTCACTATGACTTAGTAGTGTCCAACCCACAACCATTGAGCTACATGATCAACATATGATGTCAGCAATGATGTGTCCTCAGGGCCACCACCAAACACAACAGCTTCAAGTGCTTCTGGTTGTTGCTGCTCCACATGATCATCACTTTCATCTACTCTTTCAGTTCTTCCACGCCTACGTGCAGATGCCGTAGGTCTCGCACGTTCGGACCGATGAACACTAGAACCACCTCTTGTTTTTGGCATCTCTACAACCATATAGAATAAAAAACAAATGCAACCAAATGTCACATACAAATAAATCATCCCATAAAATTAATATAGCAATTATTATTTAACTAAAAACTTTATAACTATATAACTGAAAAATACTACCATAATGAAAAAAAATTAATAATACTCATTCCGGAACATCCATTCCGGAACGACTTTCGTGAACATCATTTCGGAAAGGCTGTTCCGAAATGCAATACATTCATTCCGGAACAGCCATTCCGGAATGGTTGGCTGGTTCTGGAATACCATTCCATAATGAACATATTGCATTCCGAAAAGGTCATTCCGGAATTCAAATATTCTTTCCACAAATCGCATTCCGGAATGGCATTCCAGAACCAGTCAACCATTCCGGAATGGCTGTTCTGGAATGAATGTATTGCATTCTGGAACAGCCTTTCCGGAATGGTTGGCTGGTTCCAAAAAGTCATTCCGGAAAGAATATTTACATTCCGGAATGGTCATTCTGGAATTACAATGTTCATTCTGGAATGGCCATTTCGGAATGGTTGACTGTTTCCAAATAGCCATTCCGGAATGGCCATTCCGGAAAGAACATTTTGCATTCCAGAATGGTCATTCTGGAATGCAATTATTCTTTCTGGAATGGCCGTTCCGGAATGGCCATCCTAAAACTGCCAACCATTCTGGAATGGCCATTCTGGAAAGGCTATTCTGGAATGAAAATGTTCATTCCAGAATGGCCATTCTGGAATGGTTGGTAGTTTCTGGAAAGCCATTCCGGGATAGCCTTTCCGGATGTCAAACCGGAACCATATCCAACACCCAACTCCGAAGTCCCCCATTAAAATGCAGAAGGGAGGAAAGGGAGAACAAAGGACTTACCTCCAATGGGGTGCGCCGTGAGGAATGGAATGACCTGCACCGCGTGAGGAAAGGGAATGCAGGGAGTGCGCCGGTGTGCTGAGGAAAGGGAATGGAGGAGGTCCGCCGAAAAGGAAAGGGATAGGGAGGAAGGGGGTGCGGCGCAAAAGAAAGGGAAAGGGAGGAAGGGGTGGGGTGGGGTAGGGTTAGGGTTATGGGATAACCAAGGGTATTTTTGGGCATTTATTATTATTTGGATGTGCAGGAAGTAAAAAACGGTGGTGCAGGAAGTAAAGGCCATGGAAAGTGGCATAAGCAGAAGTGATGTGAGTTGACAGGAGGGCTAACTGTATGGTTGTCCAATATTCGGCGGGGCGGTATAGGCCTGGCCCAGGCTAATAATATAATGGCTTGTTTCTTCTTGCCCTTGTGTTGAGTTGAGATTCATTCAGTCGTCTGCATCTGCGACTGGGGCTGGTGTGTGTAGTAGAAGAGAAGAGAAGAGAAGAGAAGAGAAGAGAAGAATGCCCAAGAGGACAACGCACACATACTCAAGCGAGGATGCAGCTCCGGAGGGTCCACACTCGGATCTGTTTGTTTATTACTGCAAACATTGCGGTTCCCATGTTCTGATTACTGGTATGTTTGTAAATCAATGCTTTTCTTTTCCCTCTTCGCAAATTAATTCTCTCTATTCCTTCCTTGGAAGCGAAGATACCCAATTGCAGAAAATGCCGAAAAGGAAAACAGACAAAGCGTATGTACTGGACAAGAGCAAACATCTGGCCCGATTGAACATTGAGGAAGGGGGCAAAGTTGTGTTAAAACGAGGGGAGGGGAAATTGGAGAAACAATTCCGGATGAACTGTATGGGGTGTGGTCTATTCGTTTGCTATCGCTCCGATCAAGATTTCGAGTTATCCTCTTTGATATATGTCCTTGATGGTGCCCTCAGTACTGTTGCCGCCGAAACCAACCCTCAGGATGCCCCTGTTCCACCCTGTATATCCCAGCTCGAAGGAGGACTTGTTCAAGTTGCTATAGAAGTTGAAGATCGTGCACAACGTTCCGCAATCACCAGTAACTCTCTTCCCTTCCCTCCCCTTATTCATATCAATTGTTTGTCCTTTTCAATCACACTCACACTATTACTATTTCATGATACAAATTCATAGCAAAATGAAACATCGCTCCTTTTCCTTTCAAAACCCTCATGTTGAAAGAATGGTGGGGCAAAATGACTATGGTCAATGATACAGTTGAAAGGTTACCAAATGTTTTGTTCACCTTTTCATCCACATTACAACATCCAGTTGTAACTTAACTTCGTTTACATTATGGCATGCTTACAATATATTTGATCAATCTTGAGGATTAAATTTATATTTTTGTTTTCGCTGTGTCAGGAGTAAACGCTGATGATGTTCGAGTCACTGTTGCTGCTCCTGCTGCGCGTGGAGAGGCTAACAACGAACTTTTGGAATTTATGGGAAAAGTATATCTAAACCTTTTTTCTTTCTCTTTTTTTTGGGTCAACATTAAGGTTGTTGCCTTGTGACTTTGTGGTCATGGGATCTAGTTGCAAAAGCAGCCTCTTTGTTCATGAGAGCAAGGCTGCTTAGTGCCTACACATCCTATTCTTTGAACTCTTTGTACTTTGGGTTGGCCCTTTTTTTTGTCATTTTGTCTCTTTGCTCAATCTTTTCCCTCTGGCCAAAGACAACTAAAGCACTCACAACTTTCCACTACACATTTTTGACATAGGTTTTGGGTTTGAGATTGAGTCAGATGACTCTTCAGAGAGGATGGAATAACAAGTCAAAGCTGCTTGTGGTGAGTTACATTATTGTCAAGTATACCTTCAAATTAACCATCCACATTAATATGAATCTGGGCGTCTTCTTTCCAAATGATGCTATTCTTTAAGAATCATATTAATTCCAGTGATTTAATTATTTTTAATTCCCTCTTATAAGATGGTCCATATGTAATTATTTTTTACATTTGACGACTGTTTCAGGTGGAGGATTTGACTGCTAGACAAGTTTATGAGAAACTTTTGGAGGCTGTGCAACCTTAATGTTGTTTTTTAGCTTAGTATCCATGGTGTCTTTCGGGTTTCTGTGACGTACCGGTTCTTGTGAATTTTCCATAATAAGCCAGGTTGAATCTCCTTTTTTCTGTAAAAATGAGTTTGGGGTTTAAATTTCAGTTGCAATGTTGTATACTTAGATACACACCAGGGCCATTGGCTACGTTGCAATTTAAAAGCTTACTTGCTATGACGATGTACTATAACACATGATTGGATAGTATTAGCGGATCAAAATCTTCATGGTAATTGAAAATCTTGCTGCGACCATGTACTATAACACATGATTGGGATAGTATTAGTGGATCAAAATCTACTTGGTAATGAGAGAAACGTATCAAAATCATTTTTTTGCAATATATTTAGGGTAAATTATGTATTGCACTCTAGTTTCATCATTTGTTAAATAATTTTTAATTTTTATGTCACTAAATCCCTTCTTAACTTTGGTTTAATATAAATATATTAATTTTTCAGTTAAATTAAATATTAGTGGTTATCTTGCACATCATTTCCTTTTTGTTTGGTGTACAATAACACTAATGAAGATCGAACCTAAATCCTTAACGCATTTGCCTTAACTCTCCACCATCAAGTCTAGTTGGTCCTTGTTCAAACACATTTTTAATTGGCCACCTAAAGTTTAAATTTATTTACGCATCTCAGAAAACAAATCAAGCGATTATGAGAAAATGTTTTGACCATAATTTGAGTTATAGATATTTGATTTTTATATTCTTTATGTTAGGAAAGCTAAAAAAATGATCAATTTGGACGATTCAAGAGTTAAATTCAGTTATAAAGTTGAGTAAAAAATGTTATGCATACCAAAACTTACCTCCATTAACTTGGACAATACTCACTCAATTCAAATCTAATTAAGGCATATGACGACTCATTGGAAAGTTTATTTCGTGACTCATCTTTTGGTTTGGATTAGGAATTTTAAAAGAGTTGATAATTATAAATAGGTTAATATAGAGTGCAATTCTGTAGAATTTCTCTTTCTGTTTTAGTTTGTACAATATATAAATTATGTGTACTTTTAGTCTTTTTATTATTGTTATTTCTCGAATATGATTTATTCATATTTTTTTCACGAATTTGATTGTCATTATTTTAATTATACAATTTTTTATCATATATTAACTTGACATCTAATATTTAATGAAAATGTTGATGTCACTATGTAATAGAATGTCAGGTCAATATGAATGTACTAATATGATAATTTAGTAGAGTTTCATGTCAATACTTTTGCTAATGTTCCTGTTTGGTAGAGAGGAAAGAAATATGATAGATGAAAATAAAATGAATAAATAGAAATAGGTGAAAAGTAGAAATAAAATGTGTTTGGTTGAAGAGAAATAAAGACTAAAAATAAAGAAATGAGTGAAAATAAGTAAAAAATAGTATAGTAAGTCTTACAAATTTTAAAATTATTTCTATTCCAAATCTTCTCTATCAAACAACTATAATATTTCCCTGTCTCCTCCTCCTTCGTATTTCTTCTCAACTAAACATCACATAAATGTCAAGTTAACAAATAGATAAAAATAAAATTGATGAAATTTGAAAAGAAAAAAAAAACGAGAAATCCAAATTCAAAAAAATGAAGACGTCAGAGATACCAAAAATACAATTAATTATATATTTTTACATGATTAATTTATAATAAGTAAATATATTTAATTAATACGTTAGGACATATTAGTCGTATATAAATGTATAATGCACTTCTTATAAAAAAATGACGCCAGTAATAAAATATGTTAGAATAAACTCTAAGAAAACAAATTATTATTATTATTTTTTTATAAACAAAATTATTATTATTATTATTATTATTATTATAAATTAAAAAGATATTGTTGTAGTTTAAATATCTAGTGCCACTTCCTTCACACAAAAAAAAAAATCTAGTGGCAGACATTTTTTAAGAAAAAAAGAAAAGAAAAGATACGACACTTTTTTTTTTTGCTTCGTTATAAGATACGATACTGTAACCGTAGAACATTTTATTAGTGGACTATACATTTATATATAGAGAAAATAGATTGTGTGTGAGATGAATGAATATATTTTTGTTTTTATGAAATTGTCTATTGTGAATATTGATGAAAAGGTTAATTAGTGGAAGAGGAAGAAAATGTGGTGTTATGTATGCGTGTGAATTAGAGTAATTTACGGGGGTAATAGATGTGAAATTAAAGAATGTTGAAATGTAGTCGGTGTCCACGTGTGTGGAGTGAAGGCAGAGAGAGAGAGAGAGAGAGAGTTAATAGTAGTAGTAGCTAGATAGAACTAGAAGCCAGAAGCCAATAAGGCTATACAATACTCGGTCTCAGTCTCAGTCTCAGTCTCACTCCAAAATACTATCATCCATCCCTCTCTGATCCAATCCCATGAATTCGATAAATCAATCCATCCTTTGTTGAGTAGAGTAGAATGGATTCTCTTCGTGTGTATGCGTCTACCATCCATTTCTGTGCCTGCACCTGTGCCTCTTCTCGTAACAAAAACCATAACCATTTCAGATTCCTCCTTCCATCTTCTATCCCTCAACTTCGCCCTCTCCATCTCCGATTGCCTCCGCTTATCTCCGCTGTCTCCTCCTCCCCCCAAACTCAAACTAGGTCAGTCATTCTCTCTCTTTTCTTTTCATACTTTATCTCTTCCAATTCAATTTGTCAATGTCAGGGACGACGAAGAACAAGAAGGAAAAAATAATCGCAAAGTTCGTTTGCAAGTTCGATTAGATCACCAAGTTCAATTTGGCGATCACGTTGTCATTCGAGGATCAACCAAAGAATTAGGCTCCTGGAACAACAATGTGCCCTTGAATTGGACGGAAAATGGATGGGTCTGCGACTTGGAATTTAAAGGAACCGATCACATTGAGTTTAAATTCGTCACTGTGAACAAGGACCACACTTTACTCTGGGAAGCCGGAGAAAACAGAGTGTTGAACTTGCCCGGGGCAGGTCATTTTGCCACCGTCGCTACGTGGGACGCAACACAAGAGAAATTGGAGCTACACCCTCTGGAGTTGGATCAACAAGTACAACTACAAGAACACGCTAATAATGGATCATTCGATGAATCAGAGCCAAGTCCCTTTGTAGGACAGTGGCAAGGTAAACCTATTTCTTTCATGCAATCCAACCAGCATCCGAACCATGAAACACAAAGGAAATGGGACACTTCAGGTCTTCAAGGCTTGCCCCTCAAGTTCGTTCAAGCCGATCAAAACGCAAGGAATTGGTGGAAAAAAGTACTGCTATTCAACTCATACACTAATTCTCTTCTTCTTGTATACCTTTATATTCAATCCTGCTAATTCTGGAACTTAACCTTTATAGTTTTAACTTATTTTCTCCTCTAAAACTCAACTGCTGTATAATGCCTGTTTTTAAAAAAAAAAAAAAAAAAATCAACATATTAACTTTATCAAGAATTTTCACTTTCAAGCTTGATATCGTACGTGATATTATATCTGCAAGTCTGCAAGGGGAAGATCGATTGGAGGCTCTCCTATACTCTGCTATCTATCTCAAGGTCTTGTTCTGTCTTTTTCTCTCTATTGATGTTGAATCATCTATGCTCTTCTTGTATCATCATCTGAGCCCTTCTGCAGTGGATAAACACGGGGCAAATATCTTGTTTTGAAGATGGGGGTCACCACCGGCCCAATAGGCATGCTGAGATTTCAAGGCTTATATTTCGTGAACTAGAGCGACACACTAGTCGGAAGGATATATCTCCACAGGTGATTTATTATTACTTTTAACAGTGATCCTGGTCTTGGTCAAATAATAGCTGTTAGTGATATTTCTCAAGGCTACATGAGGGTGGGTATTCTGTCATAGGTTCTATATTGCAGTAACCTTTGTGTGTGTGTGTATACTAGTACCTAACTGAATTAAATCACGGCTTTAACAAATTCTGTTGGCTCTTTCTTTTCCCTTCTTCCAATGACAACGAATTTTGATATGGGGATACCTTGGTAGTTATAAAGGTGACAGTATTTTGGCCTTACTTAAGCTTGGTTGAAGATTGTATAGTTCAAATGCAGTCAATTAGTTTCATTACTTCTTAATGTGATCCTAGTCTTCTTTTTTTTTTTTTTAAATAAATAAATTGTAACAGTTGTTTTGACTTAAATTATCTGCCTAAGCATACCCCTGTCCTTTAAAATGTCTGACCTACATTCCACGTTAATTGTCCAAGAAATGGAAATTGTTCCAACAGTGTTGTTGATATAATATTTCTTTTCATTTGCTGCCTTTTGTATCTTGCTGTCCAATAAAGTTTATGCCTTACTTTCAATCACCATAATTTCATTAACATACAGGAAGTTCTAGTCATTCGCAAGATTCATCCATGTCTGCCATCTTTCAAGGCAGAATTCACTGCATCTGTTCCTCTGACTCGAATTAGAGATATTGCTCATCGAAATGACATCCCACGTGATGTCAAGGTTGTTCTCCTTAAAGTACTTGAAGTATGAAATCTCATTGTAGTTCAATGTTAACAATAGGTCAACTGTTTTATGTATTGTTTATTCTCCAGTTACAAATTAAGCATACAATACAAAACAAGCTTCACCGAAATGCTGGTCCTGAAGATTTGGTTGCTACAGAAGCTATGCTTGCTAAAATCACAAAGAACCCTGGAGAATATAGTGAAGCATTCGTGAAGGAGTTCAAGATATTTCATCAAGAACTCAAAGACTTCTTCAATGCTGGCAGGTTTGACATGAGTATCACTAACATGACTCACTATCCCTTGTAATCATATGTAAAAGTTTTTTGTTTCGTGTTCACATCAATTTCTCTTATTATTATATATATGTTATTATAATTTCATTTAGACATTATGTTGTTTTCTCTTGGAAACTTTCTACATTATCACAGCCCCATCATTTCAATAAACAATTAGGCTGTAAACCAAATAGACTGATCACGAAGCTTCACGAATTTGTATTGTTGACAAGAAAATCTGCATTTTGAAGTAATCAAATATTTCCTTAAGTCAGAAAACCAACCGGTTGAACACTTTGTAATAGTTTCTCCTTTTTTGAGGTCCCATGTTCTATCCCATGGGAAGCAACTTGCTGTAAAGGCTCCAATAAAAATGGTGGCCCAATGCATTAATCTCCAACATTATGGAGTCTGGGGGGTGTCATTCACTCCACCTCTAGAGAGGCTGTGACTACCAAGGTCACAAGACAGCAACCTTTTTGTTATGCTAAATCACAATTTTCATGATTTCACATATGGCTTTGTCATGTTGCAGTCTTGCTGAACAGCTAGAATCAATTCATGAATCTATGGATGAATATGGCATTTCAGCACTTAATTCATTCTTAGAGTGCAAAAAGGTGAATTTGCTATTTCTGATTCTCTTGTATTTATATTTCTTGATTTGGTCTCAAGGTTTGACACTGGAATATATTAATTATGGAATAAGATGTTAGATAACCCATAGTGCCATAGTGGAATAATTAGCTATTTAGTGAGTTAGCTAGTTGGGGGCAGAGATAATTAGAAAAAAAAAAAGGCATGTTTCATATAAATAAGAAAAAGGGTTGAGAGGGAGGGGCATCTTGTCAACTAGTGAGGGAATAGGAGCCTTTAGGCATTTGGAGATGCAGATCCTCGGAGTTCTGCAATGTTTGTGAGTTCAATATTGTAATAATAAGGATATCAGTTCCCTATCAACTGGTATTAGAGCTATCTACCATGTCTCTCAGCTGCAAATGAGCGGTGTGGGTGATGATGTCGGCATTGTAGTGTTCTCCTTGGACTAGTCAAAGGGCTAGTGCACAACCAGCCTATGTGGGCTCCGGGGTTGCGGAACTTGATGGCATGTTAGGATCCAATTGAAAGGTATATGGGACTTGAGTCCCACATTGGAAGTATGGGATTCTTTTGTGGAGTATATAAGGTCTTGGACTCTTCAACTACAACTACTAACTTTTGTAGTGTGGTTCTCTCAAGGTTCGTATCATAAGATTTCGGAATTGAAATTGATTATGTGCAGAAGTAATCTGATCAGTCTGCTATGCTGCTTCTACTTAAAGATTGAATTTTACATTTGAATTTTTTCCTCCAAAAGTCCTCTCAATCTGCTATGTTTATTGAGCCACATACAAATCTGTTTATACATTCATTTGAGCTGTGTCACAAGTCTGGTTTGAATAAACTTCTGAAATGTGTCAGCTCATGTTATCTTGGGCGAAGGGTGTTGTCTCTTCTTTTGGAAAGGGGCTGGAGGCGCATTTTGTCTAATGTTCTTTTGGTTTCTTTTGCTTTTCATGTGTGTGTAAGCACTTATACAGATAAATTTAAAGGAGAATGGCCAGAAGAAAAAAGGAAAAATAAATAAAGTTAGGATCCTTCATTATCATTTGGTGGGGTAAAACTTAGTCATAATTAAAAATATATATTTCGTCACAGCTTAGCATCTAACCTAAATTGTAAGAATCTCTTAGAATTTGGACTTAAGGCCTAATTCAACCACACAAAACCGGCTTGTAAGGTAAGGACTATCTAAGCTTTATAAGTTCTATTTAAGTCATACCTCTAGTCGATGTGGAACTAAACACCACCCTTGAGGCTGCAATTAAAGCAAGCCCCAAAGAGGCCGCAACTAAGGCAAGCTAGGGGTGACCACAATTAAGGTGGCTTTGCAACAAAATAATATGCATTACATAGGTATTTGTAAATATAGGTATAGGTGAAGTGTGAAAAAATATTGGTTTTTTTTTTTTTTTGTCATCATGACATTGGTGTGGAGTATTTACCAGCTTTGTTGATAACTAATCTCCATTGGAAAACCTGGATGGCCACCTTTAGTGGGGTCTCTCCTCCCAACCACGTTTTTTCCATCCACAAGACTCGAACCTCGAACCCAGTTCCCCTCGGACCAATGACATGTTGGTGAAAAAATATTAGTTTAAGGATATAAAATTTTTTTCTCAATAATAAAAGAATATCAACTAAAACAAAATATAAATGTTTGAAACTTTTAACTTTTGAAAAAACTTGAAAGTTAGTTCAATTAATATAATAGTATTTTAATGGTAATTTTCAAATAACCCAATATGCTTAATGTTGATTGAAGAAAATTTGGTACTGATGAAAAAATTAAGAAACATAAAAATATCATTTGATTGAATACCAAATTAAAGAGGGTAAAAAAATATTGATCTAATGGAATTCAAAAGTTTGAAAGACGTGTCACAAAATGAGGAAAACTTGTGTCTCTGAGAAGAAGAGTATGAAGAGAGGTTATCTTATTTTTCAATAATGGAGACTTGAATTTATAATACGGGGATGGATTTAGGATAATAACATACTATCTTCTATGATGCATTATTCTCTCACCCATTTGTTTTCTCTCCCTTCTCTTTTAGTCGAAATACTTCTCCACAAATTGTAGATATAGCATAAGAATAACTTGAATAATTTATGCTCATGACATTCAGCATGATGGTGAAATATTGTGGCTGTCAAGCTTTTTCTTTCATCTACTGATAAGGGATAATCTTTTATACTTTTCCAGAATATGGATGCCACAGAATCAACTGCTGCCACAGAAGAAGTAATTAAACTTTTATTTAAAACGATGGAATCTTTAAATGCTCTGAGAGAAACTATTGTAAAGGGTCTTGAAAGTGGCCTCAGGAATGATGCTCCAGATTCTGCAATAGCTATGCGTCAAAAGGTGACACTAATTTTATTCAATTATTTAGCCGGACCTTGAGTCTGGTTAGCTATTTAAAGAATGCTGGAACATCTTTTGATTCTCATCTTTTTTGGAAAGTACAGTGGCGCCTCTGTGAGATTGGGCTTGAGGATTACTCATTTGTTCTTTTAAGCAGGTTTTTGTCATACCTTTTTCCTAATTTTACTTTTAAGATACTCAAGTTGAATACCTTTTTGTGAAATATATTAAGGACACGTGTTGCAAAAGGCATGGAGTACTTGTTAACTACTTAGTACTAGATAACACTAGAATATAATGCATAATCTCAAAATACATGAAGATAGATGTTTATTAGACCTTGAAATTAGTTAAAGAATTATATCAATTATCTAACACTTTAAAAGGGCAAAATATACAAAGTTTCATGTCGATTGCAAATAACTGCAAAATACAGGGATGCAGTGAATTCAAGCTGCCTAGTATCTAGATGCCACTTGATAAGGATTTAGTATGATTGAACTATATAGAACTTGTTTGATGGAGATATAGAACTTTTCCAGCTACATGCTACTTGTAGATTGTATAACAAGACCTTTCTCTTGGTAGCACATTAACTTCTGAACTCATGAATAGATTTCTCAATGAGCTTGAAGTTGTGGGAGGTGCTCATTGGCTGGCTGCAAACGTGCAGTCAAAAAATGAAAACTCATGGAATGATCCACTTGGAGCCCTTATTATTGGAGTCCACCAGCTGAAGTTATCTGGTTGGAAGCCAGAAGAATGTGGTGCTATTGAAAATGAGCTCATTGCCTGGAGTAAAAGAGGCCTTTCTGAAAGGGAAGGTAGCTTTCTTAGGTCTTTTCTTGAATTGTTGTGTTTTTAAATCATTCTAGACAGTGTTGACTAATTTTTCACTTTAAATGTACTCCCTTTTATTCCAGGAAATGAAGATGGCAAGAAAATTTGGACATTGAGACTGAAAGCTACTCTTGATAGATCAAAGAGGCTAACTGATGAATATACTGAAGAACTTCTTAAGATATTCCCTCAGAAAGTCCAGGTTAGAGAGTATTATTATTATTATGATGATGATGATGTTAAAGGCATGCACTTTTAATGCCTAGTAAAACGATACCATAAACCAATATGACATAAAGCAAAGCTGAGATACAACCAAGACTAGGGAATACAAAAATTTCAAAATGTCTGTACACTGAAAATATATAATTAACTAAACAGACAGTTTGCTAGTCTTAATAACGCTAAATAGTTGTATTTTGTGACCTATGAGGATCTTTGAAATTTTACATAACCTTTAATCAGAAATGAATCAGAACTGTTAAGATATAATATGATAGAGATTTAGGAGATATCATAAGATATGATCTAATAGATATTTAGGAGATATGATAACCTATTTCTAGGAAAGTAGGAAACTTTTTATCTTTCATTATCTCGTAGAATTATATCTCTAAGATTTAGATTAGATTTGATTAATCTTTTTCTTTTTATTATCTTATCTTGTATCTATATATATTCATACACTCTTTGAGTCAATGAATGGGAAAATACACAAATTTTCAGTTCTGTCCTTTAATCATAACATGGTATCAGAGCCAGGCTGAGGTATCACGAAAATCGTGCTTCACCAGCGACCCACTGTCCCCGGTGGACCCTTTTACTCGCCGCACGTTTTAAGGCAATCTTTTTCAGTTTTTTCAATGACTTTTCTACTCGCCGTTGCCGGTCGTCGCTGCTAGCCACCGTCATACTCTCCAACATGCCACCATCATTAAGATTGTCAGCCTCTCCTAGTTCTATTGTTGTCCTTGGGGTTCGATCTGGTCAAGAACCGTTTTTTCAACAGTGTTTGGTTGTTTGGCTTCTGTCTTACAAGATGGTTAAGCTTTGAGATGATTTGCTTCTGTCATTAGTGGTTAAGCTTTGAGATGATTTGCTTCTGTCATTAGTGGTTAAGCATTGTTTAGCTTCTGCTCTTGATGGTTAAGCTGTCCTTGTCCCAGATGCACTGGCCCCATCTTTGTCCCAGTTGCATTGGCCTCGTCCTTGTTCAAGATGCATTGGTTCGTCTTTGTCCTTGTTGCACTGGCCCCGTCTTTGTCCCAATTACACTGGCCCTGTCTTTGTCTCAGCTACACTGGCCGCATATTTGTCCCTGTAATTGGCCTCGTCTTTGTCCCAGTTGCACTAGCATTGTCTCAATCATTACTCAATTGTTGTCCTTGGGGTTCGATCTGGTCAAGAACCATTTTTTTTCAGCAACTACTTACCTATCTCATCCATTGTTGCCATGGGTATCAGTTTATCCCAATCGTCTAATCAGTTTGAAGGATAATGTACTGTAACAAGCTAAAAGCGTAGAAAGCTTTAGCTTGAGGGGGAGTGTTGGAAGTTATGACTCGTCGGTCTTCCTCTACTTGTTTCAAGTCCTATTGTGCTAATATCTGAGTCTCTGATGTCCTTGCATTACTTTCTTGGGTTTCAGTCTATTCCCTCGCAGCATCTGAGTTTGAAGAAGAATATTTAGTTTTTGGTGTCGTACTCTACGCATTGGAGAGTCCTCTACCTTGGAGTTGTTTTCATTTTTTTTTATGCTTCAGTTATGTTCCAAGCTTGGAGCATTAAGTTGTATGCTCCAGCTTGAGGGGGAGTGTTAAGATATAATATGATAGAGATTTAGTAGATATCATAAGATATGATATAATAGATATTTAGGAGATATGATAGCCTATTTCTAGGAAAGTAGGAAACTTTTTATCTTTCATTATCTCGTAGGATTATATCTCTAAGATTTAGATTAGATTTGATTAATCTTTTTCTTTTTATTATCTTATCTTGTATCTATATATATTCATACACTCTTTGAGTCAATGAATGGGAAAATACACAAATTTTCAGTTCTGTCCTTTAATCTTAACAAGAACATTGAGACAAATTGAATTCAGACACAGGAAATCTTGATAGTAGTTCATCCTTCATTTCAAAGCTAAATAATGTATGCCTTATGATACTGGTACTGTTTGGTTTTCAAAGCTGGGCTCCTCTTCATGTGAAATGCATATATCTTGAAATAAACAAACTTGTCATTTTAAATGTTGCAGATACTAGGAAAAGCTCTAGGAATACCTGAAAACAGTGTCAGGACATATACAGAAGCTGAGATTCGAGCTGGGTATGATAATGCATTAACCTTCATATTTTTCTTTTGGGTACATTATCCTTTGCAATTTAGTAAGAGAATTTTTTCAAGAATTATATTTTAGTGTTTTCACCAGTATCTGTGATTTCTTGTCATGTTTACTCCTAGACTATGGATTTCATTACCAAACGTAACAAGTTTATACATAATATCTGACTTTTCTACTGTACATTTTTAGTGTGATTTTTCAGGTTTCAAAACTATGTACTCTTCTTCTAAAAGCTGTTAGAAGTACACTTGGTTCTCAAGGTTGGGATGTTCTTGTTCCAGGAGCTGCTTTAGGAAAACTGGTTCAGGTACCACTATCAAGTTGCATTTAGAAATATCACGTACAATGTTATTATGATATTTACTCTGTGTGCTTGTGAGTATGAGAGAGAGAGACCTTTATAGAAATTATTGAATTTACAGATGTGAATAATCCCTTACATAGATATCTTAGAAGTGAATGTATCCTCATACTAAAACTGCAAGATGGAGCATAAACGATAATCATGCCTAACTTCTTGTCTCAAATATTATTCTGTACAGCATTATTTTTTTTTCCCTCACATTAGTACATTACCATCAAGATTTATTTTGACTGCAAAGACCCACTTGCAGCCTATAGCATATTTGTGTTAAGGTAATGGAACCAAAAGACAGGTCTCGTTTCTCTCTAGAGCCACCATTTCCATCTGCGCACTCTCTCATCACCCATCATGGGCAAGAGCCTCTGAAGCTTCACTCTTGGCAAGATAGAGTCCATGGAAACAGTAAAATACTAATAGGAAGGAGACACGTGGTGTAAGACACAATAATAATAATAATAATAATAATAATAAAACACGAGATCAAGTAATTCTATACTATCAATTATCAAACGGAAGTCCTCAAGTTGTGGAAAGACAGGAATTTATAAACCTAAAAATAAAGTAATAACCAATTAGGTAACAAACAAGGGTAGGCATATCCTCATCCTTGAATAACATGAATTTGGGTTTCTTTGACCTAGGTTGAAAGAATTGTTCCTGGTTCACTACCATCATCAGTTGAAGGACCTATTATCCTTGTTGTTAACAAAGCTGATGGTGATGAAGAGGTATATATATTTGTATTTCTTTGAGAGTATATGGAAATATTAAATATATTAAGATTATAAGTTGATTACATTGGCAGGTAACAGCTGCTGGGAAGAACATAGTGGGAGTCATACTTCAGCAAGAGCTGCCTCACTTATCTCATCTCGGTGTTAGGGCACGGCAGGCAAGCTTTCTTTCTAAGTATCCAATCAATGATTTTGAAGTTTGAATATATAAAATATGTCAATGACATTCATACAGCTATTGTTTATTACAGGAAAAGGTCGTCTTTGTCACTTGTGAAGATGATGAAAAGGTTGCTGATATACAAAGGCTGATTGGGTCATATGTGAGGTTATATTGTCAAGACAATTTTCCCGTCCATGATTAACAGACATTTTTTTTCAAAATATTTTGATATAATCATGTGAGCATATCTAATGCAATAATGTTTCCCATGTTCTCCTTTCCTGCTTCAATTTAACATTTCAGGTTGGAAGCATCAACTGCTGGTGTTAATCTGAAGTTGTCCTCTTCAGTTGACACTGATGACAATTCTTCCATTAGAAGTTCTTCTGATGACAGTGTCTCTGGAGTTGAGGTTCCTTCCTTTTCTTCTGGTAGAATCTCCAATTTTGATCAGGTAGATAATGATAAAATTATTCACATAATTTTTTTTTTTGGCTGAGTTGATATTTTGGAGAGATAAATTCCAGGCTGGTGAAAGTGGTGAGATTTAGGGTTGAAAAATTGGACAATTATTATTATTAAAAAAAGAAAAAAACTATTTTGTAAAACAGTTTAAGGAACTGTGTTTTAGAACAAAATTTGGTTGATAATGTTAATTTGAAAACAGTTTTAAAACTGAGAAAATAGTCCATGAATCTAACAACTAATCATCCACCCCCAACCTACTGGTGCAGCATCCATCAACCCTGTATCTTGCTGTTAGCAAAACTCACACCATACCCCGCAACAGCTGCACTTTCTTTTTCCTTGGCCTAAACTGTCCCCTCAATCTCATGACCACTAGTCAGACTACCATGGACCTTTGCCCCTGCTCTGCCTTGTTCTCGGAACTTGCAAGCATCACCTAACTCTTGCTTTATATTATGACATGTGATGTCAATCTCTTATTATTCAGAGTAATGATTTTTATATTCCAAGCATTTATTCAATTACCATTCTTTTAATTCTTCATAAAATGACCTCTAATGAATAATTATTCTTCTCATATCAAGGGTGCTTCTTCTGGAGGAGTTATCTTGCTTCCTAATGCAGAGCTACAGACTTCGGGTGCAAAGGCTGCTGCATGCGGTCGCTTATCATCATTGTCTGCAGTTTCTGATAAAGGTAAGATTCAATAAAAGCAATGTGTTGCATAACTAAATCAGACCATCAATATAGCAATGATTGACTTCAACTCAAGTAGTGCCATATTTTATTTTTCTAATGATATATTTCTTATGGAATGATACAATGTCCTGTTTTAAAATGCTCTCTGTGGTTTACTAACACTCATAAGTAAAGAAATTCCAACTCAAGACTTTTTTTTTTTTTTTAGCTAGCCAGCTCAAGGTTTTATCCTTAGAGAATTTTATTGAAACAATGCTTTAAATCTTCTTGTTCATCTGAAAATTGATGTTATGTTTTTCCGTAAGCTGAAGTCTTGTAGTTGATTTTTCCCATATATTCTAGGAGGATGTGTTGTGGTTGGATTCTTTACTCTCTTTTCTTCTAAATGAATTCTTCTTTTATACACAAAGAACAAACCAGTTATCTACTTAATAAAAAAATGCTAATATTGTTATCCAGTCATTGGGGGTGGGGAAACACTGATGTATATGCATACTGATGTGCATGACTTTACATAAAGAGCCATCAAAGAGCCACAGACCTAAAACCCATAAGCTGTTACATATGCGACCAAGAATGTTTTTTGCAATTCTAACATGTTCCAGTCCTTCATAAAAAAATGAATTTAATTATCTAAATTTGACATTTTTAGTTTGAAGCAATTAAATTTGTGTCCTTTTGAAGGATGTCCCACCCTCACCTTCCTCCTCTTGATAAAACTTTTATCACTAAAAAATTTGGTCCACTCATGCCATGTCTTATATGCATGTCATGTCATATTTCAAAATATGTCATCTAATTTAGACATGTTAACTTAAAACATGTATAACCAAATATTAATTATGCTCTTAGTCACTTATTATATCAGCTGCATTTTTCTGCAAATTTCATGTTTCTGAATTTTTTCTCTCCCTTTCCGTACAGCTTTGCTTTGTGTTCTTATATTCAAAATAGACTGAAATGCGAAGCTAAACCATACTATTTCGTTTTAAGATCTTGTCAATTAAATGAGATCTTGGAAGATGATTGCTGATGGTGGTTAAGATGATTTTGGAAGATTGATATGCAATTTTAATTTTCAGTGATCAGAATCATAGACTAACTGGTGATATCAATATAATAATTAACAACAATTATGTTTTCTTGCAAATCATATTTCTAAAATCTGATTTTTGAATGACAGTTTACAGTGATCAGGGAGTGCCTGCTTCTTTTCGAGTTCCTTCTGGGGCAGTTTTACCATTTGGATCCATGGAATTGGAGCTAGAGAAGAGCAATTCCACTGAAGCATTCAGGTCTATCCTGGAAAAGATAGAAACAGCCAAACTGGAGGGTGGTGAACTTGATGTTCTATGCCGTCAACTCCAGGAATTAATTTCTTCCCTGAAGCCATCAAAAGACATCATTGAAAGCATTGGGAGAATATTCCCAAGCAATGCACGTTTAATTGTTCGATCCAGTGCCAATGTTGAGGACTTAGCTGGAATGTCAGCAGCTGGACTTTATGAATCAATACCGAATGTTAGTCCTTCCAATCCAACAGTTTTTGGAAATGCAGTTAGCCAAGTCTGGGCTTCACTGTACACCAGGAGAGCAGTTTTGAGCCGCCGTGCTGCTGGTGTTCCTCAGAAGGAAGCTTCAATGGCAGTTCTGATCCAAGAAATGCTTTCACCGGATTTATCATTTGTACTACATACTGTGAGCCCAACAAACCAGGATAATAATTGTGTGGAGGCTGAGATTGCTTCTGGCCTTGGCGAAACTCTGGCTTCTGGAACCCGGGGTACACCATGGCGTATATCATCTGGGAAATTTGACGGGCAAGTGCAAACCCTGGCTTTTGCAAACTTCAGCGAGGAATTGCTGGTACGTGGTGCAGGGCCTGCAGATGGGGAGGTTATACGTTTGACTGTTGATTACAGCAAGAAACCACTGACAGTTGACTCAGTTTTTCGTCGACAACTTGGTCAACGCCTTTGTGCAGTTGGGTTTTTCCTGGAGAGAAAGTTTGGTTGCCCACAGGATGTGGAAGGATGTCTTGTTGGAAAAGACATCTTTATCGTACAGACAAGGCCCCAACCCCAGTAGAGACCTCCTGTCTCTCTCTACGTGCTGCACCGTAGTTGCTGGGTAATACATTCTGTATTGTATTGCACCAGCTATGTACGTCATGTGATGGAAATGGAATGAAGTTCCACAAATTGTTGGATATGAAATCAGCCGTTACGGTTGGCCTGTCTACGACTACGATTGTATATGTAGATTTATTTCTTTATAGACATCATAATAGTTAAAAAGTTAGCTTAATACGCATCAAGAATCTAAAAGAATGCCGAGAATTCTTGTTATGTCTCTTTAACACACTTTTAATACGTACCTCTTCTATTTTCAGATGACCTCGTGTTATACCATATCTCATTTTTTATGTAACTAATTTATCTTTCACAAAGGATTTCCATATAATGGCCACAAACAGTTGCTGCTAGAGTTAGCCAAATAATGATTAACTGACCTTATTACTATGAAATTCATTTGAATACTTAGTACTTGACCCTTGTTTTAGGTGAAAAAAAAAATCGGGTAATTACATGGACCCTTGAAGTTGAGGTTGGTGGTTATAATACTGGTATTTTCTTTGAAAAATTATAATACAAGTGTTATCAACACACTTTCTAACATGCTTTTCTTAACACATACTTTATTATTGGTTAAAATTTATTGGAAGCTAATAAGATGTAGGATCTACAAATTTATATGATTTTCAAGAAATTTCAGCTAATAACTAATAAGAGAGGGTGTGTGAGAAAGCGTGTTGCTAAAATTTCTCAAATTGTAAATGTTTCTCCTACTTTAAGTGTTGTTTTTAAGTGTAGGAAAAAAGACTTGTCGAAGATTTATGATATGGTTTTAGACTATCTAGACAAGTTAGCCGCTGATCATAACAAGTATCTATGCTTTTAAGGTTTAAAAGCTTGAAGGACTATAGACTGTCTAGCCAGGCAGGTAAGTCATAACAAACGCCCATGCCTTTTAGGCAGCGTTTGAAGGATTGTAGACTATCTAGTTAGGTAGATAGACCGACCATAACAACTTAACATCCACACATTTTAAGCTTAGCACTTGAGAGACTGTGGATTATCCATCTAGATAAGGTCGATTGAGTTATACAAAGTAAATGTTGAGTCTTTAGGGATGATCGAGTATGTCAGTCATTTTATTTGCTTCTTTTATAGAGTTTTCAAATTATTCAGCAATTTTCTAATACTTAAATAGTTTAAAACGTAAATAAAAATTTAATGTGCTAGAGAATTTAGCAAAGAAAAGTTATTGTTGTGAATTTCAAAATAAATAATATGTCTAAAATTCAGGACATTACAACTCTCTTTTCATCTTTATCTTATGCTTAGTTTTCTTAATTGTCTATATCTTTTAATTTATAATTTTTTATCTCTATTTTTAAATTAAATTTCAATATTGTGACGGAGGAGGAGACTGTCCATCATGCAGGAAGCTCAAAATTGGCCTACGCATGATCAGTCATGCATGGAAGGTATGAAGATTTTAAACAGTGGTTGTCTGAGATTATAAACCAGCTTGATGAGGACTTATTTGCTGTGGCTTGGAAGAAACCAATGTGTGTTCCATAAGAGAAGAAAAGATAACAACAGAGAAAGTGAGGTTTGGAAGGCACCCCCACAAGATAAATTTTGATGCAGCCATCAGAGAGAATGTGGGTATTGCCCGTGATTCGCAAGGAAACGTTGTTGATGCTGTTTTGGAGCCAAGAGAAGAGAAGCTGAAGCATATGCTTTTAGATGGGCAATTAATTATTACAGCTGGAGAATTAGTTTTCACAAGAGTCATATTGAGACAGATTGTCTACAGCTATGGAAAAAGAGGGAACTTAGCATCCTTGTCTTTTACTTATTTTGATAATTGCTGAATTGAGTTAGACCAAATCATCTCAAATGATGTAATTGTAATTCCTTCCACTTCTTTGCATCAATAAATTCAGCATATTATCCCTCAAAAAAAAAAAAAAGTTGAGAATGTTTTAGTGAGAGAGCGGAGAGAATGAGAACTTCAATTTTCAGATTGTAAATTTTAATTTACAGTATAAGAGTAAATTATAATTTTTAATTATATAAATACAATAAAGAAGCTAAAATACTAGTTATTTGTAAATACAAAACAAATTTTGTACTAATTTTATGTAGCCAAAAAAAATAATGTTTTTTTAAATAAAAAAATAATGTTGAACTAATGAGTAATTGGTTTAAGTAATACATCTTTGATTTCTCTTTATTAAGCTCTGAAATATAACCCTTATCTATGGTAAAAAACAATATATTAACTAAAAAAATAAATTCACTATGTTATAAATATTCCTAACTCATTTTTTTTTTGGTAAGATCCTATTTATTGGTAGATAAATATTTCGTTAGTATATTTATTGATATGATTCTATTCTATTAGTGTTTTAGTAATGAGTTTAATGATATGCACTGAAAGTCTAAAACAATTTTATACTATTATCCAATCATAACTATTTAATAATTATTTAACAAAATCATAACTGATTTTTCATAACCGATTATATAACTAGATTAACTAGTTATATATCTAGTTATATATCCAAAAATCAGTTATATGTTATGGATATATAACTAGTTATATAACCGTTTTTAAAAATAAAAACTTCAGTTTGTAAAAACATTCTTATTTTTTCATATTTTATTAACCAAATGCTGGATAGTGAAAAAAAAAAAAAAGAGTCATTTTTGTGGTTATTACTTATTAATGAAAATACGAAAGGGAAAATGAATAGATTTCACCTTTATTAGAACATCATTTCCTTTACAATTTTTTTTAAAATGCTATAAAAATAACAAAATCTAGTATAAATACAAATTAAACTTTACCTAATTTCATATAATTTTTTTATCACACGAAAAGAATAGTTGTACATTGCCATTCCAGTAAAAATAGAAATAAAAAAGACGATATTGTTATAATTATTAATAAAAATAGTTTAATTAAAAACCAAAATAAAAGCCTAACCATAATCCATAAACCACCTCACTTTATGTAACGAGAAGGGGAAAAAAAAAATCCTCACTTTAAAGAGAAGTTGCCGCCGGGAATCATAGCCTAACACCCGCCGGGAATCATAGCCGGAATGCTCTGTGTTATGGGAAATTAAAATGCCCCTAAACATGTGCTATTAAAGTAAATAAAGCAGTATTTAACCATAAAGCACATGTTAAACCAGCTTCATGTAACCATATCCACTATTTAAAAATAAAATAAAAAAGTAAATAAACAAACTGTATTTTAAACCATAAAGCAGTTAAAGTTTATAACCAAATAACCGATTATATGATAACTAGTTAAGGATGGTTATGGTTAAAATTTAAAAAATTGGATAAAATGAGCAGCCCTATTCTCTGATGTTAAGACATTTAGGGTAGTTATCATAAAAGTGAAAAATTACTTTACACGTAGGGATGACAATCCTACCTAAATCCTATGGGTATCCGCAAAAATTACCCATGATGGATAGGGTAATTACTCATTTAACGGGTCTAACACCCTAATTTGCTATTAAGGATCTCCTTATTATTTCTGAAATTTGCGGAAATCATTTTGAATCTTTATTGTAAAGTAACCGTCAAAATACGAGGAAATTTATTCCATTTTTAACTTTCAAAACTTATTAATTTTAACTCCAAAAGAAGAATTATTCTTGTTAACTTATCGTAAATTTAAAAACACCCTTTTTGTGAAATGAAATTTCTTAATAAACTAAACTCGAATTACCAAAACATCATAACTATGGTAAACCATTAAAACGTAATAGAACTTCTTTTAAACATCCTCAATTTCATCATTTGATAATTCTATTACACAAAACTGAATACACTTTTACATCCTTAAGAACGAATACATCTTTTTCAAATGAGTCACATGAAGGAAAATGATACATCATAATACTAAATCCTAGTCTACCCTCATTTAGACAAGAAAAAGACAAGACTCAGAGCAGTGACTCAATGAAAGTTAAAACCCAAAATACCCATGAGGCATCCTCAGAGGGATCTTTTTCTTCCTTGAACAAATCCATTTGCGTCACTAGCACTTGGCGTAGTATCCTCACTCCGTCTTTATCATTCGCATAGGGCCAACGAACCTTCTCTGAAAAATAAAAACATGGGAGTGAATTCTCTACCTCCTTGGTCGCCACAAACAAATGGACTTTCAGTCCCAAACAACCTATATGACCACTGCGTGTGGTACTCTAGCGATGACACTCACGATAATCCTATCACGAATATCTATCTCACAACATCTATTCCTATGGGCCCCATTGCCATTAAAGCCCCCAAGTCTTAATGGTCTTACGCAACTTCGTGGATGACGATTGGGAGCACTCGACTCATGTCCGGTACATAGTGACACGTCAATCTCACCAATCATGGATATAGCCTCGTCTTCGTCGAGAATGCCAAGCCGGTTACGTGAGTCCCCCGTACTAACCCTTAGTCGGGTTATCACAACCTGACACCATTTCCCCAAGCCTCCTTTGAGACAACGAACTATCCCCCGGTGTACCCGCCGTAGTCATCCACTTCTCAAAACGTTTCCTCACACGTTCTCCATGCCACGAGATGTATTCCACAGGGCGAAACGGTTCCAATGGTATTGACAGAAGGATGTTTTTGGGGACCCTCCCCACCAAGCATGGAGTCAAGCCCCATCTCCAATCAAAGATCCCGTCTTTCTACATCCATCCCGTCTTTGTCACCAACGCCCACTTTACATCATCCACTTCCCCGAAGCGCGCATCGTCCCATGCAAGGTGAATAGCACGAACGTCCATCGTTCTTCTTCATACCACAAGAGGGGAAGGATCCCATCCCTCCTAACCTCTCAGCGTCATGAACAACATGACCCTTCAAGTGGATATGTCCACTTACACACACCTGGGTGCCTTAAGCACTCCAACTCATCTATCCTACTCATGTACAAGCAAAACCAACATGCATTGTTGAGGAACAACGCCCTTCGGACTCAGATCACCACAAGTAATATATTCACAGGAAATATCTTAACAATGTATATCAATGCCAGAGGTCACATCCTCTCGGTCTTAACAATAACTAATCACACGTATTCACGACTTATAAATATGTATATAAGACAACAAATACATGCCGAAGGTCACGCCCTTTCAGTCTTGATTAACAATTCCACAATGGGAATAGCATTCATATACTTTTCCTATTCAACTCATTACAATTTACAAATCTTTGGGTCAAACCCGCAGCCAACGCAACATCCAAATTTTCAAGTGTCATATCTTCTTATTTGGGTTCCAAATACTCACAATTTAAGTTCCAACCCCTGTGTACATGTTAACTATCATATTCCACTGCAAAATACTTATTTTAGGCTTTTAAAGCTTAGATTTTAGACGGTTAAACACCCAACCCGAAGTTAGTTCAAAAACTCAAGAAAAAGGGTTTAAACTTCAAAATTTCATTCCCAATGATGTAGAAATCGGATTTTGACGAACCAAATATGCACTTCTAGGTTTTAGGATGTAAGGAACCTGTTTTTCTGGTCTAAAATAGTAAATTCCGACTCTAAAAATTATTAATTTCGAAACAGTGGCAAAATTCTACTAAAACGGCACAAAACTCAAAAATAAATTTCCCGTTGCTATAGAAATCGGTTTTCAACGAATTTTATATGCAACCCTAGGTTTTAAGGCATGAGAAAGCTAATTTTGAGGTCCATTACATCCAATTCCAACCCCATAATTACCAGTCTTCGAAACAGAGGAAAAACAGTGTAAAAAGGCTTTAAACTTAAAAATAAATTTCCCGTTGCTATAGAAATCGGTTTTCAGTGAAATATATATGCAACCCTAGGTTTTAAAGCATGAGAAAGCTAATTTTAAGTTCCATTACAGCCAATTCCAGCCCCATAATTACAGATTTTCGAAACAGATGCAGAACAATGTAAAAAGGGCTTTAAACTCAAAAATAAATTTTCCGTTGCTATAGAAATCAGTTTTCAACAAAATTTATATGCAACTCTAAGTTTTAAAGCATGAGAAAGCTAATTTTGAGGTCCATTACAGCCAATTCCAGCCCCATCAGTACCAGTTTTCGAAACAGAGGAACAGTGCCCAAAAATCCACAATTTCACCAAACAAGAAAATTTCTAAAGATTCACAATCCATTTCCAAGTATTCCACATATACATTTCTATATTTTAGGACATAAAAAGACCATTTTTAGTGCTACAAATAGTCAAGGACAGCCACACACTTGTCTCACAAAACAGAACAAGAATATTTAAATAAATGGCTCAAAACTTAAGAAATTCATAACAAATAGCTCAAGTGCTCAAAAATAACAATCTTTACATGTAACCTTAGGTTTTTGGACCCAAGGAACTCATTTTTGAGGTCAAAAATACCAAAAAGTATAAACAGTAGCAGAAAATGCACTTTACATACATGGTTCAAACTCACATATTTTGCAATCAAACTTGACCCATCATAAATGGGGTCCAACACAAACAATTTTAGGCTCAAAGAGAGTAGAAAATCCCTCTCATACCTTGGTTTCCTAAGCTCAAGTGTTCAAAACAAAATTTCCAACCACCCAAAGCTAGAGCTTGGTGAGCTCTACAACATATCAAAAATGCAAAGAAAAAGAAAGAGAGTTAGTGGGAAAAAAGCTAGAGAGAAGGGAAGAAGAACATGGAGAGGATAAGAGACTCTCACCACAAGAAAGAGTGAAATTTCTCTCTCCCCCTTGGCTATGGAGGCTGGCTGCTGCACTTGTGGGAGAAGGGGTCCCTCTTAGCTTATATAGGGGACCCCAAAACCCTAATGGTAAGTCCCACTCAATTTGGACTTAAAATGAATTTTCTATGTCCAAAATACTAAATAAAATGTCAAAATTAATAATTAATTCATTTTAATTATTTTTGCTGAACTTTGATCGCTTTCATGCTTAATTATAATTATTATAATTTTATCTACATCCAAAATAATTTTTCAAGCTCAAAAACACATAATTACGAAAATACCATTAATAAGAATATTCCTTCTTTTGACCAGCTTTGACCAGATTTGACCAGATTTGACTTTTGGTCAAATTATGGTCAAAACTTGATTTTATTAATTATCTTCATTTCATTAATGAAGATTTGACGTCTCACATTCATTTAGTTGCTAACTAGTTCTTTTTAGACTTTAATTAAACAAAACACACTTTATCTTAATTAAACGAATTGCACACCATTTTGTTTAATTACCTTAATTAAATTCTCTAAATCGCCAATTACTTTAGAACAATTAATTTTACCAATTAAAGTTATTCTAGATCCATTAGTAAATTAATCATGCTCTTACAAGTCTAATTTTATATTCTAAACACAAGTTCCTCTTAATTACAACAATGTCATTAATGAGTTGACCAAATCCATTTCCATTGACTTTGACCAAAGTGAGTCTATCTTTGACTTTCCAAATTTTGAATTTTCCTCCACTAATCATGTAATGTCTCTACTTATTCCTTATTGAGTAATGCTTATTTTAACTATTTATATCATTTTCTTAATTACCCAATTAATCACTAATTAAGAGGTTAATTTCCTATTTAATCCTTAGCTCCAAAATTTGGGGTGTTACAATGGGTATGGACTCGGATATGGATAATTACCCACAAATTTTAACGGGTATGGGTGCGGGTATGGGTAACTTAGTACCTAGCTCTACCCAGATCCATAATAATAATAATAATAATACCTAAGAGATAAATCATGTTCCTTAATCCATCAAAAATAAAAAAATATCATGTTCTTTATTTGCTAAGAGATAGATCACGTATTTAATTCATGATCTTTAATCTTTAATCTTTATTTGCTAAGAGATAATTCACAACAAAAAAGGATTATGTTTCTTATAGAAATAGATCATGATCTTTAATCTTTATTCACTTAAAGATAGATCGCGTTCCTTAATTTTTAAAAAAAATCACCTTCCTAATTTGCTTCTTTTATCAATTTTTCCTATTTATTATATTAAGATCTTTGAATGAGATTTTAATTTAATTACTATTGTATTTTTAATCAATATTTTATTTATCAATTTTTTATAATTGTTTAAAGTGCGGGTAATGGGTACGGGTACGGGCACTTAGGTACCCAATGGGGAAGGGCACGGGTATTAAAGTTACTACTCATGCGGATATGGGTCCGGGTACGAAGATTTTTTTAAAGAGCGGGTACGGGGACGGGTACTATAGTACCTTACCCAGACCTTACCCATTATCATCCCTATTTACACGGTCAATACATAACTTATTTTCCCTTTAGTATTCAATCAAAAGATAACTAATTTTTGAAGTCAAATTCAAAGATAACTAATTAACTTTGTAGAGTTTAATAATAATTATTTTAAAAGTCATACTAATAATGTATCTTAATTAGCTGACCAGAACATAGCTATTAAACTCTTTTTTTTTATAATAAATTTTGATGATATTCTATTTATTTAATATCTATATCTATGAAAAAAAGGAATGAGAGAAAAAAATGATAAGATCCCAGATGTGGATGTGGAAAGAGAATCCTTCCCCTTGGCAGGCATATGTGATAAGTTTTAGAAAGTTGGTTAGAAAGGAAGCGAAGTAAGCATTATTGAAGGATGCTGTGTTTGAAAATTGAATAGGTTTAAGGGAAGGTGGCATTGGAAGAAGAGAGGATAAGAAGAAGAATTATCGGAACAAACTAAGCTAATATTGGACGGATTGAAATTGATGGTGTGGTGTGGTGTAAAGTGAAGCGGATCCACTACCACTTGTGTTGTTGTTTCGTTCAATCATTCAACGTGACGTGTCCCACAAAATTAACTATCTCTATATACTAGTTTCCTTCCTTATTATTCTAAGTTTAAGTTTGTGTATAGCATAGCATAGTGAGTGCCTGCCAGCCAGCCATAGAGGATGAGCCTTGACGCTACAATTAGTGCCTCTTATTAGGGATCAGACCAGACCAGAGCAGACCTATTATTGGTAGAGCAACAGAGAGAGAGAGAGAGAGAGAGAGAGAGAGAGAGATCTTTGATTCAATTCAATTGGGGGAGAGGCTGGGAATAATGGGATCGTGCCTCTCGCTGACGGGGGCATCGGCTTCCGTAGATGCTTTTGATGAATCATTATCGAATTCGAGTCCCACCTCGGATTATAGCATGGAAATGCGGGTCCACAGAGTTCCTGGCAGATTGTTCTTGAACGGTTCATCCGAGGTTGCTTCCTTGTTCTGCAAGCAAGGTCGGAAAGGGATCAACCAGGATGCCATGCTTCTTTGGGAGAATTTTTCTTCAAAGGACGACACCGTTTTCTGTGGTGTTTTTGATGGACATGGACCTCATGGCCACATGGTTGCAAAGAAAGTCAGGGATTCCTTCCCTTTAAAGCTCATGGCTCAATGGAACAACAACCCCCCAACTAATATTGGTACCCTCAGAGAATCCTTTGTCAAGGCTTGTAAGGTTATGGACACAGAACTCAAACTGCACCATCAAATTGATTGCTCCTGTAGTGGGACCACGGCTGTTACCTTGCTCAAGCAGGTACAAATATTAATATTCTTCAATTTCAATAATACTTGATCACTCACTCACTCAATTTCAATAGGGGCAGGACCTTGTTATTGCGAATGTGGGGGACTCGAGAGCCGTATTGGGTACTCAAGATCGCAATGGTTGTCTTATTGGTGTTCAGTTGACGACTGACCTTAAGCCAGATCTTCCAAGGGAAGCAGAGAGGATAAGGATGTGTAAAGGAAGGGTGTTTGGCCTTAAAAATGAACCAGGGGTTGCTCGAGTATGGCTTCCCAATGTTGATTCCCCTGGCCTTGCCATGTCACGGGCTTTTGGAGATTTTTGTCTCAAGGACTTTGGAGTCATCTCTGTTCCTGATTTCTCATATCACCGCCTCACTCACAGGGATCAATTTCTTCTCTTAGCCACAGATGGGGTTTGGGATGTTTTATCAAACCAAGAAGCTGTCGCCATTGTCGCATCTGCTCCACGCTCTTCAGCGGCTCGATTACTCGTTGAGGCAGCTATTCACGCATGGAAAACCAACCTTCCCAATACTAAGCTTGATGATTGCTCTGTAGTTTGCCTCTTCTTTTCTTCACCGCTCACCGCTACTTAGACTGCAACTCCAACCTCAACATTAGAAGAAATACACTCGCACACTCCCTCCTCAGGTTTAACATTGTACACACTTTCCATTAACACATAATAATCTCACTTAATGATTTATGCAGTTATATAGATGGAGAGATGTAAAAACAAGTCTAATTTTTATTAAACCTCAGGGGTGTGACTCTGAGATATAATTTGTCTTATATCCGTCCTTCCTTTTCTTTCTCCTTCTCTGTATATCTGGTAGATGTGGACTTTTTGTAAATCCAAGTCTCTAGTTCTGTAGTTTACCCAGTGGGTTGCTTGAAACAGGAGCATTGAAAAGAATAAGAAACTTGGTTTGTTATGAACGCTTGTTCTGTTCTGTTTCCGATACCTCCCTATCAAAGTGTTAAAACTTCAACAACGTCTGATCTTCTTGTGCATAAACATCAAGTAGCAATCATTTATATCATTCAGTTCACCTTGTTATTTATAATGTAACCTTAACGTGCAAAACCAATCCTGGTAACAATCATATACAGCCCAATATTTGAATTGACATTTTTACTTTAAACATTCCAAATAGCCAACACCTTCCGAAGCCAAACATGATATTCTGGCAACACAAAGGTACGTTCTTTTTTTGTATTAAAAACAAAAACAATTTCTTGTCGGCTCGGTTACTACTGCTATTGCTAACGCTTCGTTAGTATAGTTGAAACATAAGCATGATCATTTTTACATTGAATTCTTTAAAGAACTCGAGCAAAATGAGTACAACGCAACTTAAATAATCGCAAGAATTTTGATTTGTCATTTCCCTGTCTATAATGATGTTAATTGGACCGACGTTAGCAATTTAACTTATAAACTTTTAAAAAAGTGTGAATAAAAATAAGATATAAATAACTATACATTTTGTCAACTAAGATGTGTTACTTGGAGGTCTAACACAGATTATGTCTTCTACCAGTAAAATATGCCATTACATATCCTAGTGCCATGTTGATCAGTTAAGTACAAATCAGTCTTTTATCCAAACCGGGTCAAGAATAATAAACCAAACCAAAACATTAATTTAGCAGCTCTAGTGACTAGGAGTCTTGCATTCTAGTTATCAAGGTTGCAAAATCATTAATGAAAACGTCGTCCCCTGGCTCATTTTCCCATGTGAGTTAATATTCGGCTGATTATAGCCTCCTTCTTCCCAGAAACAGGAAGATTATGCGCTGTAAGATAATATTTTAACTCAACCACAGTCAAGTCCTTTAACTGCAAAACAAGATCAAATGATTCCGTATCAGCAATTTTAAAAGTTGAAAGAGAAGAACAAGGTAGGCAACTGACAATATTAAGCCTATACACGTCCCACCTAAACTTTTTAAGACATCAGATTTCAGAAACTCACATTTGAAGTGTGGCTAACCTCTTGTCTACGGTATGGCAACTTTGAGCCATAATTACAAGTTTGTGACCTTATGTTTCCCTTGTTGCTGTATTATTGTTATGATTTTATAATAAATGTGCAACAGGAACTAGTGTAGATGCTGAATCATTGATAACAAAACTCTATATGGTGTCTAACTTCATTTAACATGGGGAGCTAATTTAGGGATAACTGTATGGCTTGTCCAGTACAGTTTGCCTGTAATTTCCAAAGGCTTGTATTACTTTAACACCTAGGACCAAATCACTGCATGACCTTCCAAGGTACGTAACCTGCTTATCCCAAATTTGATCAAACTTTCCATAAAAAAGCACTGCACAAAATAACTTTCAAGGTTTACCTTTCCAGTATCAGCGAGCTCACCCCAGTCATAGTTTTCACACTCTTTTGTTGCAAACTCAGCATTTGCTTTTCGTTTCTTGGAGGCTTCAGTCGGCTTCCCAGTGCCATGTTCATTTTCCTCATCATAATCATCCCCATATACAGAGGTTTTGAATTCTTCTAATGCCCTTACCACTCCTGATCTGTAGGTGATACATAAGCAGGATTATCATTTCATACTAAACTCTTGAACAGCAAATATTTTCCAATTAAGAGATGAAAGGCCAAACAGGATAAAAACAGGTATATTTTCTTTCTTTCAGTTTCATTTTACAGTCTGCAAATCAGACACAACAAAATATTCAATATAATATGAAAGCCTTGAGCTTACCTGGCCAAGCCTTCCTCGTCAGGCAATGTTTCATCTGTCATTTCCGGAATATCATCCTCTTCCAGTGCTAATGCCTGCAATACTGCATAGTGTCTCTGCAAGGCTGAAAAGTAAAACTTTTTTGGTTACCAACAGGAATCATAATATCTTTTTTGTTTTGTCAAATGGGAATAATAATAACTTAAAGAACTATAACAAGTCACATATAGCAAGCATATCAGTAGTTAATGATCTTACACTATCAAGGAATCATATCAAAATAAGTAAACAGAGCGTGAATCAGTAAAATGTTATTACAAAGTTAATATACTTTTATAATTCTATTGATTTCATTGAGCAAAATTTCAGCAAAACACAAAATAAGAGGTCCAATTCCTGGGTAAAGCTAACGGAATGGAATGTATAAATGCAATGCTATAGACCATGTTTAAAAAAAAAATGCAGTAATTTATTAGTGTTGCAGAGATGAAAATGTTGGGGTAGAAAATGGATAAAAAAAGGATGAGAATTAGAGGCATCTATTAAGGAAAAGATGACAGAATCTAGCCTAAATGGTTTGGTCATGCAAGGAGAAACCAACAGAGGCCCAAGTAAGAAGAGCTGATGAGGTAGAGAATAGCATGACCAAAAAAAGAGGAAGACCGGAGACCAAAAAGAACTTTAGGACTCAGTGAAAAAGCCCTTGATCTTTCCAAAAATTTGGTTTTTAATTTTAACATGGCATAGTGACTTCATTCGATCAAGGTAACCAACCCCACCTAATGCGAATAAGCTTTAGATGTAAATTATCAGTTTCAAGAATGAACTCTACAATATAATTATATAAATAACATTTAAATTTAAATTTAAATTCTGGTAATATTTAAATAACATAATACAAGTTCAGTAAAATATTTCTCCAAGCAAATGAATATTCTGAAGTATATTTGGAGAAATCTTGAGTAAAACTGCTACTTAATTGTAGTGTAAAATTTTTTAACCCACTATCTTTATTCATTGTCAACCAGTCTGCATATAGAAATCATCCACAATGCAGCAGACGCGAGAATAATTGCTATAAAACAAATGAAGCTTACTAGAAGTATAAACAGAATTACAGAACATCTAGGAGAGGGGGTAAGCACGAGCAAGAGGAAGAGGAAGAGAGAGAAGAGATTTACCAGGGTTGGTAAATTGGCATACAGTAAAATCTTTCAAGTCAACACGCTTAATTAAATCAGCTGCCTTTTTTATTTGATCATCACTTGCTTTAGTCACAATCTCACTTGTATCTGAATAATGCTGTAAAAATCATACACACCTAAATAATTTCATATTTAAAACTTTTACTTTTCATTGTTTTGACATATAAAGTTTAATCACAAGTCAAAATATTGCAGTTCTCTACCTCTTCAGTAAGTCTGATGTCAGCAGAATATGGAAGATAAATCATGTGCATTCCAGGCGGCTCAATCTGACTACCTGATTGGATAACTTCTTCCTAATAATCATACACATGAGGTAAGAATCTGACTTCTATTAACCATATTATCTCAAAGCCATTGCTGCCAAGTAGTGATGCTGCTATAGTAGGAACAAGTCGATAACTCAAGATGTTCACAACAAATTTTGAGCATAGGTAAAAAGATCAATGACAAGAAAATGAGCATACAAGAGAATGCAAGACAATTATAACAGTGAAGTAGCACTCTAAAATTATTCAGAAGTTTAGAGACAAAGCCATCAAACTAATGTC
This sequence comes from Pueraria montana var. lobata, assembly GCA_026413185.1. NCBI lineage: Eukaryota > Viridiplantae > Streptophyta > Magnoliopsida > Fabales > Fabaceae > Pueraria > Pueraria montana. The sequence continues at coordinate 96,590,046 of CM048647.1, read as the reverse complement.
ACATGCAAGCTCTTGAAGTCAAGAAAGCAACCATTCATTATAATGCAAAATATTCTAGCATTCAACATATTGTACCTGCGCAATGAGAGCAACCAATTGAGGGCGAGAGGAACTTCCACAAAATGCAACAGCAAAACTGAAAGACGCACCAGAGAATTACTTTGATTAGTAATTATTAGCACATACAAGTCATTTAACATCAGTCATGTCGCAATCACAAAATTACAATATCAATCATGTGTTAGTAACTTAGTAGTATTACAAGAGGATGCTTAGTTAATCTGTAATATTTGTCACTTGTACATTTGCATTTTTTTATACAGACACTACCTAACTTGATTACAGTTGCAGCTTTCACAAATCCCTCTCTTTCCCTTTTTCCTACTAATATCATGTAACTGCCCCATAAAAATAGCAAAGATTTCTTGATCTTGAGTTGATTCAACATTCTACATTCAAACTCTAGTTTGATAAACGAATAAATTTATAGGTAAAAGAAAATGCAGATATCCAATTGGGAAGTACTTGATAAGAATCAGACTACGTTCTTAAAGATATGAAATTTTCATAATCCCCAAAAACAAAAAAAAAATGATGTAGACATGAATAAAAGGATGTGACAATGCAATTAAACAAAGCCTTAAATGCAAGGAATCAAGGATACCGATTGAGTTGTATCATGGACCTATGAAGGGCAATGAAGATGCACATGCTGCTGTCTGTACCCTGCAAAACAAAGAGGCATCACAGAAAAAATATTATGATATAGAAAAGGTGAGAAACATATAAAATAGAGAAGCATGTAAGATACATTCAGAGCAACTATTACATATACAGGTCAGCATTTCCAAAATACCAATAGACCACTTGATAAAAATACTACTTGATTTGTTAACAGTGTTGTCAAAAAACGGTTATGGCGGCACCATAACGGGATGGCATGGCGGTTGCGGTGGGCGCCGCCATCCGTTATCCGTTTTTTTGAGAAATATGGCGGCTTCCGCCATTTCGACTGTGGTGCCCGCTATGGCGGTTACATTGTGGCAGTTTACGGCGCTCATGGCGGATATGGCGTTTTTTTTTTTCTCGGGTTTTCGGGGCTTGGGTTGGCCCATTAGGCACGAAACCTCTTTCTTTCTTTCTTTCTTTCTTTCTGTTACGCACCAAACCCTTTCTAGGTCTTTTGTGCGAACCAGAGAAGGAGAACTTGAGAGTCCAGCCAGCGACCCACCTCCATTAGGCGACGCTCCTCCATCCGGCAACGCACCTTCGGCGACGCTAGAGTCTCGCTCCTCCGTTCAGGTTTTTTTTGTCTTTTCTTCTTTTTTTTTCTTTTCTCCTCTTTTCTCCTCTGGTATTCTGTTCAACTGTTGTTCTTGCTGGTGCTCTGTTTTTCAGAAATTATAGAATTTAAAACTCTCCTCTTTTTAGAAGTTCTCTTTTTTTTTTTTTTTAATTTCAGAATTTCTCTGTTGTTGGTATTCTGTCCTAAGGTTTGCTTATAAAACCTTGTCCCCCCAATTATTTTCACTTATAGGATAATGTCAGGCACTCAAAACCAAAGCAATGCATCCTCAAACTCTGTTAGTAAGAGGACAGACATTGGATGGAAACACTGCACAGCTGTTAGAGAAAATGACACAAATGAGATATTTTGTAACTACTGCCAGAAGGTTATGAAAGGAGGAATTACAAGGGGAAAACAACATTTAATGGGAAAGCTGGGAAATGTTGCACCTTGCCTAAAGTGTCCAAAAGAAGTTCAAGATGAGTTGAGGGCAGCTGAAAATAGTAAGAAGAAAAAACAGAGTGAATCATTCCAAAGGGTGGGGCAAGATGAAGACTTGGAGGAAGGATTTAGAGAATTAGAAGCTGGAGCTGGATTACCTCCTACTACTAGTGCTAAGGGGAAGACGGATACTAGGAAGGGACCCATGGACCTCTATACTCAACCTCAATCTACAGCTTCAAAGAATCGGATGGAGATGTTGGAGCAAGCAAACATAAGAGAGATTTGTGATAAAAAAGCTACACAAAGGGTCTACCAATTTATAGCACGATTCTGGTACCAAGCTGGGCTCTCCTTCAACATGATCAAGTTGAAAAGTTTCCATGACATGCTTCGTGAAGTTGGACATTTTGGAAAGTATTTGCGACCTCCAAGCTATCATGACATTAGAGTTCCACTCCTTCAAAATGAGGTGGAGTACACTAATGATCTAATGAAGGGTCAAAGGGAACAATGGGCAACTTTTGGGTGTTCCATAATGTCAGATGCTTGGACGGATAGGAAGCAAAGAAGCATAATTAACTTTTTGGTGAACTTCTCTTCCGGGACAATGTTCATCAAGTCCGTTGATGCATCTAACTTTGTGAAGACCAGCGACAAGCTATTTGAGTTGCTTGATTCTATTGTGGAGGAGATTGGAGAAGAAAAAGTTGTCCAACTTATAACGGACAATGGGAGCAACTATGTTCTTGCCAGTAAAAAGTTGGAAGAAAAAAGGCCTAGACTTTATTGGACTCCTTGTGCCGCACATTGTATAGACTTAATGTTGGAGGACATTGGGAAGCTTCCCAATATAAAGAAGACAATTCAACAGGCTATCTCTCTTGTTGGCTTTATTTATAGCCATTCAAGCACTTTGAGTTTGTTGAGATTCTTTACAAACAAGAGGGAGTTGGTGATGCATGCAATCACTCGATTTGCAACATCTTATCTTTCCTTGGAAAGGATTCACCAAGAGAAAACGAATCTTAGAAAGATGTTTGTATCGGATGAGTGGAATGCAAACAAGTTGTCAAAGGAGGCAAAGGGAAAGGAAGCTACTAAAACTGTATTGATGGTTAGCTTTTGGAAGAATGTAGTTTACATTCTCAAAGTCATGGCTCCTCTTGTGAAAGTGCTTTGGCTTGTTGATAGTGAGAAAAAGCCAGCTATGGGCTACATATATGAAGCAATGGACAAGGCGAAGGAGACTATTATGAAGTCTTTTACAAATGAAAGCAAATACAAAGATGTGTTTGAAATCATTGATAAAAGATGGGAAATTCAGCTTCATCGTCCATTGCATGCGGCCGGCCACTTTTTGAATCCAGAGTTCTTCTATGACAACCCTCAGATGGAATTTGATAGTGAGATTATAAGGGGATTGTATTCATCCATCAATAAGTTAGTGGGAAATCTAGAGATGGAGAAGACCATCATGTTGGAGTTGCACTCTTATAAAGTTGCGGTCAGTATGTTTGGTACTCCAATTGCCATTTCAATGAGGAAAGAAATTGCACCGGGTAAGAAAGAAAACATATGCAACTTTTGAATTTTTATTCTTTAAGTCATTTGCTTAAGTGTTTAACACACTTTCTTTGGCTTTGTAGCTCAATGGTGGTGAATGTATGGTTCAGATACTCCCCATTTACAACAACTAGCTATAAGGATCTTAAGCTTGACTTGTAGTGCTTCCGGTTGTGAACGTAATTGGAGCGTCTTTGAGCAAGTAATCAATTTGCTTTTTAAAGTCAATAATCAATTCCATATCTTTCTTATAATTATTCATTAAGTCTTTATCTCATTGTTGTAGATTCATACTAAGAGAAGGAATAGGCTTGAACATAAAAGATTGCATGACTTGGTCTATGTCAAGTATAATCAAGCACTCTATCGAAGATATGACCTTAGGGATGAAATTGATCCAATTAGCCTCAATGAAATTAATGAATGTAATGAGTGGCTAGTTGGAGAGATGGATGGGGATGATGATGATGTTGGAGATGAAAAGGTTTTTGAGGGAGATGACCTTACTTGGAGAGATGTCCATAGGGCTTCAGGGACTGAAGAGCCTAGAATATATACTAGGCATAACAAAAGGAAGCAACATGCAAGTGGAGAGGGGCAAAAGGGAACATCTCAAGGAGCTTCTAAAAGAGGCAAAGGAGGAGCTTCTTCAACTAGGAAGGAAATGGTTCAAGTTGAAGAAGCATTGGAAGATAATAATGAGGATGAGGAATTAGAGCAAGAATTGGCAAATGTTAATTTTGTAATGTCAGAAGGAGAAGAAGCTGAAGGATTTGCCCCTTTGGATAATATTGTGGACATTGATTATGTTGGCTTAGAGGAGGGGGATGAAGATGAGGATGATGATTAGTTTTATAGTTTGTCATTGTGTCTTTAGTATTGACTTTGTTAGTTGCTATTGATCCTTTTTGTTGGTGTTTTTATTAATCATGTTTATGACTTTATGTGATGACAATCATGAAATTATGAATGTTATGAATTTTAGTTTGTCATTTTGCTATTATTGAACAGCAGTATACAGAGACAAATTAGACAGAAACCGTGTTTTTGAATACACCACGGAAGAAGGATTATATAGGCTTTATTGCAGAATATTCAGTTTCCCCTAAATCAGATATATACCTATAAACTATATTTATTACAATAAATACAGAATATATCATTCTGATTCTCAACACTCCCCCTCAAGCTGGAGCATATAGGTCATATGTGCCCAGCTTGTTACAAATGTAATCAATTCTAGGTCCCCTTAGTGAAGATATCAGCCAACTGGTCACTAGAGTTGACAAAACTTGTGATGATGTCCCCTGATTCAATCTTTTCTCTAATAAAATGCAAATCAACCTCAATATGTTTGGTCCTTTCATGGAAGACAGGATTGGAGGCAATGTGTAGAGCAGCTTAATTGTCACATATAAGTGTTATATGAGTGGTTTCTTCAAACTTGAGCTCTTTGAGGAGCTGTTTCAACCATATAAGCTCACAAGTCACTAAAGCCATTGCCCTGTATTCTGCTTCAACACTTGATCTTGCTACAACCTTTTGCTTATTGCTTTTCCAAGATACTAAGTTACCTCCAATCAGCACACAATATCCAGATGTGGATCGCCTATCACTGGGTGAGCCTGCCCAGTCAGCATCTGAGTATCCAACAACTCGAGCATGTCCCCTGTCTTCATAAATAAGGCCTTTGCCAGGGGCTTTCTTAATGTATTTTAGGATCCGGATAACTGCATCACAGTGATCTTGACAAGGGGAGTTCAAGAACTGGCTTACCACACTAACTGCAAAGGCAATATCTGGGCGAGTGACCGTGAGGTAGTTCAACTTTCCAACCAACCTCCTGTATCTCCCAGGATCCGAGAAAGGCTCCCCCTGATCAGGTATTAACTTGATACTAGGATCCATAGGTGTGTCTACTGGCTTGGCATTTAATAGGCCAGTCTCTTCCAGGATGTCAATTGCATACTTCCTTTGAGAAATTACTAAACCATCCTTGGATTGAGCAACTTCGATACCTAGAAAATATCGAAGCTTACCAAGGTCTTTAGTCTGGAACTGGCGTGAGAGATATTGTTTCAAGCTGATAATGCCATGTTGATCACTTCCAGTAATGACAATGTCATCCCAGTGTTGTTAAATAGCGGTTATGGCGACTCTATTGCGGAATGGCGTTGCGATTTTTTGATAAAACGCCATCAAATAGCGGTGGCGTTGCGGGTTTCACATGGCGGCCGCCATGCAACATGGCGGGTATGGCGAAAAATGGCGGTTTTTAAAAAAAAAAACGAAATGGGCCACAGGCCCAACCCGACCCAACAAAAAATAAGGGTTTTTAACCCTAAATCACAACCCGCAACAGAGAACATTGTTCTCTGCTTCTGTTGGCTACGCATCACTCCCTCTCCTCCCTCTCCTCCGATGCTCACTCCCTCTCCTCCGACGCTACTGCTGCTTCACGACCTCCCTCCGACAGCAACCTTTACACCAATTGCAACTTCACCGGCGACCTTGTTCAGCTCCAGCGACTGCCATACTGGTGTGTTGTGCTCTGTTTTTTGGTTTTTTTTTTTTTTATCTTCTCCTTCCTCCGGCGACTGCTATTGATCATTGTTTTTTTTTTTCATTGTTCAGCCCTTTTCTACTATGGCTGAACCTGAAGAACCATCTTCTAGGGGCAACAGTAGGACAAACCCTGGTTGGAAATACTGTCATCCACTTGTGGAAGGGAATACAAACATCATTGTTTGTAATATCTACTGTTTTTTAAGTTTTTTTTTCTATATTTACTGTTATATCTACTGTTTTTTTTTTACCTTTTTAATTTATGTCTACTGTTTTGTTAGTATTAATATATATATATATATATATATATATATATATATATATATATTTTGGTCCGCCATGGCTTCCGCCATTTTCTGCTACGCCATCCGCCATATAAATATGGTGGATTTTTGGCTTTCCGCCATCCGCTATTAACAACATTGTGTCATCCACATAGACAATGAGATAGATACATCCCTGAGGTGAATGGCGATAAAATACAGAGTGATCAGCTTCACTGCGAATCAAACCAAATTGCTAGACAACAGTGCGAAAACGGCCAAACCAAGCTCGAGGGGACTGTTTAAGACCATATAAGGACCTGCGTAGGCGACAAACCATGTTGGAAGACTCCCCCTGAGCAACAAATCCAGGTGGTTGCTCCATATACACTTCCTCCTCAAGGTCGCCATGAAGAAAAGCATTTTTAATATCCAACTGAAATAATTGCCAATGGCGAATAGCTGCCATGGAGAAGAGAAGACGGACAGAAGCCATTTTGGCCACAGGAGAAAATGTATCAGTGTAATCCTGTCCAAAGATCTGTGTATACCCTTTAGCAACCAAACGCACTTTGAAACGATCAATTTTCCCATCAGGACCAACTTTGAGAGTGAAAAGCCATCTACACCCAACAGTGGACTTGCCAAATGGAAGAGGAACCAGTTCCCAGGTACCAGTACTTTGGAGAGCACACATCTCGTCAATCATTGCTTCACGCCACTCAGGGTGAGCTAATGTTTCACCTGGAGAGTTAGGAATAGAGACAGAAGAAACAGAAGATAGACAAGTATAGTGCAAAGGAGAAAGGCGATGATAACTGAGGTTAACATAGTGAGGAGAAGGATTGCGAGTGGAACGAATACCTTTTCGCAAAGCAATGGGCCAGTCTAGGTCTTGGGGTAGGTCGGGACCTGGTACCGGAGACAACACTGGGGAAGAGTCTGGCATGGTATCTACTATCTCGGTGCGAACTGTATCAGTGGCTGGTGGAGGGTGTGAGCGACGCTGATATATCTGAAAAGGTCGCATTATATGTTGTGCTTCGTTGGGAACCTCCTGATGTACCTCAGACTCAACTGGAGCAATGGATGGAAGAGGGACAATATTGTCTGTACTAGTGGTGGGAGAAGTTTTGGCTAAAGGCTCATAGTAGAGAATAGACTCAAAGAATGAGACATCAGCAGAGACAAAGTACCGTTGCAAGGTAGGAGAAAAACAACGATAACCTTTCTGCAACCGATGATACCCAAGGAAGACACATTTGATGGATCTTACAGAAAGTTTGTCCAGACTCGGAGATAAATTATGAACAAAACAGGTGGCCCCAAAGACACGTGGAGGAATAGGATGAAGGGGTAGGTTAGGAAAGAGAATAAAATGTGGTACCTGATTTGACAAGACACTGGATGGCATACGATTGATGAGATAGCAGCCTGTAAGAACAGCAGTATCCCAAAAACGTAGGGGTACATTGCCATGAATAAGAGTCCGAGCTGTCTCAATGAGATGTCGATTTTTGCACTCAGCAACACCATTTTGTTGAGGTGTGTGAGCATAGAAGGTTTGATGAAGGATGCCTTTTGAGGCCATAAAAACCTGAAATTGATGAGACAAGTACTCACGTGCATTATCACTGCGCAAAGAGTGGATAGGGATACCAAATTGAGTTTTTATTTCATGATAAAAAATTTCAAACAAAGAGAACAATTCAGACCTAGACTTCATAAGACAAAGCCACGTACAACGTGAAAAATCATCAATAAAGGTTACAAAATACTAAAAACCAGAATGTGAAACAATACGGGAGGGACCCCACACATATGAATGAACTAAGGCAAATGGAGACGTAGCCCTTTTATTGACTCTATCAGGAAAAGAACTACGAATATGCTTCCCTAATTGACATGACTCACACTGTAAACTAGTTAATTCGGATAGACCAGGAACCAACTGTTGAAGCTTCGGTAGACCAAGATGCCCCAACTGAGCATGTATCAATAGAGAAGTTGAGGTGGAGCACACTGGGGTCGTCGCATTAAGGTAGTAGAGGCCATGAGACTCACATTCGGTGCCAATTGTCCATCCCGAAGTCCGTTCCTACAATGTCACAGAGTTTTTAGTAAAAGTGATTATCAAGTCATGTGATTGTGTAAGTCGGTTTATAGAAAGCAAGTTAAAGGGACAGTTAGGGACATAAAGAACGGAATCAACAGTTAAGGTGGGAAGTGAATGGGTAGTGCCAATGCCATGTGACTGTGTATGGAAACCATTGGCAGAGATAATAGTGGGTAAATAACCAGAAGTGGAAAGAGAAGAAAATAGAGAGCGATTACCAGAGATATGGTCAGAGGCACCGGAGTCTAATACCCAGTGTCCTAAGGATGGAGATTGAGAGACGCAAGCAATGGATTTACCAATGTGGGCGACCGAAGCCGTGGCCCCTGAGTTCTAATGTCCTTCAAACCACTTGACAAAGTCCTCATAGACTCTGTAGACTCTAGCTGCGGTGTCTGGGCCACATTAGCTGAACGGGGGGGGTTTCTGTGTAATTTCCTGCAACGATCAATGGTGTGTCCCGGTCGGTGACAATGGTCACACTGATGACGACTCTTCCCAGATCGAGGACGACTAGAGTTATGGCTTTGGGATGCAAGAGCAGATGTATCACCCAAGGCTGAATCAGAATTCTCCGTAGAGAACTTAGATGGAATCCGAAGTAATGCGGAAGAAGCAGTAGTCATTGTAGGCGCAACAGGAGAGCCAAGAATCTGGTCACGTACAGGAAAATATTCTGGTGGTAAACCGTAGAGAGTAAGAGTCATAAAGAACGCACTCCGATTCTCCAGTTCTTTCTTAGCTTCAGCAGGAATGGATGCAGCAGGTGGCAAAAGCTCATTATATTCGTGCAAGGGAGCATGTATACGTCCAAGATATATGGACATAGGACCATCAAGACGTTGCGGCACAATAAGGGTCATCAAGTCACGGCACACCTCAAAGAGACGCTGAGTAGAGTTGGTGTACAGTGAGCGCGCCTCAGTCCAAACTGATTCACACGTGTCATGAGGTCGAAAAATCGGTTTGAGAGTGGGGTGTATTGTGGACTTAATGACACTGCAAAGTTGTGCATCAATCTTCAACCATTGTGGACGCTCAATGGCAAATACGGAATCACTGGTGCTGGTGAGGTGTTCTTTATAACCCAGGCCACTTACCCAGAGGGAGATATCAGAGGATCATGTAGCATAATTGGTGCCATCTAATTTCTCTACACTGAGCGGGAAGGTAGAATAAATGGGTGGGGTTGGTGTTGGTGTTCCCGTGGACGCCATGAGGTGAGGAAAACACAAACAGTACCAACAAACACGAACACAAACAGTACCTGCAAGAGAAAAACACAAACAGTACCAACGCAAGTGCTCAGAATGGGACGAAACTCGGGGGTTATGGTCGCAATAGTGGTGCGACAGTGCCGGTGAAAGATCGGCCTAAAACGGCGAGCCACGCGTCAGGAGTTGCTATTTGGCAAGTCAGTGGAACCGCGTGTGGGGGCGCGTGCAGGCTCAGATGGAGAGGCGGTGGCCTGAGATGAAAAGATAGGCGGAAGGCGCTCCGGAAGGTAGTGTCGGCGGCCAGAAAAGTCACTGGAAAACTGGCGGCGGCGGTGGCCGAAAAAAGTCGTCGAAGAAGATGCAGTCACCGGAGAAGAGGAGGTCACCGGAGAAGAACCAGTGATACGTGGTTCGGAAAAAAAATTTACACCAGGGACAGTGGGTCCACCGGGCAGTGACGACGGTTTCCAAGATGTCTTTGCCTAGCTCTGATACCATATATGTCATTTTTGCTGTTTTTTTTCCAGTTTTTATATATATAAATTTTTTTTGCCATAGACCGCCATGTGAATATGGCGCATAAAGGTGCTCACCGCCATAAGCCGTAAAACGCTATTGATAACCTTGTTTGTTAATAGGACAGTATAAGCACCCATTTGATGAGATGAAGGAACGTATATACATATCGTTATTCTTTAAATAGAGGGCAATTTACTGGTAGCAAAGTCATTAGAACAAGTTGCATAAAAAAAAAGATTCCTGGTGGCAGGATGACGAATGCACATCATCTATGGGCCAATGAGAAAAACATCACATTGTTTGTTGAGATCCCACGTCAACTAGAGATATGGCCAATGTAGTCCTTATAAGGCTTGAGTAGTCATCACCTTACAAGCTGATTTTGTAGTGTTGATTTAAGCCTTAAGCCCAAATTCTAAAAAGTGAGGACTTGCTCAAACCTTATAAGGACTACATTGGTCATATCTCCAATCGATGTGGGATCTCGATACACCCCCTTACGCCCAGGACTAGACATTTGGAGCATAGACAATGTCAGGTGGCACAATAACAACACCTCACGCCTAGGAATAGAAATCTAGAGCATAGACAAATACAAGTTTAGAACCTAACTCAACCTCACAAAATCGGCTTGAAAGGTGAGGACTGCCCAAACCTTAAAGGAGTAAGGACTATATTGGTCATATAGAGTCAATGTGGGATCTCAACATTGTCAATACACAATATCACCAAAATTAAACAATGTTAAAAGTATGGGATTAGAAATCAGCACCAGGCAAACAAGTTGCAATTAAAACCAAACATTATCCATAACTAAAGATGCCATCAACAGTTCATGGATGACAAAAACACTAACCTCATCACTAGGATAAAGGAAAGTTGATGGCTTCAAGTTGTAATAATCTCTCAAGCAACTCAGTGGCTTGAACCCTAAAAGATGTAGATGTCCAGTAGAAACTCTTCTAATTTCAGATAGTTGCTTCATTGAAAATGTAATATTCTGGCTGAAAAAAATAAAATAAAACAATATTATTATAATTATAATTATAAACAAAAGGAAACAACACAAGCTCAATTGCTCAAAAAAATAGAATAAGGGCATTTGAAGTATTTCTACAGGCATGCATTTAGCAATTTTATGTCATGGACTCATTGTCCAATAAAGCAACCAGCTTCGACAAACTTACAGATTTAATATGTGGGCTGGATATCCCACACTTGGACTATGGTTAGTCAGTCTAATCCCCTTTCAAAGCTGCAAGTCTGCAACCATTTCTAACTAGAAATTTTTCCACCCTTTCTAAACTATGGTCTCAACTTGAAACAGTTTTGAAAGAAAATCATCCACAAGCACATAATTTCCAGTAAAATGAAGAGAAAAAAAATTCTAACTTTTCTACAACCAGCTAGCTTTAGGGGGACCAATGTGGTGTTTGATTCATTTTCTATTTTCATTTTCAATTTTCAAATGGTATGTTTTCCCTTATAATTACAGAAATGCCACCTTATTTTCATTGTTTCCTTGAAAAATATTAAAAATAGGAAACAAAATCAAAATGAGGAGATAATTTTTAAATTATTAATTATTAACAAAAACATATCATTGGAAAATGAAAACAGAAAAACCAAAACAAAAAAACCTCCTAGTTTCCTGTTCAGTCAACCAACCAAGACCAATCTCAATTGTCAATGAAAGCTAGCCAGCTAGCCAGCTTAGTTTTGCTGGTAGGGAAAATCCTTAATCCAGTTTAATTTTAGTCTACATGGAAGAAGGTCAATAGAAGAGATTTTTTATTCTTGGTGATCACTGTGTTCTATAATTACTATCCTCCAAAAACCATGTCAGACCATCCCCCAACCTCACTGCAACTTAATGGCTTTTCTGAGACCCTATTCCCCTCCTTAATCCTGCAAAAACCTACTGGCAAGACGCTACATTACTACTCTTCCCTAACACAGCAGAACAAAGAAAACTCCTAAAAATTGTCTCCATCCTATGAGCCACTCCAACCGGGATCTAATAATTGTAAAGGGAATAAAAGGTATTGCTGAACAAACAAGACTGAATATGGGTGATGTCGTAATGATATATGATCACTCATAGAGAAAAAAGCAACCCCTTCCAGCTATTGAAGTTCTTAGATGAAACAGCTCAAGAATTATCAGTCGAAAGAGTTTGCAGCAGCCATATTATTCACCCTTAAATTTTCAGAAATTAAACAAAGCCATCTCACTTCTTCCTTTAATGACAGATTTCTCCCAGAACAAAACTGGTTAAGATCCAGTTCCCAGAAACTCCTATTCCCAGCAATGATAGCAATGTCTCATATAGTACAGTTAATATTATTTGTCAAATCCAATCTAAATAGAAAAAATTGAAGTGAAGAAAATTGTCCAAACAAGCAAATGATAAGATTCAAATTAAATAAAGATAGAAGCATAAAATGCATACTTTTTATAAGTATGAAACCGACTAGTAGGTTCTTCCACCAATGCGCCAGTATCAGCACAAATGAAAATTCTTTCAATCTGCACCATAAAACCAGTTGACCATTGTCTTATACAGCTCTAAGAGCACTCAGCATTATGGTCTGACTAAAAGAATATAACCAATGGGAATTCAAGAGCATTTTGATTCTACAAATAAAAAGCATATAACAAAAAGAGGCATGATTATAGAGACACTAACAACAGGAAAAAATGAGGCAGCGATTTGTTTGCAGTAGTTTGGCTTTCGTGAAATTATCAGAAAGTCATAAAAGAAGTCCACACATATTCTTTCGTGAAATTATCAGAAAGTCATAAAAGAAGTCCACACATATTCTTTTTCCGAGTCCAAAGTAATTTTTATATTCTACAAAAAAAATTTAGAAAGTAGAATCATTTCTAAAATTATCTTTTTTGGCTATCTATATAGAATAGGTATGGCCCATATGGGTACAAGGATCATATCCAGTTTCAATTAAGGGACATTATAGCATTGTAATGTAAATTATATAACAAGATGAGTAAATTCTCAAATTTAAATTGTAACATTATAGCATTCCATGGAAAATAGACTATTTTCAAATTGAGGTTATAAGATTCATCACCTTCAAAGGACGATTAGTAACAGAATCAAGCCATGTGATAGCTCCTACACATCAAAAGCATGGACTGTCATTCATTATAATATAAGCTGAAAATGTATAAGCTATCATTTTCTATGTTAAATACTTAAAAGGGACCAAGGGAAATTTTGCAAAGGTCATACAAGGCAAAACAAAACACTTGAAGAAAGAAAATGAACTTTGCAAAATAATAGCTAGAAAATGACATGAAATGCTTACCTGGGACAGTGGGACGAATTAAAGCATAAGAATTAAGTTCTATTGATATCCCATTAACTATCGTGAATGTAAGTCTTTTGACTATGCGCTTCGTAAACATGCGCTTTCTTAACTGATCTTTCATATCCTCCAATCTGAAATCGAAATACAAAATTAAAAAAACTGAGACTTAACTTGAATTGTGCTAAAATAAACATGAATTATAATTTTAATCCAATATTAACTACTAGCCCTGGTTTAGACCTCTTAATCATTGTTGCTCAACATCATAATCCCCATGCAATAGAAATAAAACAATGTTACAAAAACATGGGCTGTTTTATTCAATGAAGTAATGATTTCAAGCAATAGTACACATTCATCCTTAAAATGATTGAGAAACGGAGCCTGTGATATGTGGTTCACATTAATGAATTTCACCTCTTTAATTGGGAAAATCTAAGTAAAATATAGAAAAGATACCAATGCATGCCAATCGTATAGAAGTATCCTAAAAAATTAGTCCCTAATGTAAAAAACGATAAAAAAGACAATTAAATTGAATTGAGAAGAATATATGCAAGTTTTTAATACTGACTGAAAACAAAACAACAGCGCCTAGGAACTGTACCATCCTTGCTGTCACTTTGGTTCCATCCAGGGCCTTTTATTCTCCTCTTAGAGTGTCTTAAAGGATACCTTTTTATTTTATATATTCAGCATAAGTTATTATAACCATCCAACTCCAACATAGATGTGTTGCAACCAAAAGGATATATCAGAACCATATTAATGCAAATGCTTTGGACCATAAGACCATTTACTGACATTTCTGTATTTTATAAACTTATTCGTATGAGAAGTGAAAACTTGATATAGACAAAAGAAAGGAACAAGTTTAAGCTCACTATCGCTACTAAACAACAATTGATGTGCCTGAAACTTAATGTTTCAGCAGCATGTAAGTCAAACTCCGAAGGGTATAACTAGTTACATGGGAAAATTAAGTCGGAGAACAGCGTAAAATAGATGCCATACTTGTTTCCTGCAGACGGCATAAAGTCAACAAGATCATCTCCTTCCAACCCAATCAAATCCTAAAAGACATACAATTGACAAGTAAGCATGGAAAAATTATATAATCGGTATCAGCTAAGAGAAGAAATTTGGAGACAGGAGCATAACAAATATATGTCAAAGATGTGTAGACATACAGCATAGAATTGAGATACATTGAACGCTTCACCGGGGCGACTCAAGGGAAGAAGTTCAATAGAAATGCCAAGATCCTGTGCATCCTTCACAAACCAAAAAAAAAAAGGTAATTATGAACTACTAGCATCCTTCAAACTTTGTGGTTTTACCATCTATGCTATAAACTAAAGCATATGCAAATTGGTACTTTAGCTCTCTGCAGTGTCATTCTTGTCATATCTGATTTTAAAGCCCCTTTGATACTCCCAAAAGGATCATCATCATTTGTGAACAAAAGTATGCGTTTGTCAACTGTCTTTGCTGACCTGGTATAAACGTTTCCCATTATCAGCAACCAATAATCATGTAGAAATGACTGTAAGTAATGTGTGTATCTTCCCATAGCATATATATTACCCTTTACGAAGAAGTGCCTGAGCCACCCAGATACCATTGTTGAGAGAATTTTCTCGAGAACCAGACACAATGCCATGCTGGCTTCCAATGATTTTTGAAAATGATTCTAGAGAAGATTGAGAGCAAACAACTACTAGCCTCAGAATTATAAAGTACAAAATACACACAAGACAGATTCTATGTCTCAAAGATTAATCCTATTAAGTATAGTTCTCCACATAATAGACTTCATATGGAAAATAGCAATTTAGGAACTTACAAAAGCATTACATAAAGTTTTTAAGGATTGAAAAAGATATAACCTATACAAGTATTACATATGTGTCGTGTTATTAGTAGACATAGAATCAATAAAAACATAGGTTTAGGGTTTATTATAACATTCACTGCTTAACAGCCTTTTCAACCGATCAAATTGTGCTCCTTACTTTTTCTTCAACTTTACATCCTCTCCTTAATAAGGTCCATCAAAATGGTTCTCTATACCCACCACCACCAGAAACCCCAAAAACTTACCCTCCAACTGATCAAATTCTTTTATGAGTCTTGCTGTTGGCCTGTCTAGAAACTCTCTTTCAGGAACAGAAAATACAAAAACACCGCTTAAGTTTTGTATGTTGTTCTTCTCCCTCTGCAAAGATTAAGTAAATAACATATGAATTGACTAAAAGTGTGAGAGCTGTAGAAGCCTAATTGCTTTATTGTCTTGCAGAAGAAACCTTACAGTGTTAAAGAAGCATATGGCAACTTGGTCGTAGGGACTGTTAATGATCCGAGTCTTGAGTGTTTGAGAGATACAAGAGATGGCAACGTGAAAATGAGTTTCACCCTTTTGGTCCTCTTTCTGCGGATAGTCATTTTATTTACAAATACACATGGTGAAATAAATCATGAATCAAATGAATGAAGAAGAGGAAAACTAACCGCAGGGCAAGTAGTTTTGAGCATTTTAGGCGAAGCATCGACCAGGTAAACTACATATTCTTTGCTGGACTCGTCTTCTTCCTGATAAAAAGTCAAGTCTTTTTCATATTAGAAAAAGGAAAAAGGAACTCAACAGTCAACATAATCGACTTACGAGGAGAGAGAGTTGAGCTTCAGGATCATCTTCGTCGTCTCTGAAGATATCATTATCATCACCGTCCAAGTCCAAATCCATATCCATCTTCCACTTCTCTTCTCAAATACAAACCCTTCTTTTTTCTGTTCTCTCTCTCTCTCTCATGCAAATGCAATGCGCGCCCAATGCTCTTATAAAGAGCCCTTTGGTCTTCCTAAAGTCTCTTCTGCTGTGTGTTTGTTATGAGAGAAATGTATCTTTTTAAAATGAGTTTTATATTTTTTATATTTTACTTTAATTTAAATTTATTCATTTTATTTTCATCATCTCTATTTTTATTCTTTATACCAAACGGATTCTTTGTCTTTTTTTTTACCAAATAAATGGCAATTTTAGAACTCGGTTTAAAAAAATTAAAAATAATTATTACGAATTTAATTTTTATACTAATTACAAATTATTTTAGATAAAATAATTTAAATCATGTAAGAGATAAAGAAGTTTAAATTAGATTAAAGATCAATGAATTTAAATAAGTATATAAGTTACAAGATTTAAGAATAATTAAAAGTGATAAGGATAATTTAACTCCCAACAAATTAGAAAAAATTTCCATGAAATTGTAAATGATACTGGAAAATTAGTTTACATCATAACAAAAAAAATTAAGAAAGAGATGAAGTAATTTAGATCAAGAGATAAATGAAGAAGAAGAGAAATCTTAAGAGAGAATTTTTTAAAATCAAGTTTACCTTTGCGATAGAACAAAATTTAAACGAAATGGAATGTGAAAGAGTAAAAACAACGTGGTTTTACATACCAAGTAGTTATAATAATTTATATATAGAGAAGGGATATTATAATTAAAATTCATAATACATCATCTTTGAATATATAAATTATATTTTGGATTTGCAATGAACAATTTAAATTGTAATATAAGATAATTTTTAACTATTGACAAAATCTTAAAAGATATTGAAGTTTAATTTAGAAATAGAGATAAAAGATAGTAAATTAAAAATTATAAGTGATTTAGAAGATCAATAATAAAATAAAAATAAGAGGAATATAGTTTGAAATGGTTGTCAATTTTTTTTAGCTAGTAACGTGAATGGTGTGCAAAATACACATCCAAATGAGAGAAAAACAAGGAATATTGAAATGTTTAATTGAGAAAAATGTAATGATTGGTATTCTTAAGTTGTGATTTAGACTTAAATAGGTTTTTAGTCCTTATAAAATGAGCAAGTTTTAAATTTGGTCCCTATAAAAAAATTCTTTATTTTTCATCTCTAAAATGTAAAATCAATGTTGCTTATAAAAAAAATGTAAAATCAATGTTTTCAATCATGTAAATGTAAGATATTTTTATTTTATTTTCATCCCTCTAAAATTTAAAATCAGTATTTTGATCCCCTAACATTCATTTTAAGAGAGCTGAATAACATTTATTTTAGGAATCTTGAAAAAAAAAAATAGAAGTGTCACGTACTAACATGGAATCATAGAAGCCAATGGGTGTCGGAATGGTTTCAACTATATTATATTTTTAAAATTAAATCATATATTTTTAAATTATAATAATATTTTAAATTTTAAATTAAACTATATTAATTATTTTCATTATAAGTATGGTATTATCTTTAGATTAAAATTTATTTTATTATAAAGTCTAACAAATCTTATTGTCTTTAAAATATTAAAATACTATTTCCTCTTGACTTATATATAAGCAAAAATAACTAATTTCACATTAATTAAGAAAGTTAGTTGACATCATTTACTTTTACTAATCTCTTAAGTAAAAAATAATGTTATTCTTAAGGCAAATGCTAACCAGTACCCTAAGGAACTAAAAAGATAAAGATTTTTATTGGAAGGTGCAAAATTGCGCTGCCCATGATTTTTTTTACGCTCTCCTATGATTTTCACAATAAATACTTTCCCATTTTAATTCCTTAACCAGTGCCCAAGACACTAGTTAACAAGACCCTATTCTTAAAATGTCATCATAAATAAGTTATTGAAAATAGAATTGCAATTAAATGAAGGACTTTTTAGGAATGGTATCATTAAATAAGGTAAAATTAGTTAAATTTACTTATATTTATGTCCACCATACAAGATAACTATTTTACTTATATTTGAGTCATGAGAGTATTGAACAAGGAATCTACCAATTTAGTTAATTCATTGGTATAGCACATATAATTTGATTACTTTAATGAGGACTGTAGTCATTAACTCAAACACTGACACTATTTTGTTCATTAATGTCTCTGGTATATGGTATCTGTTAAGTAATTGATGCGTTTGTCAAGTATTCTTGTTTTTATGTCAAATAAATTTTTTTTTTCATTACCAAAAAAAAATCTGGTTTTTATATGCCAAGAGTTGAAAAAAAACAAAATTTGGTATATTGATGTGTTGAATGTACAATCACTAATCTCCCTTTTAAAAGGTAAAAATTAAAAAAGAAAATAAGAAAATAACAGAAAAGACAGATAAAAAAATTATGATATCCTAAAAATAAACAAATATCCCATGATATGCTAAAGATATATCACACATCTCATGATATTTACAACAAGCAATCTTGTAAATAATAATTCTATCGTTAATCTAACAACCCACATAGATATGGAATTATTTACGCAATAATAAATTCAAATGATTGGTTAAATAATATTAGAATATATATGGAGATTGGTCAAAAAAGGAATATAAATGGAGAAACTTGAGTGGGTTTCACCAAGTACCCTCAATTCTTCTATATATAAATATGAAGACACTAAGATCAGGCGATGGTAGAGACTGGAGAGTATCAATAGTAAAGTTTAACTTGTACACAAAAAATATATATAAATATTGATAAAGAATGGATATAAGTCTTTTACAACGTGCAGCGAGCCACGATAGAAAAGCTTTGTACAACCCAAAACTGATCCCTAATGGATTATACTCTCAGACTCAAAATTTTATAACCAAAACCAACTTAAAAATACAAAGAATTATCAACTATCCCTCACCAAAAATTACCAATACATGCATTGGCGGCCCAAGACTACCCGTCTATGTGACAGGAGAGAAACGCCACAGAACAGAACTCGCATACATCAAGCCATTGCTGCACTAACCCAAGAACAGACAATGGTTCCATATATTGGAAACAGCAAAACCGTCAACTCAAACAAAACATAGTGACTGGAAAGGGTGGACAATGAGGAGAATCCACATCCTCTGAAGTCAACTGGAACTTCAGTGCACTAAACTCACCATTTCAATTTCAAAACTGCAAACTCTTCAAAGTTCACAAGACCAATTGGGACCACTGAGCCAACAGATGCCTATGTAACCATCTGCTTTTCTTACCAAGAATGGCTCCGTAAATGCAAGAACCAAGAATGTACATGCAAAAGCTTAAGAATCCGTGATAGCTGATGACTTCTCTAATTTTTCCTTCTCAATCTCTCCTCTTCTCAGCTCAGCATGCTGGGCAACACCATTTGCAAGAGCTTGGTAAGAGAACTCAAGTGTCTGAGTGAGGTTCTGAAACCCCAAAGGATCTGATGATTGCATCACTACAGGCAAAATTGTTTTGAAAGCCAGGTATGTCAATCAACAATGAAGGGGCATTGGTGAAACTTCTTAATGTTTCAAGGGGCAGTATCAGCATACCTTTCATTGTATCCACAAAGAAAACAAAAGGATCCACCTCGTCAATTGGGGAGTGCAACTCTTCATCATCACTAAAGTCATCATCTGAGTCATCATCATCCTCATCGTTGGGCCTGAACGTCTTTGTCTTCGGGATGACATTGTAAAAGGACAATAAGAATAAAAAATTCAAAAAGATAAAATAAAATAAACTGCTGTTTATTGTCAAAAACCAGTTAGTGAACACTTCTACCGGTAGCGAATACTTCTACCAGCTGAATATCACTTTATGCCAAAAGTGGTGGGTAGGGGGGGATCAAACCCAATCGCCCACCACCTTAGAATTACCAGAAACTGTAGAATATAGCTGACAGTGGTTAAAGTAATGCAAGTTACATTATTTCATATTTATATTGAATTACTGAAATATATCTATTTTAAAACTAATCAATAATATATGCCCACAAAACAAAATTTATAAAAACTAATATACTAAATATGACTAAAAATTATTAATATATTTTACATTTCACGTTATAAAAAGTCATGAAATACTTTACTTTGGATGCTCTGATTTGTTCTCTACACATGAGTAACATCTAAAATTAAATTTCACCCATAGAACAATAAACTACTCCTATTTTGGTTTCATAACTAGTTTGCTTTGCAAAAAGCAAAACAATAAATCTTGTTCTAAAATTAATCAAGTTTTCAGAATCAAATTGTGAACTACTAGAATTTCCTACATTAAAGATAATAAACATGTAAACCAATTATTCCAAGAAAACTGATGAACTTGATATCCTATGTCAGATTAATATAGGCATACAAATGGTATGTAGGTTTTCATATCCACAAACCTGTTCAGCCAACTTTCTAAATTTACTACTGTCAGCTTCATCCCCATCCTCAGCATCAATTCCCATTTCCTTGTCAGAACCATTGCCATTCTCATCCTCATCATCAGTTTGAAAGTCATCCATATCATCATCATCTTCAGCTTCTTCCTCTTTTGCAGCTTCTGCAAAGAAATTGCAATTGTTGAGAATTAGACAATCATAAATCTGATTAAAGTAAAAAAAAAAAAAAAGACAATCTACTCCTGATTAACATGCAATTGCAAGTCTGCAATATCAGTTACAGAGAAAAGATGACATAAAGACCTGCAACTTGATCCTTGTATGCAACCAGAAGATCAAGAGTGGCCCGGAACACCTGGCCTAAAGCATCTCCTTGTAATTGACCAGCTGGAAGTGCAAGTAATGATGTTAAACCAAGGCAACAAACTTTCTTGTCATGTTCCCTGCATAAAGATTATCATAAGTTTGTAATTAGACCTAGAAATTGTCACACAACTAATAGAAGGAAAGTGAAGAAATGAGGATGGTGAAGAGGCAGGAAAATACAAACCTCTTAAAATTAGCACGCACACCATTCTTTTTGACTCCTTGCAACATATTAAACCAAAGAGTGAAGATTTCTGATGCAACACCTAGCTTTTGCAATATGCTAAGAGTCAGTGCTGCATTGTAGTAAAGAGCATCTGCAATCTGCAAAAATTATTTTCGCTTAGAAGGAAGTTTGATTATGATGTCATCTTTAAGAAATTTGAAAAACTTACAAAATAGATAAATTTGAAGTCGTTCTTATAGGAATCAATCAGAGAATAATCAATCATATTAGAATTTTTTTTTTATTATATAAATTTTAACTTACTAAATCATGCAAAGAAGTGCAATCTAACTGAATGTTGAGAACAAAGCAAGCTTCGAAAACTACCACACTATTATACATATCCCATTTTTTATAAACCAAGCACTTCCTGTAAGTTAAAGATTAGAAGTTCACATATATCTTGCAAAACCAGTGTAATTCTGCATACTTTCAATTAAGCTCCAGAACACAACGGTTTTGAAGAGAACAGTAGTATAAATGAATCCAATGACCCAAAGTTAATAGTTGCGCGTGATAGCGCTGTCATATCACTGCTGGAGGCCAGTACAGGGAAGTTGTTGCATCCTGTTTCCATGGAGCACCCGTCATGCATGCTTTCACATCCCAAATGACACCATTTTGAAGCTTGTCACAAACACAATTGGCAAAGGAGGTTAAGAAAACCTTTGCCCTGGATTACTAGTGGTCCATCCCATTTTTGGGGGATAATCTCAAAAACCTTCCAAACAGGCCGAATCACACACTGCCCTCACAGATCTCTCATCCATTCGACCCAAGCCATCAGACCCAGAGCTCTCAGGCGCATTTTCATTTTTCAACCAACCCACAGGTGGAGATTCCAGCCAACTGACAGCACTCCAGCACCCCATTTTGTGTCTGTTCTGCTCACATTCTGCAGTCTCTATTCCATTCATGTCGGAGAGATGTCTCTGTTTTGTTTTTTCTCTATTCTTTCGGCGTTGTGTTCAGATAGGCAGCTTTAAGTTGCTCTTTCAGTCTTTCTTGCTATATTTTTTTCCTTTTATGTTACTTGACTTTTGTTCTTATTCATTTTTTCATTTGTCTTTAGCTTAAAGTTATGACTTTTGATTATTAATTATGAATGTCATTAATTTTGGATAATTTTTTTTAGTATTTATATATAAATTTCATGATAGTGGTCATCCTGCAATCTACTATCCCACTAGCGTGGCTGCTCCATGCCACTACTCTCGATTAATGACTATACAGAAAATCCAGCAGTTGAACAATGTCAAATATTATAATTAAGGAAGCAACAGAAGCCAATTATCTCATTCATGCATGATGCATGTCAATATTGATCCTAATAACCCCTTACCACTTGCATGAGAAGACATTTCAAATGTGATTTTTCAGTTCGATGCAAGCGTTCAACTGTAATTCTGAGATATGGCTCAACCCATTGATCCACCTGCCCTTTGCAGTTCAGAAAGACAACTTCAATGAGCTTCGGAGCTGGCTCAATATCATTGTCCTCCATATTTTTGTCTGCCATAACCTTCAATGTGAAATACAAATTAGATACATCAGTAAAAAGATGGAAAATATTAAAAAAAAAAAAAAAAAAAACGTTTTTTATCCTAACACCTCCTAACAGGTGGTGGCTGAACTAATTCTAATACTGCAAAGATAACTAACTCACAGATGAAATCATATTCCATAGACTCTGTTGATAGTCAGGTTCTTTGCAAGTAAGGAAATGGGCAGTTCCCCTCGAAATATAATTGTCCAAGGGAACTAGAATATCTGCAGAAGAAACTAGCCAAATTAATACAGAGAAAATGCAAAAAAATATGCAAATATATATATATCAATTTAAATGTTAGGGTACCATATGTGGACAAAACAACCAAGCTATAAATTGAAACTAAAGATGTTCCCCGCCTTTGAATAGCATGGATATCAGCTCCACACATATAGAACCCATTTTATTGAACAACCAAACAAGGACTGTACAAAGGAAAAAGCCAAGATGTTTTATTATGTGCATATCTGAGTTTATCATCAACTTTACTGGGAGGCACCAACACATCTCTAGCTTCTTATTACATGTAAAAAAGGTCAACCGAGAGGATGATCCAAACTATGTGCTTGACTATAGTAGAGCAAACAGAAATTGAGATGAATTGTAGCCAAAATGTAGTTGAGAACCATACTTGGGAAGAAATCAATTGCCCAATCTGCTAGTGCTTCCATCATTAGTGGCCAAAGACTCCACATATCCAATGATATTATTGGAGAGAAAAATGTCATATATGATACAATCTCCAAAACTTCTTCAAAAACCTCTGCACACATTCACGGGAGATAATGGAAATGAATACAAGCAACCCAAGTGAAATTAAAATTTCAGAATCATAGTCTTCCTAACAGAATCCAACAATAACACAGAAATGCACATCCGATTTGAAAATCCAAGTGGAAAGTGAGAATTAAACCAGCTAATGTTGTTCTCAACATCACCTTATTTTAACACAAACTAAAGCATATTATTCCACATTAAAGCTAAAAGCAAATAACAGCTGTCCACAAAACTCAACACGGAAATGCTTATTATCATTTGTTATTCTTCAAATCTAGTGGACAACATCAAAAATACTCTCATCGGATTATTTTTATCAGTAAAACCTCATGCATACAATCATCCAACTGGTTAAATGAGTAACACTAAGATCCAAAGTGTAAAGTAGATTCACCTTTACTTCAATAAATGTGTATACACAGACACACACAAGATGACATTGACAAGAGGAGATAAAAACAAAAGAAATCCTCAAAGTAATCTAGATAAACATGATTCATAGGGGAAAATACCTTGACCATCGGTTGTTAACATTCTACGCATTATGGGAAGCAAGGTTGGCTCAATTTGAACAAAGAGTTGAGGAAGACTGCTCACTGATTCAAGTATCGTGCTAATAGCACGCAAACAGCCAACGGCAGCAAGAGCACCTGGATCATCGGCTTCATCATCAGCTTCAGCAGTGTTCATGCACCTCCAAAATGCAGCTGCCTGTTGCAAGAAAGAAAACAACAATGTTATTATACAGAAAAATACTGGCTCTCTAAAGCAAGCACAACTTTCTTCGCAGAAACAAATGTTTTAAAATATATATTACCAAATTTTGGCACAGCCCAAGTGCATAAGGTGCCATTTCTTCCCCAAACTTGTCCACAATAGTCTCCAAGGTAAATACAAGGTCCTCGTTCTCAATTTCATTCATAAGTTTGAAAAACTCTGGATATATTTTTTGTCAGTTACACCCACTCACCAAGCCAAATAATAAATGTAAAGAACAGACAATTTTTTTCACATTCACATACCATCAAGGAGTTGAGGGAGAATGGGTCGTATTTCATTCAAATCTGCATCAACACAGAATTGAAAAATAAGCATAATCAGCATTAAACTTTAGAAAGATTTATTCAAGTCAAAATAGAAACAAAGGTTATTAACCACCTTTGCAAGCCTCAACAAAAGAACGCAAGGCAAAAACAGAATCAATGCGGACAGGAAGTTCAGGATCTCGCATTCCACATACAACACACTGCAATGCCTTCCGGAAATTGTTCTGATCTGAGAAGTTAATGTGGGCATACTGTCCGGCAACCCATGCTGCCTAATTTTCACAGGAAAGTCAATGGATAGCCAAAATTATCAAGAATACAAATTGAAAATTTCATAATCAATGTCTAGTTCAAATTTTAATTAATTTACCCCAAGTCAAATAAATATTAAGTTGTGACATCAATGTTTTTGTTTGGTTATAGAGAAAGCTATTTAGAACAGATTGCATCATTCTGTAGATTCACCGCATATTAAAATGATGGGGAAACAGAGAAGAGGATTAGTTCTATTTCAGTAGAGGCTTAGTAACAAGAGGACATTTTTTAGTATACATTTATTTGCAGCCAATAAATGTCATATTTGCATTATCTTCTTCTCAAACACTACTTTCATAATTCATAAAGTTAAAAAAATACATAATATTTTCTCTGTTTTTCCAACAACATAAGACAATGAAAAAGATTATCATTTCCCATTCCCTTTTTTTTATTTTTCAATTTACATTCTTGGATAAAAAGTCTACTCTCTTCCATTCCTTTCTGCCAAGTGAAACCAAACCTGTGGGAGGATTGTGAGGGAAGTAACAAGAGGACATTTTTTAGTATGCATTTACTTTGCAGCAAATAAATGTCATATTTGCATTATCTTCATATCAAACACTACTTTCATAATTCATAAAATTAAAAAAAAAACACAATATTTTCTGTTTTTCCAACAACATAAGACAATGAAAAGATTATCATTTCCCATTTTTTACATTCTTGGATAAAAAGTCTACTCTCTACCATTCCTTTCTGCCAAGTGAAATCAAGAGAAGAGTGCATTACACCAACCATGTCATGGGAAAAAAACTCATTATGCTCATGAAGATACATCTTATCTCAATTTTTGCAGATCTTTTACATCCAAAAACACTATTAAACATGGACAATTGGACATCAAAACTAGGGCTGCTTTTAGAATGGGTATTCCATATTGTATATTGCAAGCTTTGCCTTTTCTAAAAACATTCTTTTTTATACCCAAAAGAAGGATAAAAGGCAAAAAGAGTGAACGTGGCCTGCATGAGAAAAGATGCAAACATAAACTATATATAGGAGATGGTACCTTGGCCCTAAGGTGGCCAGCAGGACTGCTGAACTCAGGAAAGACATGTTGCACTAACATATGCTCAAGTTCAGATTTATAAGGCTCGGTTTGCTTCAATTTGTCACAAAGTGCCCCAATTGCAAGAAGTGCGCCATCTTTCTGTCTATAGGGTTTGTATTCTGCAGGTGCTTCGTCATACCTGGCAAAGTGAAAACCTAATTACGACACTGAATCCATAAATCATCTAATTTGACAGAAAGTAATATATTTACCTTTTGAAAATTTCAACTATGAATTGAATAAACTTGTGAAGATTATCTTTCCCACGTTTTCGAATCAATTCACTCACAAAATCCATGGAAGCAGTTTTGGGACTATACAAGTCTTCGATAATGTCTGTAATAAAGAATTAGAAGCTATAAACATGTGCCAATGAAATTCCTTGAAATTCCATGTCCATGTATACACATCAATAAGACTTACCATTGCCTTTTCTTACATATTCATGTGGATCTTCATCCCAAAGCTTTTGATCATTATCATTAAAGCACATAAGAGGGAAAACTATTTCAAAAAGAAGAACATCAAGTCGAGGTTGCAGCGCAGTATACATGCTATTCTTTGAAATACTGCACATGTTAAAAAAATTCAGAGAAAAAAAATTAATTCCAGAATCATTAATATTCTGAAGACTCAGCATTAGCAAATAACAGCATTCAACAGAGAAACTAATATTCTCAAGATGTGAAAAGTGAAGACCTCAGAAAGGAGGCATAAGAGTATCAATGGAAAAAAAAAACCACCCGATTCACCCTTCCTTTCCCTGAAAATATGTCAAGACTAATGGGTATGGGTATGGGTCTAGATACATAAACTATCCCAGTATTTTTTATTTAGTTTTGATTTTGGGGCCGAATGTATATTTCATAACATTTCAAGATCATTAATACTTTTTTTGCTTGTCCCATTTCATAAGACTCTTTCCACGCTGTCTCTTGCATTATTTTTTTTTTTTACCAAAATATCCTTAATTGCGTTGCAATTTTTTGTAGTCAATAAACAATAAATGCTATAAATTAATGAGATAAACTCATTCTCTCTCATGTGAGGATTGGAGAAGATGACTAGCACACATTAATTAATTAGGTAAAAAGTAATTAAGTGAAAAGAGAGAGATGATGAATGCCAATAATCTTAAGGGTGATTTTGGAAAAATAATGCAAAATGTTAACAAATTTAATGCTGCTAACTACATTAACCAACTTTCTTTAATTTCTGTGAATTAGTTAAAAGAGTTGTTGTATATATAGGGACGGAGGTAGTTAAAAGAGAACTAATTAATTAATGACAAAACACGTAGCAATTCATAAACTAAACCTGTGAGCTTAGCGCACAAAAATGGCTTGCCTGAATTTGCATATGCATTCATAAATAAGAATATGTTGAAAAGAATAGACCTGTACACAAATAAATGAGCATAAAATAATCAATAATCACCTGTTGCTTAGATATTGAAGAACGAGGTTGATAACTCTGTCAGGTAAATAGCCACCAACTCGAATGACATTCAACAGATTTAAGTAGCAGTCCAAGATCTTCCCTGCAAAATGCTTCTGAAACATCTGAGCAAAGGCTTTGTTTTCCAGGTTTTGCAGCTTCAAATCACCAAATCTGTGACAAGGTAGTTTAAACAGCAGTAGCTTCAAAACACTGAATAGGAAAGCTCATAGTTGTTAACCAAATTAATCCAGGTCTCAAACATACCGAGTATAGAGCCTATTTAGAATGTGAACTGTCCATTTTTTTACCTTCCACCAACCCCATGATTTCCGAAGGTCGGTATCAGGAGGCTGACCTTCCGAGGGAACAGGCCTCTCGAGCACATTTAAAAAGAGCACCATCCAAGCATTGAATACATTTTGATCAAACAAAAGCTTTGGGACCTCCAACTGAATAAATTTAAAGAATACAGTACACTCTGAGAGACAAGGTGCATATAGTGAAGCCTTCTTCATTAAAGAGAAAGGAAGAAAAAACGTACGTAGATGGAGGACCAGAATATTTTACAGATAAGCTTGATGAGCTCTGCCACTTCAATTGAGGGATTGGGAATTTGGACGAAGGTGTTAAATATATTGAGGAGCAGAGGAAATGTATCGTGGACAACGCGATAAATGGGCGTCCTATCCTCATCTGACTTGAACCTGCAGAGCAGAGAGAAGAATAATAAGTAAGACTCTTCTTGAAAAGATTTAAGTGAGAGAGAGAGAGAGTGACTGACTCGTATTTTCTTGAAAGAATCCGCAGCACAAACAAGGCAGCGTGGACCTGTTGGTGATCCTGAAGATTATGGGTGATCCATTGAAGAAGATGAGGAAAGTGCTCCGGATAATCGGAATGTATAATTGTTTTGAGGCACTCGCCAAGCTGTACCCTCAAGAGAGGAGGAAGTTGAGGGAGAAAGAGGAGGATGTGATTCCTGAGGAGTTCTTTATCAAAGTTCAATTCCGGCGACGGAGACCAATTCTTGGCGATGAAGTTCTTGAAATGGATGGCGGCAACTTGTCGAACGGCCATATCACAGTTGCTGTCGACGATGATTTGGAAGAGGCTCACCGGATGCTGTGGGGCGTACTGCATCTCATCCAAACTCTGCTCCGCGCCCTTCCGTTCATCGGGATGAGGACTCAGAGCAGCTTGCAGAATAACAGCAAGATCCATCTTCTTCTGCGATGGTCGATAGCTAGCTAGCTAGATGCACTCACTACTCACTACTCACTAGGGTTTACCAACGCCAACGCCAACGCCAACGCCGCGCAAATCAAATCAATTTATGTGTTAGGTTTTACCGCTTTACACCCTCTTCTTCTTTTTTTTCACTTTTCACCTCGATTCAAATTTCTATTTTCTAACTCCATTGCTCCACTTTTTTCATCCCGTAATCAACGCACCAACAACAACCTTATCTAGTTTTAAAACTTTAAATACATGACCACTATATATAGTATGGATAAAAATTACTTTTTTTTAATATAAAAATACTCAGATAAAAAAATTTAGGCTAAATTACAATTTTAGTTTCCTTTAAATTTTAATTTACAATTTTGGTTCTTTATTTTTTTTCGTTATTTTAGTCCCACATTTTAAAAAATCTGTAATTTTTGTCACATTCTTAATTTTACATACTTTTTATTTCTCTTGTTTTTGTCTAAATAAACCCTATATATATTTATTTAAGGTATTATAAATAATTAATTTAATTAATTAAAATATAAAAAAAAATGTTGCTCTACGTGTCTATTTAATTCACATTTACTTCTTTGCAACAAAATACGTTCCTAAAGTCTACCTTAGTGAAAAGTTGATTTTGCCCATATTTTAAGTGGAAAAAAACTTTAGGATTAGGTGAAACTTACTTTATAAAATATTTTATAATCATATTTTTTAATTAGGTAAAGTTAGGTTAATTATTTTATATTTTTAATATTTAAAAAATATAAAATAATTAACCTAACTTTATAATCATTAAAGTATGAGTTTAATTTTATAGCATATAATCATAATAATGTTGTGTGTGAGTTATTCCACAAAAAAATGTTGTGACTAGAAAGAAAAAACATGGTCAAACATTTTTTTATAATATTTAAATTATTATTTTTTATACACAATTTAAATATCTCATACATTGCACAGGTAAAACAACTAGTTTAGTTAAGGTACTTAAAGTATATTAAGGACTTAAATTTGATTTGAATATAAATTTTCATATTAGTATTAGAAGAATTGAGTTTATAAAATAAACATGGTCAAACATTTTTTTATAATATTTAAATTATTATTTTTATTTACACAATTTAAATATCTCATACATTGCACAGGTAAAACAACTAGTTTAGTTAAGGTACTTAAAGTATATTAAGGACTTAAATTTGATTTGAATATAAATTTTCATATTAGTATTAGAAGAATTGAGTTTATAAAATAAAACTAACAACAATAACAAATGTGTATTTTAATTTTTGAAAAACACTAACAACTTAAAAAAATACATAATGGAAACCATAAGCCTAAACACCCAATAACATTTATATATTTTAAAAAATAATGGGCCAACAAGCCAACCTGTCTCGTCACGTCGGGGTTATAGGTTAGGTGAGGCAAGCTGGCGAGTTGAGCAACCTAGTCCGGCTCGCCATTTTTCACGAGTTAGGGTGGGAGGGGCTCAGAATACTATGAAGTTGAACACTGACAGTAGTTCTGTTGGTAATGGCTTACAAATTGCTTGGCATAAGGGTATTAGACATCTTATTTGTGAAACTGATTCACAATTAGCTATTGATCTTATTATGAAGAACAATAATCATTTTCATCAATATGGCTCTCTCATAAGGAAGATTAAAGATTTCAAAAATTTGGCTTGGGATATCACGTTCCAGCATGTTTTTCGTGAAGGCAATGTGATTGCTGACTGACTTGCATAAGAAGGATCATCAAACCAAATTGATTTATAGATTTTGGTTAATTGTCCAACCCCTCTTGTAGTTAATGTGTTATATGATGTAATGGGATTCTCTCATGTGAGATCCTAATTGTCTTTCTGTTTTTATTATTTCCTACTAATAAAAAAAATAGACTAATCTTTTTTATCATTCCTATAAAAACTAATTAAATAATAATAAAGGGAAAAGGTGTAGAGCCACTTACTAAGAAAGGAGAGAGAGAAGGAGAAAAAGTGTGATGTAGAAGAGGGTATTTTAGAAATATAAAAAAAAGGGTAAATTAAGTTTTTGGTCCTTAAACTTTTCAAAATTTCAGATTTTGGTCCTTGAACTAATTTTTGACTGGTCAAGGTCCTCAAAGTTTCACTCCGTTATATATTTTCGTCCTTGTCGTCTGTTGCCTCCGTTAACTGTAGTCGTGTCAATACAGGTGACTAGCACGTGCTTGTCACGTGGACATTTTTTATGACAGGGCATTTTTCTATTTGACACGCAGTTTCCGCAGCCTTGAGAGGGTTGTCGTCGGGGGAAAGCATGGGGGTGTCTTCGACGTCGTCTAAAGATATCGTTTCCCAGAAGTTTGTTCGTGCCCAAATCGACGAACCCTAAGAAACCCGAATTGGGGAAATCCTATATTCGTCCTCTTACCTTTTGCTCGTCGATTAAACTGTTTCACCCACCCAATTTAGAAACCCCAGCGTAAAAATTTATTCACGAAAGCTGTAGCCGACAGAGAAGTTGAAGTGTTGCGAAGAGAAAGGTTGTAACATACATCGAAGTGAGAGCTTGTTGTTTCTTTTGACGACGAGAAAGGTGTGCCTTTGTTTTAATATATGTTTTTGTTTGTCTTTTTCTTTTGGTTTCTGTGTTTGGACCTGTTATGCCTCGTGGCTTCTATATGTGTGTGGTCCAACAACTGTTCATGGTTGGTGTACATGTGTAATCATAGTGGGGTTGTTGTTTGTATTCAAAGCATGTGGAGGTGTGATGTTGTATGGAGTAAAAGCATGTGGGGCCAGTGCAAGCTTTATGAGGGTTTAGGGTTTCTCATTGTTTTTGTTGTCTTGTGTCATTGTGTATACTGTATTGATTCTTGGCAGTGTTTAAGGCTCATGTGTAAGCATCTGCATCTCTGACTGTAACAGTAAACGCATGTGAAGCCACGCCTTAATTTCATATTTTATTAAAATAAATAATTATTTAATTAATGTTTCTTTTGGGATTTATTTTTAATAATTTTTTAATGTTATTATTTTATCCAGGCATGTCATTTGCATTGGTGTTTCATCATAAGGAGGATGGTAGTGATTGTGATGGATCTGATGAAGAGTTTAACCCTAGTAGAGTTAAGGAGGACAGTTGGCAGACAAGCCTGGATAGTGAGACTGAGGAGACATTTACTGATATTGTTTCAAGTGAAAGACCATGCAATGATCTTTTGGGTGGGGTATCATGTGATTTGCCAAACTTTGATGACTTAGATGAAGATTACTTAACTGAAGAATTAGACAGTGAAATTGATTCTGATCCAGATGATGTGGTACAAACTAAATATGACAGGTATAGACAGCAAGCTATGTGCAAGGACTTCAAGTTCACACTTGGGATGGAGTTCAACTCTTTGAAAGAGTTCAAAGAAGTCGTATTGGAGCATGCAGTATTAAATGGAAGAGAAATCTTTTTTGAGAAAAATGACAAGACTAGAGTCAGGGTGCTTTGCAATCAAAGATGTGGGTTTAAGATATTGGTGAGCCAAGATGGGGATGAAAAACTTACTTTCAGGGTGAAGACTCTACACCAAGAGCATATGTGTGGGAGGGTATTTGCCAATAAAAGTGCCAAGTCAACATGGGTAGCAAGACAGTTAATTGACAAGTTAAAGTCAAATCCAAGAATGACTGTAACTGAGGTTATTGATGACATTAGGAATAGATTCTCAGTTGGTATAACAACATCAATTGCAGAAAAAGGAAAGAAGTTGGCATTGGAACTTGTTGAAGGGGATGCAAAAAAATAGTATGGGTTGTTGTGGTCTTATAGTGAAGAATTGAGGACAGTTTGTAAAGGAAACACTTGTATGTTGTCTGTGAATAGACCTTCATTGGATGTGCAGCCAAGGTTTGAGAGATTTTACTTCTGTCTCGAAGGTTGTAAAACAGCATTCAAACAAACATGTAGGCCTTTTTTTGGGGTTGATGGCTGCCACTTGAAGAATCAATTTGGTGGCCAGCTGTTGGTAGCTGTTGGGAGGGACCCCAATGACCAAAATCTCCCATTAGCATTTGCTATTGTTGAGTCCGAGACAAAAGATTCCTGGAGGTGGTTTTTGACCTTGCTGTTTGCAGACATTGGAGATCCATCAATTGTACCTTGGGTTATTATGTCAGATCAACAAAAGGTATTTTAATAGACAATTTATCTATCATTTTTTCAAATACATTGTTACAATATCTAACAATTTATATTTTGTAGGGACTGGACACTTGTGTAAAAGAGATGATGGGGGCATGTGAACACAGATTTTGTGTCAGACATATGTATGGAAACTTCAAGAAAAAATTTGGAGGGGGCACTATGATCAGAGATCTCATGATGGGGGCTGCTAAAGCAACATACTATGCAGCTTGGGAGGAGAAGATGTTGCAGATAAAAGGCATAAAAGAGGAAGCTTATAATTGGTTGATGGGGCTGGACAGAGCTAGCTGGTGTAGACATGCATTCAGGTATCATTCCAAATGTGATGTCATTATTAATAATCTGACAGAGTCACTAAATAGCACACTGTTAGTGGCCAGGGACAAACCAATCCTCACCATGGTTGAATGGATTAGGACCTTTTTAATGCGCAAGTTTTCTGCAACGAGAGAAAAATTAATTAAACATGAAGGACCTATTATGCCTAAGCCATTGAAAAGGTTAAATAGAGAAGTTGAGTTTAGTGGCAATTGGTTTGCTACTTCTTCAACTGCTTCCATTTTTTAGGCCACTCACAATCTGTTCACTAATAGGTTTATAATGGATATAGATAAAAAAACATGCACATGCAACTTTTGGGAACTAGTAGGTATCCCTTGTAGGCATGTAGTGGCTGCCTTAAGTTGTAGAAGAGAAAAACTAGTGTTCTATGTTCATAGGTATTATAGTAAGGAGGCATACAAAATGTGCTATGAAAATGTCATATCCCCTCTAAACGGTGAACAACTGTGGAAAAAAACAACTCAGACATAATTGTTACCTCCAATCTATAAGCGGCAACCTGGAAGGCCAAAGAAACTGAGAAAAAAAGAGCTGGACGAAGACGGACCAAGAACCAAATTAAGGAAGACAAACAAACCAATAGTTATTACATGTAGTAATTGTGGACAAAGGGGCCATAACAAGAGGACTTTCAAAAAACCCCCCATTAGAAGAGGTTGTGTTAGATGGGACACCACCTAATACACATCCAGAAGACCCACCACAACAACCTGCTTCTAATCCACAGGTTCAATAAATGAGTATTATGTTTATCTGGTTTTAAATAATTCTTATACTAGTTAACTTATGCATTCTAATGATGCAGGATGTTGGAACCTCAAGTGCACATGCTGTTGCATCTGTTCAAACCCCAAGTGCATTTGCTAGTGCAAATGCTGCTGCAGGTACTGGCAGTGATAAAAATGGACCCAATCCACAGGTATAAATAGAATCTGGAAAAATTGTTTGTTGTTATTTTGAATATATTTGGTTCATTAATGTTATTCATTTTTAGGATACCATTGTAGCTCGACGTGCACAAGATGTTGCACTTAATGGTACACATGTTGCTGCATCTTTTAATGGTACTGACAAAACTGCAACTCCACATCAGGTATAAAGAGAGCCTTTAAATATACCTCTATTGTCATTTTTATTGGTTTGTATGGTTATTTTGAATTATTTATTTTGACAGGAAAAGATTCGAATCCCAAGTAGAATGGTTGGTACATCTACTGCTGCACCTAATTTGGGTAATGTTATTCCAACTGAGCCATGTGCTGATAAATCATCACTCAAAGGTAAAGGGCCAGCTGTGACTAACAAATGCACCAAAGGTAGAGAGACAGCAAGAGGAAATACACAACTTAAAAACCCAATGACTCCAACTATTGGAGAATATGCAACTGACATGATCAATTATGCACAATCTATGGTAAAACATTTTTAAACTTAAACTTTTATTAATTATGAAGCTAATTCTAACTACATGGTCTGTATTTTTTTTCCAGGCAGTGAAGGATAAACAAAAGGCAGATGATCTGGTTGAATATTATAAAGCTCTTAAGGACACTTTTGTGAGTATAGGGTTAAACCTATTTTAATCTGTTTCCAAATGAGTTAATTAAAAATAAACTAACTTGGTTATCAATGATCTTTGCAGGAGGTGGTCTCAAACTCAAAGATCATCAAGAAATCAAAGAGACTTGAAAGATAGGAAGGTCATTGGTAGGACAAGAAGGCCGTGTTTTTTGGATTCATCTGGGAGCCTTCATTAATCACTTTTTGCAATAGTATAAGGATATAATTAGTGTGTGCATAAGACACCTTTTTTTTTTGTTGTATTTAGTGTGCCTGATCGAAGACTTCCTTATGTAATTACTGTGTGCCCAACTTTGTATGGGGATGCAAGTAATTTATACCATCCTTATTGCAATTATGTAATAATGATGGTTTAAATTATACACTATTGAAAATACAATTTGGTCAAGCTATATATATATATATTTTGGATTCATTTTCTAATTTAATGTGCAACGTAAATTATATTTGTTCCTTCGGTTGGTGCTATCAAAATAGGATCAAACACTTAGTACAATGTCAATTACTATTTAAATGATTACTATTTGTAGCCATGAAATATCAAATTTTTAGCCGTGAATGGGTACTTTCAATTAAAGTTAGTATATATCAATTACTATTAGTAACTTCTATTAAACAACATCCGAGGTTTGTAGCCATGAAATTAAAATTAGTATATATCAAATGTTATACGCATGTAACATGGTGAAAATTTGATTTAGTTGAATTGACTCCATTCGTATTAGAAAACCTCTCAACAAGGTAACACATTAAACGTTAGTGGTGGATGATTTTTAACAATTACATACACCACTGTAACAACCTAAAACTCAACAGATTCAATATGAACAAAACAATTCTGAACCAAAAAGCACTTCCTAGCACACCACATCATCTGTAACTTCCCATTTTACAGAGTCACCTGCATTCCATCCACATTTTTTGAAGTCCATTGGTAGAATGGTGCAGAAAAACCAGAAACATGTGCTTTTATCCATTTCCATGTAGTGAACTGTATAGACTCAAATTGCTGGTCCATATCATAGGCAGTAATTTTGTCCCTTTCTTCTTTCCCAATTCAGCTACTTTTGCAACTTCAGAATCTTCTTTTCCTCAACGACATCTGCAACAAACTTGCTCAATGCCATCTTCTCCAAGCCGGAACAATCACAGTTGTTGGACCACACACATATAGAAGCCACAAGGCATAACAGGTCCAAACACAGAAACCAAAAGAAAAAGACAAACAAAAACATATATTAAAACAAAGATGCACCTTTCTCGTCGTCAAAAGAAACAACAAGCTCTCACTTCGATGTATGTTACAACCCTTGTCTTCGCAACACTTCAACTTCTCTATCGGCTACAACTTTCGTGAATAAATTTTTAAGCTGGGGTTTCTAAATTGGGTGGGTGAAACAATTTAATCGACGAGCAAAAGGTAAGAAGACGAATATAGGATTTCCCCAATTCAGGTTTCTTAGGGTTCGTCGATTTGGGCATGAACAAACTTCTAGGAAATGATATACGATGTCGAAGACGCCCCCATGCTTTCCCTCGATGACAACCCTCTCAAGGCTGTGGAAACTGCGTGTCAAATAGAAAAACGCCCGGTCATAAAAAATGTCCACGTGACAAGCACGTGCTAGTCACCTGTATTGACACGACTGCAGTTAACGGAGGCAACAGACGGCAAGGATGAAAATATATAACGGAGTGAAACTTTGAGGACCTTGACCAGTCAAAAATTAGTTCAAGGACTAAAATCTGAAATTTTGAAAAGTTTAAGGACCAAAAACTTAATTTACCCTAAAAAAAATATAGAAGGGTGTGAAGAGAAAAAAATAAAAAATAAAGTTGGGTGATGAAAGTTGAATAGATTAATCTAAACTTACTATTCATTTCATTTTTTTTTTTTTGCCAAACCTAAACAAATAATGCCCCACCCCTCCCATCTTAAAATAAAAACGACAACTAAATTGTATTATTTTATGGGATATTTATATTTTACTTCTACATATGATTTTGTATTTTATTTATATAGTATTTCATTTTTATTTTTTAACTATGTAATATTTCACTCTTTTAATTTATTCATTCACTGATTTTAGTTGTACAATTACGTAT
The DNA here is from genome assembly GCA_026413185.1 of Pueraria montana var. lobata. NCBI lineage: Eukaryota > Viridiplantae > Streptophyta > Magnoliopsida > Fabales > Fabaceae > Pueraria > Pueraria montana. Next base: position 96,553,356 of record CM048647.1, on the reverse strand, counting down.
CCAACGATAATAATAACAAGTAATTTACAATGTGAAGTAAAAACCATTTTCATATTGAAAGTATGAAAATTTTTATATTTTCAAAACACTAATTAGTTTCAATTTTCTAGTCACTAAATAAAAAAAATATTTTTAAAACATTAAATCTAAAGTTTTCTATATAAAAAAAACATGAAATCTAAAAAATTGAATCCAACACACGTAAAAGGTGAATTCTAAATTGATGAGCCGAAAAAAAACTTCTAGGGCTTCAATTATCGGGTATTGAAGGTTTTCTCATAATTTCTTACATAATTTAAACTAGTGATGGAACCGTGATATGAAATTCGCTATTTGCACAATAATCTTGATTTAAAGAACACGTCTAACAGCACAAACTACCTACATGCCACTTAGGCCCTTTTTTTCTCTCCAAATGTTACTATACACTCTATATATTATATAACTTATGAATTATAATTGCATGTTGTTATTTTTTTTAATTATGTTATTAATACGATTAGTATGAAGTATTCACAACTAATTATTATAATTGACAACTAATTATAATTGGATGTAGCCTTAATTTGTCATTGTATGATTGGACATTGGACTGGGGCAAAAACTTAATAATTATTATGATTGACTATTACTAATTATTATATTTATTTTAGATAGTTTATTATATATTAGTATTAATGACTATAGATTGTCTTGTTTCAAATTTGAATGTCAATGGTTACATGACTGTTTTGGAATACATTAAATCCTTTTCTCCCTCACACTTAATTTCTATAATATTTCTTTAGAATTCAGATATAAGTAAAATTAATTAATATTTTTCACTAATTAAAAAAGATAATTAATATTATTTAATTCTACTAATCACATTTATTTTTTTTATAAAGTGTCATTCATTAAAACTTTACATAAAAAATAAAAAGAGTTATTAGAAATAGAATCTCAATTATTTAAAGGGTATTTTTGGACAGTATCATTAAATAGAGTGAAGACAAATACTAGCAACACTCCATCTAACACTTTTTTTTTTCTAATACTCTCTCTACTATTGACTTTTTATTTTAAATCATAAATTTTGGTGGGTTTCATTTCTAAATTAGGAAAGAGTGTCATTAAATGAGAAGTGAAACCCATCAAAATTTATAATTTTCAATAAATTTCAACCAATAGTAGAGCAAGTGTTAAAAATAGAGTGTTTTTAGCATTTCTCTAGAGTGAAAGTAATTAAAATTTACTTATATTTGAGTTAACTAAATTGTTTTTTTATTGCTTATAATTGAGTCAAAAAATAGTACATTTAATATATTTTGGGAAATATATTAAATCTTCTTCTCCCTCGTACTATTTAATTTCTTAAATACATTTAATATAGTTTGGAAACAAGTTTATGAAATGTATTAGTGCATGTTTGCGGAGACCCCAAACTTAAGTTTGCAAAAGTAATTCCTTTGAGGTTATGTTTGGTTACCCCCCATAAGTATGTTTGAGAGAAATTTTTTGCCTTGAAACTGAGTTTGGAAGCAAGACTTGGGATACTTTTGCAAACTTAAGTTTAACCCAAACTTAAGTTTGCAAACTTTAATCCAAACATGCACTTAGTGCATGTTTGGATTAAAGTTTGCAAACGTAAGTTTGAATTAAAAGTATGTTGCAAACTTAAGTTTGATAAAAATGAGTTTACTATAACATGATTTATGTTTGGGTATTTTTTGTTCAAAAGTATGTTGATAAAATGAAACTTGTTTGGATAATAGCAATGAAAAGTACATTTACTTCATGTTTCTATTATAAATATACAAATAAAAAGTACTTTTACTTTGAAAGCATCAAATTGTTACTTCTGATCCAAACCCGGGTTTAGCCCAAACGTAAGTTGCAGAATTAATTTTCGAAACTCCCAAACAGATGTCAAACTGAGTTTGGAGCTTCAAACGTAAGTTTGAAGCTCCCAAACTGTAATCCAAACATAGCCATACCCCCTTTGGTTTTGAATATAATCAAAAAAATAAAAATAAAAAAGACTTGGGTGTTGGTTTATCTCAACTAATTTTACCTTATTTAATGAAATCATCTTCAAAATACCCTTAATTTAATAGAGGTTTTAATTCCAATGAAAAACAGTTTAGAAAAATATTTTTTTTATTGAGATTGATGCAATTAAATGTAGTATTTAAAACCGGAGGAAGTATTAAATGCATTTTGAAAATTAATGCATTCAAGAAACTTATTTAATGTATTAAATAAGTATTTAATGCACTTATTTAATGCATTTTGGAAATAAGCATTTAATGTATTAAATACTCATTTTAAAAATTAATTTTTGGGACTTTTTTTCTTTTTGCAAAATTATGTTAATCAAGTTTGAACCTAATACCTTCTGTAAATTGCCCAAAATTAATTTATGAAGCATCTAAATTTTTTAAAAGATATTTTCAAAATTAACTTTGAAAAGAGTTTTTTTTGGGGTGAAAATAATTAAAAAAAAACGCAAAGGAGATGCGAAAAAAAGACGTAAAAAGAAAGGGCCTTTAACCAAGTCCATATGTTGGGCTGGGCCATTTGGAGTGTACGCTTTCCACCGACAAAAAAACAAAAAGAAAAAAAAATTATTATTTTAGTCTCTGTCTAATATTATTTCTGTCAAAAAGTGTATAATATTATTATGTCAATCTTTGAAAATTTTAAATAAATTTCTAAAAGTACAATTTGATAATCATATTAGTCCAAAATTTTTAAAAAACATGTGACTTAAATAATAATGTTAACATATATTTAAAGATAAAACTAACAGTAAATGTTAAGTTTAAGGAGTCAGATAAAATAAATAAAATTTTTAAAAACCTATTTAATTTTAGAAAACTAATATAACAACATTATAGTACATTTTTAGGATTAATAATGGAGAGATACTAATTGAGATGGTAGGTAAAGTATTTAGCATCCGATTCCCATGGGTTTATACATTACAGGACGATGAACTGTTGTGGACAGGTGTGAGGCAGATGTTAGAAAGCGTGAGGGAGGAAATAGTAATCTACTACTACATAGCAAAAGCAAAGAAAATGATGAGTGAAAGAGTGACAGTGGTCCCCATTGTTGCCTTCTATCGGAATTGATCCTAAACTTGCCCTCCAACTCCCTGCCAAGTGCAACATTCCCAACTCTCCCAACTGCTAGTGCTAGTTAATGCCATTTTTAGTACTGCTATTAAATAATAATGGCTACCTCCATCTTCAATGTACTATATTTGCTACCTTAATCATCTTGTTTTTTCTTTCTCCTCTATGTTTCCATTTCAATAGCAAATTAGGAACAACCATATTCATCAAGGAAATAGGATTTTCCATATAATTACGAGTAATGTCGATAATCTCGTATACTTGCCTCGTGGATAATTCCTCATGACAAATTTTACTGTATATATACTAGTCAGTGTCAGTCATTAAGATACTTGACCACAAGTTTTGTTAAAGAGAAAATTAAAACTATACAAATTAAGAGGTGATAGTGAAATCATCGATAATACAATGCACTTGATGACACGTTAGTCCACATTGTATTGTACACTCATACATACATACATAGAGAGAGCACGTTAGTTGTGCCCTCGCGCTGGCCATCCTGCCCATCCAAAAACAACAGGAAAAAGAAGTAACTTTCTTTTTGCAGCAGAAAGAACATTGACTTTATCGTTGGTGTTGGTTAATCCCAAAAATACAATAGATGATATGATAGTTATGGAGGCCCAGGAAAGAATCGTCTGAGCACCTGCAATCTCTCCTAACCACTGTATAGATTGCATCCCATTTCATTAGCTGATATTGATGTATCGTATCATATCAGAGAACATTTCCCAGTTGCATATATAGAACACAACACATCTAAACTTAAACTGCAGAAGGCTCTTTGGACGAAGACGAGTCTGCATCATAATTCCAGAGGGTCTTTAGCTCACCTCTTTTGCATCCCAATACCACAGTGACTCCTGTCGATAACAATTGGGCATCAGACCAAGCTAAAGCTAAATAAATTTATGAGAACCACCGCACACCTGATCTAAAGTTAGTTACCTAGTGTACATGGAACAAGGTAGAGCAGTGCAGGTTGTCCATGACCGTTCATCATATATAGCCCCAGATATGTGAAGAAGAGGCCTGAAAAAGGAAATCTAAAATATAAATGACCAATCAACATGGAACATTTAGATGGCCACAGACTAGTAGCACCAAAGTAACTGATTGCGCATATATATGGTTAACTCAAGTGGAGGGCAACTTACCAAAGCCATAGCCAATTACCAACCAAAGAAAATATCCGCTTACGACCCCCTTCTTGTTATCTTTGTCGTATCTGAGACAATCAAAAAACCATAACAAATACGTTGAAAACAATGCATCTTGTCAAATGTACTACATTAAAAAAAAAAAAAAAAAAACGAAGGCAAATAGTGAAAACAAGTGTATATATTCAAGTTTATAAATCTTCCATTTATTCAAGTTGTTGACCAAATAAGGAATTCAATACCTACGAGCAAAGGAAACAAGCAAACCAGGAAAGAGAATATCTCCAAATCCAATCATATCATAGCCACCCCAAGGATCAGAAAGACGAGGAAATCTCAAAAGCATAGGAATTGCTTCACCACCGGCCTTGTCACCACGAGCAACCTAGAAAAAGGAAATTCATAACTACAGGACATCTTTCCAGTGTAATAAATATAAGAAGTTCATCTCAGGAGTGAGAATGAAAAAGAAAAACGTAATCTAAATATTTATAGCAAGATGAAAGACAGATGTCCAATGAAGCTCTGTCTGTGACAACAACAACAAAAAGAAATAAAAATGATAGGAAAGGAAAGAACAAGAATGATTTGGGGTATACGATTTGGGAATTTATATTTGAGGTCCAAACTGCAATGAAATAATCCAAGTAAAAGAACTATACTAGTATGAACAAAGACTTACTGTAATCATAACACTCTTCTGGAATATCACTGGAGATATGAATACCCAAAAGATGTCGTATACAAATGCACAACAAAGGAGTACAGTTGCAACCTATGATATCAAACGCATAAGCAAATTATGAGAAATGTTCCAGCAGATATTGGAACAAAATGAGTAAGAAAATAACAGTCATAATATAAACACAAGGAACTCATTCAGACACCTTAATATTAGGCAACCGAGCCAACTGTAAGACTGTTATCATCAAACCGATGCCCTGTCAAGAATAAAGCCATATTTCAAGTGAATTGCATAAAATAAAAGATAAAATAAACTGCTTATCATCGATGAATGGTAACAAACACAAGCCACTTTTTAGAGCAATACTGAAGAAAGCTCACTATGGAGTTCAACAAGACACCAATTTTGTCTCAACAGGAGCACACATTCACATTCACAATGATTAAGTATTTAAGTTGAAAAATATATGCATCATATATGTCTGTGCCCGTACATATGCACTTATGTGTGCATTTATATATGTATATATGTAGATAAGTGGCTGCAATTATGTACACAAAATTTTTGGAAATATGAACATATCAACACTAGGCAGACAGAGAACTAGAAACCATTGCAACTTCTGCCCTTGTCCTGAAAACCAATTTCTTGGGTTCCTCTCAGGCTCTCAGCTCCTCCAATTAGAGTCACTAATCAGTGAAAACTTTCCAGAAAAGAGACTGGCATTCGTATAGTAAGCATCACGAACAATACATTTCAATGTTTGCCTCACTGTCTTTAAGTTCAAATTTTGAAGCAGAAAGGATAATAGAAAGACCTATTGCACAGGTACTAGAAACTGGAACTCACAAGAGCATCTTGGCCAAACCATGAAAATGATTCATGCCGAGTAGCAACCCATACAACCGCAAATATCACGCAGAATAGTAACACTATCAACGAGAAAATAGAAACCTCTCCAAACATAGGTAAATTCAGAGTCTTCTGACCACAATTTGGACGTTTTCTGCTCATATATTTGAAAAAAAAAATGAGAAATTAAGAGACATATAACATGCAGAAAGAACACTAATTTTCCTTATTATTAGAAGAAAGAAGACATTTATTGTACCTTAAAGCGAGGCTTACAATACAATTGTGCATCCCCTGAAAATGAAAGCAGACTTCAATTAATGAAAAGAGGAATTTTAAGCAACTAAGAAAAAAAAACCAGAATCCAAATGCTTGTCAGCAGTTTATACATATTTCTATTTTATATATAAACAATAATTTAATCATGAACAAGTATAACGAACCAACACCTTGGGCACATCATGAAATAAGATAATTTTTTTTAATTAGAAGGTTAGGAGTAAAATCCACGAAAATGAGCTACCTCACCTCAATACCACCAATGCAGAAAAGTATAATCAGCACCCAGATAAACCAAGACGACATGAAGAAGAACAGTAGCACAAGAAAAGTAGATGCCGTAATGACGAAGACGATAGCACCCTTTGTATCTATGTTAACCAAGTCCTCAGAATTGTCTTTCCCTGCTTCCGACATAGAGCTCTAGCAAAAGAAAAGAAACTTATATGTTACAAACTAATATGCATAAAGATGTATTAAAGTTGTAATAAGTAAACAAAATGAATGGAAGAAATCATGCTCCATAGCCCCATTCTAATAGTTAACTGATTGAAAGATCAATGCTAACACAATACAAAAGGCAGTCAAAGATAAAAGTTAATGTAGATTAGCACACATGCCAAGGTCAGTGTCAGTCTGTTGGTTACAAATTTTCCATATGAACATTGTTGATATATTGTTAGTCATTGGAAGCACACCTTCGCATCATGATGTAACTTAAATTACTTCAGTCACGTCAAACAACAAGAAAAGTACATAAGATTACATTTGAGCATATATCATAAAGATAGATGTAGGGTTGCATGGAAAAACCTTGGGAGACAATTCATTGTAGCGTTCATCAAATTGATCAGGAGCGGTTATATCTGACCATAGTGAAGCACATATAACTGTTCCAACAGCCATCAACCACAAAAATGCAACTGAGTAGTCTACAACTGGGCGAGTTGGAGCATATAACAAAACCTCCACTGAAATGAATAACTCAGAATCAACCATCGGTAAATCATGTGGAAACAAACTTGGCATCTAGCAGAAAAATGCACTTGTTATTGATAAAGCAATAATATTTTTCTTTTATCTTATTTATTTAATGGAAACTAAAAGCTTTCTCAAAATCCAATTTGAAAAATGAAAACTAAGTGTGTAACTGATTACTATTATTTCTTACAAAGAAGGCCACAAACCCACCCCAAGATGGGTGTTCTCCTATTCCAACTTCTCCAGAGCCTCTGGTAGCACAGATGAGACAGCAATGGGCTCTCTGCCTCAGCAAGGATGGAGCGAAAGAAGTTTTGAGAATTCAAGAGAATGTCACAGCGAGATAAGCTGTTTCTAATTAATGATAAGTGTTAAGTGGAAGAGCAGTGATGTATGCAGTTGAGGCATCCTAACAAACCAATAGACTCGAACCTTGTTCCTACATGATCAGATCAATTCGATCAAGCACTAGTCATCCATTTTCATTGTTTAACTCGTTGACAACATGAAAAAACCAAAAACTTTGCCCCTCCTCTCAATCTATTCAAGGGATGGAAGGGCAGAGGCCTTCGGTGTCCCCTCCAGTCGAGAATTAGGGCCTCACAATGAAAAGCCAACCTCTCATGCCTTTCTTCGTCACTAGTCAAAAGAGCAAATTACATGATTTTTAGTTCCGTGAAAAGGAGGATAGGGAGACCAAAAAGAATGTTGGAGGAATTCGTCAAGGGAGATCTTATGCTAAATAATATTCTTGAAGCTTTGATTTTCAATCGTGTCGAATAGTGTCGTGTGATCTGTGTAGCCGACCTCACCTAGTGAGATACGGATTTGTTGTTGTTGTGTTTCTTTATCAAAGCAACATGTAAACTCTGATAATTTGAGATGGTTTCTAATACGATTTCCATTTTGTTTTAGACTAGGAAGCCCCGATACTCCAAAAATGGAAAAGTATCTGTGTCGTACCCGTGTCGGACACCGATACGCCTCCGATACGTCCCAATACGTATCCAAGAAGTATCCGATTTTTTTATTTTTTATTTTTATTTTTTAAATTGTAGGACACAGCTGGGATACGGCTCAAGATAGTTGGGAAACGGCTGAGACACGGCTTAAGATGGCTGGATACGGCTCAAGCTGTTTCCGATATGGCTCCGATACGGCTTGAGCCACTTTCTGAATTTTTTAATATTTTATTTTTTTTGAAGAATTTTTTTTGATATAATTTTATTGTTTTAATTTTAGGGTTTTTAAAATAAAAAAGGTCCAAATGTAAACAAAAACATGACACACCCTTTCCCTCTTCTCTGAGCATGGCAAATCCTTTCCGACAGTTCTTCCGGTAAGGGGGTTTCTTTTTTCAGCAAGTGGGGTGAGTGTGTCTCTACACAATGCACAATTTCCCCCCTTCTTCAAGCACGACAACATCTCTCATTGGTGGTTTTGCACATTTGTCTGATGAGGGGGTCTTCCTGTTTGTGTGGTTTTTGTTTTGATAGGGTATTCTGTTTGTGTGGTTTTGGCTTTGCTCAAACCATGCTTGAATAAATTTATTTTGCCACTCGACAGTTGTGTTTGTAGTGTTTGCTAAAACAGAATCTGCATATTTGCAATGTTTTAGCAGCACTCAAGATCATCTGCATAATTGCATTTTAACACCAACACTAATTGCATTTTATTTTGCATCCATATATAATTTTTTATATTTTTTATTAATGTATTCAGGACGTGTCGTATCCTTAATTTCAAAAAAATTGACGTATCCGTGTCGTATCGTACCCGTGTCGTATCCCGTATTTGGGCTTCATAGGTTTTAGAAAAGCAATTTTTATTAAGGAGGAGAAGGAGAGCACAGGTACAAAGAGGGTGACAATATTGCATCCCCTAAAGCAAGGAAAAATAAACTGGAAAACAAAAGAATGAGAGATATGGATTGTAAGTAACAGACTTATGACCTATATGACCCATAACCCTTCACTGTCACAGACATACTCTTCTTAGGCACAGTAGTAGGGAAACTACAGTTATACTTCAATCTTGCTGTTGCCATCAGTTAATGCCTTCAGGATATGTTATCCCACAAATTCTGTAAAAGAAAAGCAACAGTGAACTCCCCCCCATTTTCCTTATCCATGCCCCCACAAAACTCTACAAATTTCACTTAATTGACAATGTTCCCCCTAGCCTTTTGGGCAGCTACCACATTAATTAAGTGAGCGGTTACCATACCAAACCAATAAGCAGTTACCAGATATAATAGGGGATTGAGGATAATCTTCACTAGCCTTTAATTTTATAAACGTACATCAATGGGTACTTCAGATATGTTGTCTTTCTACCTCCAAGACTAACACTTAAGTGTTGGAATGTCTTTGCAAGACCCCACCTCATCTGAGTGACTTAGAAGCTCTCCGACATGATCAAGCAATCCCAAGACTCTGGTGAGGATAGACAACATACTAAACCTGATAATCAATAATAGAGAAGTGCTAATAACCCACTCTACTATTGGCTGAAATTTCCCTCCTGATTCTCAACCACTTCTATTCACAAATAAATTTGAGACAGCCAAATAATATAGTCACCACAAAGGGAACACCTCAACACAGCTACATCACTTAAACATAGTCTAGTGTAGTCTCACTAGAAATAGAAGTTTTAAAAATTGAAGGACTGACCTTTCCTTTTAGACGTCAAAAGTTTGTTGAGAGTGTCTCCTGTTGACTTTGTTATCTCCACAACTGGAATTGAAATATTTACCCTAGTGTCATTGGAGCACTCCATCTCAAAGAGATCTGATAGAAAATAAAGAGACAGATTTCAGAGAAAATACGATAATATAGAACTTTATATGTTTCAGTTAGTGGATTTCCTTTTTCTACATACATAGACATAGAGGTGTAACAAATAACAAAATATACCAACCATTGGCGTCGTTGATCATCAAGGTGGCAGTAGCACCTGCGGACTGTGCAAATGTAGCTTTAGTTGTGAAGTCACAAGTACCCCGTACACAGAGAGCAACTGATCCAGATAACTGGAAAGGAAAAGGGTAAATTGTGAATTGAATATACAAAAACAAGGGAAAAGGAGAGAGGATGAGAAAGAAAAGAAACCTTTGAAGTTGAAGAGGAACAGCAGTCTATAGGATCAGAAAAAAGAGCAGGAGTTTTGGCAGCTTTTTCAGCATCTTCAGGCAAATAAGAGCCGAATTTTGCAGTCATACCACTATACTCTTCATCTTTATTCCCATCAATCCAGCTCTTTATCTTAACCTGCATTGCATGGAATTGAACATATATATTTATTATAAAGAATGAATGAATGTAATGACTAATGTGTTTTGTTTGATTACCAATTGCAAGTCATGATGGCAGGAGGCGTCATCGGCGGCCGCTGCTGCGAACGCCAAGAATAGAAGGACGACAGCCACCGCCAAAGAAGGGGACGACGCCATTGTTAGTTGCGAATTCGGAGAGAGAGAGACTTGGTTCCGTTCGTTCGTTTTGTTTCGTTAATGGTTTTTCTCTTTCTCTTTCTCTCTCTCTGCTGTGCTGTGACAATGAATGAATGAATGAATGAATGAGAAGGGCATTCCTTCCTTCGCTCCTCCCTCTCCCTCGTATCCACGGGAATTTCGTGGCGCCAACAAAAACAAACCCATTCCATTCAATTTCACATTATGCCAAACTTTGCTCTGCACCGTTACTTACTTGTCTACTTTCATTCGCCTACTATTCTCACCATCAAAAAATCATTTCCTTCCCTATTCTCTCTTTCCATTTCATTTTCTCTTAAATTTTTTTTCTGAACCTTAAAAAAAAAAAAACAATAAGTATTGTCTTAGTTTTTTTTTACATCAAGACAAATTAATAAATAAATATAAAAAATAAAAATTTTATAAAATTAATCTTAGTATTATTGATGCAGTATTACATTGCACAACTAAAATGATACTTATTAAAAAATTTAGTGAAAAAAAGTAATTAATATTATATTAAAAAATAAAATGACATTTATTTAAAAAAAAAATCTTACATGACACTTATGATAGAAAGGAAAAACTAATTAGCAGTTAAAAATTGTCACGACCCATCTTAGAATCATGACCGTCGCATAGGCTAAATGCTCTTTAGCCTGACTAACCTGAACACTAAGACATAAATAAAGACAAATAAATGGGATTACCAAAAATCCGACAGAGTCTCCCTTAAAAACATGACAAACCAAATATATAGAACCACATGTGAAATCATATATACATATATTCAGATCCAACAGTCAGATATCAAGGCCACACATCACAACATAGGTCCTTGACATGGATATATCCAAATACATCAACTAGTAATAATAATATAACTCATAATCATCGTAGTTCTCAAAACATCATAATTACATCAACATGTCTATATAGCAGTATCACCTATAACTCAAAATAAAGGGATTTCCTCTATATCTATTTCTGCCCCTATTCTTATAACTGCATTATATTGGAGTCACCAAAATACACTCTCCATCATATGCAATGGAGGCCTACCAAAAGATGAACAAAATTCCTGGGGAGATCAGCAAATCCCAGGAAGTATGCTACTCAATCACCTTTGAATCGGAGAGAAAAAAAAAGAATGGGTAAGTCACAAAGACTTAGTGAGAGCATACAAATACAAAGTGGACAGAAAGGAAAAAGCAATCATAGCACGAGTTTTTACATCCAAAAAGAATTTAAATGACATTTATTTTAAAGTGAAATAAATACACTCATTTTAATAAAATTAATATTTACTCCCTTGAGAATTCATAAAAAAAACAATCAAAACCATAATCAAGAATAACAAACTTTCTATGAATTTTCATTATATTATGTATACATAAATCACATTATCTCTTCGTTGTGGCAAACGAAAATTATAAAACTATGATATTTAACTTGTAGACTGCATTATCTCTTCGTTGCAGCAAACGATAACCATAGGAACTATGGATATTCAATCCATAAGCTACATTATCTCTTCGTTGTAGCAAACGGAAAAATATATAAACTATAGGTATTCAACCTATAGGCTACATTATCTCTTCATTATAGCAAACGGAAACTATCTAAACTATAGGTATTCAACCCATAGGCTACATTATCTCTTCGTTGTAGCAAACGGTCATCATTCACCAAAACTCACAATGAGAACTCTATTTCCACATTTAAATTAAATTATTCAAACTATCAAAAATCACAAAGAATCAATTCCAACCAAGTAAAATAAATAGTATACTTATTTTTTCCTTCTCAAGTACTCATAGGAATTAAGATCACTAAGCAAACGTATTTTAAAATATACTTGCTTCTCCTAAAGATACCAACGAAAAAGCCACTAGGTAAATTTAGCTACTCACAACCAAAGAGAACCCAATCAATGCCTTCCAATGTCGTGGGGAGGAGCAACCACCGTATTTTTCAAGGAATCTAGACATTAATAGCAAGGGAATGAAAGATTAGATAAAAATTCCCAATTTAACATGCCTAGGGTTTTTGAGGAAACCACCATAATTCTAATATTTAAATTTCCAACACCTCACACACAACCCATCACTAATCTATGCCATAAAAATAATTATCTAACTTTGTTGTTCATGGGTTTATCTCAAAAGCTTCAAATAAGGAATTTTAAAGAGATGGGTAGTGTTCCCATTAACTCTAATCACCTTCCCATGCTTGAGCACCACAAAAGTGTAGGAAACTTGATGGGTTTTGGAACAATGGAGGAAAAGAGTGGGAGAAAGTGAGAGGGAGAAGATGGAGAATGCAGATGATGGGGGTGGGGTTTATGAAAATGCCGTGCAAGGAGTGAGGATGGGGGGAGGGGGGTCTCGGGTGGTTTTAATAAAAGGGGAGGGAGAAGTTTTTTTGTTTTTTTTTGTTTTATAATATAATATTTTTTTCTTTTCTCTTTAAGTGAAACGGTGCGTTTCATTCTCCCCCTCTTAAAAAGAATTCGTCATCGAATTTAATCTATGACTAACCTTGAGTCTCAAACAAGTGAGGATACTTCTCACGCATAACAATTTCTGGCTCCCAAGTCATCTCCTCACTAGCTGGCCCTCGCCAAGCCACTTTCACTGACATAACATCCTTAGAACGTAAACTTTTCACGCGTTTGTCTACTATAGCCATTGGTTGTTCAGTATAGCTTAGATTTTCATCAATTTGCACCGACTGATGCTGAATAATGTGAGAGGAATCGCGAACATACTTCTGATGCATAGACACATAGAAAACTGGGTGAACTCCAGAGAGATCAGGTGGGAAGGCTAAGTGATAAGCCATTTGCCCCACCTTCTCTAGAATTTCAAAAGGACCAATAAACCTGGGATTAAGCTTACCCTTCCTGCCAAAACGTAAGATACCTTTCATCGGAGACACACGCAAAAACACATGTTCTCCTACATTGAACTCCAAAGGTCGACATCTCTTATCTGAATAAGACTTCTGTCTACTCTGAGCAGTCACCAAGTGATCTCGGATTATCTTGACCTTTTCAACAGCCTCATGAATTAGATCTGGACTTACCAGTCTAGACTCTCCAGTTTCAAACCAACCAATCGGTGATCTACAACGCCTCTCATACAAGGCCTCAAAAGGTGCCATTTGAATACTAGACTGATAACTATTGTTATAAGCAAACTCTACCAAAGGCAAGTATTGATCCCAACTACCTCCAAAATCAAACATGCAAGCATGCAACATATCTTCTAGGATTTGTATTGTTCTCTCGGATTGACCATCAGTCTGAGGGTGAAAAGCAGTACTCAAATCTAATCTAGTCCCTAAACCCTTTTGAAAAGATCTCTAAAATTGAGCTATGAACTGAGGTCCTCGATCTGATATTATAGATAATGGCACTCCATGCAAGGATACTATTCTCTTTATATAAAGCTTAGCATACTGAGCTGCTAAGTAGGTAGTTTTCACAGGCAAAAAGTGTGCTAACTTGGTCAACCGATCTACAATCACCCAAGCTGAGTCATAACCCTTTGAGGTTCTAGGCAACCCCGTCACAAAATCCATAGTGATCCTCTCCCATTTCCATTCAAGTATATCAATCATTTGAAACAACCCTTCGGCTTTTGATGCTCTGCCTTAACTTGCTGGCATACTAGACATTTAGATACAAATTCAGCTACATCCTTTTTCATCCCTTCCCATCATTAAAACTCTTTCAAATCTTGATACATTTTAGTAGCACTCGGATAAATGGTATATGAGGAATTATGGGCTTCCTCTAAGACCTTCTTCCTTAAATCTCCTACATTAGGAACACATAGGCGAGTGCTAAAGTGTAAGACACCCTCCGAATCAACCACAAAATCAGAAACCTTGCCTGCTTGAGTCTCCTCCACAATCTTTCTCAAATGAGGGTCTTCACCTTGAGTTGCTTTAATGGTATCCACTAAAGTGGAACGAGCATGAACATAAGCTAAAAGTGATTCAGCGCTTGTGATTTCAAACTTTACTCCACTGGTTACAAGGTCTTGAAACTCTTTCACTATAGGTCTCCTAACTTCAGCTATGTGAGCCTGGCTACCTATAGACTTCCTACTCAAAGCATCAGCAACTACATTTGCTTTATCCGGATGATACAAGATTGTGCAATCATAGTCTTTTAAGAGCTCCATCCACCTCATTTTCCTTAAATTCAAGTCCTTCTGCTGAAAGATATATTTAAGACTCTTATGATCAATGTAGATCTCACAAGTCTCACCATATAGGTAATGCCTCCAAATCTTAAGAGCAAAGATCACTGCTGTCATCTCCAAATTGTGCGTAGGATAGTTTTGTTCATGCCTCTTGAGCTGCCTAGAAGCATAAGCAATCACCCTTCCATATTGCATCAACACACATCCCAATCTAACTCTAGATGCATCACAATAGACCACGTAACCACCACCACTTGATGGTAAAGCTAAAACAGAAGTAGATGTCAAACAATCCTTTAGTTGCTGGAAACTTTGCTTACATACATCATCAACATAACCTGCTTCTGTGTTAATCTGGTTAGAGGAGCTGTAAGTCTGGAAATATCCTTAACGAATCGACGGTAGCATCCTGTAAGTCCAAGAAAACTACGAATTTCTAACACCGATGTAGGCCTAGGCCAAGCCTGAACCACTTCCATTTTCTTCATGTCTACACTTATTCCATCTTTAGATACCACATGGCCTAAAAAGGCCACACCATCCAACCAAAACTCACATTTGGAGAACTTTGCATATAGCTTATGCTCCCCTTAAGGTTTGCAAGGCTAACCTCAAGTGTTGCTCATGCTCCTCCTTACTCTTATAATACACCAAAATGTCATCAATGAAGACTATCACAAAGTGGTCTAAGAACGGCTTGAAGACTTGAATCATCAAATCCATGAAAGTTGCAGGGGCATTGGTTAGTCCAAAAGACATAACCAAAAACTCATAATGTCCATATCGGGTATGAAAAGTTGTCTTAGGAATGTCCTCCACCTTTATCTTCAATTGATGATATCCAGATCTCAAATCAATTTTTGAGAAACATTGAGATCCTTGAAGTTGATTGAACAAGTCATCAACGCGAGGTAAACGATACTTATTATTCACTGTCACCTTGTTTAATTGTCGATAATCAACATATAAACATAGTGAACCATCCTTCTTCTTGACAAACAACACTGGTGCACCCTTGTCAAGAAGATCCTGCAACTATTCCTTCAACTCCTTAAGCTCGGCTAGAGCCATCCGATATGGAGGTATGGATATGGGTTGAGTTCCTGGAAGTAAATCAATACTAAACTCTATTTCTCTATCTGGTGGGACATCGGGTAACTCTTCAAGGAAGACATCAAGGTATTCACATACCACTGGGAATTGCTTCAACTCCATTACTGCCACATCAACATCTTTTATCATTGCAAGGTACCCATGACAACCCTTTCTCAACAACCTATGTGCTTTTGCTGCTGAAATCAAGTTATTTGATTACTAACTTTGATCACCCTGGAACACAAAGGTTGGTTCTCCTGGCATATCAAACTTCACCACTTTATTATGGCAATCTAAGGTAGCATGGCAAGAAGCCAACCAATCCATACCCAAGATCACATCAAAGTCTGTCATATCCAACTCTATAAGATCTACCATTAGCGATTTGCCCTCCACCAAAACCTCACAGGATCTGTACATGGAATTTACTAATAAAGAGTGACCCATGGGTGTAGCCACTGTCAGAGGCTCATCCAAAGGTGATGGATCTTTCCCAAAAACAAATGCAAAGAAAGGAGACACAAAGGAATGCGTAGCTCCGGAGTCAAACAAAACATGTGCATCTCGAGAATCTATGGAAAGTATACTTGTCATAACAACATTGGAAGCCTAAGCATCCTGACAAGTCAAGGTGAACACACGAGCATGTCCTCCACTGGTCTATCCCTATCCTCTGCCTCCTGGTCCTCTACCCCCTGGTCCTCTGCCACCCCGATATGAGCTACTTGGACCATGTGATCCAGAACCACTAGACTGCCCCACCTGAACCATAGGTGTTGCCACTCTGCTAGAAAAAGGCTGAAAAGATGACATAGGACAATTCCTAGCAAAGTGTCCAACTTGCCCACATCGGTAACATCCTGCTAGCCCTTGCTTGCAAGATCCAACATGCACCTTCCCACAAGTGACACGAGTAATAGGGGTCCAACCAGAAGTCACATGATGCTGTGAAACACCCCGGCTATGAGCTGTGCTAGCTGCCTGGCTAGCTTGAGTGACCTGTGATTGTCGACCTCCATGCTGACCTCGACGATACTGACTAGTGTCATCCCTAGAGCCCCACCACCATGGCCCTGATGGCCACCACAAGATGTCTCCAAGTGGGACCTCTTGCGTAAGTCGTGAGAATTCCCACCTCTATCTCTGTTTCCTCGCTCAGCAGTCAAAGCCCTATTCAAGGCTTGCTCATAACTCATGTCACCCTGCCCTGCAATCGCCCTGAACAAGTAGCTCTTCAAACCATTCAAAAACCTTTGAACTTTGAGCTTCTCAGTAGCCACTAAGTGTGGTGCATATCTAGCAAGTCGCAGGAACTAGATATTATACTCCATCACTAACATTTGATCTGTTTGTACAAGTGTCTCAAACTCTTGTGCTTTGTTATCTCTAACACTCTGAGGTAAGAAGTGAGCTAAGAACAACTCGATAAACTCATCCCACACCAAAAGAGGTGATCCTACTGGTCTCGCAAGGAGCATGGACTCATACCACCCCCTTGCCACATCACGCAAACGAAAAGCGGTCAACTGAACCATCCGAGTAGTGAAACAACCTAAAACCTGACATATCCATGACACCTCATCTAGAAATGCTTGAGGATCCTCATGAATGTCTGAGCCACTGAAAGTCGGAGGATTAAGTTTGGTGAATGCAGTCAATGAAACCTCTGCTCCAATGGGCTGAACAAGTGATTGCTCATGTAGTTGTTCATCCTGATTAGTCTCAAAACCTAGTTGTTATGGCCCTGTCTGTTGCTGCCTCTGAACCCCAATCACATCAACTAATTATTGTAGTGTCTCTTGCATATTTTGCATATTAGCAGTTAACTGAGCTAGTGTTAGGTTCCCACATGTAGCTCTAGGAATCTCAACCTCTAGCATTCCACCACCCCTTCCACGTCTTCCCAGACCACGACCGCGACCACGTCCACAGCCCCTCGGGGCTACATTCTGGGGCTGAGTAGAAGCCTCATTAAAAACTGGCTCTCTCGCAGGTGTAACATCCTCATTTTACTATTTGTACGCATTTATATATGTACATTATGAACACATTAGCACTGTATTTTATAGAACTTTATGAACATATTTTCTTAATGAAATTAATACAGTTCTACTCAGAAGAATTTTCTGAATTTCCAAATGTCTT
The DNA here is from genome assembly GCA_026413185.1 of Pueraria montana var. lobata. NCBI lineage: Eukaryota > Viridiplantae > Streptophyta > Magnoliopsida > Fabales > Fabaceae > Pueraria > Pueraria montana. The sequence continues at coordinate 96,535,348 of CM048647.1, read as the reverse complement.
TGTTTTTGCCGAAATTGATTGTTGACTGGACTGCTATGTCAGACAGCTGTCCAGGTTAAATTTTCAAGTATAGAATTTTGAACTCATTTATAACTTAAAAGAAAGGTAATAGAATATAGATTAAAAATATATACAGATAAAGAATTAAAATGCTTATTCAGAATTGTTAGGATTTTCTGAAAGTTAGAACTTTGAGAAATTATTACGGTAAAATTCTAAGACAGAAAATTTAGAGAAAATTCATAGGATATCTATAGAATTATCTAATAATTGTAATATACTTAGAATAATTATTAAAAATGTTTAACCAAGAAAATTTTAATTTAGAACCTTAACCAATCAAAAAGTGACAACTTAGGCTTTTCTAAGATCACTAAATTAAGCTAATTGGGCTTGGATTAAGAGATAAGTAAGACACTACCCCAAGGTTTTTGATAGTGAGGAATCCAATGGTGATGTTATTTTCTTCAAATTCTAATCACATTATAAAATAATTAGCAGCCCTAATTACCTTCTAGAATTTTCTACAAAGTTCTTGAAATGTTGACTTTTGGGGTAGGCAAGTGACTTGGAACTCCTTGGCTGTCCAAGTGGGCTGGAAAGGCTTGGCAAGTGGACTGCCCTTGGTCCAATAGAGCTGCTGGACGTGCAGGGCAACAGCTGGACTTGAAGGCAAAGTCCAATTTGGTTAATTCCTTGTTTAATGAAGCAAATAACTTAAGAAAAAGGCAAAAAGTCACCAAAAAGCTAGACTTGGAAAAACAGAACCGTGAGCTCTCCAAAACCCAGCAGCTGCAGTTTTTCATTCAATTTCATCTTAACTTCATCATCTCATCTCAAATTAAGAAACCAAACCATCCAAACTTCCTAAACCCTAAGCTAATCGGCAAAAAGGAAAAGAAATTGAAGGAAATCTCAAAAATTCCTACAAGACCAAGGAGTGAGGGAGAAAGGAATTCAAGACTTTTTCTTCAATTAAAGAGTTTAAGGTAAGGATCTAGGCATTTAATTTCAATTAGAACCCTTGGAATTAGAAGAAAACATGTTGTAGGGTTAGATTAAATTTGTGACCTAGAATCATGAAAACTTGAAATTGATTTAGGAGTTTTGTGTTTTTGATGCTTGTGATTGTAATTCATGGATTGGAATGAGGTGTGATTGAATTTTGATGTGTTGTGATGGTTGAAATTTTGGTTGCTTGATTTTGATTGAAGTGTGATTTGGTTAATGTTGGATTGGAATTGAGCTTGGTTGCTTTGGAAAGAATTGTTGAGAATGGCTTGTAGACCATTCGGCCAGCCCAAAATGCAAGGGATATTATGTGGAATTTTTTTGTAAAATCAAGGGCAAAATGGTCATTTTACATGTAGGGACAAAATGGGAATTTTTGAAAAAGAGTAAGGGTAATTTGGTCATTTCAAAATTTAGGACATAGATGAAATTTTAGAAAAGGTTAAGGGTATTTTAGTAACTTTACCTAATAGTGAATTTTAATAATTTTTATGTGATTGCTTAATATTAATTATTTGTTTATTAGCATCATTGTCATATTGCATAAGCTTGAGTTCTTGGAAAATACAAAGATTTCAAATGAGAAATGAGTATTTATGGGGGAATTGATTTCCAGGACTGTGTTGACTGACCGGACTGCGGTAGTCATGTATTTGAAAAGATGATTGAGATTATGAACAGAGAATATGATAGTCCTGAGAAATGGGTGAGCAGAGTAAGTTAGACAGGACTGTATAATCTGTGATTATATAGTCTGTGGGGTGAGGGATATTGGCAATTCCACATGTGGCTGTAATTTGGACAGAGATGCTGCCGTGGTGGCCTTCCTGGTATCCTGACCTCCTAATTCTGTTTAGTTTATTCGCGTTTAGTAGGGGCTGATAGCTGAATTACATGAGGTAATGGTAGGCCAGTTACTTACTAAACACTCAAAGGGGAAGTCTCCATAGAGCAGGGTCAAAAATGAATTTGAGTCAAAAATTGCATTTGCATAAATCATACTGCATTTAATTATGTGTGTAACTAATTAATTTGTTATGATATGTATTTGTTTGAAATTGTTTTATTGTATGAGAAATTAAATGCCTGATCCGGTAATGCTGTCCCCAGATTCTAGGGGAGTGTGAATTGCAGGTATTTTGAAGATTAATTAGAAGTTAAAGATGCAGATATTTTCCAGAGCTATAGGAATGGGTGTTTTTGGCTTTAGATACTTTTGTATTAATTAGAAAAAAGAAATTGGTAGTAGTATTTTTCTGTAAATTTTAATAATGTAAATTATAATGACAAACTTTAAACTTAATGGAGTGAATTTATTTTATTTGTAAATTTCGTGTTTATGGATTTTAGATGGAAATTAATTAATTAGAAGGGGGGTTACAACAGGTCTAGTCCTGGGTGGCATCTCAACCTAAGAATGAGAATCAAATATGTAAATATAAGGAGAAATTAGAAAGACAAGCTTAGAATCAATTGCACCAACTAAGAAGATAAACTCCAGTCTAACAATGGATTGTCATGGCCTCTTGCATATAATTTGTGCCCGGGTACACAACTTACAAACAAGATGCTACAACATACCCAATAATGCAGCCATAGGACCTATTAACCTAAGCTCTAATACCAACTTTGTCACGACCCATCCTAGAATCGTGACCGGCACACAGGCTACATGTTCTTTAGCCTGACTAGCCTGAACACTAAGACATAAATAAAGACAAATAAAGGGGCTACCAAAAATTCGGCAGAGTCTCCCCTAAAAACAAGACAAACCAAATATATAGAACCACCTGTGAAATCATATATACATATATTCAAATCCAACAGTCAGATATCTAGGCCACGCATAACAACATAGGCCCTTGACATGGATATATCCAAATACATCAACTAGTAATAATAATATAACTCATAATCATCGTAGTTCTCAAAACATCATAATTACATCAACATGTCTATATAGCAGTATCACCTATAACTCAAAATAAAGGGATTTCCTCTATATCTATTTCTGCCCTATTCCTATAGCTGCATTATATTGGAGTCACCAAAATATACTCTCCATCATATGCAATGGAGGCCTACCAAAAGATGAACAAAATTCTTGGGGAGATCAGCAAATCCCAGGAAGTCTGCTACTCGATCACTTGTGAATCAGAGAGAAAAAAAAAAGAATGGGGTAAATCACGAAGACTTAGTGAGAGCATAAAAATACAAAGTGGACAGGAAGGAGAAAGCAATCATAGCACGAGTTTTTACATCCAAAAAGAATTTAAAAGACATTTATTTTAAAGCAAAATAAATACACTCATTTTTAATAAAATTAATATTTACTCCCTTGAGATTTCATAAAAAAAATAATCAAAACCATAATCAAGAATAACAAACTTTCTATGAATTTTCATTCTATTATGTATACATAAACCACATTATCTCTTCGTTGTGGCAAACGGAAATTACAAAACTATGATATTTAACTTGTAGACTGCATTATCTCTTCGTTGCAGCAAACGGTAACTATAGGAACTATGGATATTCAACCCATAAGCTACATTATCTCTTCGTTTTAGCAAACGAAAAAATATATAAACTATAGGTATTCGACATATAGGCTATCCCGTGGTCCAATTTTGGTGTCCATTGGTGCATTTTCGGTCCATGGTGCAATTTTTGTCCCAAAATAAGACTTTTGGGTTTCGGTGCCCTATGATCCTTGGTGCATCCTTATGCATAAAAAACCATAATGCTCGGAGCACTTTTCAGTTTTGAGGTCCGTCGTGCCCCGTGGTCCAATTTTGGTTCTATTGGTGCATTTTCGACACATGGTTCAATTTTTGTGCCAAAATAAGACTTTTGGATTTTGGTGCCACGTGATCCCTAATGCATTCTTATACATTATCTCTTCGTTGTAGCAAACAGAAACTATCTAAACTATGGATATTCAACTCATAGGCTACATTATCTCTTCGTTGTAGCAAACGGTCATCATTCACCAAAACTCACAATGAGAACTCAATTTTCACATTTAAATTAAATTATTCAAACTATCAAAAATCACAAAGAATCAATTCCAACCAAGTAAAATAAATAGTATACTTATTTTTTCCTTCTCAAGTACTCATAGGAACTAAGATCACTAAGAAAACGTATTTTAAAATATATTTGTTTCTCCTAAAAATACCAACGAAAAAGCCACTAGGTAAATTTAGCTACTCACAACCAAAGAGAATCCAATCAATGTCTTCCAATGTCGTGGGGAGGAGCAACCACCATATTTTTCAAGGAATCTAGACATTAATAGCAAGGGAATGAAAGATTAGATAAAAATTCCAAATTTAACATGCCTAGGGTTTTTGAGGATACCACCATAATTCTAATATTTAAATTTCCAACACCTCACACACAACCCATCACTAATCTATGCCATAAAAATAATTATCTAACTTTGTTGTTCATGGATTTACCTCAAAAGCTTCAAATAAGGAATTTTAAAGAGATGGGTAGTGTTCCCATTATCTCTAATCACCTTTCCATGCTTGAGCACCACAAAAGTGTAGGAAATTTGATGGGTTTTGGAACAATGGAGGAAAAGAGTGGGAGAAAGTGAGAGGGAGAAGATGGAGAATGGAGATGATGGGGGTGGGGTTTATGAAAATGCCATGCAGGGAGTGAGGATTTGGGGGGGGGGTCTCGGGTGGTTTTAATAAAAGGGGAGGGAGAAGCTTTTTTTTTTATAATATATTTTTTCTTCTGTTTAAGTGAAACAGTGCATTTCAAAGATGAAATAAATAGTACCAATTACCAATCATGTATTAGTTTGAGTGGAATTATACTTAAGTTTTAGTTTGGCTTGTTTAAGGGAATGCAAAATATGTGTGTTGTGTAGAACAGTAAAAACAATACATATAGTATTGTATATAAGTTTTTTCCTTTTATAAATATCCTTTATTACTTAAAGGAATATACACCAAGCAGAAAATTTCCCTCCCAAAATTTTCAGAGATAATCATGTAATTTCATATTCTACAAAAAAAAAGACAATAAGTTAAATATTAAATGTAACGATGCGTGGTGGGGATGAAATGAACACGATGCTAGATCTCGTCCTCCCTTTGCATTTGCCAGCTGCGTCGATGCATGGGGTTTGCCGCGGAGGATCTGCTACTGGGCGTGTTGGTGTTGTTCTTGCCGTTGTCGCCCCATTTTAAGAAGGGACTTCATCGAAGCCTGTGCCGGTGCGGTGGCCATTCAACAAACGTTGGAAGCTTGATGAAGATTGATTGCTTGGAATGGAAACGGCAACGAGGATGTGGGAAGATGCTACGGGATCGACAACATGTTTCGGGAGATGTTTTAAATTTTAAAGGAAGTGCTTAAATGTCATTTTGCATTAAAAATTTCTTATTTAATTAAATATATTAATAATATGTTGTCTACTGTAGCAACTTTTTTTGCTTCCCCACCCCTGAACCACCTATTAACGGGTCCACCGTAGAATTTGCCCGTTTCTTAAAGGGTAAGCTCTTTTTGCTGATGGTTGGTACTCTTCTTACTCTTTCTATATCATAGCATACTCTTTTAATGGATGTTTGTTTCTCTTTTGATTCCTTCTATGTCATGGCTATATAGAGTTATTATGTTTCTTTTTATGTGATTGAGTTTTTTTGTGACTAACTTCATTTTCAATTTGTTTTGTGCTGTTAGTAAACAAATTTTGTATCGCAAATATAGAAACCTTCATTGTTCTTATCTCGGTATTAATCTTATCTTATTGTTTCTACATTGTTTAAAGAAAAAAAAGCTAATTGTTTCTACATTATTATTATTGAATTATGTGGCTTGAGTCGTGGTTGAATCAACAATTCAGATTATTAAAGATTATTGATACACTTTTTATTTTTTTTCGTTTAATGTTTTTATTGTTGTTGCACCGCAATGTAAGACAGTAAGAGTATTCATAATACTATAGTTTGGTTTTAAATACTTTATTTGTTTTTGTATTGCTTCTACATTGTTTAAGGAAAAAAGTTCTTCTACATTATTCCTATGTTTATTTTGTTCTATAAATTTGAAATATAAATTCTGTTGCTCGGGCTATGGTTGAATCAACAATAAAAGGTATGTCTATTTTTAATATTTTTCTCTGTTTTTTGTTCTATAAATGAAAAATTTGTTGTGAACATGAGTACTTTTTTTAAAATTCTTTTGTTCAATGCTTATATTGTTTAGTGGTATAAGTCCTACTCTTTTTATTTATCGTTTCAATGGATGCAAATACTTTATTTGTATATAAGACACTACAAAAAATCTGAATGTTTTTAATTTTTAGTTTGGATTTAAATACTTTATTTATTTTTTATATTGCTTCTACAGTGGTTGAATCAACAATAAAAGTTTTTTTTTTCTTTTGTCACAACATTTTTTAGTCTGTTGTGAGAATGAATATTTTGTTTTTACTTCTTTTGATAAATGCTTTTATCTATTGCTGCAATGGATACTTTTTTTTTTTATCTCTTTTATTGCATTTTATAGGTGTTGCCTTTATTTTTTGCTACAATGTAAGATTGTATATAATAATACACTTTGGATTTGAAAATGGATGCATATCATTTTAGCTTATTTTCATATTATTTTGCTGAGTGATGGATGCAAATATTTTATTTATAAAGATATGTCTTTCATATAATATACATATCCTTTATCCTTTAATACTTAAAGTAGTATACACTGGTGAAAAAATCCCCCCCCCCCCCCCCCCCCAAAAAAAATTTTAAGTTCATTTTTATAATTTTAAATGCATTAAAAACAGTCACGAATTTTTAAAATAAAGTAAAAGGAAAAGTAATAATATATTTATAATTATCACTCGTATAAAATTCATAAATATAAAAGGAAAATAATAAATTATTGATTTGAATCAGTGAGAATATTATAGGACATTTTGAATTTTATCGAAATTGAAATTTGATCATTAGGAGAAAAAGGGACTAGAAGTAGGAACAAGCATATATGCTGAATTTTAGAGCCGTTGGAAATTTTTTATTTTACAACAGCTAATTATTTATGTACATATATGTATATTTAAAGGTATAAATATACGTTGTTTCCAGATAAAAAATATAAAAGGATATTAATATTTAAATAAAAATTGAATTGTTTATATATCTCTTTTTAGTTAAAGTAATAGACGATGCGAAAAATTTTCCTCCCAAATAGTTTGGCTAAAGTGAAATCACGTTTAAACATAAGGTGTAAAAATATAAGTATGAGTTATTGGTAAAAATTGACAATTTTGTGCTTCAAACAAGTGGATTAACATAAATTGTAAGTAAACATAAGGTAAATAAGTCAATTTAGCATTTAATTGCAACATCAAGAGAGAGAAATTAGTAATGATAATATCAATTTAAATATTTCCACAATATCAATATCAATTCATCAACTAACATTTAATTAATACTTTTGCAATGTCAATTTGTCATTAGCAATTAATAAATTTATTTCTGTAATATCATATATATCCTTTTATATTAATTTTTTATATATATTTTCGGCAATATTAATTCCCAAAATGGGAAATTAGCTTCTTCTTTTTTATCTCTTTTTACTTAAAGTTATATGGATGCTTAGAAAATTTTCCTCCCAAAGAGAGTCTGCCTAAATTGAAATCATGCTTAAAACAAATGTAAGTACGAGTTGTTGATAGAAATTGACAATTTCATGCTTTAAACCAGATATGAATTAGTGAAAATCATGAACAAAATATAACCAATATTTGTTTTTTAGTTTTAAATTTATTTTTGTGAAACGAAAAAAATATTACTCCTTTACGAATAACTTACCCCGTGCCCTGCACAGGAACATGCACTAGTACTTTCTTAATGGAATAGATGACTACTATTAAACAAAATCTAAGATTTTATAATTGTTTTATCAAATAATTTTATCAAATAATTTTATTTTAAAAGGTTTTTTTAAGCTTAAAAAAATAAAAATTAACAAAAACAATCTACTTTATTTTTAACTTATTATTTTTAGTTTTAACTTAAAAAAAATTAAGTAAAACAAAAATTAAGCCAAATATAACTCGACAAAATTAATTATTAATATTTTAATATACCTATAATTTATTATGCAAACAAGTATTCATAACAATATCAATTCATTGATAATAATTTAAATTTGGATTAGTCATTAAACTAGTCAAGACATCGGTTTAAGGTTCAATAATTGAATCGTGGTTAAATTAGTATTACAATAATAATAAGAGGAATGTTAACAATATTCTCTCTAACATTTTCTTTTCGATAGTATTCCTTTCAGTGTTGGTAACACACTTCTTTAAATACATCACTTTTAATTGATTAAAATTTATTGAAAACTACAAAATTATATATAAAAAAAATCATTACATATGATGTGAGACTCACAAAATTTTGACATTTTTAATAAATTTCAACTAATAAAAGAAAGTTTATTTAAAAGAGTGTGTAAATAGTGTGTTCCTAACATTTTTCTCCTTCCATTTCAAAATAACTTATGCTAAAAAATCTACATTGATTGAATTTTTAGTTTTTAATGAGATATTAAAACTTTTATTCCAAATTTGTCTTAAATAAAATATATCAATCTGATGATTTTTTTAACAATGTGCTTATCAATTTTTCAACTTTCTTCGTTAATCATCCAATAGTCATGAGTAATATATTATGGAGAGTATGAATAATTTAGTAAAATTATTTCAATAAGTAACTTATTTAGTGTTGTTCTTAATATATGCGAAGTCATTTTTTTTTACTAAGGTGAAGTCATTTTAGAATAGAGAAACTATTATTTATTGTATTTATTAAATACTCCCTCATCTTGGCATTAAAAAAAATCATATTGATTGTCACTTAATTTCAAATTTTTATTTCAATTTTACCCCTAATAAATGTTATTGTCTTTGAATACTTAATGAGGTATTTATTATTTTGAAATAGAGTAAAGATATTTTAATAAAATTGACCCAATAAATATTATTGTCTTGAAATGATTGCTTTTCTTAGTTTGTATGGAAAAATCATAAACGTTAATAAATATGAAATGAAATAAGTATGTAATAAACTTTAACAATACTAATCAAAATATTTACGAAATATAATATAATTATTAAATTTAGGACGGTGAGAAACTTTAAATGTGACTAAACCTCAAACTCATGATTAGTCACATAATCGGCTCAAAGGATCGAAACTTGTAAATATACCTCAAAGTCTCACCAAAGAGTTAAAAACCTATTTACAATGATTACCAAAAAATATTTCATAATGTATTACGGCCTTGTTAAATACATGACTATATATACATTAAATGTATGATTCATAGTTTTAAAAACTTGATCAAACGACTAGTTTGATATGTCTAATCGATAATTTGTATGGTGACTGGTATGTTTATTCCAATAAAATGAACTATTTTAGAACCAGTGAAAATTGGTTAAAACAATCCAAAATTGGCAAAAATCGATACAAATCGGTGTAGAAAATAAGTTTGAATTGATATTTTTGTGTTTTAAAATTTAATCTAAAATATTTCTAAGATAAATAAAAGTACATATTTAACAAGGCTTACAAATAGGTATGATTTTTTATGGTTAAATTAATCTGTAGGTCCCTATACTTTTACCAAAATTTCAATTAGGTCCCTGAATTTTTTTTTCTTTTAATTGAGTCCTTGAACTTTTATTTTATTTTCAATTGGGTCTCCCGTCTAATTATCGTTATGAAAAATTAATCACAAACACCTAATTAGAGGTTAAGGTAGTGGACTGGTGTCTTGGGAGTATGTTGTAAGCACAACTGAGTCAATTATGAGAGATTTCTGCAAAGTTTATGAGGACTTAATTGGAGTGTGTCCACGGTTATTTTTTCATAACGACAATTAGACAGGAGAACTCAATTGAAAAATAAATTAAAGTTTAGGAATCCAATTGAAAATAAAATAAAACTTCAGGGACCCAATTAAAAGAAAAAAATTTAGGAACCTAATTGAAAATTTGATAAAAGTATGGGGACCCGCAGAATAATTAAATCTTTTTTTATCAATTATTATTAATTTTTCTCATAAAACATATAGTTTAGTTATTTATATTAATTTATAATTGTTTATATTTTGATTTTTTATAATTTTATATTATATTAATTTTTATTTTGTTTTTTATTTTAGATGTGAACTTGTTATTGTTAATGTATATTGTTGTTTTTGACTAAAATTTAAACTTAAATATTATAATATACTACCTCCGCTCATAAGAAACAAATAATAATATTTTTTTTGTCATAATTATAAGAAACATATGATCACTTTTAAATATATTAATGACTAATTTCATTTTGTACCCTTAATTTATTGTGAAATCTATTAATCAAATATCACTAATTTATCAATAAAGTAGATGCATTTAATGAACTATTAACAATATAACTCATTTTCATTAGTTGAAAAAGTATTATTGAATTATGACTATTGTCATTATATCTAATCATCCCATAAACCAATTAATCTTAAGTGCATTTTTTGAATATAATTTAAATTTATGTTAGTATTAATTAAAACTAACTAATTTAATCACTTTCATTGGTCTTAATGATTTAGTCTTATGTTTCTTATATATGGGACTGGAAGTAGTATTTGTTTTGAGCTTTTTTATTTACTTTGAATATTAAAAACCTATAAAATGATGTTTTTATTTTAGATTTTAGAATTTTTTTAATAATAGTTTTTAGAGTTAAAAATTATGATATTATATTTATTTAATAGTATTTTATATATTATTATTGTTATTATTATCATTAGAGAAATGCTAGCAACAATCTTTCTTAACACTTTGATTCTAATACTATCTTTTATTGGCTTAAAATTTATTAAAAATTATCAATTTTAGTGGGTCTCACTTGTAAATCAAGAGAGAATAATTAAATGAAAAGTGAGACTCACAAAAAATAGTATCGAAAAGAGATGTGAGATAGAAAGTCACAAATATTCCTTCTATGTCAATAATATTAAATACCTATGTTATCACACTCGTTCAGATCTAATTTACTATGGATGATATATGGATAAAAATTATACATAGATAAATATTTTTTTTATTGGTTTCAAACTTAATTTCATTTTTTTTTATCTCCATTAACCTTTAATGTTGTCATTGTACAATGTCAGGAGTAAAACACTACATAGTAATAGATATTAATTTCACATAGAGATTAAAATGTAATATTGGTTTAATTGGGAATTAGAATGAAATGTTAATTTCATATGAAAATTAAATATATAAAACTAGTTTGATGATTCATATATCATGTTAAATTTTTATTGCACATATTAATATTCAATTAACGTATTTTATTAGCCCCAAATAATATAGAAAAAAGTACAATATTATTTTTGTATAGAGTCCAAAAGTTAGTGTTTTTTTTTTTTTTTTAATTTTACATTTTCATTTCATCACAAATCACTTATTGATATGATTTTTAGGGTAGTTATCAACAAACTTATCATACATGATATATATAATGGGTGATTGAATTAACGGTGTAAAACTACTTTATATTGTTAGTACATGGCTTATTTATTTTATTTTATTTTTTCAAGAAAAAGAAAAAGAAAGGTATATAATGAGTAAATAGAAAATAGGGAAAAAGAAAGAGTTGAATTCCCAATCGGAGAGGAAGGAAAGGCAAAGGGTGTGGGAGGGAGCATAAAATAAAAGCAATGGGCGTTACAAAGCGGTTTGTCATTCTTCTTGAGCTGAGAGTTGAGAATTGAGACTTGAGAGTGAGTGATTGACATTAAGATTTCAATTTGTTTGATCTTCAACTCCAACTCCAACTCCAACTCCATGGCTCCCGCGATGAGGATCGTTTTCGGTCTTCTCACATTTGTCACCGTCGGAATGATTATAGGTAGCGTAGGTCATATCCCATTTATTATGATTATGATCTATTCTCTTTTATTCTATTGCAATTCACCCACTTCTTCACAACACCAATTTCTATAGTATGGAATGGATCATGATTCATGGCCCTCGCTCCACTCACCGCACCGCACAACCACCTCATCCACTATTTCCAATTCCTGCACTAACTAAATATATCAGAAGCACCAACATTCACATTACTTTTCATTACAGGTGCTCTCTCTCAATTGGCTATCATACGAAGATTGGAAGACTCATATGGTATTAATATTCTACCCTTTTTCTTAGCTTAAATGTTTCATTATTATTCTTATGCTCTGTTAGCCTAACTGCTCCATGTAGGCACCGATTCTTTGCCTTTTAGAAGATTGCGTGGGCTCGACACTGATGGTTACCTTCAATTGCCAAGAGGTCAGTATTATTTTATTTTTTTTCTAATCTCATTCTGTGCCTATTTTCATCTCTTTAGAGTGCTATATTTAATTCTATATGTTTCCACCATGTGCAATGGTTTACCTAAAAAAATAAAATAAAATGTACTGTTTGACTGAATTTCAAACTTTTCATTTCCGTGTCTTCTAGATATTGTATTTGTTTTTTTTAACTTTTTGTGAAACAAAATTTTCTTCGTCATTAGTTATTCCATTAGTGTATTTTTTTAACTTATTTTTAAATTTGTTAATAACATGCAATTTTCATGATTGGAACTTCTTTTTCAACCATTTCTTCTGATTTTCAGGTATTCCTTTCTGGAATAATGACAAGGAAGCAGAAATCTTACGCCTTGGATATGTATGTCTGTTGTCCCCCTTTTTTCTGCTAAACTTTTATATTTACATGTTTTCTCAGTCTCACCCTCTTTGATAGAATCACAAACCTCCATTTTAAAATAAAACGAGCAAAATACTATTGCTTATACTTTGGTAATTGGTGTAAAAGTATAAAATTTGAATGCCTCATCAGAAAGAAATAAACCTGATTAAAGTTCTCTTCTCCGTTCAACTAAATGCATGGTTGAAGAATACTTGATTGCGCTCTGAGTGACCAATATCTCTGTTATGATGCATGATTTCTATGTCTTATTATTTGAGCTTTAAAGCCTTGATTTCATTCTGTGTGTTCCAGCTTGCATTGGACTCATTTAACCATTGTCTGAATAACTAGTTAATTTTCTTTTTTCAGTGAAAAAATTGTATGCTATCCTCATTTTTCGGAGAAAAGAATTGATTTGTATGTTGAAATTTTGATTAATATTCCTGTCTGATCCTCAATTGTAGGTCAAACCTGAAGTGCTTAGCTGGTCTCCACGAATTATTTTACTTCATAACTTCCTGAGCATGGAGGTATGACCTCCCTTCTAAATGCTGATTTTTCATTATTAAAATGTTTCTTGAACTCATTTATTTATGTAGGTTCAACGTTATGGACTCTAGTACACATTCCCTCTTTTAGTAAAAAAAAGGGCTCAAGTTTATGTTTTTTGATCACATATATTCATGATGCTGCATGGAAAAGTATTACATTCTTTATCTCCTAATTTTGTTTGTATAACTTTAAATGGCTAACTACATAAGTTTGAATGTTCACAGATTTGTTGTTATTTATTTCTAATTCTAGTTATGAACGGCAAAAGGGAAAAAAGGTTGTTATTTGAGGCATTTGGAATTATGAATGAGATTCATGCGTTTTCTTATTAAAATTCAGATGTGGGGACCGAAGATAACATAACCTAATATTAGATGGCTTCAAGATGAAATTGTGAAAATAAAATCCAGTGTTGTCTCTGCAGAACACAATCATTCTAAATTTCTTTCTAGTTTGATGGTTGTATTGTTGGCATCTCGTATATTAAGCCAGGAATGTTTGTCAATAATAAGAAAACAAAGGGAAACATTCACTCTTAAAACCCAGAATCCCTGAATTACAATTTACAACCATATTATGGTAAACCTTTGTTAATTCTAACATACCTATTAATTTGGTTGTAAAGTTAAGGTATAAATCTAATAGTTACATCATTCTGTAATTGTCATTACATTCTGTGCTGTTATTTATGGGAAAACTAGAAACTGCATGTTTGGACTCTGTATGTGTGTGTCGATATATATAAGGTTGTAAACTACTGGATTTAAGGCTGTTCAGCATAAAAAAAAGACACTACCAAGCATCCACTATTTCCATCTTGGACCTTTTCCACTTAATTGCATATTCTTCAATTTCTCTAGGCAAAGTACCATTTAGTGGATCTATTTTGGTGCTTCATCAGTGAAGATTGAAGAGTCAATTAAAATTTCCTAACAATTATTTGAAGGCAGAAATTTCCTCATGAGTTACCAACATGTGTTGGTCTGAGTGGAAGGTGCTCAAATTCCTTAAGTGTGTGGTCTTGGGTTTGATTCTGAGATTTGTGTGCATGGAAAAATTCTATTGGGAAGGTTCTTTGCTTTAGTTCTTGACCATGCCTTGGGAGATTAGTCTCTCACCTACTGAGTGGGAGGATACTGTGGGAAATCAAAAAAAGAAGTTTCCTCGTGAATTGCTAGGCTGCTAGATCTAAAGTGTGATATGCTTGTTAGCCACAATTATTTGAAGGCAAATATTTCCTCATGAGGTACCAATATGTGTTGGTCTGAGCGGAAGGTGCTCAAATCCCTTAAGTGTGTGGTCTTGGGTTTGATTCTGAGATTCGTGTGCATGGAAAAATTCTATGGGAGGGTTCTCTGCTTTAGTTCTTGACCATGCCTTGGGAGATTAGTCTCTCACCTACTGAGTGGGAGGATACTGTGGGAAATTGTTAGACTCAAGAAATTGTACACACAAATAGGATACTTTTATTGATAACAATTCTGGGTAGAACCAGAATTACAACACAATCCCACAAACACAGGCCTAAGCCCTAACAGAGACCTCTTCTCTCTCAAACAAACAAGCAAATTCCTACCCAGACCCACCCACAACTGCCAGACATACATATCTCAGTAAAACACACCCAACTGCCTAATAAAATAACTACCTAATAATGTCAAACAATAACTGCACTCTTCTGACACTAAACAATAACGGATACATGTAGAAAATAACTGTCTACTGTCACATATAAAAATATAACTGCCTCATAGATAAATTATAATTGCCTTCTATTTTTTCTGACATAAACCTTCAAAGACCTATCAGAATTTAGCCTATCAATGCCTCCCGGTACTGAAGCAACCTTGTCCTCAAGGTTAAAATACGGAAATTGTCCCTGGATAATATCCTTATCCTCCCAAGTTGCCTCTGCTATGTGTTGAGACGCCCACTTAATAAGAACCTGTTGAACTTGCTGGCCATTTCGGATAATACTTCTAGAGTTGAGAACTTCCTCTGGTTCGGTGGTTGGTCCATCTAGCTCTAAATTAGTAGGTAAGGTAGGATGAACAGGGTGCTCTCCCACAACCTTTTTGAGCAATGAAACATGAAACACAGGATGAATTTTGGAACCTTCAGGTAGCTGTAACTTATAGGCTACTGCACCTACTTTCTTCAATATCTGAAAAGGCCCATAGTATCGAGCAGAGAGCTTAGGACAAACCCTCCTAGCCACTGACCTTTGACGATGTGGTCGCAATTTTAAATATACCCAATCTCCTTCCTCAAAAGACACATCCCTCATATGTTTATTGGCTAATTGTGTCATGCGGTTTTGGGCACGCTGTAAATGATAAGTAAGTTGTTTAATAGCTTCATCACGGTCTTTTAAGTCATTAGCCACTGCTTCCACCAAAGTCTCCCCAGGTAAGTAGCGCAATAATGTAGGGGGTTTTCTACCATACACCAACTCAAAAGGAGTGCACCCAGTAGAGCATTGGTATGTAGTATTATACCAATATTCTGCCCAATGTAACCAATAAGCCCATTGCTTAGGTTCCTCACAAGAAAAACAGCGTAAATAAGTCTCCAATCCCCTATTCAGTACCTCCGTTTGTCCATCTGTTTCAGGGTGATAAGCAGAACTCATACGCAGAGCTGTACCTTGTAGCTTAAAAAACTCTTGGCAAAATTTGCTAATGAAGGTGGGATCTCTGTCACTCACTATCGAACTGGGCACCCCATGCAATTTCACCACCTCTCTAGCAAACAAATCAGCCACGGTTTGTGCAGTAAAAGGGTGTTTCAGCAGTAGAAAATGGGCATATTTTGACAAGTTGTCAACTATAACTAATATAGCATCAAATCCCTTTGATCTAGGTAGACCCGTGATAAAATCCATGCTAATGTCTTCCTAAATGGCCTTGGGAATGGGCAAGGATTGTAGTAATCCAGCAGGAGCCATTGCTTGGTACTTTTGTTGCTGACAAACAGTACAAGCAGCCACATACTTAGTTACTGCTGTCATCATCCTCGGCCAATACAAGTTAGCTGCTAGCTTTATATAAGTCCTGTATGTACCAGAATGTCCTCCAACTGGTGTAGCATGAAATTCTTTTAACAACACAGGAATCCAAAAGGATGTGGAGGGTATAACCAACCTACCCTTGTAGAATAACCGTCCATGCTCTAATGTATAGCCAAGATAAGCATTGAGATCCTTTTGGAGGGCAGCAATAATATTACTCAAAGACGGATCAGCTTGGACCTCTTGTTCTAATTTTTCTGGATCTAACCATATAGGTCTTGTTAAAGCTAAGAATGTCCCATCCTCCACCATTCTAGATAAAGCATCAGCAGCTCTGTTTTCTTTCCCAGGCTTATAAATAATGTCAAACTAGTACCCCAACAGTTTTGCTATCCAATCTTGTTGGTTTTGAGTGGTCACCCTTTGTTCCAACAAGTGATCTGTATATACTAAAAATTGTCTCCCTAACAAATATGGGCGCCAATGTTGAATAGATAACACAAGGGCCATCATCTCCTTCTCATAAGTGGATTTCAGCAAGGTTTGAGCAGATAATGCCTTGCTGAAATATGCAATTGGCCTACCCTCTTGCATAAGAACTGCACCGATACCACAACCTGAAGCATCACACTCTATTGCAAAAGTCTAACTGAAATCTGGCAATTGTAATACTGTGGCAGTGACCATTTTGTGTTTTAGTGCCTCAAATGCCTTGGTAGCTTCCTCAGTCCACAAAAAAGTTCCTTTCTTCAATAATTGGTGAGTGGTCTAGCTATCTTCCCATAATCTTTCACAAATTTCCTATAATATCCAGTCAGCCCCAAAAAACCCCTAACTTCTTTTACTGATTTAGGAATAGGCCATTTAATAACACTCTTGATCTTCTCTTGATCCACCGCAACCCCTTCAAAAGAAATAATGTGACCCAAGTATCTCACTGAGATTTTTCCAAAACTACACTTCTTCTTGTTAGCAAACAGAAGTTGTTGTTTTAGAATATCCAATACCATCTTTACATGTAATAAATGATCTTGCCAACATCGACTGTAAATAAGAATATCATTAAAGAAAACTAAGACAAACCTTCTCAAATATGGCTTGAATATTGCATTCATGATGGCTTGGAAAGTTGCAGGGGCATTAGTCAAGCCAAAAGGCATGACTAAGAACTCATAGTGCCCATGATGAGTTCTAAATGCTGTCTTGGGAATGTCTTCTACTCTCATCCTAATTTGATGGTATCCTGATCTCAAATCTATTTTAGAGAAATAACAAGCTCCATGCAATTCATCTATCAACTCTTCAATTATTGGAATTGGATATTTGTTAGGTATAGTGGCCTTGTTAAGAGCACGATAATCCACATAAAATCTCCAACTCCCATCCTTCTTCTTAACCAATAAGACTGGACTAGAATAAGGGCTAGTGCTAGGCTGAACGATACCTGCTTGTAGCATAGAATCTACTAATCTCTCAATTTCATTCTTTTGGCAATGGGCATATCTGTATGGCCTCACATTAATAGGACCAGTACCTGGTAACAATGGAATTGTATGGTCTCTTTCACGGTTAGGAGGCAGGCCCTGTGGAACCTGAAAAATATCATCAAATGATTGTAACAATTCTGCCATTTGCTGCTCCTGTTGTGCACATAATTCCAGTTCAGCTAACACCCCTATTTTTGGTCCAAAATCTAACTCTGGTTGCAATATTTTTGTCCCATCTGAGTCTCCTTTATTTTCAACAAACACCATCCCCATAAACATTACCTCATTCTCTTTAAACAAGGATTTTAATGAAGCCTGTGATTTGCACAAAGAGGGATCTCCTTGCAACTTCATTTTCTTCCCATTTTGCTCAAAAGACATGCATAAAGTTCTCCAATTCACCTTTACCTCTCCCAAAGTCTCCAGCCAAGATATCCCAAGAATTACATCCACTCCACCCAAATTAAATAAATGGAAGTCAGCCACAATAGGAACGCCATTTACCATTAATTCCAATTGCTTACACATGCCCGAACACATAACTTGGTGTCCATCACCCAATTTGACCACAAAAACTCCTGTATCTATAATGGGTAACCCCAATTTATGAACAATACTCTGAGAAATAAAGTTGTGACTTGCTCCACTATCCACCATTACCATCACTGAATTATCAGCCACAACTCCAATCATCTTCATGGTCTTGGGTCTAGAAAATCCATTCAAGGAGAAAAAAGGCAAGTTCAACATATTACACTCAGTTGCAGGCCCTTGTTGGTCATTATTTGAACTTGATTCCACCAATTCAGCCCCATCAAATTCTGCTTCATTTCCCCCATCATCATCTTCTCCCAAAATTAACACCCTCAGTTTTCTCTCGGGACACCTATGGAGTGGCCCAAATTGTTGGCCACATTGAAAACAGCGTCCTTCTTCTCTCCTCCTAACATACTCTTTGTAAGGTAGGTGTTGTGTCCCCCTATTCCTAAACTGTGAATTTGTTGCATTGCTAGCCGTAGAGCTTGTACCAGGAATAGAGGAATTGCTGCCATTTTTAAGATGGTTGGGTCGTGGATCCTGGCTACGGTTAACACCCAAACTGAGTGGGTTATTTCCAGAAATTGATGATCGGCCTAACCCCACACTCTCATGCCCAAAACTTGGCCTTTGAAACTGCACATAAATTGTCTCTTTGCCTGCACCTCTCCTCATTCCAGAAACAGGCCCTTTTGAATTGTTCTTTGAAACAAACCCCATGCTTTCTTCATAAATTTCATTCTCAACTCTCGTAGCCAAATGAATTGCCCTGGTTACAGTTTGAGGGTCATGAGTCCTCACCTTTCTTCTAATCACACCATTCAAACCATTCATAAAAAATCCCAAAGCCAACTCCTCCGGTACTTTGTCTATTTGTGCCAATAACATTTCAAATTGTTGCACAAATTCCTCCACCCAACTTGTCTGCCTTAATCCTGCTAGTTGTTCATAAGGATTTTCAGTTCCACCAGTAGAAAATCTCTTCAATAATTCATCCTTAAAACCTTCCCAAGTCATAAATGGTTGTCTCTTTTTCAAATACCTGAACCAATGAACAACAACTCCTTCCATATAGATGAAGGCTAGAGAAACCTTCACCTCTGGCTTAGTACTTTGGATCTCAAAAAACTTCTCAGCCTTAGCAATCCACCCGATAGGGTCACTTCCATCAAAGTTGGGTAGTTCAACTTTCTGAAGAGCCTTTTTAAACTCCATTGAACCCTCATCTTCAAAGTTCGAAGAATGAACACCGTAATGCCCATGATCGTGTGGTGGAGTAGTTCTAATATGGTTAGAACTTCCTGCAAAGTAATCTCCATTGACTGTCTCTTTTTGCTTAGCTTAGCCAAATCCTTCAATAATGGTAGAATGGTATCCAAACTGTCAAGCTTTTCTCTCATTTCTCCAAAATCTCTGTGGATGTCCTGTATGGCACTCCCCATTTTTTGCATCTCTTTCTCGTGGTGAGAATTAGATCGCTGCATCTCAACATTCATCTCTTCCACATGCTTCTCCAACCCTTCCACTCTTGAGTCCATCCTCGTCAAAGGCATCCGGCAGGTCGGACCAAATTGTTAGACTTAAGAAATTGTACACACAAATAGGATACTTTTATTGATAACAATTCTGGGTAGAACCAGAATTACAACACAATCCCACAAACACAGGCCTAAGCCCTAATAGAGACATCTTCTCTCTCAAACAAACAAGCAAATTCCTACCCAGACCCACCCACAATTTCCAGACATACATATCTCAGTAAAACACACCCAACTGCCTAATAAAATAACTGCCTAATAATGTCAAACAATAACTACACTCTTCTGACACTAAACAATAACTGATACATGTAGAAAATAACTGTCTACTGTCACATATAAAAATATAACTGCCTCATACATAAATTATAACTGCCTTCTATTTTTTCTGACATAAACCTTCAAAGACCTATCAAAATTTGGCCTATCAGAAATCAAAAAAAGAAGTTTCCTCGTGAATTGCTAGGCTGCTAGATCTAAAGTGTGATATGCTTGTTAGCCACAATTATTTGAAGGCAGAAATTTCCTCACGAGGTACCAACATGCGTTGGTCTGAGCGGAAGGTGCTCAAATCCCTTAAGTGTGTGGTCTTGGGTTTGATTCTGAGATTCGTGTGCATGGAAAAATCCTATGGGAGGGTTCTCTGCTTTAGTTTTTGACCATGCCCTGGGAGATTAGTCTCTCACCTACTGAGTGGGAGGATACTGTGGGAAATCAAAAAAAGAAGTTTCCTCGTGAATTGCTAGGCTGCTAGATCTAAAGTGTGATATGCTTGTTAGCCACATATAAGATCTTCCTATCCAATTAAAGTGGATCAAACATCAAATGCTTCACCTGGGCAATTAATAGTA
Source organism: Pueraria montana var. lobata (assembly GCA_026413185.1). NCBI lineage: Eukaryota > Viridiplantae > Streptophyta > Magnoliopsida > Fabales > Fabaceae > Pueraria > Pueraria montana. Next base: position 96,514,589 of record CM048647.1, on the reverse strand, counting down.
ATTTAAAATAATTCATCGCTGAATAAAAACTTTGCTGATGATGGTCATATGTGTTTTGTTTTGTGTATTAAAATTATTTTTTCTTTACAGGAATGTGATTATCTCAGGGCTTTAGCTCTCCCTCGCCTGCAAATTTCAACTGTGGTGGATACAAAAACTGGAACGGTAAATTTGACCATTTTCTTTTCTTTTGAAATTTCACTTTATTGATCATAATCATCAATACACGCTAGGTGATGAGGTCGGGTTTGAGTTTCATTTTGCTCAAGTGAAGAATAAAAGAAGTTTTTGTTGATTTCACACCATGGCCAAATAGGTTTTACATAGAATTTTTTTCCCTAATTTTTCTTTTTTGCTCTGCTTTCCAATTATACCATTTTTTTCGGTTGTCTGTGACAGCAATTTTATGTGTTTACATATAAAACACACTTAAAAGAATTTGGCAAAACACCTTGAAGAAATAAAAGAAATGCTATTAAGATTAAAAGAAGCTTTTGTTGATTTCACACAATGGTCAAATAGGCTTGTAGGTCTGGTACTATATCATTCTTAGAATACAACAATAACAACAACAAAGCCTTATCCCACTAGGTATATCATCCTTAGAATATGGTTTAATATTCTATATGTATGACCATTGTTAAGCAACAGTGCTTTTTACTGTCAGAATTATGAAAAGGGAAAAATTGGATGAGGAGTTAAACTTGTCAAAACTAAAGTTATTAATTGAACTTTGGTTTTGAAAAAAAAAAAAAAAAAATTCCAACAAGTGCTTCTATTGTGCAAAAATGGCAAATTTGTGCTGCTAAACAGTTCTGGTCGTGAGCCAACCATGAAAAATACTAAGAATTGCTTTAGCCTCTTCCAAATGGCCAAACAACTACTTTCAGATGCTTCTATCACTACATAATCAGATTAAGAAAAGGAAATCCATATCAAAACAGATGTGGACATATAGTGCAGTAGTAGGATATGGGGTCATTGGCATCTATGAACATGTATTTCTTCATGAAATGTGATATTTCTATCTTGTACAGGGAATCAAGAGTGATGTCCGGACTAGCTCTGGTATGTTTTTGAGTCCTCAAGAGAGAAAATATCCTATGGTACAAGTAAGTTGATAGGCTCAAGTAACTATTATACTTCTACTCCTATCAATCTACCATTAAAGCTACAAGAAAAGCTACAGAGAGTATAAAATAAACTTGATATTTCTCATTGATTGATTCCTCAATAGAGTGCAAACCTTACATTAAATAATAACCCTAATGGATGACAACCATACATGTGTCATCATCTAGTATTTTAGGAAATTAAAATAAAACTAATATTAAAAGGATAATATCTAAGTCATATAATATTTAAATCACCTAATTGGGCCTTTTCAGGCCCATCCTATCATAAGTTAACAATTTTACTTTCCCCTCAAGTCTTTTACTTAGTCATTAAATCAGTGTGAAAAACATGGACTGCACCATCTGGTATAACCATTAAATTGAAACAGTTTTCTGTTGTCTGATACACTGTACACACTAAAAATACTTTTTGCATGGAACTAGCTGGTTCAATAAGAATCCATGTTGGGTGGTTATTAGTGATCACTGACCAGTTTGGTTTTTGAAAGTTGAAACATTGTGCCTCCCCTATGGTCCTTTTAGGGATTAGTGATTCACACTTTGGTTTTGGTTACATCACAATCATCAAGAGTTATTTTGCTCCCTAGATTCATAAATCTGATCATCAAAAAATTGGAAACGTTACCACTGTTTAAATTAAGAGTGGGCATGGTTTGGTTCCCTATGAAAAACTGAACCAAACCAAACCACTAATATGATGCAGTTTCCTGAACTGAACTGGTATGGATTTCAGTGAATCAGTTCAGAACGAGTTTGGATTCCAGTGAACTGGTTCAGATTCAGTTTTAAACATATGAACTGGTTTAGTATTTAGTTCTTGAGAACCTGCAAGTGCCAAGCATGAAGCTCCACCAGTTAATCGTAATAAATTTGATCTCTGTATGTGTATAATATTATTTACTCTGTTTTTCATCATTATATAAAACTTTTGGATTCCTTGAAAACCTTAAATTTAATTTTTTTATACAAATCCATATTTTATTGAATAACATTAATTGTACAGTTTGATAAAATATGTTCACCTTGCTCAACTAGGCAATTGAAAAAAGAATTTCTGTCTATTCTCAAATACCAATTGAAAATGGAGAGCTTATGCAAGTCCTGAGGTGAGAATATGACTTATTTTTTCACGCTATGTCTGAACATGATGGGTTTTGCTAGTATCAAGGCTAACATCTGCAGCAGCACAGGTACGAGAAGAATCAATATTACAAACCCCATCATGACTATTTTTCTGATACTGTAAGTTGTATTTTTCTTTGTTAATTTTCCAATTATAGCCAACATAAGAATTTCCTTGAAGTGGCTTCAATGAAACCCTATCTGCAACACTTTGTGCCTTTCTTTTTCGAGACAGTTCAACTTGAAGCGTGGTGGGCAGCGAATAGCCACAATGCTTATGTATTTAAGTGACAATATTGAAGGAGGAGAAACACATTTCCCATTGGTAAGCTTCTTGTTTTCTGAAATTTGTCATTTAACTTATTTCGGTAGTTGCTGTATACATATGAAGTAGCATATGAATGAATAACCTGACTCTAGAGCAAATATTAGGTGCCAAGCTGATGCTGGATTTGTGTCTGGACCATAAGTTTAGGTTCTAACTGAGAGAAGAGAGTGTTTTATCTTGTTGACTAACAAAATACATGGGTCTTTTGTTTTTTCACTTCCTCTGTTTAGTTCCTAGAACTATCAAAATATTGTGTTGTATCTTGTATATGTCCCCCAGCTTTGTATCTTGTATATGCCCGTGATTATGTTTACTGGTTAAACTAGTTATGTCAATCTTAAGCCTTGTATTGATTCTATTTGGATAATTGGATTTTACCTTTACCATGAGAAATATGCTCAATTTGTAACATGCTAGTATTAGCTATCTATTCTGTGGTATGTGCTAGCCTGTTCTATCTGTCATTCTAGTTGGACTTTTTGACCGTACTGATGCTGCTGTTAATAATATACAATATGATTCAGGCTGGTTCAGGTGAATGTAGCTGTGGTGGGAAACTTGTCAAAGGGCTATCTGTGAAACCAATTAAAGGAAATGCAGTGCTTTTCTGGAGTATGGTTAGTGTAATTAATTTGCTTATTATGGACATTATCCATGGACACCTAACGGTTAAAAGGACAAAGTAAGACAATTATTTACAAAATAAGGCTTAAATAATTCTAATTTCTTGGAGTTATCAATTTCATTATCAACAGGCAAACTAATCCCTTACAAATAAAATAAAATACAGGCTCATCTCATATTAATATGGAACTTAAAATCTGCTGAAATGACTTATTTCTCAAATCACAGTATGGGAATTTGTTTGAAATGAAATCATTCTTAGATCAAGAGAGCCTTTTTAACAGCTGCCTGCTTTATCTTCTCACTTTTCTATTGTATTCACATGATGTTATTAGTATCATCAATTGCAATTTCATATCCTGCCTTTTTCTGTATCACCGTTCTTTTTTTTAGGTCTTAGGCCATCTCTGTCCCATAATCTCACCTTTTTACTTTTTATACGTGTTTGGATTAAAGTTTGCAGACATAAGTTTGAATCAAAAGTATGTTGTAAACTTAAGTTTAATAAAAATGAATTTACTATAATGTGATTTATGTTTGAATTTTTTTTGTTCAAAAGCATATTGATAAAATGAATTTTGTTTAGATAATACTAATCAAAAGTACTTTTACTTTATGTTTCTATTGTAAATATACAAATAAAAAATACCAACCATTTCATCTTGTTAAGAACCGGTGCTACATAGGAAGAATCTGTTTTAGAATCACAGATGGAGATGCCCTTATGGGGTTCCCCCCCCCACCATTTTATGTTTCAATTTATATTCATCAGGCTTTAGCTGGTTTAGCAATAGGGCATCCCTACTATTCTTGTGAATGGTCAGAATATTGAATCATGGAGAGTCTGTAAATGTTTGTGCTGTGGATTTTTAAACGAACATTTACGATGGAAAATTTGCCTACTTGATCTTGTCAGGGACTGGATGGACAGTCAGATCCGAATAGTGTGCATGGAGGATGTGAGGTAATCTCTGGGGAGAAGTGGTCAGCTACTAAGTGGATGAGGCAGACGACTCACACTTGATTTTTTAGCTGTCACCATCTCGTGCGGTGTGACTCAAGAAAAAAAAAAACCACTAATTGGATTTCGCCCCGTTATATTTGTCCTTATAAAAAAATAGCTATTAAGATTAGTTATAAGTTATTAATATTGATATTGATATTATAAACATTTGATAGTGTTAACCTTCTATCAATAAACTACAGCATAATCTGATATTATTAGATGCTCCAGTATGGTTTTATCTATACCATTGGTTGCGAAAGATATACCCTTCATTTATTCAAGTTTCTGTTAAATCTCTAGACATTTTGTCGTGATAACGTTAAGATTTCAACTGATTGAGTTAAAGAAATATTGACTTGAAAGTCCATGAACTATGACTGACTACGTTACAATCAGTGGACTGGTATAGCCCCGCATCGCGGATCAAATGTTATTTTATAGGCTTTTGTTCTATAAATAAATTCGAAATTGTGAATATTTATTTTATTTCAATGTAGTTTTGACTAGAAAAACTCATGTTAACCAAGTTCAGGTTTTCCTATTTTGCAAAAGGCAAAAGCAAAGGCAGGTGCAGGTTTAGGGATAGGGATTTAACCACACAATACCGAACCTAATTAGCAGCAGTCAAAATTGGGCACGTACGCACAAATTAGCGTTAATAGTTTATTTTCACACTCATTTCTTATAATTATATAAAATTTTAAATTATTATAGTTAAATAATTAAAGAAAATTAAAATTACACTTTTTACTAAATTTAATTTAATCCTTAAATTTTCTATTTCAATATAATATTCGAATGTTAATGTATGACTTATTTAAAATCTATCAGTAAATTAAATGTTGAAAAAAGTAGGACAAATTCAAAACAGTTATTAATAACACTATAGAAGTTAAACGAACCTGTAATGAAAATACATATTAAAAAAACGTGATTTGTATATTAAACATCATTCTCTGGAGTGTACGTAATTCATGTCACCCTTTCATGGTCAAAGGCAAAAGAAATTGTGATAAAATAATTAACTTTAAGATAACAAAGATGTCATTTGAAGATAAATGGAATAATAAACTTTAAGAATACATGCCTAAATCAAAACATGGACGATTAGCGTCGTATATTATGTATGTCCTTGTTTATGTTTGCCCTTTAAACGAACAGCCAGCTGGTAACCATAGAGACAAATACGCAGATGACCCTGAATCATGGGTTGATAGAAATAATTCTTGAACAGGTCCCAGAATTCATCTCTGCCAATCAGTAATGTTAGTAAGGCTAGCTTCACCAAAAATGTGATTTCAATATAACCATCATTAATTAGAAGAGAATGATGACGTTGTTTTAAGTTAAGTTAAAAACGGAACATATATTATTAGATAGAAGCAAAGAACAAACCTGACTTGTGGAAGGGTCAACAACGAATAGCCCTTTACATCAGGATGCATATCAACCACAAGTACTTGCAATCTTGAAAGGTCTAACGCCTCAGCATCAATTAGCTTCTTTATCCTGAAATTGATATACAACAATTATTACATGACAATCAAGTTACCAAAGAAACAAAAGGTATATTTTTCTTTAGTGAAAGACCAACCTGCTTGGTGTGCCGCTAGCAATGTTAACACGGTTTTTTAACAAAGAAATCTGCATTAATCATAAAGCAGGTTGTTAATCATATGAAGAACAAGCATATTTATTTAAATATGCAGAAGCAAATTCAAAATTCTTTTTCAGGGTTCGAGGAAAAAAGGAATTGAAACTTTAGAATCACAGCTTATGGAAATTAAAGTTGCTTGATTGGATAATATCCTGAAATTGTTAATCAGAACTTGTTTTCTGAAAGTAAAAACATGTGAGGTGTTATGCCTAGGAGTGTGTTTTGGCTCTGCTACGAGAATTATAATCCTCTCCATGTTTTGATTCCCTTTCCATCAAGCTTGAATTCCTAATGTTAAGAAATGAAAGGAACTTTGCTTTGCTTTGTTAAGATGGGCTGTACCTGTTCCTCAACCTTCATATGCTTTGAGAATAACTTCGCAGCATGACATTGTTTAGTCATAGAGCGAAAGCCCCTGCACCACAAAATTAGGGTTTTGGTTAAACAAATAAATACAATAGTTTAGGGTTTAGGGTTTAGAGAGAACCTTAAGAGATGTATGCATCTTAAAGCAGATGAAGTTACAATAACAACTGCGGGGCTTCCAGCATTAACTTTTCCCTCTATAAGCTTCCCTTCGCAGAGTACCTCTTTCCATGACGCGCCAAACGCTGCCTTAATACTTTTCCCCAATATTGTGACGTCTGAGTCTGCGTCTTCTGATACCTCCAAAATACACTTATCTTTGAGGGATTCCAACTCAAGCGAAGAAAGCTCAAGACCCATCGCCGACTGAAAGAAACGCAACTGCTCTGACGATGACGATTCATTCTTTGACGCCTCTTCTTCGCTTCTTTGCTTCTTCTTTTTCCTTCTAACATCACTATTTGCTTTCCGCTTTGTCTTCTCAATCGCCATTCTTCTTCACTCCTCTCGCTCTTCACTCTTGCCCTTACAAACTACATACTACATACCACCTTCCTTGGGCCTACCCCAAGCCCATTCCCATACGCTTAATACAAAATCCTATCGCCCTTTCATTTTCACACGCTCCTTTTCTTATCTTTCCACCCCCAATTTTTTTTTTATTTTAATAAAAATTCTTATTCTACTCCTCATCACTCACTCCCTCACCATCTCTCCTTCATGACACCCCCTTTTCTTCACCTCTCTTCTCTTTGTCTATCTCTTTATTTTTTTTTTTATTTTTTTTACATAACACCCGCTTGTGCCCCTTGTTTGGTTCTTCTTGGTCTCATTTTGTCATTGAACTCTCCTCTCCACCATGCTCTACTGAGTGTTCTTCCATTTAGAATTTAAAAGACTATTTTAGGATAAAAAAGTCATGTAAATTTTAAAAGAATATGTAGGGATGTAATGACTTATAATTTTTTTTTAAAAGATTTTTATAATCAAGATTTTGTAACTTGAATTTTAATGGATTATATCATAAGAATTTACAAGATTTGAAAAGACCTTATAAATTTATAAGCTTTAAAAGGACCCCATGAATTTCTAACAAACATTCAAAGTTACAAAAATCAATGAAAAAGATAGCCAAAAAAAAATGATAAGGTTTGGATGAAAAAAGTAAAACCCATACAATTTGTTTCAATCTTTTAGTAGTTAATTTTATTAGATAACAAAAAATGAAAAAAATAGTGATTCACATCAATGTAATTGTATTAACAAAATTGCAATAAGACAATATAGAAATAATTCACAATACACACCTTATAAAGTCATGCGTTTTGATCGAGCACAAAAAAAGGCCAAGTATCTAAAGATCTTTTTGGTGACAGACACAATGAATTCGTCCAAACGAGTTGATTATAGACAACAAAAAAAAAAAAGTAGAAAGGTCTTTTACTCAGTGAGTAACAATATAGGATAGGAAGAAAAAAAATTTACCAAATACTGTGCCGTCTTTAGAGAAAACTGGATTAATTCTTCCCTCCCAACTCATGGATGGAAACAATATTTAAAGGCACACATATGTCAATCCCTAATACTGTGGAAGCACGGATCTTGAGGCATTTGGCCTATAATCCTTACAACAGAATGGAAAAAGCAAAAATAGAATGCATAATAAGGGAATCCTAGGAATTATTTGATGCTGAATTATGGCCACTTGGTCCATTCTCTGGTGTCAACCACGTATCAGGGTGGTTACACATTAATTAGTTAATTGATTGGAAGAGGGTCTATAAGTAGCAACTTGATTCTGTTCTCTGTGGTATAGTCAGGCCTTCCAAGTCCGTCTCCATATTGGTATGTGCAATGGGAAACCCGAGCCATGTTAATAGCTATTTCCATAAAAGCTTTTGGGAGTGTAGAATCCGAAGCTCGCTCTCGATTCATCTTCTTCCACTCTACATCGATCAAATTTCTTAACTCCTCACGTGCTTGCTCCTCAGAATTGCCTTTCTCATGCATGTAGGACGTGATTGAATTTGTTGTTTCACCCCTCTCTAACTCAGCCTGCAGTAACAGCCATGTAATATATGTTCAATGGTACGTCTAGCAAGTTGAGTTAGTCATGAATTACGTACTGTAGAGGTAGCTAGGTCATTGCAAAGCCTGAAAATGGTGCACGTGGAGCGCACAAGGCCATGGAAGTTAGTTAAAGAATGAAGATCTTGGTCTGAGATGTCTTGATGTTGGCACACTGAGAAGTAGGAAGGAGCAAGCAAAGCCACGCCGGAGGAGGACACCGATGCATTTTCTAGGTACTTACTGAACGTCGGAATGATTTTATTGCTTGACCATTTTGCTTCTTGGAGGAATGCTTTGCACAATTCACGCCACTGTACGTCACCATCCATATATTTATTAATTAATTGTGTTGACATAAATAAATTTACCAAGGAGATAATTAAGTACGTACAGATTTTGTCAAATAGGAAAGATTGTTATGTCCCTTCTCTTTAAGGATGCTATAAGCCGTGTCATTGACGGTGTTATAGAGGGCTAAGAAGCACAACTTCATATAGTCTGGAAGTGTGTTTATGGCATTCACGTCCCATCTGTAAGTACGTTATTAATATTAACCAATAAATTTATCAATTCGATATTAGAGACTGAAATCTAATACGATCGAACCTCTCAACAGCATCGGTGAAGAGTTGTAGCTCGTCCAAAGTACCATAGACATCGTATACATCATCGATGATGGTGACTAGTCCAAACATTTTAGTGATAGCTTTACGACATTCACTGAATTGAGGATGAGGTGCCATTCCCAACGCCCAGAAATATACCTCCATTAATCTATCTCGGACAAACTCCAACTTGCTTGCCAGCCCCATCTCATTCCACCATCTAACATTACAATAATTAATTAATTAGTCAATTAAGCTATATATATATATCTCGTACATCAATTATTAGAAATCCTGAATCATTTTTATTTAATTTCTTATGAGGTAATTAATTGAGAATTGAAACTTCTATATAACCTTGATAGTTCTCGCAGCTCTTTCTGGTGCAATGACTGCACCATATTGAAATCCAACTTTGCAAGCTCGAGTAGTAACTGATGGTGGGGTTTCGTAGATTCATATTTGTCAAGGTACCATCGTGCTTCCAATCTATACAGTCTTTGGTGGTAGGGAAGTTCTAGTGCATGACTAACTTGTTCTTTCATTTTGGTGTCTACTCCTTCTTTTAGGTTGTTCTTAAGATGAGTTATTGAAAATTCCTTTGCCTCATCCAAGAGATTTTCTCCCTCAAAGCTAAGAAAGGATGCTTCATATAGACTCAACAACCCTTGCACGTCACCTTTAAGTTCACCACTGAAACCCCCCTCCTTGTCCTTAAATCTCTCAAACACATCTGCATGCACCATGTTAACTTAGTCAACGAATCATAAATATATGTTTAATGTCTTGCTAAGTGGATAACATATATATGCATACCTTGGGAGACCTCAAAGCCATGTTGTCTAAGTAAGCGAAAGCTGAGAGCAGTAACATGGAGCCCACTTTTGTGTTTCTCATTTTCATCCAACGAAACAATCTTCTCAAGGGCTTTGATTATGTCCTTCTCAAACTTGTACATCAATCCCAGGCGTTGGACATCGTCGATCAATTCCAGTAAGCTTAGTGGTTCTGTGTCTGTTTTGTTGATCATGCGACAAATCTCCTCCTCCAATTTTGTTGCTCTCTCTTCCACCTGCGATTAGGTTACAATAAGAACAATATTATCTTATATATAAAATAAGTAAAAGAATAATAACTTATTAAGAATAGTGGAGAATATAAATAGTTTGAATACCAAATTAAATGATCCCTTAAACTTAAAAAAGAAAAGAAATCAACTGCAATATACCTTATGGTCATTTTCCAGAGACTGCAGAAATTCAAAATTCCATAAGTTTGGTTGGTAATTAGCTGAACGCCGACTAATATTGTCTTGTGTTATTTGGGTAAATTGAGAGCTCACAGCACAAAAAACTCGCCAAGGTTTGGGATTGGCAAGAGATGTTTTTTGCGTGATGAAGTTCTTACTTTGTGGAAATCTAGTACTTAGTGTTGGTGTGGGGGACGATAAAACGTTGGTTGCCATGACCCTGTGATGGTATGGTATGAAGTTCTCTTGTTGTCTAAAATTAAGATGCCATGTGCACCTTTTATAGAGAGGATCTAAGAAGCATACTGGACAGTAAAATAAAATACACGACAAGTGATTAGATGAATGATGATGCCTTGCTTTCTTGTCCAAGAGACCAAGAGGCAAGAACGCCGACAAATATTCTATTCAAACATAAAACCTTTTGACCGCAGCCCTCAGTATCTCTAATATCTATAAATAATAATTTATTTTACTGTTCATTATAGAAATAGTAAAAAAAATTATTATAATAATATTTACTGACAGAATATTTAATTATTTGAAAGATAAGTGAGAAAAAAATATAAATCAATGAAAATATTGAAAAAATATTTAATATATCTATCTATTTATTATATTTTAATTTTTTTAACCTTTTCTTTTTATCATTTTATTTTTACCGTTCATTTTTTAACTTTTTCTCTTACTTTAAAATTTTTCTTTTTTATATTTTTTCTTTCTTTTCTATACTTACATTTTTTTACGTTTTTTTTTACGTTTCTTTTTTTTTTTTTTACGTTTTTTATTTTTTATTTCTTTTATATTTTTTCTTTTGACATTTTTTATTTTTTCTTTGTTTTTACAGTTTTATAATTTTTTATATATTTATATTATTATACTAATTAAATTTTATTAATTAAATTATAATTAATTTGTATAAGTAATTATATAAATTTATCATTCATTTAATTACTTATGTAAATTAATTATAATTTAATTAATAAAATTTATGTTAATTAGTTAATATATTTACTATAAAATAATACTTGAATTTTATTTTTAATAACTTTATATGTTAATATTTTGTTTATTACAAATAATTTATGTTACTTCTTCAAAATTAAAAATTAGTTCTTAACAATATTTTTAATTTCAAATACACATGATTTTTAATAAAATATCTTCTTCACAAAATTTTTCAATCGGATATTTTATTTTTTAAACCTACATGAATTAAATGAATTTTAATTATATTTCTATTACAAAATATTTTCAATTTATTTCTTTTCTAATATTGTAAATATAATATTTTTTATGTAATACATAATTACTCCATATATTTAATAATACTTTGTAATACTTTATATAGTATCTCTATAAACACAATTGGAAGACTAATTCTTGAGCTATTGACAATGGTAAGTTAAGAAATGTTTTTAGCATAATAGTTATTCAAATCTTGATATTTAAAGTAAAGTTATTTAATTTAAATTCACAATTCACTTTTATTGTAATTAAGATATAATACTTTATTAAAAAAATGCATTTTAAGAACAACTTTAAATTTAAACACATTTTATTAAAAAAAAACACTCCTTTCTTCTCTTCTCTCTCCCACTTTCTTTATTTATTTATTTTCCTTTTAGTTTATTATTTACACACAATTTTTTATAATAACTCATATTTTCTTTTATTTATATTATATCATTATTTTATGTGCTTTATTTATAAAAAATTATATTCTATAATCTATATTAACATAAATAATAATAAAAATATTGTGATTTTGTCAACGTGATATTTAAGTTTTTTTGAAATATTTAATATAATAATATACTCAATATTATATAAAAATATTTTATTATTATATTAATTGAATGATAAATTTATATAACTACATATTATGTTGATTAATATTTATATCATAAGATTAAAAATTTTATACTAAAAATTAATTTAATTAATATTTAATAAATAAATATTTATTTGAATAATATAAATAATTTTTTATACATAATTATTTTTACTTAGAAATTGTTTAAAATCCCTTAAAATTATTTTTACTTAGAAATTGTATAAAATAATTTCATAAATAAATATTTATTTGAATAATATTTATATTATGAGGTTGAATTTTTATAAAATTTAATTAAAATCTAATTAGTTAATGTATTTATTACAAAATAATATTTTGACTCTATGTTTGATAACTTCATATACGAAAACTTTGTTGATTAATATTTATATAATAATGTTAATTTTTAAATAAATATATATATAAATATATTAAAATTAATTTATTAAATATATTTTTATGACAAAAAAGTTTTAAATTACTTACTCAATAATATCATAAATTAAATTATTTTAATTTTTTTTATGAAAGAAACCATAAGTATCATTCACGGAAGACAATCCTGTTCGACATCATCATGGGTAACAAAACTCTTTCTGCAAGTATTTGACACAGTTGCATATCAAAGACTCAACAATATACAATTTCTTTTTTACAAAATAATATATTGACTTTTTGTTTAATAACTTCATATACGAAATTTTTTTTATTAATATTTATATAATAATGTTAATTTTTTTACATAAATATATGATAAATATATTAAAATTAATTTGATAAATATATTTTTTATGAAAAAATAATTTAAAATCAATTATACAATCATATCATAAATTAAATTAGTTTTAATATTTTTATGACAGAGACCAAAAGTATCATTTACGGGAAACAACTGTGGACCTCAAAGCTTTATTTACGAGTATTTAACATAGTTGCATATCAAAGACTCAACAATATTTATTTTTACATTGAAATCCTATAAAATCAATTTTATAAATAAATACTTTGTTGAATAATATTAATATTATGTGGTTGAAATTTGTATACTGAAAATTAATTTAAATCTAATTAGTTAATATATTATTACAAAATAATATTTTGACTCTATGTTTAATAACTTCATATACTAAAATTTTGTTGATTAATATTTATATAATAATGTTAACTTTTTTTTACATAAATATATAATATATTAAACTTAATATGTTAAATATATTTTTATTACAAAATTGTTTTAAATTACATACTCAATAATATCATAAATTAAATTAATTTTATTTATTTTTTAGATAGAGACTACAACTATCATTCATGGTAGATCACAAGTAATATTGATTTCAATAGTTTGCATATAATTTAATTAATTTTTCTATTTCAAATTCAAAATATTATTTATAAATTATAATATTATAAAATGAATAATTTTTTTATTTACAAATATAGTTGTAAAATAATTAAATTATTTTATTATTTAACATTCTAAAATTAAAAAATTAATTAAATTTAAAAAAAGTTAAATCCTTTTTAAATTTTTTACATAATAAATTTCTCAAATAATTATATAAATATTTTAAATTAAATAAGAAATATATATGACACTATAACTAAATATATATTATCTGTTTGAATGCTCTCTCTCACTCTTTTTATCATTTTGGAGAACTAAATCAGTTAATTATATTTATCTAAATAAAAATATTTAATTTTATAAACAAATATATTTTAAATATTTGTGTAAATAGTAATGACCCGTGCATTTGCACGGGACCTTGCTAGTATGAATACAATTTCATTTTTAACTCTACTCTATTTCAAACGCATATAGTCAATACATACTTACTTCAGTAGTATACACCACTAAGCCATCGTTATCAATTGATTGAAGACTCTACCTCTCTAGCGTCCCAATTCAGAGTATAATTAACTCTACTCTATTTCAAACGCATATAGTCAATACATACTTACTTCAGTACTATACACCACTAAGCCATCGTTATCAATTGATTGAAGACTCTACCTCTCTAGCGTCCCAATTCAGAGTATAACATATTAAATACGGCATTATGGCAGCTAATTGGAAACAGATTCAGAGTAGGTAAGTTATAGTGAATTTAGGTGGTGGTAAAATAGGAAAAGTTAATTAAAAAAACAAACTAAAAGTAAAAGGTCTCTACCTAGCTAGCTACATCTATTAATTCCAGATAAATTAACCATTAATCATGCACGGAGATCGACCCTGTACAAGTACAAGTACAAGTAGGCTAGGCTGCGGCTATCACTTCTAAACATCTTCTCATTTGTACCTTGGGATTGCCACATGAACAACAATTAACTAATTTAACTTCACTTTTTCTGGTTTCTTTTCCTACTTTCCCTTTTTCGATTCATACTGCTGCTGCATATATACATTTATATATTAATTATTATTCTTATATACTATTATGCATAGTTTTAAAAATCGATTCGGTTGAGGTACTGGGTCATTGGTCGAACCGGTAGGTCATTAATTAACCCGCATGACCCGGTCTATATTAAAAAATTTGAAAATTTTATACCTGACTTAAAAAAGTAAAAAAAATCACATAACAAATTAATATAATTCCACAAGCTCATTTTTCAAATTCAAATCCATTGATATTCACAGTAACAAAATCACATTATAAATTACTTATTAAACTTTTTTAAAGTTTAAACAGAATTTAAAATAATAGAATCACACTATCAACTGTACCATCACTTCTTCAAATAAAATTCAGAGTGATAGAATCACATTATCAATTACCTAAGAATCACTACTCATAAATAATAAAACAGAATCAACTAAAAATAACATTAAAGTTGGATTAAATAGAATCATGTGGTGTGGATCGATGTGGTTGAGATGAGGGCATTAGGGTTTATCTGTGTGTACTTTGAAGTTTGAAGAAGAAAAGTCACAGACTCACAAACACGACACAGAAAGCAATGTTTTGGCAAACGGTCACAGCCACAAAACCTTTCTTTCTTTTGGTTTTTTATCCAAACGACGTCGTTTCAAGCAATTTAAAAAAATTAAAAAAAAATTAAAAAAAAAAAGGTGCGACCCGAGTCGGGTCACCGGGTTTGACCGGGTCGCACCGGATTTGACCGGGTCGAAAGCATGGCCGGTCCTATAGCCGACTCGATCCGGTCTAACCTCCGGGTCCCAGTTCGACCGGCCGGGTCGGTCCGGATTTTAAAACAATGCTATTATGTATGTTCATGTATATAAGAAACAAATATCTAATTTATTAAGATCAATAAAAATAATTAAATTAATTTATTTTAATTAATATTGTCATAAATTTAAGTTTTATTCCAAAAATATCCATAGAATTAATTAATTTAAGTGATGATTAGATATAAATATATCCACTTTTATAAAAAATGAGTTATATGTCATTAATGGACTTTACAATAAATTGAGAGATATAAAAGAAACTTAACAATTAATATATTTGAAAGTGATCAATGTTTTTTATAATTAGGAATAGAAAAATACTGTTATTTATTTTTTATATAGGAACGGAGATAGTATATCTTAACAATGAAATAACTAAATATTAATAATTATAAATATATATTAAGTATATTAATAATTAAATATTATTATTATTATTATAGTAATATATATATATATATATATCAAGTATTATTCTTATATATTATATTATATATATTAAGTAAAAAATAATTTAATAATATTAATTTAATATGTCAATCAAATAATCTTTATATTTACTCTATTTCTCTTTTCTACTTATTTTTCTCCCTTTATTTCTTTTTCTCTACCAAATATATCATTAGATTTTTTATCCCCAAAGTTTCAAATTTTTTTAATGGGTATTTTAACTATGGCTTTGTCAGTCCATTTCACTTCTACGTCGTCGGGAACTTACTACCAGTGGAGAAATTTTGTCAAAGTGGCAAGTTATATGTCACGTGTAATTTATTTATTTTGCTAAAATAATTTATTATTATTTTTTGTAAAGAAAAGGCTTAACTAGCATATGACATGTCATGTGAAACTAGCCCGTAAGAGTGTGAGTTCGAAATTTGTCACACTTAACTGATGAGTCCCACATAACATGTCATGTAAGAGTTAGTTTTATTTTTTTTTTTATAACAAAAAATTACACTGTGCAATATTTCTAGTAACATTACATTAATTGGTTCAACTAGAATTGAACTTGGATTTTTTTTTAATAAGATTTCAAGTTTAAATTTTGTAAATAGAAACAAGTTATTGAGAGGAAAAATTTCACTAAAATCGATAAGTCAGATTTTTCACAAAGATTAATAATTAACATATGTAAATAAAGAAAATTTAAAAAATGTATATAAAATATAGTTAGAAAATAAAAACTATTGTTTTAAAAAAATGATACAAACTATTAAAAGAAACTTATTTACTAAATACGGTTAATAAGGTCAAACAAAGTTTTTAACTAATAAAAAAAAGCTAAAAATTAACTAAAATATATATTTTTATATAGTAATATATTACATTACATTTAAACTTGATATCTAACTTGGATTTATACAAAGTTAACCTAGCTAACCTTATTTTTATTTTTTTTCTCTTATCAGATTGGTTGAGTTGGTCCATTGAAGTATATATAGCTGTGTTGACCCCTAATTCAACACCGAAATTAAAGTTTATATTGTGTTGTTACACGTACATTAGTTGATTGATTGGAAAGGGGTCTATAAGTAGCAACTTGATTCTATTCTCTGTGGCGTAGTCTGGCCTTCCAAGTCCGTCTCCATATTGGTATGTGCAATGCGAAACTCGAGCCATGTTAACAGCTATTTCCATAAAAGCTTTTGGGAGTAGTGTAGAATCTGAAACTCGCTCTCGGTTCATCTTCTTCCACTCTGCATCGATCAATTTTCTCAACTCCTCACGTGCTTGCTCTTCAGAAGTGCCGTCATTCTCATGCATATAAGATATTATTGAATTTGTCGTTTCACCCCTCTCTAGCTCAGCCTGTAGTAATTAACAGACACACCTATATATATTAGTCTAACAAGTCATGCATGTGTTACAAATTAATTAAGGTAATTAATTACACACCGCTGAGGTAGCCAAATCATTGCAGAGTCTGAAAATGACGCATGAGGAGCGCACAAGGCCATGGAAATCAGTTAAAGAACGAAGAGCATGGTCTGAGATATCTTCTTGTTGTTGGCACACTGAGAAGTAGGAAGGAGCAAGCAAAGCCACACCGGAGGAGGACACCGATGCATTTTCCAGGTACTTGCTAAATGCTGGAATGATTTTGTTGTTCGACCATTTTGCTTCTTGAAGGAATGCTTTGCATAACTCACGCCACTGTCAACATCCATATATAATATTAATTAATTGTGTTGACATACCAACTAAACTAATTAATCAACCAAGGAGATAATTAGTATGTACAGATTTTGTCAAATAGGAAAGGTTGTTGTGTCCTTTTTCTTTAAGGATGCTATAAGACGTGTCATTGACGGTGTTATAAAGTGCTAGGAAGCACAACTTCATGTAGTCTGGAAGTGTGTTTATGGCATTCACGTCCCATCTGTGTGTATGTACGCAAGTTATTATTAATTAAGCAATAATTAAATTCCAACTGAATCGAGACTGAAATCAATTACGAACCTCTCAACAGCATCAGTGAAGAGTTGTAGCTCATCCAAAGTACCATAAACGTCATATACATCATCGATGATGGTGACCAATCCAAACATTTTAGTGACAGCTTTACGACATTCACCGAATTGAGGATCAGGTGCCATTCCCAACGCCCAAAAATACACTTCCATTAATCTGTCTCGGACAAAGTCTAGCTTGCTTGCTAGCCCCATCTCCGTCCACCACCTAGCATATATTTCATTAGTACCACATACCTAAGAATATATATTGATCCTCTCGTATGTTAATTTTTAATTGGAAATCTCTACACTCAATATTGTTATTGTTATTTAATTTCTTATGAGGTAATAATTACTTGAGAATTGAAATTTCTAACCTTGACAGGTCTTGCAGTTCTTTCTGGTGCAATGTTTGCACCATATTGAAATCTAGCTTTGCAAGCTCGAGTAGTAACTGATGGTGGGGTTCCTTTGGTTCATATTTGTCAAGGAACCATCGTGCTTCTAGTCTATGCAATCTTTGATGATAGGGAAGTTCCAGTGCATGACTAACTTGTTCTGCCACTTTGGTGTTTATTCCTTCTTTTAGGTTGTTCTTGAGATGTGTTATTGAAAATGTCCTTGCCTCCTCCAAGAGATTTTCTCCCTCAAAGCCAAGATAGGATGCTTCATATAGACTCAGCAACCCTTGCACATCACCTTTAAGTTCACCACTGAAACCTCCCTCCTTGTCCTTAAATCTCTCAAACACATCTGCACCACATGCATGTTAATTAATTAACTTGGTCAGTGAATCATAATATATATATATATATGTTGCTAAGTGGGTAACATATATATACATAAATACCTTGGGAAGCCTCAAAGCCATGTTGTCTAAGTAAACGGAAGCTGAGAGCAGTAGCATGGAGGTCACTTTTATTTTTCTTATTCTCATCCAGCAAAACAATATTCTCAAGGGCTTTGATTATGTCCTTCTCAAACTTGTAGGTCAATCCTAGACGCTGGACATCGTCGATCAATTCTAGTAAGCTTAATGGTTGTGTGTCTACTCTGTTGATCATGCATCGTACCTCCTCCTCTAGCTTTGTTGCCTTCTCTTCTAGTTTTTCCACCTGTCGTTAGGTTACAATAAGAACAATATTATAAAAAAAAAAATAACTTATTAAGGTCAGCCTAATATATAATCGTTCCCATTATTGTAAAAAAATAAAATTAAAAGAACAATATTAATTTCTTTGTTTATGCTTTAATACCGTTTGATTTGAGAAATAATGAAAATAGAAAATAATAAAATAATATTTTTTACTGTTTTCTATGTAAAATTTTGAAAATGAATAGAAAAAAGTGAAAATGATATAACATTTTTATAATTAAAAGTGCAAATAAAAAAAATACTTTCCCAAACTAAATGATTCCTTAAAAATCACAAAAGAAAAAAAGAAAAATTAACTGGAATATATGTATAATCACCTTAAGGTCATTTTCCAGAGACTGCAGAAATTCAAAATTCCAGAGGTTTGGCTGGTAATTAGCTGAACGCCGACTATTATGTTCTGTTATTTGGGTAAATTGAGAGCTCGTAGCACAAATAACTCGCCAAGGTTTGGGATTGGCAAGAGATGTTTTTTGTGTGATGAAGTTCTTACTTTGTGGAAATCTAGTACTTGGTGTTGGTGTGGGGGACGATAATTTATTAGACAAGCATAAAAGGTTGGTTGCCATGACTTTTCAATGATATGATCTAAAATTGCGATGCCATGTTCTCCTTTTATATTGGAACGAGGATCCAAGGACACTAAAATAAAACACACGAAAATTGATGAGGTGGGGCAATAAATCACCATAAGTTTAGATGAATGATTATACCTTGCTTGCTAGTCAAATTTCTTGTCCAAGTGACAAGAACAGTGTACGGTGACCACAATTATTTTATGCAGGGATAAAAATAAATTAAAATCAGGAAAGGCATCAAATCTTCCGTAAATATTATATATTGATTTAAACTTTTTGTACAGCAGAACCCAAAATGCTAGATATGGTATTTAAACAAACAAATGCTATAAAAAAAAAATGTGAAGTATTAAGATTGTTTTTGTTAATATAACTTTATTCAGCAGTACATGTATATGTATACTCAAATTTTACTCTAAAAAAGTGAGGAATCAATTAATTAACATATCCGTTATTTGTTATTATATCAATAGTTAATTTTTTTTTATCATTAGAGAGTGTTTTACTGTCTTGGTTTTAATTAGACATTTTCAATATTTTTTCTTTTTTCTCATTTGAATGCACATTTTACAAATTACTTTGGTAACTAGTTAAAATATTTGTATCTCAATCATCTCAAATTATTTTTTTATATTTATTTGAATTTTTAATCATCTCTCTCTTTCAATCCATCCTCTTATCTCTATTTTTACATTGAATTTCAATAGTTTTTTTTAAAGAATTTATTAATTGTCAAATAAATCTTTTGAAAGTGCATTTTATATACTCTTACAATTAGGAAACAAAAAATCTGTCTCAACTATCTCAAATTAGTTACATTTTATCTTTATTTGTATATTAAATTAAATATCCTTAACTACATATATCTTTCAACTCATTTTTTTGTGTCTTTGTCTCTAAATTAAACTTGAATAATTTTTTAAAAAATATCAATAATTAAAAACAATCTTATATCATACAGTAATTTAATTTATATATTTAAAGATATTTATTTATTATCAATTTTAAATATATAAGGATAAATGTTTATCAATAAATAATGCACGCGCGTTCTAATTGATATATATATATATATATATATATATATATATATATATATATATATATAATGTTAATATTTATGAGGCTATAGTTTTTTTTACCTTATTTTTCTTTTTATCCTGACTGTCGTGTTTCACTGAGCATCCATCAAATAATGTAAAAACAAAAAAAATAAGGAACCTTCTCGATTTTATTTTGTCCACTTTTGTCTGTCATGGTTCACCATGTATATTCTTTTTTTGAAGTTCACCATGTAGCTTATAAAAAAAATAAAAAATAAAGTCCACCATGTATTTTTATCTATCTATCTATCTATTTATGAATATAATATTTGAGGCTTATTTCCTTTACAGGTGTCACCTTCTCTTTCAATACTAGCAAGACTTTTTTTCCTATTTGTGGAACAATATTTTTTTCCTGTTAACACAAAGATGTTTTTGTCCTCTTACAAAAATTTTGGTGTGTTCTATGAGTGCAACGAATATTCTTTTGCTGAAACAATTAATCAGCAAATTCAGCACCTCTCCAAAGAGGTTTTAACATACAAGCATATTACTTCTTTAAATTTATTTCATTCCTTTCATATTTTATAATTAAATTAAATTTTATTTTATGTTCTTAAATTTAAAAATAGATAAAATATTTTTTTTTAATTTTATACCACTTGATTTTATTTTATTTGAGATTTTTATAATGATATAGAATTATATTATTATTTATTTCTATGATGATATATAAGATTTTTTAAACATATAAATACCTAATTTTTGAACAGTTAGATTTTAATTGTAACAGACATAATTGTCTTTGTGTAATATTTTAATGATTTTGAGAGAAATTTCTAAAGGAATATTACATATTTATAAATTGACATATTTACTTTGCATTTTAATTCAAATAAAGAGTTAAAACATTTGAATTAATCTAATCACTTTTTAATATTTAAAATAAAAGAATAAATATATTATAACACATTTATATTACATTTATAAAAATAATAATTTTCAATAATAGTGAAAATATAAGATATTTACAGGGTTTGAAGTTGTATAACAAATAATTTTATACGATAATGATATATATACACAATAGTTTTGTATCAATATTGATATTTTTTTTAAGTTAACAATTAATTCATCCATTATACTTAAACTGTTTCAGCAATAATTAAAGTATTATCAAACAATTCAATTAATAAAAATTAAGAAATTAAATTGCATCCTAAATAACTGAAAAACAAAAAAAAATGGTTGAAGGATTTTTTTTTCATTGTTGGTAAACGAAAACAATAAAAAAAAATCAAAAGGATACAATTAAAAAGATAAAAACCAAAACATGGTGGAAGAACTTTATTTTAATCAATGTTTTTTATTATAAAATGAATTTATTGAAGGAATGTTTATAAAAAAGTAGGATTACAAATGTTCATAAGTTGTGTTTAAAAAATAAATACTATTTTAACATATCTTTATGCCTAAATTTTAAAATTAAACTTAAAAGTATCTTGGCCATTGTAAAAGTGTTTTAAAAAATATAAATATTAAAATATAAATATTTAAAAAATCATTTAGATATAAAAAATATTTTGATGGTAAAGAAAATAAAATTATAATATCTAAAATAATATTTTTAAAAACTTTGTTAATTGATGAAAATTATTTTATTTGTAGTACAAATAAATTAAAATACAAAAAAATGTATTTAATATATTAATTTTTTAAAAATTATAAAACTTATTAAATTAATAAATACAACTTTGGTCCATCTATTTTACCCAATATGCAATTTTGGTTCCCCATATTAAAATGGAGACATTTAGCTTCTTAATTTTCAAAAATTCGCAATTTTAGTCCAATTCTCAATTTTGCTTACATTTATTTTTTTCTTACATTTTAATTAATTAAATTATTTTTTGATGCTACCTTAAATGAACATCTTAGGACTAGGCTTCAATTGGAACAAAATAAAAGAAATAAAATATATGCAAAATTAAATATTGGATCAAAATTACTAATTTTAGAAAATTGAGAGACTAATTTTTCCATTTTAAAATAGGAAAACCAAAATTACAAATTGGGTAAAATAAGGGGACCAAATTTTTTTTTATGATTTATTCATTGGTCCATTCCATTTATTTTTGCAAAAAAATTATTAAATATTTGTGTTTTAATAATTGTGCAAACGCTGCATATACTTTTTACTTTTAGAGTTAATCGAAAGACAATGCAAAATCTTCACATTCTAACTAACTTCATTGATAGAAAATAATCAAATTATTATAAGAAAATATATAAATTAATGATTAAATAACATTAAAAAATGTGATAACCCTTGCATAAGCACGGGCACCATACTAGTATATATAAAATTAAAAGTCATGGGTAATTTAGTAAATCTAATTTTCCCGTCCATTTTAAGGGTAAATATGTAATTATACAACTTCATGTTTTTTGAGATATTAATGATATTTTTAGAACAATTAATGATACTTAAATACAAATTATTTTGAGCTATTAATGATATTTCTAGAATAATTAATTTCCTGCCCATATTTAGGGTATTAATGATATTTCATGCAACGCATTTATTATGTGTAATATTATTTTATTCTGTTTTTTTTTTGTGCTCTTAATCTATTTTATTTTTGGAGCATATATTAATTTATAAAAAAAAATATAATCTTTATATCTTTATCTTTATATATATAAAAGTAATAGTTTTTCATCCTAAAAAGGAAATAATTTCCCGTCTAAAATAGGGATATATTTGTATTTTCATGTTATGTTATCCTCATAAAGGAAATATTTTCCCGCTCATCCTAAAAAGAAAATAATTTCCCACCTAAAATAGGGGCATATTTGTATTTTCATTTTATGTTATTCTTATAAAGAAAATATTTTTCTGCTCAAAATTTTGGCATTTATTATAATAATAATAATAATAATAATAATAATAATAATAATATGGAAAAAAATGGTTTCCTTGAATTTCGTATATCATGCACCCACAAAAATATTATTTTTATATCAAATAAAAATGCAATTTTGAGAAGTTATTTTGTCATTAATGTCTATCAATAATCGTCATTTTTATTTCAATAAATTATTTTAAATCTAATCTAATAAAATTAAGATAAAGCTTTGTATATGTAAAAAAATAAATAAAGATTTAATAATTATTGGATTTTGTGTAAATAAAAGAAAGATGAAAATATAAAAGGAAGTCATCCTAAAAAGGAAATAATTTCCCACCTAAAATAGGGATATATTTGTATTTTCATGTTATGTTATTCTTATAAAGGAAATATTTTCCTGCTCAAAATTTTGGCATTTATAATAATAATAATAATAATAATAATAATAATAATAATAATATGGGAAAAAATGGTTTCTTGAATTTCGTATATCATGCACCCACAAAAATATTATTTTTATATCAAATAAAAATGCAATTTTGAGAAGTTATTTTGTCATTAATGTCTATCAATAATTGTCATTTTTATTTCAATAAATTATTTTAAATCTAATCTAATAAAATTAAGATAAAGCTTTGTATATGTAAAAAAATAAATAAAGATTTAATAATTATTGGATTTTGTGTAAATAAAAGAAAGATAAAGATATAAAAGGAAGTATACAAAGATTAATATCTCCTTTATAAATAAAAAAGTAGTAGAGTTGGGATCTTAAAAAAGGAAAGTTTTTCCCGTCGAAAACAAGAACGTTCATGTGATTTTTTTTATGTCAATTTGTAATTAGTATTGTGTAATTTTCATTTGAAGCACAATTAGTGGATTACATTAAATGACATTTATTTTTTAAGATTTTTTTCATGACGCATTTTCAAATTGGAATTTGAAAGAGTCTTCTCTTTTATTTAAACGTGAGTTGGTCCTAGATTATTGTTTCAAAATCTCTTGTCTCTTCCTGGAGGAGGAAATACTTTAGTAAGTATCTATCTGATTTTTTCTCCCATGCTTTAATTTTGCTTTTGTTAATCTTGGTTTAATTTGTTGTTGTTGTTGTATATTGTTGTAGGTAATTCCTTCAAAATTTGTTGATTGTTTACTTTGTATACACAAAGACATATAAGTTGATTCAAAATTGGAGTTTATTTTTTGTAAATGATCATTGCTCCTTTTTCCAGCAAGACTTGCTTAGTTGGATGTCTTTTAACTTGAAGAGCTTTAAGTTGGTTGAAGGAACATCCTGGAATATTATATTTGGTGCTATTCTTGATCGGCTTTGGTGGAGGCGGAATGAACTTATATTTCGCCAAAACTGGATGTCAAATAGTACTGTGGCTGCTAATATCAAATCTCTCATTAAGGATATTATCTACCGTAAGGCCATTCATAGCAGATTGCATTTTGGTGATTCTGTTAATGTGAGTAATGTTGATAATTTTTGGCAAAGTCCCTTGGATGATTGTATCAAATTAAGTTGTGATGGTGCAGTTTATCAGTCTGCTTCTATTGCTACGTGTGGAGCAGTCTTGACAAAGAATAATGGTGATTTTATTCAGGCTTTCTCCAGGAGATCGGGGCACTGTTCGGTTCTTGAGGCTGAGCTTTGGGCAATCCTATTTGGTTTACAAATGGCTTGTGATGCTGGTGTTGGAAAATTGAAAGTGGAATCTGATAGTCTTGATGCAGTTAGACTAATTAATAATTTTCTGTTTAGTGATAACCAGTTCTCTGAGCTGGTTAGGGAAATGTGGAGATTGAAGGAGGGCTTCCAAGCTTGTGATTTTGGTCATATCCACAGAGAAGCAAATCACTTGGCTGATAGCTATGCTAAGTTTGGTTTATCATTAATCACTGATTGTATTTATTTTCAGTCTGTTCCTAATTTTTCTGATAAATCCTTTTTGGAGGATAGTTTTGTAAGTGATTCCCAAGTGGAAGTTAATTGATCTTGGTTCTGGGGTGTTTCTTGCTCAGACCATTCAGCAAAAAAAAAAAAAAAAAAAAGACGTATTAATTTGCTACATGAGAATCAATGAATTTATGAATGCAAAATTATGAGAAGTAGCAGAAAGAACAGATTCAAAACGATATTAGGTGCACGATGGTACAACTTCATCAAGGATTACAGCTTGCGTGCTCGAAATGCTTTGAAATTTGGGAGATTGAAGACACATATGATATTTATGTAACAATCATGAGGTCCATTTAAATAGGTTTAGAAATAAGCAAATAACAAGGCTTTTTTTTATATTTTGTTAATATTTTTGTTTTTATGTTATGGTACTAATAAATTGTTTTGGAATATTCACACATTTAATATCAATTATTATTATTAATTAATTAATTTATAAATTTATATTTTGGTAATATTTTAGTGTTTATGTTGTTATGGTATTGAAAGTATAAAAACCTTCATTTTTTATTTGAAAGTATAAAAAATTATATATTTTAAACAATTATATATTCTATTTAGGTTGTGCTAATCCATATTTATATCTATCCGTCACACAGGTAACCATACTAGGACAAATCCGTTTGGATAATTATTTTTTTATATTCATTAGTTTTTTGATGTCAACAGACTTTGAGATATTAATATTTAAATTTAATATATACAACTTTTATATGAATGGTGTTTAAATTTCATTTTATATCAAAACATCCTTCATTTTTTTCTATTAATTTTTAAGTATAAAAAATTATATATTTTGTAACAATTATATTCTATTTATGTTATGTTAATCCATATTTATATCCATTTGAATGATTATTTATATATATATATTTTTTATAATCATTGTTTTTTTATGTCAAGAGACTCTTAAATATTTATATTTAAATTAATGTAGACAACTTTTATAAGAATGGTGTTTATATTATGTCAAAATATCCTTCATATTTTTAATCTGAAAGTATAAAAAATTATATTTTTTAAACAATTATATATATTATTTATGTTGCACTAGTTCATCTTAATATCCATCTATATTGCACGGGTAACCATACTAGGACAAATCCATTTGGGTGATAATTTTTTTTTATAATGATTGATTTTTTAATGTTAAGAGAATCTTAGATATTTATATTTAAATTTAACTTATACAACTTTTATGTGAATGATGTTTAAATTTCTTTTTATATCAAAACATCTTTCATTTTTTTTTTTAATTTGAAACTATAAAAATTATATTTTTTAAACTATTATATATTCTATTTATGTTGTGCTAATCCATATTTATATTCATTTGTTGCACGGGATCCATACTAGAACAAATCCATTTGGGTATTTTTTTTTTGTAAACATTGGTTTTTCATGTCAAGAGACTCTTAGATATTTAATATTTAATTTTAATGTATACAACTTTTATATGAATGATATTTAATTTTTTTTTTGTATATCAAAACATCGTTCATTTTTTTTTTAATTTGAATGTATAAAAAATTATGTATTCTATTTATGTTGAGCTAATTCATATTTATATTCATCTGTCACACATGTAACCATATTAAGACAAATCCATTTGGGTGATTAATTTTTTTTATATTCATTAGTTTTTTTTATATCAAGAGACTCTGATATATTTATATTTAAATTTAATGTATACACTTTTTTATGAATGATGTTTAAATTTCTTTTTCAATCAAAACATCCTTCATTTTTTTTTCATTTTGTAATTTTAAAGTATAAAAATTATATATTTTTAACAATTATATTCTATTTATGATACACTTATCCATATTTATATACATCTATTGCATGGGTAATCATACTAAGACAAATCTATTTAGGTGATTAATTTTTTTTTTATAATCAATGGTTTTTTTATGTCAATAGACTTTTAGATATTTATAATTTAAATTAATATATACAACTTTTATAAGAATGATATTTATATTTCTTTTTATATCAAAACATCCTTCATTTTTTTAATTTGAAAGTATAAAAAATATATATATATATATATATATATTTTAAACCATTATATAATCTATTTATGTTATGCTAATCCATATTTATATCCATCTATCACAGGATAACCATACTTGGAAAAATCCATTGGGATGATTTTTTTTTTTATAATCATTGGTTTTTTTATGTTAAAAGACTCTTAGATATTTATTTTTAAATTTAATTTATACAACTTTTAAATGATGTTTAAATTTTTTTTATATCAAAACTTCCTTCATTTTTAATTAGAAATTATAAAAATTGTATTTTATAAACTAATATATATTCTATTTATGTTGTGTTAATCCATATCTATATATTCATCTGTCGCACGGGTATCCATATTAAGACAAATCCATTTGGGTGATTTTTTTACATATATAATTATTGGTTTTTTTTATTTCAAGAGTCTCTTAGATATTTATATTTAAATTTAATGTATGTAACTTTTATTTGAAGGATGTTTATATTTCTTTTTATATCAAAACATCCTTGATTTTTTTTTTAGTTTGAAAGTATAAAAAAAAATATTTTTTAAACTATTATATAATCTATTTATGTTATGCTAATCCATATTTGTATCCATCTATCACAGGATAATCATACTTGGAAAAATCCACTGGGATGATTAATTTTTTTTTTAATCATTGATTTTTTGATGTTAAGAGACTCTTAGATATTTATTTTTAAATTTAATGTATACAATTTTTATATAATTGATGTTTAAATTTCTTTTTATATCAAAATATCCTTATTTTTTTAATTTGAAAGTATAAAAGTTATATTTTTAAACTATTATATATTCTATTTATATTACGTTAATCTATATTTATATTCTCTAATGTAAAAAAACTAGTATTCATTCAAAAGGAAAAGAGAGAGTGAGAAAATGCCAAAAACGCCTCGTCGATTTTTATTTACGTTACGTTTAGGAAAAGAAAGCCGTGAGGACAAAGCGAACGGTACCAGGTTTCCTTTTTTTTTTTTTTTTGTTAAGATAAATTGATAAAAACATTTAAAAAAAAAATATGAATGGTGCACTTTCGGTTTCGGCTAAGAGCGTTTGTGGATTGAGTAAGTTCAGGTTAAAAAAATATTGAAAAGGTTCTGTTATGTTCTAGAGTTTTGTTTTTTATTTTTTAAAGTGAATTAAAATTTAAAACAAAATAATACAAGATAAAACATTTAGAGAAATGCTAGTAAATGAGAAGTGAGACACAATAAAATTTGTGACTTCCAACAAATTTCAACTAATCATAAGAAGAATATCTCAAACATAATATATATTATTTCCATTCTTAATAAATATGGCCGGAAACAATGACTAAATTCCGTCGAGGCACACTAAGGTGGGTATTTCCCTCCCAACATGATTTATTCCATATCCAAAGTGGTATCACTAGGATTTGAACCCTGGATTACTTGATTAAGGAACACAAGTCGCTACCATTTTTGCCAACCAATGTTGGTATCCATTCAATAATATTGCACCTTAATACAGATTTTGTTTATTTGTATTAAAAATATACTATTAATTTGTAATTAAATTAGATAATGTAATGTAAAACTCATAAAGCGTCAATTTTGTTTTGATACATAATATTCTATATGATATATTATATATATGTTTATGTTACAAACAATAAAAAATAATAGATGAGAGATTAAGAAATTATAATTTATCCTTATAATAAAATAAAAAATAAGCAAATAATAAATTAAGAGACGATTACTTAGTCTATTTTTTAAATATTTAGATTATTTTTAATTATTATTAAAATTATAATTGTTAAAATAGTAAATTTTTTAAAAATAAAATTCATATAAGAAGGATCCAAGGACGGTAAAATAAAACACACGAAAATTGTTGAGGTGGGGCAATAAATCACCATAAGTTTAGATGAATGATTATACCTTGCTTGCTAGTCAAATTTCTTGCCCAAGTGACAAGAACAGTGTACGGTGACCACAAATTTGTTATGCAGGGATAAAAATAAATTAAAATCAGGAAAGGCATCAAATCTTCCGTCAGATATGGTATTTAAACAAACAAATGCTGTAAAAAAATGTGAAGTATTAAGATTGTTTTTGTATATGTATACTCAAATTTTACTCTAAAAAAGTGAGGAATCAATGAATTAACATATCCGTCCGTTATTTGTTATTATATCAATAGTTAATTTTTTTTTTTTATCATTAGAGAGTGTTTTACTGTCTTGGTTTTAATTTGACATTTTCAATATTTTTTCTTTTTTCTGATTTGAATGCACATTTTACAAATTACTTTGGTAACTAGTTAAAATATTTGTATCTCAATCATCTCAAATTATTTTTTTATATTTATTTGAATTTTTAATCATCTCTCTTTCAATCCATCCTCTTATCGCTATTTTTACATTGAACTAGCTTAATAACTCGTGCCTTGCACGGGTGTTGAGTTTATAATATATATTTTTAATGTATTTTAAATTTTTTATTTTTATATATGTATGTGTTAGTATGTATATGTAAAAGATATATAAAAATAATTATGAATATTGATATATATTTAAATAATTTTATATTTACACATGTCTTATATCATTTTAATTTATAAAAACATTTGTTTTAAAACACTATTATCTTTATAAAGATATTGCATTTATATATAATTTAAATATATACATAATAATAATAAAAATATTAATGATAACAAAATTTATAATATATTTTGTAATTATTAATTTTTCTTTAAAAAATATATTTTCATCATAAAGAAGATAAATGTCTAATGTTAATTATTAAAAAAAGATTTGTGGGCAATTGAACTTATAAATTAGTAGATTACAATAGAAATATTAATGATCAATACAAAAATAAGATAATGCATATAATGATATTTTAATCATATTTTATTTAGGCTAATAATTGAGAGACTGTAAAATTTTCTTTAGTAATTTCAAGTAGGAATGACAAAGAGCCTCGAACCAGTGGATACCGACCTGAATCCGACCCGACTTTGATGAAAATACCCACTTTGACCGGGTATAAATACGGGTACATGTATTATCCGAATTTTTTTAATGGAGATGAGAGTGGATATCTAACTATCCCCATACCCATACCCGCCACCGTTGTATTTTTTTTTTACAATTTTTTGTCACAACATATATATACATTTAATTATAATTTAATCGACTCAACTATGTAGACATTAGATAAAAATTAGAAGTTTAAATAAAATAAAATTGATGGAGAAAAATCAAATTTACTTAATTCTCACAAATAAAAGGACTCAATTAACTTGAAAAAAATTGAAAGATTAAAATTGTACTTATAGACATGAAATAGACTATAAGGATAAAAGGTAAAAATAAACCTATTTTTAATTTTGAATTTTGAATATTCCTCAATACATTCTGAAATATGGGAGAAGAGTTCATATTCATAATAAAAGACATAAACATTATCAACATTTGTCTCACATCCACTTGTATCTAATAAAAACATAAATATGAGAGAAGAGTTCATATTCATAAATATTGTAACAAAATAATGGTAAAGATTGATCTACTTAAATTTAATTTAAATTATTCAGTTTAGTGACATGATTATAATATTGTAACAAAATAATAGTAAAGATTGCTCTACTAAAATAAATGTCGCAATATTTTAAAATTTAAATTTACTTTAAATTTGAAACAAAATATGTATTAGTGCTATTAATTAATTTGAATCAGCTTATATAATTATATTATTAATTAATTAGAATATTCTAGTCATGATTGATTAATGTAATTAAGTATTTCATAATTAAATAATCATCTTAATTACCATAAATATATATTTATAAATTAAAAATAAAATAAATTATTTAAGGGCATTTTGGAGGGGATAAATGAATGTGGTGTTGTCATGTAGCACCTACCTACGTGATAAAATATTCTTTTATAATAATAATAATAATAATAATAATATCATCATCATTTACGGTAAATCATAAAATCACGATAATAAAAAATACTTCATAATTATAAAATAAAATCCATAAAATTTAATAATTAATTACCGAATTATATAAAATCAAAATCTATTTAAGATTTAATGATTTGATTGATTAATTTATTCAGAATATCAAACTATATATGTACTCAATGTAATGATTTTAATTACTATATTTAATATAATTAAGTGAATGTATGAATTAAAATATTTAAAATTTCAAATCATAAATATCTTAAAATATTGATGATGTTCAAATTTTATTATCATCCACACATGTATATATAGATATTGTTTAAATTATCAATTATATATTTGCATTATAAAATTATGAGATAAAAAATCTAATTGCACAATTTCTTTATTTTAATTTGTTATAATTTTGAATTTGAATATGAATTTGAATTTAAATTAGTGTTATCAATTAATATGAATTAAACAATTTCAAATTTCAAATCATAATTATCTTAAAATATTGACCACGTTCAAATTTGAATATGAATATGAATTTAAATTATTGTTATCAATTAAATATGAATTAAATAATTTAAAATTTAAAATGACCATAAAAATAAAACCGTTTTCATTTTGGAGGGAAAAAATCAATATGGTGTTGTCACGTGGCATCAACCTACGTAGCAAAACTTTATTTTATATAATACTAGATAGTATCCGTGCGATGCACGGGTAAATTTGAAAGAAGAAATTTTTTGAATTATATAAAAAATTATGTTGACATAATAATGTATAATCATCATTTATATAATAATGTACGGCCTCTCCAATTTTTTAAAATGCTTCTTAATAAAAAAAAAGTTAAAAAAATATTATTTCATATTTTCATGTGCTATTTTTTTCTTTACAAAACATGGATGTATTATTTTAATTATTACAAAATTTGAGAATTAATCATGCTTTCAAAACTTTAAACATGAAAATAAGATTAAATAAATATTTTCTATCATTAAAGTCACTTACTTGAAATTATAAAAATCAAATATTTTTCTCTTGCTATAGTATTATAGTCTTATACCTTTTGTATAATTTATATTGTTCTATTATTATATTGTTAATTGTTAACTAAATTTAATATACTAATTTTAATATTAATATTATAATTTAATTTAGTCTTATCCGCCCCTATTTGTACATAATATATACATAAATTTAATAAAAAATATTAATAATAGTCATATAATTATTAGTTTTTTTAAAATGTTTGCATCAAAAAAGAAAAAAAATACTATATTTAAACTTCTAGATTACAATTAAAAAATTTATGATGAATACAAAAATAAAGTAATGTTAAAATAATAGTATTGTAAATTATATTTTATTTAGGCTAATAACTAATAAACTCGTAATTTTTTTTTTCTAATAATTTGAAGTTGATTTAGTTCAGTTTTAGTCATATTTGATGTGACATTTAAGCATTCTTGAATTTGAATTAGATTAAAAATTGATAAATATTAATTTAAAACTTTTGATGATTTATATACAAATTATGTTATTTTTAATTGATTACTTTGTTTATACAACTTTAAAATTTATTTGTGATATTTTGAGAATGAATCATTTTAAGTAGAATTTGATTTGATTTAACTCAATTATTTATTTATAGAATTAATGTTAAAATTAATTAATGAAAACAATATTAAAAGCATCTAAAAAATTACATCTAAAACGAGGTTAAAAATAAACAAAATTTGCATTGACATGTGATACGATTCACACTGGAGAACAATAATAAAAACATCCAAAAAGTTACATCTAAGTTTTATCTATAATAAAAGTAATTAATATAATGATTTATTAATATTATAGGCACATTGTAATTTGATTTAAGTGATTATTAAATACATAACTAGTAATTTGTATATTGATTCAAGTCAATATTTAATTTTATATATTAATTGAAATACTTAAATTAAATTTGTTATTAAGTAAAAAAAATAGATTATAAAAATTCTTACTTGAAATTATTTTAACTTATTAGTGAAAAATTATATTCATTTAGTGTTTGTCACGTGATATTAACTTAATAGTAAAAAAAATATTTTGTATAATAAATAATAATTTTTTTAGAGAAAAGTGATTGAAAATAATGATAATGCTTGGTTTAGGATCTAAAAATTGAGCAAGGATGCTTTTTTAAGCCTTTTGTGTCATATCCAAATGTGTAAATTGTAAAAACAAAAAAATGTTAGCAAGTAAAGTTTAAATATTGTATGTTGGATAAAAATATATAAAAAATCATAAAAAGAGATGTGAACTTTACTTAAATGAAAAAGACAATTCAAAAGAAAAATGATTAAAAGATAAAATGTATGAAGAAAAACAAAGAAATAAATACAACTGGTAAAGAAAAAAACATATAAACGAAAATTATAAAAGACAAATAAAATAAAGACTAAACCTTGTTTTAATGATATAGTAAAATTCCTCGTATATTCTTCTGTAAAACCCCTCATTTTAAGTCTTTTGTAGTTGAAAGTGAAGAAACCGTAAAATAATGTCAGCAAACAAATATTCAACAATAACTATTAGGCCAAATATGTAAAAGTATTCAACTAAATTTGAAAATGATAAATACTTACTTTAAAGAAAGATTGAAATTTTGATGGATATGTGTTTTTTGCTTGTATTTATCCCTCCATTGAAACTGAATAAAAGGAACAGAAAACATGTTAGCAATTGACTATTAAAAAATAAACGATTATAATGAAAAGCAACAACATGTCCGTATTTATAGATGAGTTGATATTAAATTTTGCAAGACTTTTTAAATTTGAATTTACTATAAATTTAAATAAGAAGATATATATATATATATATATATATATATATATATATATATATATATATATATTCGTATTATCAATTAATTTGAATTAGAATATATTTTATGTTATTAATTTGAACATTCAAATAATAAAAAAATACTTGTTATAATTACCTTAATTAATATAATTATATATTTTTTATAAATTAAAAATGGAAAAAATTGATTACTTGATAATTGATTACTATAATTATAAAAAATATTTCACAAAATTTAATAATTTGATATTACACACAGTGATAAACATAAAATGATATTACATTAAATACTAATAAAATCGTGAATACAATAAAAGATATTTATTATATTATTATTATAAACATAATTCATTAGTAGAATAATAAATTAATTTTTTAAGGTAATACCATTCTAAGTTTATCAATATGTGTTGTTATTTGAATAAAATATCTAATTAGTAAATACTAATATAATCGCCAACAGAATATTTTGGTTTATTCTATCTAATATTACATGTTAATAAAATAAAATATATATTATTAAATATTAATAGAATTGTGATATTTACAATCAATAAAATCGTACAACCGTATTGCAATTGTAATATTTACAATTAATAACAAAATATTTTAATATAAAAAATTTAAATTGTGATTTTTTATGTGGTTAATCAAAAAATTTAAAATAACAAAAAGAGATATATTGTTAGCTAAATTAAAAAAAAAAACACTAAAGGAGGAATGAAATAAATTGAATATTATTTTTCATAGTATATTACTATTATTAAATATAATAGAATCATTAATAGAAAAAACATTTATTATTATAATTGATATTGATGATTGATTACTTTAATAATTAAAATATTAAAATGTCATCAGAACGTGACACGTGTAATGACAATCCTAGTCAACAACTGTGTTTTATATATAGAATAAAATATAGATAGATAGATAGATAGATAGATAGAAGATAGATAGATAGATTTAATATAAAAAATTTAAATTGTGATTTTTTATGTGGTTAGTCAAAAAATTTAATATCACAAAAAGAGATATATTGTTAGCTAAATTAAAAAAAAAACACTAAAGGAGGAATGAAATAAATTGAATATTATTTTTCATAGTATATTACTATTATTAAATATAATAGAATCATTAATAGAAAAAACATTTATTATTATAATTGACATTGATGATTGATTGATTAATTACTTTAATAATTAAAATATTAAAATAAATATATTAAAATATTAAAATGTTATCATAACGTGACACATGTACTGACAATCCTAGTCAGCAACTGTATTTTATATAATATATAGATAGATAGATAGATATTGATAATTGATTGATTTCAATAGTTTTTTTTAAAGAATTTATTAATAGTCAAATAAATCTTTTGAAAGTGCATTTTATAACTTTTACAATTAGGAAACAAAAAATCTGTCTCAACTATCTCAAATTAGTTACATTTTATCTTTATTTGTATATTAAATTAAATACCCTTAACTACATATATCTTTCAACTCATTTTTTTGTGTCTTTATCTCTAAATTAAACTTGAATAATTTTTTTAAAAAATATCAATAATTAAAAACAATCTTATATCATACAGTAATTTAATTTATATATTTAAAGATATTTATTTATTATTAATTTTAAATATATAAGGATAAATGTTTATCAATAAATAATGCACGCGCGTTCTAATTGATATATATATATATATATATATATATATATATATATATATATATATATATAATGTTAATATTTATGAGGCTATAGTTTTTTTTACCTTATTTTTCTTTTTATCCTGACTGTCGTGTTTCACTGAGCATCCATCAAATAATGTAAAAACAAAAAAATAAGGAACCTTCTCGATTTTATTTTGTCCACTTTTGTCTGTCATGGTTCACCATGTATATTATTTTTTTGAAGTTCACCATGTAGCTTATAAAAAAAAAAAAAAAAAAAAGTCCACCATGTATATTCATTGAAAAGGAAAAGAGAAAGCGAGAAAATGCCAAAGACGCCTCGTCGATTTTTATTTACGTTACGTTTAGGAAAAGAAAGCCGTGAGGACAAATGAAGATCTAGGACAAAGCGAACGGTACCAGCCTACCAGGTTTCCTTTATTTATTTTTTTGTTAAGATAAATTGATAAAACATTTTTTAAAACAAAAAAATATGAATGGTGCACTTTCAGTTTCGGCTAAGAGCGTTTGTGGATTGAGTAAGTTCAGGTTAAAAAAATATTGAAAAGGTTCTGTTATGTTCTAGAGTTTTTTTATTTTTATTTTTTTAAGTGAATTAAAATTTTAAACAAAATAATACAAGATAAAACATTTAGAGGAATGCTAGTGAATGAGAAGTGAGACACAAAATGAACGCACACTAAGGTGGGTATTCTCTTTTCAATATGGTTTATTCCATATCCAAAGTAACATCACAAAAATTCGAATCCTGGACTACTTGGTTAAGGGACACAAGCTGTTACCACTTGTGCTAATCAATATTGGTATCCATTCAATAATATTGCACCTTAATACAGATTTTGTTTATTTGTATTAAAAATATACTATTAATTTGTAATTAAATTAGATAATGTAATGTAAAACTCATCAACCGTCAATTTTGTTTTGATACATAATATTCTATATGATATATTATATATATGTTTATGTTACAAACAATAAAAAATAATAGATGAGAGATTAAGAAATTATAATTTATCCTTATAATAAAATGAAAAATAAGCAAATAATAAATTAAGAGACGATTACTTAGTCTATTTTTTAAATATTTAGATTATTTTTAATTATTATTAAAATTATAATTGTTAAAATAGTAAATTTTTTTTAAAAAAATTCATATAAGAATAAAAGCTTAAAAAATTATTTTTTTACAAAAGTACCCACCTTATTCATTATTATTAAATTAGAAAAATATTTTCTAATTAAAAATTAGTATCTTCTTTTAGGCTAAACTAAATAAAATCTTCTAATTCTAAGATGGAGATATCGAATGATCAATTATAAAAATATATAATGAATCTATACTTATATTGTATTATGTTTGTACTCATCTCAATTTAATGGGTAAAATCAATGAATTGAAAATTGACAATTAATTGGATCCATATAACTCTTTAAAAACGCATCCATGTAATTCCACTTCCAAACATAAAGATTCTACTTTATTTTTTGACATGAACATAAAGATTCTACTTAAGTTGTTACCTTTCAAAACTTCTAGAACAATGTACTGATCTTAATCTTGATTGAACATCTCGAACTCTAAATGATTTTATTCCTACACTTATTCTAGGCGAATGAATAATTCCTTTTTTTGGTATAGGAAGCCATGAGAAGTCATTTTATTCAAAGCTTTTGATTAGAGACAAAAATAGTCATTGATAGCAAAATGAAAATTAACTCAATCACGTTTTTTTTTTTTTTTGTTTCTGACAAAAATGTACACATTTTCATTGGTTATAAACTTCCACAGTAATTCACCAAACATAAAAATAGATTGAAATAAAACTAGATTTCATTCTTATTCTAATTCATCCCATTCTGACTTCTATTCTGGTTATGATTCCAAAAATTAGTCATTCATTGTTCCATACTTACCCAAACAAGAAAATAAACAATCTCACTAGAAAATCAACCTCGACTTAAAAAGGCAATTCTTGAAGAAAACGAAGAGATTTTTCTAGACTACCATATTACAACATACACTGTACAATTGTAGAATTGACAATCTACAAACTTTCAGTTCCTTCATTATTCATTTAAGTAGGTCGGTACAAAATCAGTTTTCATTCTTGCCATCAAAACCTTGACTTCTATGAACGTTGCCATAGAATCTCGTAAAACAAAATAAGTTATTTGCTTTGTTTGCATCCGCAAGTGCAATTCTCAAGTTCTTTGTGAAGCTTCTGAAAGAGGGCGAAAAAAATATTGTAGTCAAGATCAACAGATGTAATAAAAATTAACCGATGCTTCAATTTATTCTCTGTAATTTTTATCCTTGAAGATATGTAAAATTCATTATAATACAGATAGAATAATTCAGGAATCAAGATTAAGTAGAACAACTATATTATTGGTACAAGTTAAATGGTTCAATGTGACTTTTCACATCCAGTCCTTTCTTATTCTTTTTCTATTTTTAAAGAATTCACAGCTTCAACCTGTACCTCACCGTATGTGATAGAAATATCATATTCATTCAACAATTTAAACAACACTTGTTTTTTCTGTTTCTCTCTGCATCACATCTCTTATCTAGCTATCATGAATTGTTATGTACGTTTGTTGTATGAGTATCATTTCCCTTGAAGGATAATGCTACTCATAAATAAATTCTGTATAACAAATTTTATAACTTAAGGGATTGTTTGGTTTAAAGGAGGGAAGGGGAGGAGAGGAATTTTAATGGAGAAAATGGGTGATAACTATTTTTTGTTTGGTTAACAAGGAGAAGAAAAGAGTTTTAAAATTAATTTACTTTTCTATCCTTATAATTTTAAATTTCAAAATATGTAGAGATATTTTAGTTATTACAGTTAAAATGTTTTAAATCCCCTTTCCCTCCCCTCTCCTCCAAATCCCTCCAATATTGGATGGAAGCAAAAATTAAATGAGGAAGGATTTTGTTCCCTCCATTTGCCCCTCTTTCCCTCTTAAAAATTGAACCAAACTACAAAAGTTTAAAAAAATCTTTTCCCTCTCTTCCATTTCCTTCCAACCAATCACTATGTAAAAGAAATGCAAGAAGAGAAGAACGAGAAGTATTGAATGAGTAATGTGATAGAAAGGGAAAAAAAAAAAAGAGTTGTTAAAAGCGTAGTAAAAGCTTGTAATTGGTGGAGACATTTGATATGAAATTCCTAGCATACTGCATAGAGGAAGAAATTGAGGAGGCAATTGGTGATGTATGGTGGGACAATTGCTGGTCCCTATGTGGATTTCAGTGAAGGGATCAGATTTACGTATGTATAGGTAAACTCACAATGTGGATGATTTCCACAAGGTTTCAAAATAGGGATGCAATGTAATAAACGGCAATCTTAATCAATTGAAATTTATAATTAGTGAATAGGCATTATATAAATGGAAAAGTATTGGACAATGGTAAGGTAATTTTACAGACCTGAACCTGAGTTTGAAGACCTTTAATATGTTGAACGGCCAAATCCAGCATGTCGGCATAGCTTGTTTGCTACAAATTACAAATAAATTAAAGACATTTTGAAACAACATTAAGCAGTATACTAAAGAGGATGGATGGTGATGGCAATGAATAATACCTTATCCATATTAGGTACAAGGTCCTGTAACTTTTTGAGTTTGCCACTTATTCTTGTTCTTCTCTCCCGCTCGGCAATGCTACGGGGATGAGTAGCACAACCTCGCTTAGCACGAATTTTACAAGGGACGGAATCTTCAGGAATGTGCAATAGCTTCTCCACAGTTGCCATCTCCAGACTTGTTTGTGGCAGACTAAACTGAGATTCCAAGGCATTGAGGCAATGTAGAATATTGTCGGGATGATCGTTGCTGATTTTGGAGCCCTTAGCAGAAAAGGCGATGGTATTGTCCCAGCCATCCATTCCACCAACCACATTCACATTGTTACTATTTTCGGCGTGACCCGTGAAGCTCAATTGAGACTTCAACCGAGAACAATTTGATATTGATACACCACCGCCCCGCGTGATTGTGAATCCTCCTCCTGTGCCTGTGCCAGTGCCAGTGTCAGTGACAACCAAGATCATAGATAGATAAGATAGGACAATTGGGCCCGGCCAGGCCAGTGGGCCTGGCTAG
Organism: Pueraria montana var. lobata; assembly: GCA_026413185.1. Taxonomy (NCBI): domain Eukaryota; kingdom Viridiplantae; phylum Streptophyta; class Magnoliopsida; order Fabales; family Fabaceae; genus Pueraria; species Pueraria montana. The sequence continues at coordinate 96,474,625 of CM048647.1, read as the reverse complement.
CCTAAATTTATAGTAATTTATAATTTAGGAACAAGAACAAACAAAGAAAGAGTACCATTGTGATTGTGATTGTGATTGGTATTGGTGGTGGTGGTGGCGGCTAGATGGGAGAGGAAGCCGGCGGGAGAGCTTTTCTGACGCAGCAAGGCGGATCCGAAGGCCTGGTTGTCGTAAGATCTTTGCTCTTTGCACGTTGACTCGGAAGACTCTCCGGAATAGTAGGGGCTGGGACTGGGACGCGATCCCCCTATGACCGCATCCACCGTGCTGGTCAGCAGAGACCCCGGGGCGGAGCCATAGCGTGTGAGCCCGGCCCCCGCTTGGGCTTGGGCTTGGGCTTGGGCTTGACTCATGGACTGAGAAGAAGACGAGGACGACGAAGACGAAGAGGGATACATGGATGGATGGAGAGAGAGAGAGAGATTCGAATTTGGAAGAGTTTGGAGTGGGGGCGTGGTCACTGGTCGTGCAAGCGAGCAGGCAAATGGGAAATGGACAAAAAAATAAAGAGCAAGTTGGTTGGTTGAGTGGGACGAGGATGGATAGATAGATAGATAGATGAAATGCCACTTGTAGAATAGTTTAAGGCTGGCACTGGTTGCGCATACATCAGTGGCCCGTGACCATTTGCATTTGGGTTTGCGTCACGTGCCACTTTTATCACAAATTAAACATGACCCCATTCATGGTATTACAAAAAAAGTCTCCCACCGTTTCCGTTTTCTAAACTACTCTACTCAGCCACCAAGAAGGGGAGAGAGAGAATCTTTTGATTCCTCATCCACTAGCCTGCCCTGGCCCCAATTACTCCCCACTACCCCCCCCAATTGCTGCAACTGCATAACCATCCTCCTTTCAACCACACTGCTGCAACACATACGATAACAAAACACCGATATTTTATTTTTTCTGTATTAATTTCATAAAACACAAACAAAATAAAAATAAATAACGTACTCACAATTTATGATTCGTCTCTTAAATAAAAGAGATTTTCTATATTACTTTACTTATAAGCATATTTTAAAAGTTAAATAAATTTGTTGGTATTCGTTATGATGTCACTCGTACGTGGGTGGGATTCCTGATCTCGTAGAGTGAGCTCCCTTCTAGTTTTCTACTTTTCTTGGACGACTTTCTCTCATCTTTGATACTTTCGTCGCTCCACCAATTAAAATGTATGTTAGGTTAAACATGAAATCAATTTTTTTCATTATTAGACTTAATTGCATTTTTTTTGTCCTTAACTCTTCAAAATGTCACAAATTTTGTTTTTTCATTATCAGGTTTAATTACAATTTTTACTCTCAATTTTTTATTTTTTAGCAAATTTTACCCCCAACAAATTAATTTGGTGTATTTTACCCTAATTTTTTTTAAAAGTTGTAAATTTTACTTTTCACCGTTTTGCTAATGTGACATGCTAAAATAATTGTACTTTTTATCCCAAACTTTTTATTTTTTGGCAAATCTTATTCCTATTTTTTTTTTTCCATTTTTTGACAAATTTTATCCCTAACTTTTTATTTTTTGGTGAATTTTAAATGCAATTAATACTTTTTGGCGATTTTGAATAATCACTAAACACAAATATTTAAAATAAGTGCTTTTAGCATAATGACAATTAAAAACAACCACTATTAATAAGTTTTATTTTTTTTATCTTGCACTAGTTACGACATGACATGAGTCATTAACATCCCTAACAATGGCAACGATGGGGACAACAATGTTGGTGGTGGCACTGACAATGACAACAATGAAGATAGCAATGACGACGACGGTGGTGGGGTGAGACAAAGAGAAAGAATATAGTTATTAAATGAGAAAGGGTCTGGCTAACCAGGACACTGACGAAGGAGTTAAAAAGAGAAAGTATTTATTGCGAAAATCACATGAGAGCATAAAAAAATAATGGATAATATAATTTTGCACATCTTAATAACAACCTTTTTCTTTTTAGTTGTTTAATCAAGATACTGGTTAACATTTGTCAATGAGAAATACATATGAGTATTTTTTACTTTTGATAATTTTGTATTTGAGAGAAAAAATTGTTTAATTGTTCACTTAATAACAAAAAATGAAGTATAAACTACACCAGACTCCTTGAATTTGTTTGAAATGTCATCCGATACCCACATTTTTTTTATTATTACTTTAACCTCTTTTATGTAGTCGTCACTTCATTGTAACTCTTAAAAGTTGAATAACTAAATTATTGTACCCTTTAATTTTAATGAAAACCCAACATTACCCGCCCCTTCCTTTTCTTCTCGCCTCCCTCTTCTTTTACGTTGCAACATGGGCTGCTGATAGCAAATTGGCGTCGCATATGGTAGTGTGTGTTTGGATTTCGGTTACAAAGTTAAGTTCAACTGAATTTAATTTTGTAAACTTAAGTTTAATATATTTGATTTATATTTAGATACTTTTATTATGATTTATAAAAAATACTTCTAAATGTATAATTACTAAAGTGGATATGGATTTTATAATATAATTTTTTTCATCTTATCAGCCTCATCTCCACCGTTCATCATCATCAAACACCCCCACTCTCCTTGCCCCATCACTACCATCCAAAAAGGTTTAGCTGACTAGATCCAATGGAGTGTTGCCCAAGGGAATGCTCGGTGGGGACGCACCCGTGGATTTGAAATTGGGGATGAAACTTGGGATAAGGATCGGGATCGCGGGACTCAAAAACTTGGGGTGAGGATTAGTCCGATTTTTTCCTCAATCTTAGGCATGCTCATTGACTTGCCCGACTTGGTGGTCAAAGTCTGCCACCTCCGAGTTATAAGACCCCGCTGGCAACATCGTGAAAATTGTGCCGAAATCCACAACAACGCGGTTGTTGCCTTGCCTTCACAAAAAGGGTAATGTTGTCTGTGATGATTTATTGAAATTGAAAACATGCAATTAATGTCTTCAACTGATGCACATTCAACAGAAAAGCAAGTAACATGTAGCTTTGAGTTCAACCTATGTTTTGATGAAAATGGCATTCAATTCAACAGGAACGAAATTTACCAAACATACTTTTGCAGCGTTCCATAGAGCACAAACGTCCGTTTAACCAAAACACACCCGTAGGCTGTGCAACTCACGGTAAGCCATCACCTTTTCAAAGTTGTTCAGCAGAGCACATTGCTGCAATAACTTGTATATAGTGTGTTGGTTTTGTCTAATGTTTTAAAGAAATCATTTTAACATTTTTATTTGAACCGTGATTAAAATACTTATTTAAATTACATATTTACAATTTTTTTCCGGCAAATTAAACAGACTCTAACCATATTAGTTATATTTAATTTTAAAGGCTAAAAAAATGCAAACGTTAAATATTTATTTTCTATCTAAAGTATATACATTTAATTTTATGTAGCACGCAAGCATTTGTAAAAATGTACAAATAATAATAGAACATCAAGATTGAATATTTATTTAATTTAATAAAACCAACGTGCCACGTAGTAATTGTTTTGTTTGAGGAATTGTTGACCTGACCATCCATCCCCGTGGTTGTGGTTGGATAATAGTAGTACGAGGGGAATTGAGGAATTGTGCGAAGCGAAGCGATGATTTGATTGACATTGACATTGACATTGACATTGGTGGTAATTAATGGGTATGGGGGTGAGAAACCTGAGATGGATGAGCTTGGTTGTGGGAGTTTGGAACGTGGTGGTGGCGGTGATGGGTGGCTTTCTCATCTTGGGAACTTATGGCCTCTGTGATGGGCGGTTCTTGCTCCCATTCGTCGCCGTTTCCGTGGTCGCTTTGGTTAGGGTTATAGTTATGATTCAAAGCGCATTCGCCCAACAAGCCGCTGCCAGCCTCATTCTTCAAGTCCAAGACACCACCGATCTCCTTATACGCCTCCAGAGACGGGTAAGGAATTAGTAATTACATTTCTTCAATTTTCATTCATTCATTCATTTTCCTATAGGCCATGTACAAGAAATGGCTGTGCTGGAGTCGATGTTCCGCTGTCCTTATTGTGCTTCAATTTCTCTCTGCTGCTTACCTTATCTTCAACTCTGCTCACCATTTCTCCACCTCTAATCACGACTGTCTTTTAGGTACGTAGGTATAGGTGAGTCAGTCAGTTAGTTCTGCAACTCACTCTCACTCTCATTTATTATATTATATCATGCTTCTTTCAATCTATTCTTAACAACAATTTTATTGCAGAATCCAAATGGAACCACCGGTGCTTATCTATATTCATCATCCTCGTCTCTTCCGTTGCCCTACTGCAGTGCTTCACCGGATCCGATGTTATCAAATGGAGGTCTTTCTATGAAACCCATGATCACGCTTGGAAATGCCACTATAGCGAGGTCTTCGATAATGGCATACGCGAGACCTTGTGTTGTCTAGGCCGCCTCAAATACTTGTATACCTCACAAACCAAACACTCAATATATTTTCACTCTCTTCTTTATTAACTAACTAACTAACTAACGCAGGAGTACATCCGAAGAAGATCAAGTCTATTCGGTTGCACGATTATTAGGTGATCTTGTTGCTTATCGCGCTTCCGGAACCGGCCATATGGAACTCTTGGCAGGTTTGCCTCAATCTATTTAACTTCACCTTCCTGTTACCTCTTTCTACTTTATCACATTCAAATTTTTTTCATTCAGCTTTAGCTTTACTTCAAAGCCATGGAAAGTCTACAGAATCCTATGAAGAATCAATGGAAGCACCTGAGATGCGAATTAGGGAGGCTGAAGCTCTTCATAAATTTGCTGAAGCTGCATACACAGTATTACTATAATAAACTCATTCCAAATTAATGTTTTGTTTTACTAACTTGCTTTCAACATTTCTCCCGCATTCAATGATGCAGGGTCCATTGCTTGATGTTGGACGAAATCCATTTGTATTTCCTTGTGCATGGCTGTATAGACAAGGGGTTTTGTCTCCTTGGACACGAAACAGGTCAGTTTTATGGCCTATATAATTGAATTCTCACTTACACAGTAGCCTGCTCTTTTAATTAGCGTGTTATTGGTTGAATATTAATCACACCTTTGTGGTCAAGGTGGTCTTGATACTTGTTCTTCGTAACTTTGAAATGATGTATAAACTCCAAATTGTATATTGCTTATCAAAGATATGCTACATGCTTGGATGGCTCTACTGTCTCCGGTTTGATTGATCCTCCACTTTTTCCTTTCCAGTCATACTTTTCCCCATCTTTGTAGCTTTTTTCTTCTCTCTATTGATATTTCTTTCATCTTAAGAAAATAAAACTTGTTATTTCGTACGTTTAGCAAATCAACACACAATATGATTTATGTATATATTTTCAAATTCATGTCAGCAAGCTCCTAAAGTTTAAATCCGTTGTGTACTCATTTTGTTTATTGGAAACTTTGACAGAAGGGTCTAAATTGTGATTCCTGATTTTAATTCAGGGAAGCGAATCGCTTCCTCTTATGAGGTCTCAGGTTTTGTTAGTGCCTTATAAATTTAATGAATTTTATAAAACAAAAACAAAAATTATAATCAAAGTTGTAGGAAAGATATTAGTGGTGAATTTTCAACAACAAAGTAAATGTAAAGAACAAAGAAGAGTAAATGACTGAATTGAAAAAGAAAGACTAAAAGAATATATGAACAAAGGAAGAAATGGCAGATGTACTTGCATATACTTAATTACCACTATGCATACACGTGTTGGGCGAGTAGAGTGTTACAAGAGAAATTTCTGAATGGTTGTGTCGATATTTTTCTTCAGAACTCATTGGCTCTCAGGCATGCTGATATATATATCTTTGGTTTTCCTCCATTCTCTCTGTCTCTCCGTCTCTCCCTTTACATTATATCTTTTTCAATATACAAATTCAAAAAATTTCATCTTCAATATTGTGATTTTATGTTCCTATTTCATATCTTCTTAGACGACCTGTACTGGATGGTGATAACTGGTGGCGAGGTCATGCTGCGGCCTTTCTAAAGTACGTCAATTTGCCTCCAGAAGTGCTTAGACATGGGCGAGTCAGCCAGGTTAGAGAATTTAAATATCCAAATGTTCTCTACAATGCTTTGGTCATAGGAGACACAGGCTTACCATACAAAAATGCAACATAATAAAATTCTGTACAAAAGCTCACTAAGTTTTACAAAAATGAAGAGGGGTGTGGGATATCAGTAATAATAAATAAAATTGCTGAAAAGATGTTGCCACCATTTATGTTTAAATTTTGTTGAAGGGAGCTCATGATCAATAACAGAATACACTCATAAAAAACAAAAGGAAGATATCACTAACCAACAATAGTATGATTATTTTGTTTAGCCTTAGGTTTTTATGTTAAAATCAAGGAAGGGAAGACATTATGGTGTTGAACAAATTATGGCTTCTATTTTGTATTAAGCCCACGCCCTTTGTAAGGCTGTTTCCCTTAATAGATATTGAAGCCAGCGTGCTCTTTTGTGTGTGTGTGCTAAGCAGGATATTGTATATGTTTTTCTTTTTTGTAATTTATCTTGTTTCCATCTAAATATCTAGTAAATACTTCTTTATGAAACAACGATTGCTTCTCTGATCTCTCTAAGTTTGTGAAATAAATCTCGAGAGTGGCTTTTCAGAGCAGACTGGATCTTCTTCTGCAATCTTAATTTAAGAAAGCTTGCTCATTAGGCTTGTGATACCTCATTTATAGAATTTGCTGTTTCTTTGAAAAGTGGATTTTTACTTTTTAATATACTAATTTGATAAATATGAACATAAAAAATGAACTGGTAAGGATATAATTATTTATAAACTCATTTATATTTTGGTTTGTTCAGGGGGCTACTTTACCATATAATGCAAATTGACTGACTGCCGCCTTTTTTACATTTGGACTAATCAGTATATATGTCCTGGTATTTTGATTCCAAATGATCGTAATTTTTTAATTTTAAAATGTGGGGAAACTCAGTTCTATCCAACTTAAGACCATAATATACTCAATTTATGTATGATGTTATGAATATTTCTGTTTTTATATTATACTGGTTTAATTTATATTTAATTATTTATAAAATTTTTTTTTTTTTTGATACCCATGCCAGGTCAAGTGTGAAGCTGCATATTTTATTGTGGTTCTACATCATCTACAATCTGTAGTAATTGCTATACGTGGAACTGAAACCCCAGAGGACCTAATAACTGATGGGTTATGCAAGGAATGCACCCTTTCTGCGGATGACTTGGCTGGCTTGATAAAGTATTTTTCATTTCCCCTCTTTTCATCCCTTTGATCACTTTCACTTCCAACACAATATTCTGGTCCCACTTCAATATTTTTTGTTCCGGTTTGCAGTTGCAACTACATTCATTCTAATATAAAAGAAAACGTGACTTCATCATTCCCCCACTATGGGCATTCAGGCATAGTTGAGGCTGCACGAGAGCTTTTTATGCAGATAGAAGGAAATCCTGAAGGACCTGGTAAGAAATACTACAGGTTTTTTAAACTGATGGTTCTTTCTTCTGGAGAGCTGGTCCTATCAAACTGTTTCTTCTTCCTCTTTCCTGCTTTCTATGATAAACACTTTGGTTATTGTGAAGTGAAATAGTCACCATTGAATGGTTATGTAATCAAGTAAAACATCGTACTTTTTTATCAATTCCCAAAATAAAACTTAAATTGTATTTAATTTAAAAACATTTGACTTCATTACATAAACTTCATTTTTGACAACAATTGTTTTTCGAAGTGGAAATGCAGACTCGGAATCCTATGGACTTCTTTCTAAATTACTGGGATTTGGTTGTGAATGCTTTGGGTATAATGTCCGCATAGTTGGGCATTCGCTTGGGGGTGCTATAGCTGCATTGCTTGGACTGCAAGTATGACATTTCTCACTTAAATAGGATTAGTTACTTACTAATCTATCTTCTTTAGTAAACATCATTTGCTATTTTGATTGCATCAAGAACTAGGTATTCATTGAAAGACTATTTTGATATATATACACAAAACAAATATTCCTTGCTTCCTTAGAAAATGCAGATTGTAGATGCAAATATCAAGCTGGCTAGAGGTCACAAGAAGTGGATTGAATTGCGGCCTTTACAAAATCTTGCTTATCCTCAAGTTCAGAATCTTTATGAGATGTTACTCAAGTACACTAGTTGCTATCATTAAAACTAAAACCAGTCACCTGTCAGAGAGATTAGACTCAACAAAATATATATACAATATTGGAATTATATGCATCCCAGTTGTATTAGGTTTTTAATTTCTTAGCCAAAAATCTAAGGTGAAACCTATAAATCAGGTAGAACTTACAAGCTAATTAACCTTGTGAATATGTAAAAGAAAACAAAACATTCCTTTTGTCTCAACTCATGTATTTTTGTCCTAAAATTAATAAAGGAAATTGGATATAAGATTTGGTCTTATTTAATTTGTAGCTAAGGTATGCAATTTAATTAGTGCTGCACTTGGATTGAAGGAGAGGGAGACCAAAAAGGACGTTGGTGGAAATTGTCAAGGGAGATCTCAGGCTAAATAATATTCTTGAAGCTTAGGTTTTTAACCATGCCAAATGGTTTCGTGTGATCCATATGGGATAAGGCTTTGTTGTTGTTGTGCTTGGATTGAAGGATCCCTTAGTACCTTTGCACTTCCTGAGATTTTTTGAGAAATGAGAACTATTTTTGTTCGCATATTTTAAGTAGTACTCAAGTTAGATCAGATTAAGGGGCTGTTTAAAAACTCAATTAAGCATTGAAAATGATTGAAGGGTTAAAAAAAATCATAAATGGGAGATTGTTTAATAAATTCAGCTGCAAACAATTTCTTATTCAAGTCATTAAATCACAATTCTTTCCTTTAGTATTGCATCATTTATCTTTTTAATTGCAAGTAGTTTCCTTGAACATTTATTCAGCACTTAAAAGAGAACTTTTCATGCATTTTCATGTCTTTTTTTTTTTTTTTTCATGCTGCAGTCTTTTAAGCATTTGATTTTATTCTTAAATAAATTGCTGAGCTTTTCCACAGCTTTATAACCGCTACCCTAATCTGCATGTTTACTCATATGGGCCACTCCCATGTCTGGATTTAGTTGTGGCAAATGCATGTTCAGAATTTGTGACAAGGTAATTGTACTAGTAAAAAGTTTGATTGTAGTTGATTATCTTTTGGTAACATTTTCAGTTTCCTTTCTGCTTGCTTTCATTCTTTATGATGCAGCATTATATTTGGAAATGAATTTTCATCACGCCTTTCAATTGGATCCATTATGCGGCTAAGGGCAGCTGCAATCACATCACTATCACAAGATCCTAAAGCAGATAGTGCCATGATTTTCAGACTTGCCCGTAGGTTTCTAGATGTAAGCAAATATCAGAGAAATAAGTCCAAGGCAGAGGATGAATCTGAGTATCATTCAGGGGCCATCCAGGAAGATCTAAACCATCAGATCCGCAGAAGCCACTGTGAGACTGATAATAAAGGTTTCTCATCTTTAATATCATAGTAGGGAATACATATTGTTGCCACCATTATGAGTGATGGAAATCATGTGTTCTTCATGATTCATCAGACTCGGTTTGTGAAAGGTGCTTTTTCTAAAAAGATTTCCATTATTGCAGCAGGCAGCATTGAACAAGAGGTTCGGGCTATTAAAAGGGATCTTGTTACTGCTGACTATGGTGAATATATGCATCATTTTGGAAGTGAAAATTGCCTCAACAATGAGCATGAAGAATGTTCACTTTGGTCTGACACTAGGGCAAGGGATCATGTTGTTGAAATTGATAATGCCGAATTTACAAATCCATTTGCTATAGATGTGCATTCAAATGATGATCCAGTGTCTCAGTTTATAGATACTGTTCCGAATTCTGAAAATCCATCCGCAGATGATCCCCCAGAGATGTATCTGCCTGGTTTTGTAATTCATGTTGTACTGGAGAAGAAAAGACCTGAAACTGATCTTAAGACATGGTGGAGAATGCAGGAGAGGGGAAAATGTTATAGAGCTTACATAGCAGATAGAGAAAGCTTCAAAGATATCATTGTTTCACCATCCATGTTCCTTGACCATCTTCCTTGGAGGTATGGCAAATTACAACCAGGTCCTTTACTCATTTCTAAACTTAAATGCTTGATAAGTTCTGTTACAGAAGTTACTTCTTTTGGTCAAATGTTCGACTTGCAGATGTCATGATGCCTTGCAAAAGATATTGAAAGCTCAAACTGCTAAAGATCAAGTAACGGAACCTCACATCATCTGATATATTTTTATATCAATGAACTTCTATGAAATGATTTCACGGGATTCAGCCAATTGTCTAGATCGTGGGAGATCATTGAGAAATAGAAATCCGCATTATCAAAAGATTTCGTTGGACAATAGAACTTACTCTGGCATTGAACGTGATGTGAACTGGATTAATTTTTTGCTCCCGGTTCTCCGTACGGTGATGCTTGTGAGTGAAATCACTATCTATATCATTTAAGAAATAGTAAATGTGCTTATTTTCATATGTATAGGGAGCGTAAATAATAAAATGAGATGGAAATATTGTTGGTATGTTGACTGACTAAAATTATTTAGATGATTAAGATTTACTCTTTTCAATAATTAAAAATTTTGGACAAAAAAATAATCACTTCTTTTGTTTGAGTAAAATTAATTTAGGAATATTATAGTAGTAATTTACTGTTTAACTTTTTAAAAAAAAAAAAGTAATACATGTTTTTCTCTCCTCTCCCACTTGTTTCCCTCTCCTCCTCACTCACTTCTCACTATTGTTAAATTTCCAGACTCTAGTTCTCTAATTCCCTCTCAGCAGTTTTTTTTTTTTTTTTTTTAAGAAAACTTTCAACAGATTGGTAGTCTTGTATGCATTCTTCAAACTGGCGAAAATTAACAAAAGAAAAATCTTATCAGGAATACAAAAACAAAACCGTAGTTACTGTAAAACAAATTCCCATTTTTACTAATTGCTGAAAAACCACACACACTCACTCAGAGTACTTGATAATATTGATAAATAAAAGTAATTAATATTGACCATAAGATATTATGTGAAAAGATAAATGTACATATTTTTTTAAGTAATCATGTAGTTATTAAAAAACTTTTAATTTTAATCATTTATATAATTGTATAGTCAAGATATATTGTTTGATTACTTGTATTCATACTATTCAAACAACAATTGATATATGCTTGTATAGTCAAGATATTAGGATTCTAATTAAGATGTATTTAATACATCTTATTAAATTCTTTCATTTTTTTTTTTGAAGGACTCTTTCATTTTAAAAAGCACATTAAATATTTTTTTATGATTTTGATGCACTATTTTATTAATATTTTTTTTATTGGGTTTTCTTATCTAGATCATTGATTCATTGGATGGCATCTGCTTATTTTAATTGATCTTTATTTTCCAAGTGGTTTCTAACACGAGCTAAGCTTTTATAAATTAAATGTTTCAGCGATTCAAAGAATATCACACTTTTCAACATAAGTTTGTTTGAATAAATTTCTCTACAAATAGTTGTAAGAAAACAAAATAAGAAGGTAAATTATATTGGATTTCTCCATAAGCTAAAATCAACTTATATATTTTTTGGAGAAGTTAAATGAAATGAGTTTCTATAAAAATTAAGTGCATAAGTTGATTATAGTTTATGTGAAAAACTCAATTCATTTTACCTTTTTTTTTTTTTTTTTCTTCTTATCTTATAAATACTCAGGGAGAAGTATTTTTTTATCCGTAGAAATCGAATACAGTACCAAGGGATTCAAGCAGGCTGTAGATCTAATTATTTGTAGCTTTTGTACTACATAATAAACTAAATCTCATTACTTTTTTATTTTTTAGATTTTTAGAAATTTATAAATTTTTTTCTTCTTCAAAATTAGCTGAATCAAAACATACGAAATTTGATGATATATACCAGAAGTATTACCTAACGGAGTATAATCACTTGATCAGAGAGGATATAAAATTAAACATTAACTTAATACTTGGTAGAACGATAATTTGTATTTATTACTAATGAGTTGAACCGAAAATGAATTGAAATTTAATTATTTTAAAATTAAGTTCCCAAAAAATTTTAAATGTGTGCGAACTATGGGTACTAGACTACTGGTTAGGTAAAAGTTGGGATATTTTTTGTGGTAGTTAATAAATTTTGTAGCTGGATGTTTGGTTGTGGGAATGGCGAAGTTGGGTTGGGTGTGTTAGCAAGCAGCTATTGAAACCCAAGCCCACTTTTAATTTTCATTTTGTTTTTGTCAACAAATGGATTATGGACTAACATTAACATTTCTTGTTGCGTTTGGATTTTGAAATCGAAGAAACATTCGTAATCCATTGCTTGTGTTTTATGTCAAACATATGGTTCGTTTTATCAGTTTTGACATACATGGCAATGGCATTTATTTCCTTTCCCTTTTGTAGCTATTATTGTCTTTAGAATGCAATAGTTGCTTGCTGTCAAAGTCAAGGTTTGTGTTTGTGTGAGGTCAGTTTGACTTGAAACTGCTGTTGCTCATCAAATACTAATTAGTTGTATTGTTCTCTTCAAATACTTTTTGGTTGATATATTATCATCCTATGACTATATATGCTCATCTGCCCATATCCCTATTGTCAGATCAGATGCATGTCTGATATATGATCAAATTGAACTGAACTGGTTAACTTCCTAAACTGTTCTGTGACTATGTATATGACATTATAATGATGATTTGCATTTTTTTGACTGAATGCTCCTTGTCCTTGGTATATGGTGTCTGGCATAGATTCAATGGTCATGATAATTTTTCCAATATAATGCAAGTGAATATGATGCTAAGCAAGCTCTTTTAGTGAGGCAGATGAATACACCGAATGCCAAAGAGTAGTTTGCAAAATTGTCACTTTGAGTGTCATAATATTGTTTAGCCTGTGAAATGTGAATATTTCATAAGCCCGTATACAAACACTAGACATTTTAAGATCCAGAGACGAGGCCTTGACTTTCTGCTCAACAGTTAATGCTGACATGTCAGAAAAATTTCCATCCATAATGCACAAAAAGTTTCATGAATGAGACTCTGACATGCAACAAGCCAGCTAGTCCTTTCTGCCAGGAAACTGGTTGTTGTTACTAAACTTGGTCCTTTGAGAATTGAGAAGCTTTAACCAATAGTATTGATGTGTCTAAAACATGTGCATGTTTATTGCCCCTCCATTTAAGGTCGTACTTCTAGATGTATATCCTGTATGGTTGCTACATGGTACTAGCTGTAAACTCGTTCAGTTTGTACAGTACTTCCATGATCAGAAAAGAGGGGAAAATAAAAGCTATTATATAGTCGTATTCTCATGATTGGTCTATAAAAAAAAAAAAGTGAAAGATTGATTCAATGAAATCAAATCGATAGTGAGCCCATCTTTCGAGTGGCATTATGGCAAAGCATGATGATTTCTTTGTGGTGAGATAGCAAGATGATGTCTTCTACTAGAGGAGCAGGCATAGAGCTTAAGATGATGTCTTCACTTTCGAGTTGCATTTAGGATAGTGGGAGTGAAAGTGGTGGGGTTCAGAATCAAGGGCAGAAAAGAATAAAAAATAGAATATGTTACTTGTATGTAGTTGGTCTTTTCTTTGCAGCCAAGTGGATCTGCACATAATTTGAATAGTCTTGATACGTGAATTTTGGAATAATTACTTATTCAAAGGTACGGTGGCTACACAAAATATTAGAAAAGGATAATTATTTAAGCATCAAATAATAAAATTCAACAGTAAACGTGGGCTAACCGCAACCGCAAGCGTACCCAAGTTTAAGTTTGTATAGCTTTTAAATATAATTTGGGGCAAGCAACAGCCAAGCCAACAGGGAATTCAAGCCCAAGTTTTAAGTAGTCAATGTACAAATGTAGCAAACAAACAAATGCCTTAATTAATTGTACCATTTGTCTTGTTCAACTCTACAAATTCTAACTTTTAATTACTCTGAGCCTGAGGGGTAAAAAATACTACACAAGAAACTTCCTCAGGTTAGAGGACGGAGCAGATACACAATTAATTAACCTTATTAATTAATGTGTTTGCTACACTTTTAGCAAAGTAGGGCCATCTAATAAAAACGATGGTCAATACCATTCTTCACCTAATCACTTTTCTTACCGACAGTAATAGTAGTTTTCCTCTCCTAAATTTTAATATTTTTCGCAACTAATATTGATCCAAAACATCCATCCCGAACTGTTGCAGCATAGTTAGAGAACAAAATTTAACATCAAATGTCGTCGCTGATTATTGAGATAATACCTCTCGATCGGCCTGATTGAATGACGTTATGAAATATACTACAATTTATTTGGCAATTTTTATGCAGAGAAATAGAAACAGGTAAAGTTGATTGAAAATAACAGTACAAATATTTAAGGCATTACACCTAAATTTGTACAAAGTGTGTTGTCCACTTGATTCGAGATTTGAGGAACCCAATAAATGTAGCGTTGGACAGGAGGACAAATTTGGTCAACTTATGGATAAGGTTGCTACTTACTTGCGTGGGTAACTTTCTCTTTATTTCTTTTTCCATTACTTTAATAAAAAGCCTTGCTAACTTTTTTTAAGACTTTTGATACGTACCCTTCCATATTAATATTGTGGGATTATTTATACGCGTGATATTTTAATATCTATGCACCACCCTATTTAAACTTCTTTTTGTTAAATTCAGATACTTTTTATGTACAACAATAGTTGCCCCAGTGACAGATGGTTCTTAATTAGTTGCGTTGCGTCCTAGGGTGTTTGGAAATTGCTATGTAATTGTGGTGATCTGTACTTCTAAGATTAATTAATTAATTGTATCGATAAAATTCTTAACTTATAAAAATAAAGCTACCCGAGTATTGTGCAAAAAATTGGCTATCCATACAAAATAATTTATTGCAATATACTATAGCAGTAAGAGTTTAATCAAGTTGTAGCTTAATAAAAGTGGTTTCATGGATCCCCGAGACAAGGTAAAGAGAGACATATTTGGTGAAATAGTGAATTCACTATTTTTGGAAGGAATAATAAGAATATGACAATATGGGATATATATAATATATTACGGTTCATAACATTTTGTTTTTTTAACGAAGTTCCTAAATTGATTGGTGTCCTTATCTCTGCACTTGCAAACATAAATTGTAAGATGACTGAAAATGAAATTTCAGTTTATTTATACTCTATTGTAAGTTTTATAAAATGAAAATAATTTTAAAGAGCTTTATTTATTAATTAATTATAAAATTTCAGCTTAATTTTGGGACAATCTATATTTTTCATGTCTTGATATTGGGTGGGTTGATAAGACGAGAAAGTAAAAAAAAAAAAAAAAAGAGAGAGAGAGAGAAACATAGGATACCAATTCAAGTGAGTGACAAGTTTGAAGAAATGGCAATAAGTTGAGTTGAGATATTGAAAATAAGTTTGTTTGTTTGATGAATGGTTGAAGCGGTGGCGACTTTTCAACTAAAATAAAACACCGGAAACTTCTGGCCTGCTATGGGCACGAGAAAGAGAGAGTGACTCGTCATGATTGGGTTACCATTTTCATTTTCATTTTCAAATAAAATAACCAAAATGCGACCAATCAACTCCACGTGGGATAAGAAAAATTATGTATGTGGGGCAATATTCTCACAAATTTTGGCGCTACTTCTAATCTGATTTCCTTGTCTTTTGGCTTTTCACTCATTTAAAATGCTCCTATATATCTTTAATCTCCATTTTCAAAACCCCGCATCACAATCATTTCATAAAATATATATATTTTTTGTTTTCTTTAACTTGCATAATAAGATAGTAATGTTTCAATAATTGATCATCACAAAATTCTTCACTCTAAAGCAAGAGATATTTCATGTCTACATTCATTTTATAATAGAGCTTCGCAGGATTATTCTGAGATGTTGAATGTTTCTTCCTAATTAAACTTGCTTTTATTTTTTTCAAATAATTAAGATTATACAGCTGGTGCCTTTTATTTTTTACTTTTTTTTTTTTTTAAAAAAAAAGACATGATAATCACATGACTTGATCACAAAAGTTCAAGATTTGGTTGCAGACGATGGCAAACACTCCAATCAAGGTACAGTAGTTTAGTTTAGACAGAATGAATATAAAAATAAAGAAAATGAAATGATAAAGACCAAAGTAAAAATAATTGTTGTCCAAACATATTATTGACATTTTATATCTATAAATTTAGTCATTTCTATGTATATAGTACTCTGTTATGTTATTGTTCATTCTTACAAAATTGAAGATATAACCAAACGGTTTTCTATGATCTCATCACTTATACGTACCACAACCATATGACCTTTTAAGCTTATTGGTCAGCTAGATAGTTAAGAAAAATTACAATGTTGAAATATGCGAACATATTCTTATAATTGATTTATTTCAAATTGTTAGCCTTAGATAAAAAAAAAAAAAAAATTGTGACTTCAAAGACAAGCACGTATGTGAATAATTTCAAAGTCATAATTTTAGATACAACCTTTTGTAAGCATGATTTAATCTGAGAAATTACCTACCTAACATTTAATGTGCTGTAAAATTAAGAATCAGAAGCCTTTAATTACAATAAAGTGATAAAGGGTTTGATTCTATTCAAGTAATGTAACTTAAATTTAAAAAATACTGTTCCTTGTCAAATTAATGAATTGAAGTTCGAAACATACTGCCATACAGATGCAAAGCATATGGGTTATTAAAGAAAAAATAAATAATTTGAATGAAAACGACATCATATGCTTTTTTGTTTTGTCCAGAAACATCATAGACCGATTGAAAATAATAGCATATACGAAAACTTTTGCGGAATATACTGCCCCGGGGCCGGGGGTGGGAAAGAAGAAGGGAAACTGGGATGTTAGTGTAAGATTACATCAATTAATGTTATACACACACTAGCGGTCACAATTTTTTCAGACAAAAAGGATCAACAAGTATTATATTTATATATGATAGGTATCAACTGATGAGTGTCCTCTTCCTTTTTCTTTTCCTCTGAAAAAAAAAAAAAAAAAGAAAAGGAGCTTGCATCAAGTATTATATATATATGGGATAGGTATCAAGTATCAACTGAGTGTCCTCTTTCTTTTTCTTTTCCTTGCGTTTATTGTTGGTGCTGCATGCACCTTTTCACAGACAGTCATCAAGTATATATATTATGATAGATCTAAAGATCTACATTTATTTTCTATCTGATGTTGCCTCTATCAGCGGGTACATATATATATACTATATATGATATAGTTACAAGTATTTATATATTCTATCCTCATTTCTAGATCTTATTCTGAATATGTAAGAGTTATTAATGTAATGTTACATGTAATTGTGTTACCTATTGTGAGTGGTACTATTAACACATTTTATCTATTCGCACATATACTTTTTAAAATTTTAAATGTATACGCGTACGCCGAGAAACAATTAACTTATCACCATTGGTCAAATCTCTTTTTTTTTTTTTCCAAAAAAAGAAGAAGAAGAAGAAGAAGAAGAAGAAGAAGAAGAAGAAGTCTTTAGATTTTGAAATGCGTACACAAGGGAAAAGAAATTACGCTAATTAACAAAATTGCTTAAGTTGGACGGCAAAGTCACACGGGACATAAATATCATAATGGGTCATATATGCCATTTTTCATGTTATATGTCGGAACTACGGGAAGCATGAAACTACATTAATGACATGAATAGAAATTTAATTGATTTTCGAGTACAAGTATCGATTCAAATTAACATGTACTATAATATATAATTATATATAAAATCATAAGAATTTAAATTTCCATTACAAGTAATAAAATTCTTTTTAAGGTATAGTTAATTAGTTATCCCTCCAAAATAGCACAAATAATTAGTCACACGATCCAGTTGCATTGCAACTACAGGCCATTACACCAATCTACCACTCTCTCTAAGATCGATGTTTTTTTTTTCTTTTCCTTTGTTTATAAACCTCCCTCACCATTGACTACATATATATGTCTGTCAACATCTAATCAGAATTGCTAATCTGTAGCTGAGCAGTCACATCTGGATAAACACGCGGAATTGAAGTGTGTTAAATTAATATCTTGTGTTACGAAATAATAATTCAATTACTTACACTTACAAACAAACGTGTTTAGGCTAGCATTAATTTCTAATGTCTAACTGTCCAAGTGTCTTAACTATCATATTACATGTTAAACTCGAATTAAAAAATACATATGGGGAGTTTCAATTTACAATATGATCTGCCCAAAACCCGATGTCAAAACAAAAATGGCATCAAATATACTCCTTGTTGAAGCAAGATTGACCTTTGTAAGTTTTATTGAAATTAATCATCGGATCATAGCTAGGCGACCACACATTTAATTAGCCTGGAACTCTATGTAGAAGACATTAATTGAACATTTTTTTTAACTATAGATCAAAGACGTTGTGATAACATTAATTGGTTTTGAAAGCCGTAATAAAACCGTTGAGAATAAACTAATTCTTCACCGCGAATCACCTAAACGCGCGCAACTGTGATTTTGAATATTTATTTATGTTTCTTCTACACGGGTCAATCAGATTTAATTATGATTCTTTGTAATTGATTAGAGTAAAAAAAAAACAAATTACAGAAAGAACAAGTTTCTTAATTTATGTTAGGACCCACTTGCACTGGCTTTCTTACATGCATATATAGAAAATTCACTGCGAGGATCTAGGCGATGGAGTATTTCCTTTTAGTTCAAAGTTGTTATTAAGACAGCACGATATCCAACTCATATTGTATAACGAACATAGTACATGTGTGTATGAAGGAGAAGGAGTGAAACCATGGTTTGGTTTGGTTTGTTGACACTTGAAAGTTGCACCTAAACAAAACAATACGTATGGTAAGGTACAGACATAAGAGAGGATGGAGCGGACATTGAGGTTGAGGAGAGGACAAAACATTTAACATAATAGACTTAACCAACTTGCAATTTTTAATGTAATGGTGGGCCCCGGCGGCTAAATGTAAGGCTTTAATTTGCATCATGCACGTGGTCCATCACTCCGTCGTCATTCAATTATGGCATCCAAACAACTGTTTTTATTAATATTATAATTGACCAATTGGCCTTTTTTTATTTATTTATCAAATAATCAACTCC
This sequence comes from Pueraria montana var. lobata, assembly GCA_026413185.1. NCBI lineage: Eukaryota > Viridiplantae > Streptophyta > Magnoliopsida > Fabales > Fabaceae > Pueraria > Pueraria montana. The sequence goes on along the minus strand of CM048647.1, from coordinate 96,455,439 downwards.
CCCAATGGGTGATCGCCTTGTCATCCTCACTCATATGTTTTTCATGATCAAACACAATGATTAAACAGTAACGTTGCCCTTTTCATAATCACAGCTGTATTCAACAATATTTGCTTTCGGATTGTGGATGCAGTCCCATTTCTTTACATTATTCATCCAAAAAAATAGTGTGATAGGAATTGATAGTAAATCGTGACGGAGTATATTTCCTTCTCCATTTCTTCTCAAATATTGCAAGTCATGACGTTGGATATTGTTTTAATTAGGTGGTTGATTTTTCATCAAAAGAAGAAAAAAGGAATTCAAATTAAGATGAGAAATGTTGAAATACATTAGCCTCATATTTCGTTTTCCCAATGGAAATTTTTATTCTAAATTTGGTTTAAAGCAAACAAAGCTAGCGTTGGCCAGCCTCGGACCCGGATCAAGATTTTTAAACTTGAAAATTATGTAGGCCTAACATTTGCATATACGTGTACATATATAAAAAGCATTATTGCATATTGTGCAGTTGGAACATGACAGCAGCATTGACTCCCAGGTCAATTTTTTTTAATGAATTGAGAACTTATAGAGTGATTCCTTACGGGCCATCCTATTGTAAATTTTGCAACATGTTACCATCCTTTTTTTTTTTTCCTTAAAAGAATTAAATATATAATGACATTCAAATTTAAGTGAAATTGAAATTATTATCATTTTAGCCCTTAAAATATACAATTTATTATCATTATCATTAGTGACTAACTAAAAGAAAACTTTTCAATAAAAATTTACATATTGTTATGTATAATATATATTTCCTAAAAGTAAAATTAATTTCAGAGTTAAACTTGCACGCAAGTCTTGTTCAAACTCATATCATAGTGAAGCTCGGGAAAAGTATACGATGTTGATTAAGTTGGAAGCCCTGGGCCAGCTATGTATATATATATATATATATATATATATATATTCAAAAAGAAAAGAGAGTTGGCAATGGGAGTCAATTGACGCATAATAGCATACGAGCACTAATCATTTCCCTGTATCGTATTATGATCTCACGCAGCGGAATTGTTTACTTTTAATGCAAATTATTTTTCACTTTCAAACACGAAGAAAACGATGGAAAGATCAAGTTATAGTCGATAACGATATACTACTTGTTATCACAGTAGAATTAATATAAAATATACGTACAGAGACGCCATTTTCCTGAGAGGAACCCTAGCCAGTAGCCACCAACCAGCTGGCTAATACATTGTACCTTGATTGATTGTCCAAGCAAGAAAATCTATCTTGTATGAGTATATATGACACGCCAAAATTTGTTAATATGATGTCCAGGGGGAAGCTAGAGCATTTGTTTTTAGAGGGCTAAATATTAAAATTAATATATTAATAATTAAAAGATTCATAGTAATTGATTATATATCACGAAAATCACAATTATATAAATTAAATAAAAGACACAAGATTATAACACTACAATAGAGAAAAAAAGATACTCAGTTTTTAAAATTCATTCGAGCAATTAGTAGAAAATATTTATTATATCTAAATATCATATTTAAAATTTTAAAAGTATGATTGATCCTCGTATATTGTTATAGCAAAATTTAATTTTTAATCTAAAAATAATAAGATAATACATTTTTTGTTTTTTTTAAGATATCACAATGAAATAATATTTCTTTAATTTCTTTTTTATTGAGAAATATTTAGGAAAAAATGCTAATAGTCAAGGCTAAGGCCAAGAGTGACCTAAGTTCTCTTTTTAGCATGAGTGTTTTCACCTCAAGTCTAATGACATCATTAGGATTATCACATACAAGATGGTTCGTTATAGTTTTATCTTTACTAAAAGGCATCTTAATAGGTTCAAGAAAAAAAGAGTTTATAAATTACCTATAACCTTGGCTCCTGAGTAGGGGTGGTAAAACGGGTTGGATTTGTCGGATCAACCCGTCTTGATCCATTTTTTTTTGTGGGTCGGGTTGGGATTTTCAACCCGTCAATCCGCTTTGACCCGCTCCATTTTGATCCACCAAAAAATGGGTTGAGGGAAGGTCAACCCGCCAACCCATTTTTATATAAAAAAAATTTAATATTTTTTTTTATATTTTATACATATATTATTAATATTTATTTAATTTATTTTTGTCTAAATAAATTATTATTCCAAATTTAAGGTAATATATTTAATTTTTTTAATAAATATTTATTATTTAATATTTTTAAAAGATAAAAATGAATTGAAATCAATTAAAATATATTTATTTTTATTTTTTTTATTTTTTTGGTTTTTTGCACCAACCCGAGTAAAACGGGACAGACTTGGATTCGCAACCCACTTTTCTTATGTCGGGCAAGGCGGGCCAACCTGTTTTTGGCGGGTCAATGGCGGGTCGGGACGGGGTAAGACTAGTTAACCCGTTTTGCCACCCCTACTCCTGAGTGACATAGAACTTTTGGCTCATTATAAGTAAACTTGATCTTAGTTTTACCTCAATTATATAAACTATATTAAAAGGATTACAACATAAAACAACCAAAAAGCTTAATAGTCATTTTCAATATTACATATATTATTAGATATCATAGGAATGAGTAATATATTTTTATAATGTCAAACAAATTGTTATAATAATTGCTTTAAAAGTATTATTATTAACTATATAAAATTTGATAATATAAAAAGTATTACACTAACATAAAAAATTAAACTCATATTATTATTAACTATGCAAAACAGTTCTGACCATGTAAATCAAATTTAGGCTAAATAATAACTTTTATTTCTCTATTTTGTCCAATTCGCAATTTTAGTCAGCATATTTTGAAATAAAAACATTTAGTTTCCTCATTTTTGAAAATCTATAGTTTTTGTTCAATTCTCAATTTTGCCTACATTTATTTCTTTTTTTCTTATATTTTTAATTCATTAAATCATTTCTTGATGTTACCTTAAATATATGAATATGTTAGGACGAAGGTTCAATTGGACCAAAATAAAATAAATAAAACATATGCAAAATTAAAGATTTGACCAAAATTACTAATTTATAAAAATCGAGAAACTAAATGTCTTTATTTTAAGATGGAAGACTAAAATTACCGATTGGGTAAAATAAAAGACTAAAGTTATATTTTTGCCTCAAATTTAAATACAAGTTTGTCATTTAAAGTTTAAATGGAAAAAAAAAAACCATAAATGACATTGTATATAATTATTCTTATTTCTCATTTTATTTTTTTATAAACATATTTCTGAAATATACTTATAATTATAAAAAAAATATAAACATTTTACTGCCCACTTCTTATTAAAAACACATTTCCCATTTAAATATTCCAAGACTAACGCGCACTTGTCTACCCAGTTTTTGCTTTGGGACTCGTTGAATAACCCTACTTAACTATGTGCTTCTGACTTCTGTTGTTCTTTGTCTCACTTCTTGTTTTTAGTTTTTATTTATTTTTTCCCGATGGCCAAACAAATAAAAGTACACGTGCTTATTGCTTATAATAGTACATATTGAAACGTTGCATACAAAATGTAGGGGCTTACAACTTGTCTTGTGTCATTAAATTAGTTTCATCTAAAGTTAATTTTAATAAATATGAGTTACAGAAACTATATTTGATGTTTTTTTTTACATGTCCTTATATTTTTTTTAAAAAAAAGTATGTATATTTTTTTAAAAAAAAGTATGTATATTTTTTTAAAACAATGGTATATTAATAATAAAACTTCTTCACTTTATAAATAATATTTTATATAATATGATAGTATTATATTTATATTAATATTATTAATCTTGAAATATATATTATAAAAACTATCTTAATATTGAATGTGGGAAATAATTTTGTCATTAGCAATAATCCTACGTGTCTCGAGTAGAATTGCTTCGTACGAAGAATACTTGTGATTCGTTAAAAAAAAAAACTATCTTAATTATAATTTTATACTTCTTTAACTATTTGATTTAACTTATATAATGTTACGATTAATTTATTATATCAATAAATCATATTAATTTGGTCTTAGTTCATATATTTTTTAGCATTAATCAGATTAAGCTTGAGTAAACAAATGAATTTATCAAAAATTCAAGTTAAATAAGTTTAAGGACAAACTTGTTCCAATTCATCTCATAAACACTTCTAACAAGAACCGATCCATATATATATAAGTGTGGGAGCAGTTGCCTCCACAAACTTTTTACCTTTTTTTTTTAGCATAATACATATTTATAATTATAAATTATTCCCATAATTTGAAATTTAATAATAATAAAAAACTCATGATATGAGTTTTGTCCTCGTAAATCTACTCCTAACCTCACTTTTCCTACTCTCTCAATTAGACACTCTTTTGATATTCTCTCTTATTTTTACTTTTATATTTGTTTTGTTTAATTTCACTCTATTTAGATTACTATGCATTTTTTAATATTGTTTAAGTTCTAAGTGTTTTCTCAGTGTAAAGCGTATATTTGTGAATCGCAGCATAAGTTGGAGAGATAAATTAATTGATGTATGTTCAAGCCGGACCCAACACTACCAGACACCAATTGAGAAAATAATTCATTTACGTGGCAAACTGCATTAAGGAACTATTAGCATTTAGGACCTTTTGCAAAAAAAAAAAATAATAAATAAAAAAAGACGCACCTTTGTTATTTTTCATGTGAATTTGTATAAAGAGGATCAGAGGAAAGAAAATAATCATCCCATTCGTTTATAGATCGATCATGTGAAAGTATGGATCAAGAAACTTTAAAGAATAACCAGAGTTTGATTTTTTTTTCCTTAGATGTAAACCAAACCAAGCACAAGAGGGCCACTTCTTGAAAAGGAATCAACATACTTTTCACTTGAGGACGTAGATCTACAAAGGAATACCCCCCCGGGCAGCCATCAGCACGTGCAGAAATAATCAGAATTATTATGACATTTTTAATTTCACTGAAATTTTGGCCTCATCACTCCTTTGAGTCTTCGTCAGAGAAATATACCAAAAAGAACAGTTTTCAAGTTTTTCTTTAATCGGTATTTTGATTTTATTCATATGTAAAATTATGCAGTAATTAGCCCTGTTACATGCAATTAATCTTATCTAATGGGATATGACTATTGTTGTTGTATTAGATTATCTGATATCACATAACATTTGCTCCCTTATACATTTTATTTTGGTCAACAACAACAACTATTTGTGATAAACATGCACCTGTCAACATCAATATATGTCCTTCAAAATGTATTACCCGTGGCTATCTATATTGTCATCTTAGCTTGGAGGGTGTTGTTTTCTACTTGGACCAATATGATCGAATTCTGCTACAGCTAATAACCCTTAAGTTTAATTATATGCTTACACTAGCCCAGATTTTCTCGCTTAATAATTGAAAGACCAAACAAAATCAATTATTATGTTTCTGCTGTTTCTAAAGTCTTTTATATATTTGGTCGTGGTATTCTAATACTCTTTTTTTTAGCATTAAGTCAATGTCTCTTTTGCAAAACAGAGAGAGAGAAAGAGATTTCATTTCACCTTCCCCTCTTCGTCACAATAAGAGAGAAGTGTCCAAGATTGACCAAATAAGCAAATGCTGCGAAAATCATTCGTTATATAAATGAATTTGGTATTGCATAAATCATTTTGCTCTAATCTAATCAAAAGCATAAAAAGCAAAGTGCGAAATTCAGAATATAACTAGAGAAGTCCATAACTGATCTCATACCTAGGAGAAGAACAAAAGAAAAAGGTCCTGAGATTAATGGTTAGATGGAGATAACTTGATTCTGCAGAATTGTAACAACCTGCACCACACCTAAACGTGAGAATTTTAGGACCAAAAGTGGTTGGTGTGGCCCTCCAAACAACTTTTATACAATTATCGGCTCTTAAAAGGAAAAGTCTTTCTTTGATTTTTCACTGTGATTTACTCCTATCATTCCTACATTATAAGCATCGAAAGGGACTCACGTTTCCTCTGTCTTATTATTCCCTTCCTAACTGTCCAATCCTTCTCTCTTTCTAACTTTTCCACCCCAGTATGACTGCCACATCTCAATTTCATTATGCATGGGACAAATATCCTATTTAAAATTTTCTAATCAAATGCAAGTGATTTATTTTTTTCTCTTAAATTCAACAACCCTCACGAATTTGATGTTATATTTACACCTTAATTCAGAGACGTTCTACTACACGGCATTGACTACCATAAACAATGAGAGAGAGATGAGAGTGGGTGGCTATTAGAAATTATTAGTAAGTTCACATGGGGACACAGTTAATGCACACATTATATGGTAATATTGACCAATGGGACATATAACTACATTGAAATTCACTGCCAGGCGCCAACTTAATTAGCCTTAACAACGGTAAATAAATAAGTAAACCAGATGTAAGTATCCACATTTCCCTTCAAAGCAGTGCACAACTGCACATCATATAATTACAATGCAAGTATTTTGCTTTAAGTAAAAATCATTTACTATTAGTTATCCACATTATCAGGGAATCTTGACTCTTCAAACCATATAAAACTAGATATGTCCGGAGCTATCATAAAGAAATGTACCTGATTTCCTCCTTTGGGACTGTAGGGCTATTTTTTAATTGGTAAATGCTTAGTTGTTCAATTATATTATATTATCCAACAGGGCCAAACACAATTTTATAAGGGAACAATAGTGTGCACGTTTCATTCATTCATGTTACAGTTATTGATTATTCATGTCATAAATGCCGACATTGATCAATTGCTAAAACCAACGCATTGCTCAAAGATAGACTGACTACCTTTGAACTCCTGTGAAATTCATCACGAGGGAACATATTAAAAGATTATAGGTACATCTTTGAACTCCTCTGAAATTCATCACAAAGAAACATATTAATTCCGAGTACACATTGCAGTTTTGGAATAATTTCGTTCTGTTACTCAAATAATTCAATCATTTGGCATTGAAATATTTCCATTGTGAGTGCACCTTTCAATTTTTGGAATAATTTCTATTGTTTCTCTGAACTGTTCAGAAATTTCCAAGTGCCCAAACAGAAACATTTAGAAAGACTTGATGGTTCATGAATTTTTTTTAAAATGTCGTTTTCTATAGAGATTTAAGGCATAGCTAGCTAAAGTTGAAGGTCGACGAAAGCACCAATTATTATTTCTTGCACGAAATGAAATTAACCTGGAGATCACTATTTTTTCCTGGTTACTGTTTCTAGCCTCTCTTTTTTTTTTTTTTTTTCCAGTTCCCCTCTAAAGTTTGGGTACCACGAATTAGCTGCAAAAGCAGCAACGTGCACTTCATGCTGGTGTTGACAACATCACATGTTAATCTCATCATTGAGGAATCACATGGCTGGGAATTTTTTAAAAGAAATAGAAAGAAAAGAAAAAAGCATTAACAAGTGAAGTGAACCAAAGAGGTGACGAACTTGTACTCTTCTCATAGCAACTTCTCATTCTGTCTCCTTCTCCCCACTTATTGTCCACCCCACTTGAATCAACGTATTCAGGCAATTTGATCTGTGCAAGTGTATAATTGTGGATATACCATTTTGTTGGGGGTACATAAAAAATAAATTAAATGAATGATAATTTTATAATATTGGAATTAATTTGATTTGTATCATAACCACACCAACACGTGGACGTGTAGCAAATTAAGGCAAATTTGGATTATTCTTTATCATAAACTGCCAAAAGCTTGTGTTCGAAATGTACTGAAAAAAAAAATAGCATTGAAAAGTCAAAATATCTTCACCCTTAAACAAAAGAGGATTTGATCCAAAGCTTGCAATGCCTGCCACCGAGGACTCGAACAAAAATCATGACCACTCATGGATCCGTGATGCAAAATACACTATTATTTCCCTTCCCTCGAAAAAAAAAAGAAAAGAGAAAGAGAGAAGAGGAATAAAGCATTTTGGAGTTACTTTTTCGTCAAGATAGGCAACTGAGCAGCAGGCTAGGAGGGAAAGATAAAAAGAATAGGACATTAGGGTAACTAATGCTAAATACTATTGTGGAACGTATAAGATGCTTATTTATATTTTAATAAGTAGTAGTTGGAGATTGAAATGGAGCCTGGTTCGAGGAAAACAAATAAGAAAGAGTAGTGCTTAAAAAAAGTCACAAGGCCAGCTGGGGGGAAGCTTAATTAAAATCAAAATGAAAGGGAATTGAATAATTTGAATTGGTACCTCATGACAGCTCCCCTTTAACGACTCACTTTCACTATAAGTACCAAGTATTTCATGCAGCTTTTGTCGGTCATCACTAACACCAAACCCCCCCTTCTCTCTTTAGTTTCCTCATCCCTCCTCTACCAAGAAAATCAGTGAGGATCTGAGAAGAAGAAGCATTGGCCAGAGGTGGTCAGCTTTTTCCTTCTGCGCATGACTGCAAGGGGCAGTGACCCCAGAAGGGGTCGTCTTTGGCCGCAAATGGCCATGGCATTGGCCATTGCTTTGATTTCTACCACTGTGGTTTCCGTTAATGCTGATGGTTACCCTTACTACTCTCCTCCACCACCTTACGAGTACAAATCACCTCCACCACCATCTCCTTCACCCCCACCTCCTTATGAGTACAAGTCTCCACCACCTCCACCATATGAGCACAAGGCACCACCATATGTGTACAAATCACCACCACCTCCTTACGAGTACAACTCACCACCTCCCCCTCCTTACGTGTATAAGTCTCCACCTCCACCACCATATGAGCACAAGGCTCCACCATACTATTACAAGTCACCACCACCTCCTTCCCCATCACCACCACCTCCCTACTATTACAAGTCTCCTCCACCACCTTCTCCCTCACCTCCTCCTCCCTACTATTACAAGTCTCCCCCACCACCCTCACCCTCACCTCCACCCCCTTACTATTACAAGTCCCCACCACCACCTTCACCATCCCCTCCACCACCTTATTATTACAAGTCTCCACCTCCACCTGAAAAGTCTCCAGCTCCAACTCCCTACTACTACAAATCTCCTCCACCACCATCCCCTAAGCCTTACTACTACAAGTCTCCTCCCCCACCTTCACCATCCCCTCCACCTCCTTATTATTACAAGTCTCCACCTCCACCTGAAAAGTCTCCAACTCCAACTCCCTACTACTACAAATCTCCTCCACCACCATCCCCTAAGCCTTACTACTACAAGTCTCCTCCCCCACCTTCACCATCCCCTCCACCTCCTTATTATTACAAGTCTCCACCTCCACCTGAAAAGTCTCCAGCTCCAACTCCCTACTACTACAAATCTCCTCCTCCACCATCCCCTAAGCCTTACTACTACAAGTCTCCTCCCCCACCATCCTACTACTACAAATCTCCTCCTCCTCCATCCCCAACTCCTTACTACTACAAGTCTCCACCACCTCCACCACCTTACTACTACAAATCTCCTCCTCCTCCATCCCCAACTCCTTACTACTACAAGTCCCCACCACCACCATCCCCAACTCCTTACTACTATAAATCTCCTCCACCACCACCTTACTACTACAAATCTCCCCCTCCTCCATCCCCAGCTCCTTACTACTACAAGTCCCCTCCCCCACCACCTTACTATTACAAATCTCCCCCTCCTCCATCCCCAACTCCCTACTACTATAAGTCTCCTCCTCCTCCTTCACCCACTCCTTACTACTACAGTTCTCCACCACCACCCAAATACCCACCTCCTTACTACTATAACTCTCCTCCTCCACCGGTTGTGTATCCCCCACACCCCTACCATCCCCACCACCACCCCTTGATTGTCAAGGTAGTGGGTAAAGTCTACAGCTACAAGTGCTATGATTGGGAGTATCCCGAAAAGTCTCATAACAAGAAACACCTTAAAGGTACGTACACATCACATTCATTTCTTTATACTTTATATTTACATCATTATTGTTGGCTCAAAATTAATGCTCAGTACTGTTACCGTTAAACTGTTATTTTGGGTGCTTCGGAGTCGCCAATTGCAACTTCTTTTATGTTCATTAGCAGCCCTTTTTTTGGGTTAAGGCTAGTATGTTTCCATAAATGTCATTGTTTTTTTTAGAATTTAGTCACTTTTACACTAGAACTTATTCTTAGTTGTCTCGTTTTTACAATTAACCTTTTATGTTAATTATTGTTTTAATCAAGATAGATATTTTTAAGGTTTGAGAAAAAAAAATTCAACAGATTCAACTTGAACGAAAAGCAAATGAATATATTTATCCTTTATGCATAAATTATTACTAATTCAAGTGTCTAGATGATCCTTATTACCCTTTTTCAAATATATGCTGAAGTGAATATTTTATAATGTAGTTAACAGGCATTTCAAATTACAAGGTGGACCCACCGCTATTTAGAAAGAATTTTTTCCTATTTATTTGTCCTTTTAAAAGTTAAACATATTTTTTTTACATAAAAGTAAAACAAAATATTAATTATTATTATTATATTTTATAATCATATATTTATCTCAATTAAATTCTTAAATATTTTATAAATTTGTATATTAATTATTATTTTTTAATTCTATCTTTATCTCAATTGAAATCTTAAATATTTTATAAATGAAAAAAAATAATAGTAGAGATTATATTGGAAAATAAAAAATAATAATTTTAATATAAACAAAAATATTAGTTAAAATTCTTAATTTATGTACTTATAATAGATAATGAAATAATCGATGTGAGAAAGATAATTTAACTTATTACTATCCTTTAAATGATACTGACTAATATAATATGCTATCTGATAAGGATAGTTTAACTTACTATTCTTTTAGTAATGCACCATAATATAGTACTTTCTTCGTTTTTTTTTAATTGTCGAATTTTTGAAAAATATTTGTTTCTTTTTATTTGTCGTTTGCAAAGTTCAAGATCATATTAATTGTTCTTTTGTCAATTATACCTTTACTTTTCATCTAGTTTTTAATTAATTTACACATATGCATTTATTGTGAAATAGAAATGAAAATGATAAAATAGAAAATCCCACAACTATTTTATTAGAATCGAGAAAATTTATTGCATTTCTTGATTTCTACATAGAAACCTTAAAAGAAAGACAGATAAAAAAGAATACATGGAGTAATTAACCATTTTGGAGGGAATGTTTGTCATAACATGTATTATTTATCAATTGAAATTAACTATTTTGGGGGGCATGTAGGTGCTGTTGTTGAGGTCAAATGTAAAGCCGGAAGGAATATTATCAAGGCTTATGGTGAAACAAAGAGCAATGGAAAGTATAGCATCACAGTTAACGACTTCAACTATGTCAAATATGGACCCACAGTGTGCAAGGCCAAGCTTCATGCTCCACCTAAGGGCTCACCCTTCAACATACCTACTAAGCTTAATGAGGGAACAGACTTGAAGGTGAAATCCAAAGACAAGTATGAAGTTGTGCTTAAGGCTAAGCCATTTGCTTATGCTTCAAAGAAGCATTTTGAAGAATGTTACAAGCCCAAGCCTTCACCGACTCCCTACTACTACAAGTCTCCTCCTCCTCCATCTCCAGTTTACATATACAAGTCGCCACCTCCACCATCACCTACTTATGTTTACAAGTCACCACCTCCACCCGTGAAGTCACCTCCATATTATTACCAATCTCCACCTCCACCATCACCAAAACCTAAGCCACCATACTATTACCAATCACCACCTCCACCATCACCAAAACCTAAGCCTCCATACTACTACCAATCTCCACCTCCACCATCACCAGTGCCCAAGCCACCATACTATTACCAATCACCACCTCCACCATCACCAAAACCTAAGCCTCCATACTACTACCAATCTCCACCTCCACCATCACCAGTGCCCAAGCCTCCTTATTACTATCAGTCTCCACCTCCTCCATCACCGGTTCCTAAGCCACCATACTACTATCAATCTCCACCTCCACCATCACCAAAACCCAAGCCACCATACTACTACCAATCTCCACCTCCACCATCACCAAAACCTAAGCCCCCATATTATTATCAATCTCCACCTCCTCCATCACCAATTCCTAAGCCACCATACTACTACCAATCTCCACCTCCTCCATCACCGGTTCCTAAGCCACCATACTATTATCAATCTCCACCTCCACCATCACCAGTGCCCAAGCCTCCTTACTATTATCACTCTCCACCTCCACCATCACCAGTTCCTAAGCCACCTTACTACTACCAATCTCCACCTCCACCATCACCAAAACCTAAGCCTCCATACTATTACCAATCTCCACCTCCACCATCACCAAAACCTAAACCTCCATACTATTATCAATCTCCACCTCCACCATCACCAGTACCAAAGCCACCATACTACTATCACTCTCCACCACCACCATCACCAGTTCCCAAACCTCCATACTACTACCAGTCTCCACCTCCACCATCTCCAAAACCTAAACCACCATACTATTACCAGTCTCCACCTCCACCATCACCAGTACCAAAGCCACCTTACTATTACCACTCTCCACCTCCACCATCACCAGTACCAAAGCCCCCATACTACTACCAATCCCCACCTCCACCATCACCAAAACCTAAACCTCCATACTACTACCACTCTCCACCTCCACCATCACCCTCTCCTCCTCCTCCATATTACTACCACTCTCCACCTCCACCCTCACCAGTTCCTAAACCCCCATACTACTACCAATCTCCACCTCCACCATCACCAAAACCTAAACCTCCATACTACTACCACTCTCCACCTCCACCATCACCCTCTCCTCCACCACCATACTACTACCACTCTCCACCTCCACCCTCACCAGTTCCTAAACCCCCGTACTATTACCAATCTCCACCTCCACCATCACCAGTTCCTAAACCCCCATACTATTACCAATCTCCACCTCCACCGTCACCAGTTCCTAAACCCCCATACTACTACCACTCTCCACCTCCACCATCACCTTCTCCTCCACCACCATACTATTATAAATCACCACCCCCACCTTCACCATCCCCTCCTCCTCCATACTATTATAAATCTCCCCCACCACCTTCACCATCCCCACCACCACCTTACTATTATCATTCCCCACCTCCACCTAAAGAGCATGTACACCCTCCCTACTACTACCACTCACCACCACCACCATCCCCATCTCCACCACCTCCCTATTACTATAAATCCCCTCCACCACCATCCCCCTCTCCTCCTCCCCCCTACTACTACCACTCTCCACCACCACCGTCCCCCTCTCCTCATCCTCCCTACTACTACCACTCTCCACCACCACCATCCCCATCACCGCTGCCTCCATACTATTACAAATCCCCTCCACCTCCATCTCCATCTCCACCACCTCCTTACTACTATCAAAGTCCTCCTCCACCATCTCCCACTCCTCATCCTCCCTACTACTACAAATCCCCTCCACCACCAACGTCGTATCCTCCACCTCCTTACCACTACGTGAGCCCTCCACCACCTTCTCCATCTCCTCCCCCACCATACCATTACACATCACCACCTCCTCCCTCCCCAGCTCCCGCTCCGAAGTACATTTACAAATCACCTCCACCTCCCGTTTACATCTATGCTTCCCCACCTCCACCTATCTACAAGTAAGCTCGAACTGCGGAAGCACCATTCACGATAAATCATGTAAGTTCACGATCCTTACATTCTGAAGTAAAAATTAGTTATCTATACATATATGAATTTTAGTAATGAAAATTCCTATTTAATTTGTTTTCAGGTTCTAGTTTTTATCGACGAATAAAGGCAAGCTCTATTTGGAGCCAAATGAAACATCTATCTTCCTGTCCAAGTTCTTTGAATAAAAGTCTGAATGTGTCATCTTTGCGCTACAATATTTGTGATTCAGACCAGGTTGATTCTATTTGTTTGATGGCCATCTTGCACGTCCTGATCTTATTGTGTTCAAGAGACGGACTAATCAGAAGAGGGAAGAGAGATTTGAAATGTAAATGCCAAGTGAAAGTGAAAAGTACAGTCCACTTTTAGTGATCTCTTTAATTTAAATTTGTTCATAGATTAATATGGTCGTGTATGATTGCTTTTCTATTTATTGTGGCATTTTTGTGTTGTACCCTGTTGTTGTGTTTGCAATAAGTATTAGTAATAAAGCAGCAAATTCAAATTCTGTTCACGTATTAATTCATGTTTCTTTCCAACGACGTCTAGCATCTATATTATATATATTGTCACAATTTCAAATAGCACCGGTAGAACATACATAAGAGAAGTTTCACGTATCTCAAACAACAATAAGCTTTTTTTAAGTTGCTTCTGTCCTATTACAGAAAAGAATGACAAAGTTTTCGATTATTGGCCTTGACAGAGTCACTGGCCAACCGTCTGTGATGTTTTTCTTAGAAAACGTAATGAGATATGGTAGTAGCCAACCAAATAATCTAATAAGGTTTACCAGTTCATTTTGCTATATTACTTAATTTTCTCCATCTATTATTATGTTTGAAGTTTTCAGCTTAAATGTTTCAGTTATAAAAGAGAAATGATAAACCGATAAGATAAACAAAAACGGATCGAAAAAACAATTACGATAAATTATTTGGGCGCAAGCAAATGATATTTCCTTCTTTGGAATCTTGACTCACTTTCTTTTGCATTATGAAGCAATTATTAATTATTAATTTAGCTATACATTTACAAATCTTCTAGTGATATCCAAGCAGGCCCCGTTCTCTAATTTAACATAAGTGGACCTACCCACCTTCCCCATTATCTAATTAAAGAACCATGAATAATCTAATAAAATTGACATAACTAATTTGTGGGCCATTTGTCCTTTTGGAATTTCGTTACACAAAAAAAAATAATTAGAAGTTCGAATTTGTCATTATTATTATTATTATTATTATTATTATTATTTGCAACTACAACAACGTCTTAATTATTTAATGTTATTATATCAAAACTTGAATTTGTTATTAGTAAGTGTGACTTAACTTTCTAAGATAAAAAAATTATTTAAAAAAAAATGAAAAGTTGTAATTATTTAACATTCAAATTTAAATAATCATAATATATTTCGTTAGATAAGACATAATTTAGTTATAATTTCAATTATCATAACTTTTAACTAATAATTTTCATTAGTAATTAACAAATACTATTATTTTTTCAATAATATCACCATAAGTGGTATTAAACTCAATTTTTTACCTAATTAACACAACTAAAAATTCAAAAAGAAATTCGTAAATACTAATAATTGCTTTGTTTACAAGGCAACAAAAAAGCGCGCTCCTAACTAATCTATGAGAAAGTAGCAACTTGTTATAAATGGAGAGACATAAAGCTAGAAAAGGGTTGAAACTTGTTCATGCAATCATACAAGCTAATTTTTCTCGGTGCCTTTCATTGTTAATTCGTTATAGGTGCTGTCATGCATTCTCATTAATCTATACTTTTCAACGTATAAAAGCCAAAAAAGAACGATGCCGCACCGAACAATGATTACAAAGAAGAGGTCTAGTAAGTATTTAAGGAATTGGTCATCATTACCTAATGTTAAGAATATTTTATTTTTAAAACACAATAATTTTTTTAAAAAAACTATAGAAATATTTTTTAATTTTTCAAAGGTTTAAATAACAATTTAGTCTCTATAAAATATTTTATTTTTGGTTTTAGTTCTTTAAAGAGTTTTTTTTAGAAGAAGAAACTTATATAATATCATTAACAATAAGAGAGTTAATACATGTAGGACTGAAATAAAAAACATGTGGACAAGCATAAGATCTGAATGTCCTAGCCGAGCAGTGAACAATTTGATTGACTTGTCTACCTATAACTGTATACCACAGCTTTGAAAAGAAGATAAATTCTCTACACAAGACTTCAAAATATGACCTACCTCATTATTATGATATCTTCTTGCATTTATGCTGTCAGAAATAAACCTGCGGTCAGTCTCAAACATAATGTTATCAAATTTCATTTGTGAAGTCCAAATTATTGCAGCACATAATGCTAGTGCTTCAGCCTCTTGTGGAGATGGAATGCCATAATGCCATGCAGTTCTAGCCGAGACAAATTGCCCATATGAGTTCCTGATACATAATGCTATCCCAAACATACTTGACTCATGAAAAAGGGCAGCACCAACGTTACATTTAAAATTGCCTGGTGAAGGTCTAATCCACGTTGAAGAGTTGTGAACATGTTGTGAACATTTAAAGAATTTTTTTTAAGTCCACATAAAATTTAAAATTTTTAGTTATACCATATTTTTTGAGGATGTGACAAGTCAATAAGTTGTTAATATCGTTATTACATCATCAGTTATAACTTTGTTATTTGACAATAACGATTAAAACTAAATATTTTAAATTTTATATGGACTAAAAAAATATTTCAAGAATAATTAATTGTGCGTCTGTAGATTAATATTTTCTTTTATTGGAGAAAATTCATTGACGCTAATGTAAAAGCCATACTTTTTTTACTGCATGTAAAAGCCATACTAAAGTTATATTATAAGGTACGCATGCATTTCATAAATTTACTATTGTATCAAAAGTTTAGAATGTGTATATTATATTCATAAAAAAAAATCAATTTTATTTTAATATATAGTTAATAGTTAATATAAATCTTATGAGACAATTCGTGTACTTAATTCAACTAATAAGTCTTATCACGACCAATGATTATGTTGTAACCGGATTAATTTTTTTCTTTTAATAACTTTCAAATTTAAAACAAGTTTAGGCACCTTGCATTTACACGTTGTGGGGACGATCTATTAAGCAGAAATTATGTATTCGATCCCCGCCATGTGCGAAAACCTTTCGGGCTAGCGGCAGTTACAGTACCACTAGTGGGATTAGTCTCTGGCTCAGTGAGCTGGAAGATGCATGTGGCAGGACAAAAAAAATTAAAACAAGTTTTTTTTTTATTATCCAAAATCATGCTAGATATAATTTTTAGAATAAAAATAATAAAATGGAATTGAATATAGGATTTTTTTTTTTACAAAAACAACCTTATATCTTTTCTTCTTTATCTATCATATCACTTATCACATTCAACAATTTTTCTTTTTACTACTTCTCTTTTCTTTTTATCTCTCATTTTCTACCTCAATCCATCCATTTTGAGGTAAAAGTTTATTATGTCTCTTAAGTAACAAATAGAAAGTTGTACATGTTTGTTTAACCATGTTGAAATTTAACTCTATTTTGATGAGACAATTTATACACCTTAGTCGAACTAACTAGTCTTATCATAACCATTTATTGTGTTGAAATTGGGTTAATTTATGTTTTGACTAACTTTCAAATTTAAAACAAGTATTTTTATATATAAAAATCATCCTAGATATAATTTATAGAGTAAAAATAGTAAAATGAATTTTTTTTAACAGAGACAGGCAAGTATATTAATTTTAAGTTACTTGACACAAACATAAATATACTAATTTTACTCATGAAAATTTGATATACTAAGCAAACATGTGAATTGTTTGTTGTGTTAAATATAAACAAGTTATGTATTTTTAGTCTACTTAATAAAGTAATCTTTTCAAATAATAAATCTATATATTATATAAAACACAGTTGCTAATTAGGACTGGTTGTCCACGTGTCACATTTTGGTGACATTTCTAATTTTGATATCAATATAATCAATTAATTAATTATTGATTAGCACAATCACAATCTTAATATTTGTAAGACATTTAATATATGATTAATTTTCTTTCCAAATTATATGTGCAATATATGATATCAATCTATTTATCTATAAAATTATAATCTTTTTAAAATATCCAGTATAATTATTATATTAAAATCAGTCAATTTTAAATTTTAAATATAACATAATTATATTTTTTGAAATTAACATGACCAACATCTTTGATTTTAATATTCTTAAATAAAATTATAAAATAATATTTTTCAAAACTAACATTAGCCTTTTTAAATAACATTTCTAATTTTGGTATCAATATAATCAATTAATTAATTAATTATTGATTAACACAGTCACAATCTTAATATTTGTAAGACATTTAATATATGATTAATTTTCTTTCCAGATTATATGTGCAATATATGATATCAATCAATCTATCTATAAAATTTGAATCTTTTTAAAATATCCAATATAATTGTTATTTTAAAATCAGTCAATTTCAAATTTTAAATATAATATAATTATATTTTTTGAAATTAGCATGACCAACATCTTTGATTTTAATATTCTTAAATAAAATTATAAAATAATATTTTTAAAAACTAACATTAGCCTTTTTAAATATTCTCAAATAAAATCATATAGTTCCCTTTTCAACTGACGGATATGCACATATTAATCGAAATTGAAATCCTTTAGTTGAAATCTTTTAAAATGGCACATTCTCTACCGAAATTGAAATCTTTCCCCTTTAAAATGACACAATTTCCCTTTTTTTTTAAAATGACACAGTTTGTATTAAATGCACGGTTTTACAATAATTCTTTCATTGTACTATAAATTGCAACAATCGAACTGCGACTTTCTTCTACCCCTCTTCTTCAAACTTACTAAAGAACTGTCTCTACAACAAGTGTTTATGTTCTCCCTCTCCCCATTAGGGGCCCCACAGTAAGCGGTTTATATTCTCCCCATTAGGTGAGTATTGTTTATGGACCATTTTTTCCTCTTTTTCTTTGTATGATTTAAATGACCTTAGTTATTTTACATTCTTATTATATGATGTAAGAAGAACTGTCTCCACAACAAGCGTTGTTTATATTCTCCCTCTCCCGATTAGGTGTCTCCACAATAAGCGGTTTATATTCTCCCCATTAGGTAAGAATTGTTTATGGACCATTTTTTCCTCTTGTTCTTTGTACGATTTAAAAGACCTTAGTTATTTTACATTCTTATTATATGAAGTAAGAAGTCAATTGGTAAGTTTTAGCACAGTTATTCAATTCAATTCATTGCATTATATATCATCATATATTATTTTAATTTTTTTATTTCATTTTTTCAACCAAATGCTTTGTATTTGGATTTTTTTTTTCTCCGTACCAAGTTTTACATTTTGTACTCATTTGTTATGTGGTGTTAAGAAAATACAAATGAATTGTTCTTTTTTTGTTTTGTGATACTATGGGAAATTATCATCATTGGAATAAATTTTGTGCTACTACTAGATTGAAGAAGGACAATAGTTTAATACTTAAATTTTTAAGTTGCAATGTAAATATTGTTAATATTGATATAATTTTTTTTCCTATTTGTATAGTCAAAATATATGAATATGAGGTCAAATATTCTTAATGTATATAGAAGTAATTGTAATTTTTTTTCTTCCTTAATAGTCATGAACTGTATTTATTGAAAATATAACTTTATGATCAAAATTAAAATTAAATTTAAATTTATTAATGCAGGTGTTATGTATATGAGATATTAAAGGTCAAATGAATTTATTCACGTAGACTATTAGTTCACCTAATAATCATTCGAAATATATTGCTCTATATAAAGTATTAAAAATGTTTTTATTTAAATTTCGATCAATATAAATTAATTTCAATAAACATAGACTAATTTGAATCTAACCATGTATAAGTTATAGTGCAAATCTATTATTATATGCATCCATTCAATATAAATTATTTGAATTTTAATAAATATAAATTAATTTAACATAAATTATTTTAAATTATATTAACTTTAATCAATTTCAATTAAAAAGTTAATATATGTATATTAATCGATTTAAAAGTAACTTTAGAAGTGATATAAATACGTTGTTTAATCTGAATACGATAAAATTTAAAATAAATTGATTGTTGTTGATTTTTTTTTATCGATGATTGATTTAAAATAAAATTTCTTACTTAGATATGTTGTTATTTTCACTTATTTATTACTGCACCCATTATAATTTGTTTGTGTTGTTCTCATTTATTTATCAAATGATAAATAAGGAATGCTCTTTATTTTTTAAAAAATAAATTAACAATAGAATATTTTACTACTACTTTTATTCTAATTTTAATACACACTTATTTATCATTGAGAGCCTATAGAATTTGTCAGTATGCAGTAAAAAAAATAGAATTTGTCAATATTTTTCATTACTAAGGTTCCGTACCAAGTTTTACATTTTTTACTCATTTGTTATGTGGTGTTCATAAAATACAAATGAATTGTTTTTTTTTTTGTTTTGTGGCAGACTTCAAAGGATTACAAAAAATTATCATTATTGGAATAAATTTTGTGCTACTACTAGATTGAAGAAGGACAATAGTTTAATACTTAAATTTTCATGTTGTAATGTAAATATTGTTAATATATATAGAATTGGTTGATATCATTTTTTTTCTATTTGTAAAGTCAAAATATATGAATATGAGTTCAAATATTCTTAATATATATAGAAGTAATTGTAATTTTTTTCTTCCTTAAAAGTAACTTTAGAAGTGATATAAATACATTGTATAATCTAAATACGATAAAATTTAAAATAAATTGATTGTTGTTGATTTTTTTTTATCGATGATTGATTTAAAATAAAATTTCTTACTTGGATATGTTGTTATATATTCTCACTTATTTATCACTGGACCCATTATAATTTGTTAGTGTTGTTCTTATTTATTTATCAAATGATAAATTAGGAATGTTCTTTATTTTTTTAAAAATTAAATTAACAATAAAAGATTTTACTACTACTTTTATTCTAATTTTAATTCTCACTTAT
Organism: Pueraria montana var. lobata; assembly: GCA_026413185.1. Lineage (NCBI taxonomy): Eukaryota > Viridiplantae > Streptophyta > Magnoliopsida > Fabales > Fabaceae > Pueraria > Pueraria montana. Next base: position 96,434,703 of record CM048647.1, on the reverse strand, counting down.
TTATCATTGAGAGCCTATAGAATTTGTCAGTATGCAATAAAAAAAATAGAATTTGTTAGTATTTTTCATTACTAAGGTTTCCTTTTAAAAAAAATAATTAACGATAGAAGATTTTATTACTGCTTTAATTCTAATTATAATTACCATTATACAGTTTATATTATTTTTATTTTTATTATAGTTACAACTGATTTTTGTACTTTATTTTTTTTTCGTTGTGTTTGTATTTTGTGTCATTTGCTTCATGTCCATTATAGAATTAGGTGTTAATTTTTATTGGTTGTTGAATATGTTATATATCTATTAATATTAAAAAAATTCGTCGTAAACTTTTTTAAGAAAAATAAAATCTTAAATTAGTATATCTTTCCACTTGCTTCACTAATTTTGGTTTTGTTTTGGAATAGTTTTATATTTTTTATGTGTTACTTCTATATGTCACTTTTTTTTTTCATTCACTTTGTTTTTTTCAAATATTTTGATCATTTTTTTATATAAGGAAATTTTACATTTATTAATAATATGTTTTGTCTAGCAAAATATATCATTTTATACTTAATTAATTTATATTTAATTAGGGACCAAATAATATTGATTAATTAGGGACAAAAGAATATATTTGTTGCTTACTTTTTATTTTTTTAAACTAATTAGTATATTAAATTTTGTATTTTATCTCTTGATTGTTTGCTACGATAAATATATCCAAATTAAATTATTTGCGTTTATGATTTGAAATTATATTTGTATATAATTTTTGACATAATTTTAAATAAAACATATATTTCTAATGTCCTATAACAAAAACTGTCAATAGTATACACTATAATCATCTTATGAAAATTAGCATGTTAAACAAGTATATTTTAAGACTCAATATTATATAAAATTAGCATGAAAATTAGCATGTTAAACAAAGCATGGATACAAAAACACAATTGCTGACATGATTAGTTGTCCACAAACATAAAATATTACAATATCATATTAAATTTAATGTGATATATGGCGTTACATTTATATGTAATCATTTAAATATGTATTCTTAAATTTATATTGTTTCATTTATTCGCTTAATTTTGTTTCCAATATTTTTGCATGATGTTAAATTAATGAACTCCATAAAAAATATTTTAATAGAACAATATGTGAGTTCTTTTAGTTAAAATTAATTTTCTTATTATTTTCATCTTATTTTTGTTATATAGTTTTATTTGTCTATATATAGAAAAAAAAAATTACTTCAAGAAAGTGGCATTGTAAAATTTAAATTTATAGTTGTATTATAATTTTTTTTAAATGAGTTGTATTAAAAAATAAACACATCTAATTATCTTTTATTATTTTTATTAATGAATAAAAGTTCATTATTGCGGAAATTTAAATTAGTTTTAGATTTTTTTAACTAATATAACAAATTAACAATATTGTCAACATACTTCGTACATACAAAATATTCATTCCCTCCTCAATAAACCCGTGCATTGCACGGGTACTATCTAGTTATTATGTAATTAACGGTTTGATATTTGTCACTATCATTCAACTTTTCAACGTTTAAAGTTGGAAATTCAAACATTAAAATCCAAACAACTTTGAACAGTGATATAAAATAATTAAAAAAATTAATCTGATGTAGACATACAACCAATATATATATATATATATATATATATATATATATATGTGTGTGTGTGTGTGTGTGTGTGTGTGTGTGTGTGTGACACTCAAGTGAGAGTCTTTTGAAGAATTACCATTCTTTAACCCATTAATGGTTGGAATTTATCAATAACTTGATTTTTTTCTTCTTATTTGATGATTTTTTCTATAATTATATTTTTTAATAATTTAAAACCAATAATGAAAAATGCATTCAAAAGTATGTTATTAACACTCTTATCAAATTTTATAAACTTTATTTAGATCCCGAATTCTTTAGGAGGAGTAGGTGTAGGATTAAGTTTTCTTTTTTCATTTTGTATGTGTCTTTTTTCCCCTAACATTTTATACTAACAATTAGTGGATTCCTTGTGCTAGGACTAGTTGTTTGTAGCCCAACAACCTTTGACAGTGTTTCTAAGGTGCTGGCTAGCGTGGGAAACCATATTAGGTCTCGCACTGTGGGAAAGTTAATTAGGATCGTTAGATTTCTTCACTTTTAAATCAATGGTCGAGATTTTGTCATTTTTTTCTTTTTCCTTTCTTTTCTTATTTCTTCTCCTTTCCCGATTTACCCCTGTCTTCTTCCTTTTCCTTTGTCAGAAGCCACGACACCTTCCTCTAATCGAAGTCATTGCTTGAACCATACTGCCGCAAGCCACCGCCACCGCAAGCCACTGCTACCACCACCGCAGTTACCGCGGAACCGATCTTCGTTCACAGTGACTAAAGCCCCTGGACCTTCTAGTGTCACAATCGTTGATATATAACCTGAAAAACAAAATCATGAATGATTCGTCCAATCCAAAGCAAAATAACCTAAAAACAAAGTCATAACCAAATAGAAAAACACACGAACACAGAGAAAGTCAGGACTAGCGCACTCCCTCATCGTCCACACATTCTCACCGCTGCACCCCCTTTTCTTTCCTTCCCTTCCCACCACCGCACCTCCGTCATTGTCCACATAATCTCACCGCAACAACCACAACGATCAACAAGGAAGATGAAGAGGGCCATCGACGAGGAAGACAAGAGGGCGACAACGACGTCGTTGTCTTGTGAGAGTCAATCTTAGCAAAGATTTGGCGGAAAGAGGCGGCGCCGCCGCGTTGAGAGGTTAGGTGGAGAGGACGCGGGTTGGCCTTGTGGGTTGGAGGAAGATTAGGCAGTGAGAATCTGAGAGAGAAGGAGGAGCATTAGGGTTTCAGGGTTAATTGGGAAAACAGGGAGAAAAAAAGGAAAAGTAAAAAAAGAAAATAGAGAAAAAATCTTAACCATACATTTAAAAACTAAAATATCTAAGGGTTAAAAACACGTTTCCCATTATGGAAGACCTGGTATGGTTTCCCACGCTAGCCAGCGCCGTGGTTCTAATAAATAAGAACAATTGCTAGACAGTGATGCACATTTTTTATAGCCCTTGAAAGAGACCGTGGAGCATCATAAAATGATAGATGCATTATTATTCTAAAGAAAACATGTGATAATGTTTCAATGAAAAGGTCAATACTATCCATAATTTCGATCTATACCTCCTGCCAATTTTTTGTACCCACAGCCCAGAAAACTCTGGTTCTTTATTTGCATAAGATGCCAAAATTTTGGCCTCATAATTGATGCAGAACACAACTATTCAACAGGCCTGGATTCTATGCAATTTCAAAAAGAATAGTGATAAACGTTCACTTGGTCGGATAACGGTTGCTAAAAAAGAAGATAAAAAAGAAAGTTATAAATATAAAAGTGATGTAATTAAAAAAGAAATGAGAAATATAAAAAATAATAAAAATATGATAAAAATGAAATTAAAGAAAAAGTGAGTATATTTTAAATATTTTGTTTTTTTTTTAAATTACAGGAGGAACAATTAATAACAAATGTAATGATATTTATTTAATTTATCATGAAAAGAAAATTATTTTAAATGGCTAAGATTTTTTTTTTCTGAAAAAGAATCCCATTTCCTATTTAATAATTCCAACCTTTAAAATCATTTTGAATTCATTGTGCTTTTATGAGTATAAGAAAAACTTTGTGAAAAAAGAAAGAATTTAATTGAAATATGCTTTTTATATTGGTATCTAATAATAAATAATAAATTATCATGTATCACAAAATAGATAACTTTTGTAATAATTATTTTAAAAGTTATATTTAAAATAACTTTTAGTTAATAAATAATATAAAAGTCTTTATAATAATAATAATAATAATATATTAAAATTAAACTAAAAAAATCCAACTATTTGTGATTTTCTTTCAAATGGGAGTAAAATATTCAATTTTCCTTTTCTTTTTACCAAGTCAACTTTTGGAAACGAATTTGCTTCCAATGAACAAATGTACTTTTTTGACTTAATCATGATGAAAAATAAAATTGACTCATACAAAGAAATCATAATCATAATAAAAAAAAAAAGTTGGAGCATATATCAGAACTTGAACTATTTACAGTTTACACTCACGTCATTAGCCATAAAAATTTCCTAAGTAGATTAAAAAACTCAAAAGGTTATTATTTATTCGTTAATTATCTTGAGGTAAGTTGCACTGTGGATGTGTGAATTTTCTTTCGTGACTCCGAATTTGTTTCTCTTTCCCTCGTAATTTTATTTTTGATAGTGCTGGCTGGCTTCCTCCCTCCCTCCCTCCCTCGTTATCTCTCTCCCCCATTTTCTCTCTCTATCTACACCCATCTTCAGTTTGATCAGGTTCCGTCTCTTTTCGCCTACCCAGATCTGATTTTGCTTCAATTTTTCATTTCTTGGATCTCTTTCTATCTCAATTCGATCTTCCTTTTGATGCTTGCTTTCTCCTATAATTTGTTCCTTGCTTCTTCTTTTGTAAAGATTTTCTCTTTTATCATTTCTTGGAACTATTTATTAGCTTCGGATTTACGTTTAGTTATGGTGCCCCTCTTAATTCTTCAATGTTCTTTCTTTTGTTGTACAATTTCGGATTGTCTGAAATTCATGAGATGTGTTCATTTGCATGTTTTGAGAGTTTGGATTGATCTCTGAAGTTCATTTAAGACATTCAGATTGTGATGTTGGTTCTTTATCCGTGATATAATTTGGCATTCAACTCTAGTTGACTTCTGATGTTGCTCCCAACTACCAACAAGTAAAAACATAAAGAATATTGCTTTAAACTGCTATCTTAGTACAAGCAAAGAATATTGCTTGGAAAAAATCTTTTCAGAATTCAAGTAGCTGTCATGTTGTTACTGAGAAATCTTTTTTCTTGAACTAGTGCATGACAAAAGACTGAAATGGGCTTTTATTTCTACTTGGCAGTTCAGTCTGCGGTTCTGGCACACTAATACTGATAACCGGCTACAATGAAGAAGGCCATTGGTCAAACTGTTAGGGAACTGTAAGTCTAACTGTTTATTAATGTATAATCATATGCCATGAATGTAATTTCTATTTACCTTTTAAGAACCCAACCCTATTTCATAAATTCCTCACTCTCTTCATTATTCTTGCAGTAAAAGAGAAGTAAATAAGAAAGTATTGAAAGTTCCTGGGATAGAACAGAAGGTAAATTTTGTTCTTTGAACATTCACTGTAAAACTATGATTGCAGGCAACTCATAAGATAGTGGTGTGAGGATTTGTGTAAAGTCTGCAATCTGAATTTACTTTTCTATAATATTTGCTCATGAAAGAAATAGTTTTTTTTTACTATCTTGCAGTTTACACATTATAATCTTATTGTGCAAATTTTAATTAGATTGGTCTCTCCCCTCTTCCAGGTTCTTGATGCTACCAACAATGAAGCCTGGGGTCCTCATGGATCACTTCTTGCAGATATTGCACAGGCATCCAGAAATTAGTAAGCTTGAACTCATCAGTTTATGATTGATATTCTATAACAAGTATCTCATTTTTCAGCTCCCTTGCAGTCATGAATACCAAATGATCATGGCAGTAATCTGGAAGTGGATTAATGACACTGGCAAGAATTGGCGGCATGTCTACAAGGTTTGTAGAACTATTTTATGCTGTAGATGCGGTTACTCTTGGAATCTTTTATTTCTTTTTTTTTAATTGTCATGAGGCTCTTTTTTTTGTCCCTCAATACTTCAATGCATCCATTGGAGTAACACCATTTATAAAATTTGTCTTAATACTTATTTACAAACCATGATGGGTTCTTGCCTTGTAAGAATTCTGTCTTATATGTTTTTTCCATTTACTGCTCATCATCCTCTTGTAGTAGAACAGTGCTTATGTTTATAAATGTTCAACAACAGGCTTTGACAGTATTAGAATACTTGGTGGCTAATGGGTCAGAGCTAGTCATAGAGGAGATTAGAGAGCACGCCCACCAAATATCGGTAATTTCCATTTTTTTTATTGTAAACATTTATAAACTGTTAATATTTATCATGCAAGTTCTAATATTATTGAAATGATTTTAAAAATTAGAATGCAACTTGATAATATTGTAAATGTCACATCAACAGACATTGTCCAATTTTCAATATATTGATTCCAGTGGGAGAGACCAGGGAAACAACGTCAGGAGGAAATCACAGAGTCTCGTTCTCCTTGTGAATGATAAAGAAAGAATCATAGAGGTTAGACAGAAGGCTGCTGCTAACAGGGACAAGTAATTCTCCTCTCATTACATTTTATATATATATATATATATATATATATATATATATATATTGAACTTTGTTATTTTCCAATTGCTATAAAAACTTATATCTACCACCTTATTGAGGAAGAACAACATATTGTTTGAGCAGATATTTTCTTTTTCTTTTTTCCTTGAATTTTGTAATATCCATCATTTGTGTAGTTGAATTTCTTTCGGATTTCTAGATCACAAATGTAAAATCACTGGGTATAATATGACATATGTAAATATGTATGTGGGGTTCTCAATCTGGAGGAGATATGTAATTGCCCTGCATGATTCACCAGGTTTCGGAACAATTCATCTGGTGGAATGCATAGGCCTGGTTCATATTCAAGCAGTGGATCTTATGGTGATAGATATGAAGATGACCGATATGGAAGCAGGGAGGAAGATAGAAGTGGTTATGATTATGGCAGAGAAAAAGAATGGGGCTATAGAAACGATGATCGGTATAGTCATGACGGAGATCGTTATGGCAGAGATGATGAGGAACGCTATAGCAGAGATGGTTACAGGGATGATGAGTACCGTAGAAGAAGTGTTGATGATGACCAATATGGCTCAAGAACCAGGAGCTCTGATAAAGATCATGATCATAATTTTGATGATGATGGTCAGCGTTCATCTCGGTATGTGCCTATATCTGAATGAGATAATGCCTTTAATATTTTTTTCTTTTTTGAGGCAAAAAGGCATGCAAAGGCATCACAGATAATGCCATTCTTTTATCTAAAAAAATCTGAAATAGATAATATTTTTATTGTTAATAATTAGAGTTCTTGGGGTTCATTTGGTTTTGGATCCTAGCTCCCTTGTTAGTTGTTATCATCTGTATATACTTTATTGCATGAATTAAGCTGATGGATTTTTTGGGCTTTTCATCAATTGGCTTTGGGTAACTTTGATTTTGGGGTGGGTGAGAAGAAAAACGAGTATATCTTTAAGCTTTTCAGTTTAAAATTTATTATGGAGAACCAAGGTAGTCAAAATCTGGATTTTACAGCTTAAATTGGGAATGGGGGTAAAAATAGTAAGATTTAAAAAATTCATATACATATGTTAATATGCATATAAATTCATATATATGCATATTAGTAGTTAAAAACTTAACTCCAAAACACAAGTACACAACATAATCTGTATTAAATAAACCATATTCTTAATCCATATTCCATAATGTCATGCATTATATTCATAAGTCTTAACCCATAAAATAGTATAGTAAAAAACTTACAGTTCCAAAACTGAAGTACACAACACATCAAGTTTTTGAAAAGTTACAACTTACAAGGCATAAAACTTCACCACCAGAAGAACATATTAGAGAACAGAGAAGAAATGGTGGACGGCACAGAGAATAGAATTTCAAACAGCAATGGTGGGTGGTGGCTGGCTCAGACGGAGGAAGAAGAACGGTGGTTAGGGGTCAGGTTTCAATGACACGGATGCTTCATGAAGAAGAAGCTGCAGTTTAGGGTTCACAGTAGCACAAGAAAAAGAAGCTTTGAACTGTGTTGATTCTGTTGAATCAAATTGGGTGAAACTAGGTCAAAAACCTTTCAAACGGGTCAGTTTTGTGAAATTGGAAAATCGCTCAATTTGTAAGATTTTACAACTTGAACCCTGATATCCAGATGCCATATTGGAAATCAAACTAATTCAGTTTTAGCTGGCTAAATCACTTGATGATGTGGTTCCTTTTCTTTTTCTAAATTTATAATTTGCGTTCTCATTTATCATGAAAACATGGGGATTAAGGTAATGTTGTTGATGTGTGAGGCGCCTCTTTCATTCTACTAATTCAGTCCTTTATACAATGTTCTCTCAGAGGTAGCAGTGCTAAAGCTGAAGACCATTCACTGGAAGGAAGGTAAAACATCCATAGAGATTCTCTCTCTATCTCTCTCTCTCTCTCACACACACACACACATCCATGCATAATGCCACTTGGCATTGTTTAGATTGACCATATGCAATACAATGGGCAGGTTAGAGCAGAAACTTTCTGATCAAAATGTGGGTGCCCCTCCCAGTTATGAAGAAGCTGTTTCTCAAAGCCCTTTACACAATGAAAGGTATGAATTTATAATACGAAGATTACTTATTCCCAAAGAAATCTGTTACTGTATTATTATTTTGATTGCAGGGATGGGGGAATTTCAGCTGCATCTGCCCCAAAAGGCTCTTCCCCTGTAAGTGATAACCCACACCAAACCTCTGCTCCTACAGGATCTTCTCTTGTAAGCGATTATCCAACAGAAGCAACAGCTGCTGCCAGTACTGCTACATCTGGAAACCGTGAAGTTGAGGCTTTTGATGAATTTGATCCTCGTGGTTGTCCTGTATCAGGTGTGAGAAGTTTTTTGTTTCTTGTTTTGAAAAATGTGTACACATTTGGAGTTTATTATTTTTTTAATTGCCTTGTTTTAATTGACGTCGAGTTCATCACTCACATAGTGGGATAAGGCTTTTGTTGTTGTGTTATGTATTAAATTCTTATTCATTATATTGTATCTGCCAGAGAGGTGTGGGTGGGGAACTGGGGGTTGCCACACCCATTTAATGAATTGAAAGTTGCAAGTAGACTGTATTTGTAATTTTCTTTGCATGCCTCCCATTACAAATGTTTTTTTTTTCCATTTGACAACCTGTTCAGTGTTCCTGAGCATGTACCTCTTGTGATCTGCTCGTAAGTCCTTTTTCTTGTGGTAAATACCACGGAGGCTTGTAAGAGCACTTTGAAATTTGTTGACAGTATGAGACATTTTGCAGCATGCCTCATCTGCTCACATGATCAGGTAGCAAGGACAGTGAGATGGGTGCTCAGCATCCTTTTATTGATCAGTCTCTGTGGCTGTTGATTTGTATAGTAAGAGTAAGACTAATTGCCGTGCAAACTATAGAGTGGTATATGTATGCACGATGGTATAAATAAAGTTTTCAATACATTTGAAACTGAAACTCAAGATCCAGTATAAAGGTGAATGCCTATTAAGAAAATAGCCAGGGCATTTCACTAATGAAGCCCATAATTGCACTTTTCGCTTATATGCCTGAGTAGGGTGTAGTTGAGAAATATAATATGGACCAGTTGGAACTTGAAAGCATGGAAGTGCTTTTAAGTTTCAAGGATTGTTCAACTATGTTGTGTGGCTAGATATAACACCCTAATTGAGATTTGATGAAATTATTATCATCTGCCATTCGGGGGGTTTTAGTTTAATATTGATGATTTTCAAGGACTTGTAATAAGGCTTTAATTCTGCTTTCTTTGCGAGAAACAATTGTTATGCTTTATATTCATGATATCTTTATGTTTCTTATTAGCTGCCCCAGCTCTTGCTAATAATGTTGAAATGGACTTGTTTGGCTCCCTATCCGAGTCATTCTCTTCAAATGCATTGCCTCTTGTGCCTTCTGCATCAGAAACCACAACCTCTCAAGGCAATGCAAACCTTGATTCAACAGCGTCCTTTGCACCGCCACCATCTGCATCCAATAATTTCAATCCGGTAGGAATTTGTGTTTTTTCATACTGTCAGTATAAGTATTTGAATTTTTCTACTCTGTATTATTAAGAATGCATTTGTGTATGACTTGAAATGCTTTTCACTTTGTTTTGTTGTCTCTGACCTTTCTGATTTTGCATGCTTGATTGTTAACAATTAGGTGGGTGGGTTCTTGTTAAGAAGTGTAGCATAATAATTACTATAACTTCTGTTTGTGGACCACAATAAATGGAGGGGAACCTAAAAACTTGGAAGTGCTGTCTTTCTGAGGGTCATATTACTGTGCTTATGCTTTGAATAATTTTTTTATATGTGTCTGCAGCTTAGTGTGTGTAAAACAGCTCCTCTCATATCCTTTTACAAGAGTTCTCTTTGTTAATCCTGGTTTTTTGTTGGTTTAACTTTTGGCAGGTGTTTGAAGACCCATTTGGTGATTCACCATTTAAGGCCATTCCTTCCACTGAAACTGCTCCTCCATCTCAACCCCATACTGATCAGAGTCTTGCACCATCCCAGTCAAGTGGTCCTAATACAGAATCGCTCTCCAACTTTGGGTTTGGAGACTCATTTTTGGCTCCGGCTGGTGCCAGTGACACTCAGCATTTGTCATCAAACTCTCAGATTTTGTCTATGCCATCGCCATCACAGGAAACTGATATTCTTGCGGACATTCTTCCCCCTGCACCATTACCTGGGACAACCTCACAGCAGAACTTTTCAGCTCCTCCTGATGCTCAATCTTCATCCTCCTTTTCAGCTTCATCAGGGCAAATGGCATCACAATCTTTTTTTGCACAGTCTGGCCAACATGTGCAGCAGCAAGGTTTCTCAGCTGTAACCAGTCAACCTGCAGCACAAGCTTTTTCAGCTCCTGGTGGCCAACCGCTACAACCCCCATCATCAGTTCCCACTAGTCAACATGCACAGCAACCCTTTCCATCTCACGCTGATCAATCTGCTCAGTCAGGTAGTCATATATATGGTGGATTCCCTTCCCAGGCTGGTTCTATGACTCAAGGAGCTTCTTCAGGCATGTTTCCTCAATCTCAAGGTGGACAAATGAACCAGACCCATGAGCAAGGATCTATGGCACTTGTTCCTTTACACACAGCTCCCCAAGCTTCAACAGGACAGAGTGCAAACTATTTGTCTTCTCAATCCCCCATTGATCAAGCATCACAGTTTAACAGTGGGAACTTGATGGCACAACAGGGGAATGCAGCTCCATTTAACCATCAACCACTTGGTCAAGGAGTACATGCTTCAAAGAATGCTGTTTCTCAACCATCTAAGGACAAGTTTGAGACAAAATCAACAGTTTGGGCAGACACACTAAGCAGGGGGTTGGTTAATTTGAATATATCTGGACGTGAGTGCTGTGCTTATAGGTTCTCAAACTGTTTTAATGTGTGATCTTATCTGGATGAACACTGACTTTTCATGTTGTTCATTTGCAGCTAAAATAAACCCTTTAGCAGATATTGGAGTTGACTTTGACACCATTAATAGGAAGGAAAAGAGGATGGAGAAGCCCACCACGACAACGGTAACATCTACTGTAACCATGGGTAAAGCTATGGGATCTGGTTCAGGTATGGGCCGGGCTGGTGCCGGTACTCTCAGACCTCCATCAAACCCGATGATGGGTATGGGTATGGGCGTGGGTCCTGGTGTTGGTATGGGTATGGAAGGCTATGGAGGCATGAACCCACCTATGGGTATGGGTATGGGGATGAACATGGGTATGGGGCAGATGCAACCACCACCTACTGGATTGCCTCCTGGCTCCAACATGCCTGGTAATTATAACTCCATGATGGGAAGAGGTGGTTATCCTCAACATCCTTATGGTCGTGGTGGCTACCGATGAGATTGACCATTATATCTATGTTAAAGTGTATGAGATTGCCATTATACCTAGATAGCAATGTCAAAGTGTATTAAGATTGAGCATTATACTTAGATAGCAATGTTAAAGTGTATGAGATTGAGCACTATACCTAGATAAAGATAAGATAGCAAGGTAAAGTAATAGTATTACTCAATTGTTTTGTTACGAGTTTAGAGAAACGGCACGCCAATACCTGTGGCCTACATCTTGCATTTTGTATTTCTAACAATAGATGTAACTCTCTGTAAAGTAACCCTGTATGATGTATGCTTATTCTTGTTTTGTGTATTATGCTTTCCATTCATTTCTATAGGTGCTTTGTGGCATCATCGTGTAACCAGTGACCGGATCAAATAACCTTACTTGGGTTATTGCATTTTTTTTTTTTTAATAATACCCCCAACACCAATCAGAGTGGGGTGATATATTAATATACTCTTTTACCGTTGTACCTTTTTTGCATCAATGTTTACATGTGATAATTATGCTGGGATGCTGACTATAAATTATGCACGCGCATGTGTCCGTGTTAATATTGTCTGCTCAACAGTTCTCCAATATTATATATTTCTTTCTGATAGAAATTTTCTTGCTTGCGAGAGATTGTACATCGAAGAATGATCAAATACCATTAACAACTATTCCCAATCATGGAGATAAAGAATACGCTCAACTGTCACAGGACAATGGCTATCCAAACCAGAGGCATTTAATTAAACATCCCAAATTTCATACGAAAAAATAAATGGCTGCCACTCATTATCTCCCAAAATTTTCTTGCTTCAAAATAATTAACTGTCATATTTAGCAAACTACTATTGACTGAAAATTTACTATCAACTTTCAAAAAACCGTTCAAAACACTCAAAATTTCATCTACACAAATTGAATCGAATTGAATGCTTCTTGTGTTGCAGTCTTGGAATGTAAGTAAAATCTCCATTTTTAGAGGAGACTCTTCGTCATGGTTTTACCCTTGAAGCACCTCTTAAGGCATGCTTTTGAGCTTCCAGCTCAGGTGCTGTTATATTATGATTTACCTGAAGTAGCTTCTTCATCACGTTGTCTTTGGTCAGCATCTTCAGCAACATGAAGAGGGTCTTGATTCTCGTCTCTGTCACCACTGTGCAATCAGATCAGCAAATACTTAGTGTATTAGAGAATTCAAACCACAGTAGGCACCTCGCTCTACGCGTGAGGAAAACTTGAAAACAGGATTTTGAACTTAAAATCATAACTGGCCAATAGTACATGCAGATAGGTCTTTTTGAAAACTACAGTGTCTGATTCAGCATGCAAAGAATGAGTAATTTATGCTTACAAAGTATGAAATTACATACCCAGAGTAGATAATAAGACCAACAACAACAGCACCAAAGGCCACATAGTACATCCAATCAACCTGTAAAGCAAAATTCCCACTAGAAATGTTAGCACACTCTACATGCCACTCACATCCGAGTGGAAAAAATAGAGACAGTGTAGGTTTCTGTCGGACCTTCTCATGGTAAGCAAAAATACGAATTAAGACAGCCCACATGTCAGAGGTCAATAGAGACAGATTTAACATAGTGGAACCATTGATCTGTGACAAAACAGAGAATATTTTAAAATGCTAGATCTCCTTTCGGTAAAGCTAAATATAAATTGTAAGATGGTTTAACGCCATCAGACACTTTTCAATCCTGTAAGTGATGCAAGAGAGATGCTATCACCAGTCAGCCAAGTATGGACCAAGTACTAAGCAAGATTTTCCAGCAACTTCAAGGGTGAATAATTTTTCACAATGCTAACTATTATTGAACAGTTTGATCCAATAAATAAACATAAGTGTAAAATTAATAGAAAATTATTCAATAAAAAAAAGTAATAAAACCAAAGAATTACTTCCATTTAATATGATCACGTTATTTCGGTCATGATAACAAATATAATTTCAAATTACAAAATCTGCAGAATCATTGTAGTTTGAATCCACACCTTGAGTAGGATAGGGACGAAAGAGTAAAACAAGAACATAGCCACTGCAAATCCAACAAAAGGAAGCGCCTGCAATCAGCATGGCAAGAAAGGGACATAAGTAACAAATAATAAATTGGCATCCAGCTAGAACATAAACAATTTGATATACAAAACAGATAATATTTAACAGGTGTAGTAAAATGTAAAAACAGAAGTAGAGAAGAATCTATAATCATTAGGCCAGTTGCGGGTGGGGATGGTTCAAAATATTTACCCCTGATCCCAAGAGAAATGGCACATCACTATTCTAAGGACCAAACTCGTTAATCGTTATTCTATTCCATGATTGCAAACAAAAAGCAACTCAGGATTTTATGGTTCTTCCAAATGAAAATAGAAGGATCGTGTGTATGTAGTCAAGCATGTACATCTGAGACAGACTCTTACTGCCTTGCAGACATGTTAGCCAAAATGGAACTTTGACAATTAGTCAAATAATAGTGTGTCAGTGTGTGTGTAAGAGAGAGAGAGAGAGAGAGAGAGAGAGAGAGAGCTTACTGCCCCAGCAGACCAGTGAATAGATTCGAGCTCATTCTTCTCAAGTATGCTTCTGTAATAAGTAATAACCTTTGAGGCCAAAACAGGATAAAGAGAACTAAGAATGTAATGAGTGCAATAAATGCAAGTGTCTTCTTTTTTTTTTACTTTCTGAATTTAAAGAGAAATTTTGATACCAAAATTATCTTTATCTCATCCCATTGTTATTAATTTAAAAACTACTATCTATTTTAACATTTCATAGTTAATTCTAAAATTAAAATCTCCAATGCAATATGATAATAAGTTAATAACATAGTTTGATTTATTTAACCAGAGTAAAGCAATATTTGAAGTTAGCGTAAATATTGCAATTAGACACTTTAGCTATGCAACATATGAATGGAATGAAGATGTGTAGATAGTCCAAATAAATATAAATATAAGTATATAATAGATGTTGGAATTGAAGTTTGAGCAATCATAAAATGGATTCCTCAATGCAAATTTCATAAAGCACAAGTTTGAAGACCAATAAATAACTAGAAGTTAAGAAAAATTATTCAACGGAAGGATCTAAGTCTACTCTTAGTGAAATTAATTTCAAGGATACATTTGAATGGCACTGACAATGCCACCAAAAAGACCCAACATTGCCATCAACTCAACTCTATCAACATTTTTCACTAGAAACTCCTGTAATTGGAAAGAAATAACAATAACAAAAGAGATTACACATAATGAAATACTAATATGCACTAAGTGTGGATGAATCATGTGGGAGCATCTCAATTAGCCCAAATGCATCATAGTCTTACTTTGCTGTAAAGATCCCAGGTTCAAGGTCAGTACTTTGACTTGAAAGTTTGGATCAATAAAATAAGTTTTCAATGAGTATATGCACATATTGTGCACATAGTAAATTGAAAATTGCAATATGCTGCAAAATGTGTTAAAAGCAGAAGTGTAATCAGTTTACCTCACTGACGTTGCTGACAGCATACAATGTAGCACCAGCAATGACAAGCAGATCACCTATACGAGGGTTGCTTCCACCTAAAGCGTGTGCATATACCATTAGACAACTACCATAAAGAGAAAGATGTACTTTACTAATGACAAATGACGATCAACATGTACGCAAATCAGTTTGAAGAACAAAGATAGTGAACATGCAACTCTAGCTTTCTAAATGTGCCTGTGTAAGTGTTGGTGTTTACATATGCACAAAATATAGGGGTCAATCTCAGAGAAATTATAAGCCACCAACCTGCTCGGTCGCCTGCATGGACGTCTGAAAATACAACCAGGACAAGGCCAGCAATGCAAACAACTACGCCAGTGATCTTTTTGAATCTATATTTTGTTTTTAAGAAAATCCACGTAAAAAGCATGACACATGGGATGGACCAGCAGTCAAGCAGCATCACACTTGTTAGTGATGTGTATTGATATGCCTTCACAACTGTTCATTAGATGAGAATTAGCATATAAATCATCAAAAGTAATATGATGCAACTCAACAGCTGACTTGCTTCAATAGAAAATATATGAACGGTCCAACAGTAAATGTACTAGAAAGAAAATATTAAAGTTATACTGAAGTAACCTAGACATTTGGACAACTAAATTTGAGACCTATAGGTTCCACATGAAATTCTAATTCTTCTCTGACCTGCTGTTGCTTGAGCAGATTGAATACAAATATATTAATTTCAATTTTACAACGGTCTCAAGTAATACTATGTCTCTGCCTCGGAAAGACTTACCAAGAAAATTTGCTTCAACATCAACCAATCCAAGAAGTATGTAATAATACCATTTTGCCTGCGCCAATACCATATGTATTTAGTGAAAATATCTTTAAATGTTCAATGCTTAAAGGAAAACAAACTAAAAAGAGCATATCAGTATATCTTTTAGAGGCAGCAGCCTCCTACCCTCTCTTTAGGGCTTTGTTCTTTTTTACTATGGAAGAAGTTAACAAATATCACATCTCATGCTATAAAGTAAAAACACCGTAATAACACATGTCCCAAAAGCGTGGTAGTTTGTATTCCATACCAGCTTCCCAAGAATATTGTCAAAATTTGTTGATAGGTAGGATCATGCAAATAGATGGAACTTTTGAATATTGGCTTAACATATCATTCATCCACAATATACCTTTTCAAAACAGAAATACAAGATTCATAGACATCATACCATTCTTCTCCAATATTCTTTTTACTGTAATTCTATATGAACAACACTTTACATATACAAATACTCATCTATTTTTGCAACACTATAGTCACCTCTGGATCTATATAGTGCTACATCAACACTTCTCTATACAAATTCCAGAGCAACCAAATGGCTCTGCAAATGCGTTGTTTCTTTCTGTCCCCTCGACCAGTTCATCATTTAAAAATGACAGCACTGTATGAAAGCACTGATAATTATAAACATACCACCAATAGCTTCCTGTCATCTAATGAAAACACCAGCTTAAAATGACAGGAATTTTTCATGCACAAATCATTTAAAAAAATGTTTCCAATATTCTTCCTTCAATTTCACTCAAAATAAACAAAAATTAAAAATATTAATTGTCTAAGGCACTGCATCATGTGCTGCAAATAAATCAAAGACTCAGTCTATAACCTTGAGTGCTTCCCTTCTGTATAGAACAATACTCCCGTAGACAATAGCCAAGAACACGTAGTTTAGAAACGACTGTGAAGTTGGTGCATTAATTCCTGTAACAATATAATAAAAGGACATTTTTTTTAAAACTGCATAAAATCAACATAAGTAGAGAGCGGGGTAAAAGAAGACGAAAGAACAGAACATGTTATCATGAAATTTAGTAAGCAAAACGTACTAATCAAAAGGCACATTTACAATAATTGAAGGAAAGGAGTTGTAAATAAAATCAAGCAATTAGCATGGCTGTAATCAGACCAACAATCCAAAATAATCATTAACCAAAGACAACTGTGGACTAACAATTAAGAACCAAAAAAAAAATCATAAGAAAGGTGCTAGAAAGGAATGGAATGTTGAGGAAGAGGGTGATCAGAAAGGTAGCAATTTAAAAAGAGAGAAATTTGAAGATGCAGCCAAACCTTTTTTAGCCAATTCAGAAGAGGTGAAACCAGTGGAAGTGATCAGAAGAGAAAGAAACTGTCCCAACCCAAGACCTATTAATGTTTTTCTGCTCCAAAATTGGTCGAAAGTGAGCATCTTTTCCTACTCCCCGCGAAAACAAAGTGCAAAAAAAAAAATGAAGTTTAGCTAACACCCTTTGGCAGAAACTACGATATTTGTCATTTATGCTATGTTAGGTTTCAAAGGACTGAATTTTCTGAGGAAGTAGAAGAAGACACACTAGTTTAGTTTGGGTGTTTCGGTGAAAAAGAGAATAGAAATCAGAAACAGCAATTGTGCGGAGTTTACAACTGACAGTTTTCAGCCGTCCACCTGGGGAGCCTTCGGTTTGGAGATGAAATTTAACTTAAATTATTTTTTTGTCCTTGGTTGGAATCCATTCATAGACTAATTATACCCTCGATGTGTGATTACTGCTGGTTCAAAGAAAGAAATTTATCGAATACGGATTTTTCTGCTAAATATTGTTCTGAGTTTTTTTTTTTTTACAGAAAAGAGAGATGAGTTTTTTTTTTTTTTTACATAAAAGAGAAACGAGTTAAGTTTTATGAAAATCATGAGACTTTAATTTAAAATCAAATTTGTTTAACAGTAAGTTAAGGATTTAAATTTAAAAATAACATACTTATCCTAAATAAACAAAGTTAAAAATCATACTTATATACTTTTAGTATCCTATCATGCTTTGATAAGATGTTTAATCTGTCAATAGGATATAATAACATTATTTTTACATTTATTTTATCTTGTTGGTATATATATTAGTTTTCCTATTTTAAAAAATTTATAATTTTGATCCAATTCTTAATTTTGTCTACTTTTATTTCTTATATTTAATTAATTAAATCATTTCTTAATTATATCCTAAATGAATATGTTAGGTCTATGGTTCAATTAGACAAAAACAAAAGAAATAAAATGTAGGCAAAATTAAGGATTGAACCAAAATTGCATATTTTTTAAAATAGGAGACGAAATGTTTCTATTTTAAAATTGAGAAACCAAAATTGCAGGTTGAGTAAAATAGGGAGACCAGAAGTAGTATTTATATATATGTGTGTGTGGTCCCTATTTGTCCTTTACACAATAGGCCATGAACTATTTAAAATTTTTGGTATTTTAAAATTTGAGAATTACACAATAGGCCATTTAACTATTTAAATTTTTTTAATTAGGTTCCCAATTTTTTTTTTCAATTGGATCCTTGAACTTTTATTTATTTTTTTAATTAGATTCCTACTGTTAACGAGTTTAGGGACCCAATTGAAAAAAATAAAATAATTCAAGAATCCAATTAAATTAAAAATTGTAGAATAATTCAGAGACATGTAGATTAATTTAACCATAATAATAATAATAATAATAATAATAATAATAATAATAATAAAGATGGGTGGTCATCTATTCTATATATGTATAACAATTTTGGTTCTATGAGTGATAACTTGAATGCGAGACTTGTTTGATTTTGTACCAAAAGAGTTGTGAAATGGTTTGGGTTAAGACTAATTTACTATAATAGTTTTATAAGATATATACACAAGCGTTGGGATCAGTGTGGTTAAAGGAATTGGCAATAAAGGTGTCGCCAGTGGAGGAGTTGCAGGATAAGTTGTAGGTGATAGCAAAAACGAAAGGGGGAAAACATGTGGTGGAGTTGTCAAGGGAGAAGATGTAGGTGTCGGAAAGGTAGGGGAGGGGATCTCACTAGTGGGGGTGTGACAACTAGTGGTGGTGGTTGAGCAAGTGAAGGCGAAGACTGAATGAGTGTCGTGAAGATTGAACGAGAAGCATGAAAGATTGAGCAGGAGGTGAAGAAGGATAAAAGTGTCAAACTAGGTTGAGTCAAGTTAGTCCACTTGAATATTTTTGATGAAATGTAGGGTTTAAACTTAAAATTTTAAATATAAATTAAATGTGAGCTTTTTTAGCCAAATTAGATCATGGTCTTATTAGGGCTTAGCCCATAAACCTACAAAGCCCAAAAAATAGGCATGATTTCATTTTAAAAGCCTAAATTGTATATGGATTTTCTCCCAACTTATTATAGCTTGTTAGGTAATCCATTTTGTCACTTGTAGAAAAGGAGAGAAAGGTGAAGAAAAGTATTACTTTAAACTACAAACAAAACGAGAAGGAGAAATTGAAAATTGTTGAGCTCTATAATAATTAATTAAAAATCACATCTAATGTGAATTTTAATGAATGGATAGTTTTTTTATTTACAAATAATATATAAACTTAATTTTGATGAATTTATTTAAACTTATAGTTTGTGTATTAGGAGAATCAGTTTACATTTATATTTCACCTAAAACTCTTTTCTCTCTCTGTTTATTTGTATAGAAATGGAGAAAAAGAAATAGAAAAATTCGTTTTTCTTTATCCCATTTTAAAAGAATAAAAAAATAAAACAAAATAATTTTATTTATAGTTCTAAAAGTTTTAATTGAAAAACTTGAATTATTTATAAATATCTTAAAAGAAACAGCAAAACGGATCATAAAAATATTCTCAAAAGTATTTTTAGAAGATAAAAATACATATTTTTTAATAATAAGAAGAAAGTTATTCTTTAAGACCCATTAGAAAAAACTTCTCGCACAAATTGGTGTGAAATGGGGGTGGGTGATGATTTTTTTTTCACTTTTTATTTAAATTTATTAAAATTTAATAGTTTTTATAAATATTTTTTAAAAATATCAAATAATTTTATGTTAAGAAAAAATAATGAAATAATTTTTTAAATTATTATAAAAATATTTATAAATTTATCTATTCCAAATAAATAGAATTTTTCATTTTCTTTTTTATTTTTATCCATTCCAAATAAATATATTATATTTTACTTATAATTTAATGTGAGCTTTAATTTTCCCTAAGCGGGGTAGAGAAAGTAATGTGAAAATTAGAAAAGAAGAATATAAAAAAAAAAATTGGTGAGAGTGAGATAAGCCTGAGATAGACAGATAGATAGGGTATGATGTCCATAGATCTAACCCTGCGAAGGTCGGTCGCCACCCACACATATATAGGAATAGGATGACTGACTGGATTGGATTTGGATGAGCTAAGCTCAACATATTGTATTCTTCTTCTTTTCTTTCTGTTGGAACCGTTAGGGTTAGGGTTTCGTTTTGTGGATCTATTGTTTGCTCTGCGTTGCGTTGCCTTGCCATGGATCGCAAGAGAGGGAGACCTGAAGCTGCCTTCAATTTCAATGGCGGCGGCGTCAAGAAATCCAGGCCTGGTTTGTTTGCCTTTACTCTTCTGCTCTTTTACCTATCAGCTGCCTATTAGTTTCGTTTCTTCACATCTGCTTTTACTTTTCTATCTTGCTTTGCTTTGTTACAACTCCTACTTTTACTTTCCACACGTTAACTGCTACTTCCAAGCTACATCAATCTTTCTTGGACTCGCTTGCCATATTTTCTTTCATTCTTTATCTTCCCTGCTAACGACGAACAAGGCTAGGGCAATTTCGTTCCCGCTTCTCTCTCTTCTTTTTAAATTAATAAATAAATTTCGCCATATTGTTGATAAAAGATTTTTAAAACGGTTTCGATTTCCATTAGACGCAGTGTTGTCAATATTTCACTTTTAATTAATATCTTAAAATTTACGTTCTGTCATGATAATTTCTATTACATGTTGAATTATTATCTCTAAAACACTCACTATTCACAAATTTAAATGAGCTAATAATGTTGGTCAAATAATAACAAGAAATTGTTGTCGGATGTTATCCAAGTTGAATCATAAAAGATCAATGAAATTTTAACTGAGAGGACTTAATTAATTAATGTTCTGTAACAGAAACGGACTCCTTTCCAACTGGTTTAGGAAGCAAATCGAAGCCATGCACAAAGTTTTTCAGGTTCAAATCTTTAACTTGTCTAAAATAAAATCTAATGCACTCTCATGATATATGTATAAATTTTCTAATGTTTTAGAAAAATTTCCATACACAATCTCTGCAAGCTGAATCCATATGATTTGACTAATGAATTGGGTAGTTAAAGCTGTGATACAGGTCCTACTTCTAATTACGATAACAAGACTATGAACAGAAATTGTTGATTCTCAAGAATGATCACTTCTATTAAGTGCTTCCTGGGCTATATATAAATGAAAGCAGTTCTATGGGATGCATAACTTGATCTACATATTTGGTTGTATACAATTTTCTACAATCTTTGTGCAAGTAAATAGGTCTGATGCAAATCTCTGAAATGACTAGAGCAGTACATGGCTTAAGACATGTTCTATTTCTATCAATAGACCAAAACATAAGTGGAATGATGCTTGACAGCATTCACAACATACTTCTTTCTGATTTGTGTTTGGAATTGTTGAAATTATCTGGTGTTCAAATGATCTCTATGATACAATGATGATAATGTTGTAGCTTATGTTGACTATAATGATTAGCTTATACATTACCCTCCAAGCTGATATATGCTGTTGATATGCCTGTTATTTGTTTTGTAATTTTGTCATCTTGATTGATACTAAGTAACTAGTAACTACTACGTAGAAGTTGTTTGACATCCTTCTCCTGCTTGACGGTGCGCAAGGCCATTCTATGCTGATGCTGAATTTTATGTTGATAATTTGCAATATCTTTCACCCTTCTGTGCTAGAAAGTGACCTCTGCTGATTGGAGCTTAACATATGTTTTCAGTTTCTTTTACAATACATATTTTATTTCTGCTTTTCTTTATAAAAGCAGACCTTTTACAAACACTTGTAAAATACTATTAGGATTAAGCCTTTTACCTGTGTTTTCTGGCACAAGGTTTGACTTGACCTTGCTGTCTTCCCTTGCTTTGGTTATCTCTCTGACTTGAAACATGGAGAGGTTATGAGTTTGTCCTGATGATTTGTTTTCAGTTAATGTTTTCTATTGTTTGAGTCTGAATTGATAAAAGCCTATGATAATAAAGTGGTCATCCTTGAACATTAGTAATTGATCAGCCATTTTTATCACTAACGATTTGCATATTGTACTGACAATTACTATACACTGAGGGAGCTGCTGATTTGCAATGATTCATGTGTTTGCTTCATTATCATTCCTGATTTATACTGGTGATTATCTCTAATTGAATTGCATATGAAATTGTGCTGATATTAGTATTTATGGAAGAATTAGAAATTGTGTTGTTGCCATCTCTTCTCATTTGCTTTCTGCTTTAGAAGATACAGATGTGTGCTGTGTTTGATAACTGTGTCTTACAAGTTACAACCCTTGCATGCCTCGGTAGTCTATACTATTGTATTTGATTGCTTGTTAACATTGGGAGTGTGATCTCTAACCCTCTATTTGTTTGGGTAGAAATGGAGCGGAAGGAAATAAAAAGGAGGCAGATAGGATAGAAATATCAAATTTCCACTGTTTGTTTGAGAGGAGAAATAGTAAGGAGTGAAATTATTTTTGTGGTGCTCTATCACCACTATGCTGATGGTGTCCAAAATCTTGTGAATACCCTCCAATATTAACATTAAGAGGGGTATTTTATGGAGTTAATTTTAATTATGGGATTTTGGGTAAAAAAGGGTTTCAGCTTGTAGAAAACCCTGTCAAAGTTCATAACTATCATACCTCCACTCCTCTCCTACCTTGCAACTAACGCATGACCCTTGTGCACCCTCCTGCGACCATTGTGTGACCCTCCTGTCTCTCTTTGGCAACCCATTTAGTGATTTTTTTACTTCTCTTGTTCTCATTTTCAGTTTTTTTTTTCTTTTTTAAATTAAGTTTTATCTTGTAATTCTGTCTCATGGTTCTTGTATTCTCATTAATCTGTGTTTTATGTGTTTTTGTCTCTCTACTCATGAGTGTGTTTTTTTTCATCAGTCTATGTTCCCTGTTTATTGTCTCTCCAGTCTGAGTCTCTGAGGTCTGTTTTTTGGTCATCTACTCCCAAAGACCCAAACTTATTCACTTGTTTTTTCTCCACCTCTTTGGTTAGCCATGGCATCCTTTGTTACTATTTACTTGTATGTTTGCTTAAGAGATAAGACCTATAACATTTTATTGTTAATTATGAACATGTCAATATTTGATTTTTTTTTTTTTTTGAGCATTTATATGTATTTAGAAGGAATTATATAAACTGTATAAAGAGAATTAAAAATAGCAGTCATCCTGCTATGCACTATACTGCCATTGTGCTTTTGGGGTCAGCCATCCTGCTATGCGCTATACTGCCATTGTCTCTCTGGGATCGATAACTGTGTCCACTCTCATTTCTGAACTGTTGCTCCTAAGGCAGTCTGGAGTGATCAGGCTGAATGCATTCATGTTGTTGAAGGAATATCAGATAGTATCATAGTCATATGCCTTTATTCCCAAGTTACATAGAAAAAGGGATGCAAGTGAAAATTACTTGCAAAGAAGGAATTAGGCTATGACTTGGGATTTTTTGATAAATACACCTGACTGTGTCATGGATATTTGATTTTCCATTATCTTCTGTTGATGTGTATATATTTTTTTTTTTTGAGGATTGTTAATGTGTATCTTAATGTACTTGCATCTAGCAATTTGATGTTTGTAGCCTCTCTATGTTTGCTGCTTCTTTTATGAGAAATCAGATTGAGCATTGTTGAGTTACTGCTGAATATTGAGCAGTATTATTTTAGGCTTGAAGATGATTTACAGTTTCTCTATTATTGTGAATTAGATATACCATGTTGGAATCTGTTTCATATGTTTTCTGTTCTTATAAGGGTGCTCAAATTTCTCCATTTTAGTTATTTGTACTTTATCAATTTATCATGTAACCATGCACTATTCTCTTATTTCGTCATTAGAATACTTGAACTTCCGAGTGTGCCATCTTATTTGTGATATAATGTCTAGGTCTGGACCTTTTTTTGTTTTTGTTTTTCTGTACCGTCATTGGGTATTCAGTATTGTCTGTTACTTTGGTCATCACTCATTGTGATTTGCACTGTTAAAAAATTCCCTGTTGGTTATATGTTATTCTTATGTCATCTGCTTTTTCATTTATTATGCAGCACCTCTGGCTGTCCATTTGGTGAAGGATGCCACTTCCTGCATTATGTTCCTGGTGGCTTCAAATCTGTCTCTCAGCTGATCAATGTTGGTAGCAATCATGCTATTCCTCAAGTTGGTAGAAATCCTGTTCCACCATCCTTCCCAGATGGGTCTTCTCCTCCAGTTGTTAAAACCCGATTGTGCAACAAGTTTAATACGGCTGAAGGTTGCAAATTTGGTGACAAATGTCACTTTGCCCATGGTGAGTGGGAGCTTGGCAGGCCTACGGCCCCATCATATGAAGATCCGCGTGTTTTGGGACAAATGGCAAGCAGCAGGGTAGGTGGGCGAATTGAGCCGCCACTTCCAGCTCATGGAGCTGCTGCTAGCTTTGGAGCTTCGGCTACTGCAAAAATCAGCATCAATGCTTCCCTAGCCGGAGCTGTCATTGGAAAAAATGGTGTCAACTCTAAGCAAATATGTCGTGTAACAGGAGCTAAACTTTCCATAAGGGATCATGACACGGATCCTAACCTTAGAAACATCGAGCTTGAAGGCAGTTTTGATCAGATCAAACAAGCCAGTGCCATGGTTCACGAACTTATTCTAAATGTTAGTTCTGCGGCTGTGCCTCCAATGAAAGGCTTCACTTCGCAGACTTCTGCCCCTACAAGCAACTTCAAGACTAAGCTGTGTGAAAACTTTGCTAAAGGTTCCTGCACTTTTGGGGAAAGGTGTCACTTCGCACATGGAAATGATGAATTGCGCAAGCCTGGAATGTGATAGTGTTAGTTTTACTTGGTTTTAGCGAGGGTTGAATTGTGCAGAATTTTCTACTTTTTCAATTTTTTATCAATCAGCTTCTAATTTGCTACATGATAACTAATAACTAATGGTGAGTCTTACCTCAGCTTCTAAAATTCAACTGCCTTCCGCTATCACCATATTTTGTGGAGAAAAACTTTTACGGACACTTAACTAAAATTTGACGGCAATTGCTATTTCCACTTCCCCTTTTTGCTAATACACTCCCCTTTTTAAATTTGTTTATCCAAAATACTCTCTCACCAAAAAATATATTCTGAAATTTATTTACACTCCCCTCTTTCTGGAATCTAATTTCCTGGAAGCAATTCTATGTTCTAGTTATTCTCCCATCAAAAGCAAACGCAGATAGCTTCCCTTGCAAACTCGGGCCACCTGCAATTGCTTTTTGTTTTTCAACGGTGCAGTAGAGAGGCGTGGGTGACAAAGAGGAAAAGTGGGCAATGCCAAGGGATGCGAAGATTGTGAAGTATTTGTTGAAATCAATGGGCGTGGAAAGTCTGCAATTGACTGTGATGACGTTAAGCTTGCGATTCAGTCCAAGGTCAACTTCAGCTTCTCGCAACCACCCCTTCGTGAGGTAATATTAATTAATAATTCGCCATTTATTTATCTTCCTCTCCAATCGCTCAATTTTGTTCCATGTGCACAACATAAGAAATTGGGTGTTTTCCCAATTCTTGTATTTTCTATAAAATCCAAACGTGTTGTTGATTTAATTGGGTGTGCTGATAGTTTGAAACAACTTGCTGAACTTTGCAAGTGCCAAGGTAGTTTGAGAGAGGTTGGCTTGTTTATATGAAAGTCTAGATGTCAACAACTCAATAAAGCCCATCAGAGGACTTCAAATAGTTCAATTGTGACATTATAAAATTAAATTATCACACACGTGAATTGTTATCACGAAAAGAGGGGAGTGTAAATAAATTCCAGAATCTATTTTCTGGTAAGAGGATAATTTGGGTAAACAAATTTGAAAAGGGAGTGCATTAGCAAAAAGGGGGAGCGGAAATAGCCATCGTCAAATTTGACGTGTTGGGCCAATCCTATCATATTATGTTACCACATTAAAATTTGAAATTTAAAAATAAAACTGACATTCTAATTGTTACTTGGGTTAATTATGTTTTTAGTTTATAAATTTTTTTTAAGTTTTTACTTTTAGTTTCTAAATAAAAAGTTGACTGGTCTTAGTCTCTAATCTTTACCACCGTTTTCTTTTTTGGTTCCTACCATTTAAAATCACCGTTAGCTGCTGAGTTGCCAATTAATTTTTAATTATATAAAAATATTTGTGGCGGTTTTTGTTTTATGGCGATTACAAATCATCAGAAAATGCTTGGTTAATTATTTTAAATGACATTAACCATTTTCTTCCGGTTTAAAAACTGTCAGAAATTTCTTCAGTAAAATTTCAAATCTTGAATAGGCATAAACATTGGGGTAAATTGTATTTCTCCAAATCAACCAAAATCTTTTTTCACGAATAAAAAAAAACATAATAAATCTACTAATTGTTCTTCTCAATCAAAGAACATAAGAAGCAATAATTTCCGCAGAAGCAAAAGCCACCAAAGTGAAGACATTTGAGCTAAAATAAATTATCTTAAAACACAAATCAGCTTAAAAGATAAAAGAGAAAGTATCGGATATGACCAACACAAAAGAGAAAACGAAATTATCAATTGGAAAAAGCAAGAGAAAATGACGAGGTCTTGAAAGATAGCGAAGACAGAGAATTGCGGAATTAAAAGGAAAATGAAAGTTTTCAAGAGCTTGATGAGAGCGTCTTTGGAGGTTGGAAGGGTCTTGAGCTTAGTTCTTATCTTCCAAGGAGAGAGTGAGTGCGGCGGTCGGAAACCGCTGTGGCGATGACCTGCGGTGGCTTTGACGAGGTGTGCCTCTTCAAGGCTTAAGAAGTACCAAACTTAACGAGGACATCAACGGTGGCCTCGACGAAGAAGATGAATTGAGATTTACGATTTGGGGTTTTGATTTGTGATTTGGAATGTTGAGTTTTTTTTTTCCTTATTTCCTTCAACTAGCATATTTGGTTTCGATTGATGGTGAACATCGAAGATTTTGGGATCCTACGATTAATGTCATTTAAAACACTTTAACCAAGCATTTCTGCCGATTTATGACTGTCAGGAAACAAAAACCGCCACAAATATTTTGGTATGATTAAAAATTAATTGCCAACTCAGCACTTAACGGTGATTTTAATAGGGACTAAAAAAGAAAACGGTGGTAAAGATTAAGAATTAAGATTAGTCAACTTTTTGTTTAGACACTAAAAAATAAAAAATTGAAAAAGTTTAGGCACTAAGAATATAATTAGTCCTTATTACTTTCTTCCTCTCGCCGTCTCTAGTCTTCCCCGTCTACTTTTTTTTTTTTTTGGCGCAGCGAAACTCTATCCAACAATGCCTAAGAGTTAGGCCCATGAGACTGACAATGTTTTTTATTTTTTATCTTTCTATCCTCCAACTTATAATTTTTTTTAAAAAAAAAAATCTATTGTATCCCTCTTTGTAGCCACCCTTCCCTTTCAGGCACTTCCTCAATTCCATCTTCTCATCTTCAAACATCTTTTTAATTTCTTTTCTACGGGCATTACTCTTCTTTGTTTTCCATTCTCTTTTCTCTGAGTTTCTGCACTTCTTCGACAACATTTTATTTGTATTTTTTTCTTACGTGTTGTCGATATAAAAGAATTTTTTTCTTACGTGTTGTCGATATAACAGAAATGAGTTCTTGTTATGTCAAAATACACAATAAAAACTTTTGTTGTGTATTGGAAATGAATTTTTGTTAAGTGTATTTTTATAAAAAAAAATTACAAAATAAAGTGGAGGTAAAAAGATAAAAAAAAAAAAAGAGGTGTAAGAGTTATTATATGCGACTTGAATTTTTTGCATTCTTGGGTCTAAGAGTTATTATATTCCATTTTTCACTTCTCTCTCTCTTTTCCTTTAACTTGAATTTTTTGCTGCATTTCTTTGTGTATAACCCACCTATATGCGACTCAATAGAAAATGGAGTCACACATTTGCAGTGAATCGACTCATATATGGATCCTTCTTATGAGATAATAATAGTTGACAACAAGTACGAAGGAGGAACATGCAAGGTGAATGAATAATGGTGTGTTTGGGTGTGGCTTAGAACAGGAGAAAGATGAACAGTCGGAGCATATGGGTTCATTTGATTTACTAAAAAGTATGGTACTAGACAACACAAATATAAATGTTCCATGTTTGATTTAAAAAAAAAAATAGCACGGGACAATACAAATAAAATGAAGATGGACAGGACAAAACATAATTTTTTGTTATTCAATGAATTACGAAATGACTTTTTATCTCAAATACAAAATATCCAAAGACAGAAACATCTATTTTTATTTTTTATTTAATAACTATTACTTCCGTTCCTAAATATAAGATTTTTTTCTAAAATTTCTTTGTCCCTTTTTATAAGATTATTTTCAAGTTGTCTCTTGCATTAATTATTTTTTGACCAAAATATTCTTAATCACTTTACGATGAATGTTATAAATTAATAAGATAAGCACATTCTCTCTTATGAGGATCGAAGAAGATGACTAACACTCATTAATTAATTAGGTAGAAAGTAATTAAATGGAAAGTGAGGGATGTTGAGTCCCAATAATTGAAAGGGTAATTTTGGAAAAAAAAATACAAATTGTTAACAAATTTAATGTTATTAACTAAATTAATCAACTTTCTTAAAGGGTGTCAATTAGTTAAAAGGGTTTTATATTTAGAGACGAAGGTAGTACGTTTTTTCTTTCTTGTCTCTCCCCACCACCACCATTACTATTGCCATCACTGCCATCACCACCCCATCCCCGTCACTGTCATCGTTGTCACAATAATCATCACTGCCAAACCACTACATCATCATTGACATATTAAGATAAATAATATTAAAAAAAGTATTGCAATAAATTTCATTCTTGTGTTGTTCATTGTTCACCAAATAATATACAAGATAAAAAGTTTTTGTGTAACTTAAGCATTTGTAATATATTGTTCTCCTTATGTTGTAGTTTAATGTGTATCAAATACACCTTATGTTTGTTGAGGCTTGTAAAAAAGAAAAACCAAAAATCATGAACCAAACCATAAGTGAATTGCACGAAACCTGTTACTCAATTTATTTCCACTTAATTACAAAATTAATATTTATAGAAATTTTTTATGTCCATAAAATATTTTTTGTATTTTGCTAAACACAGGAAACTTTTATTCCCATGTCACTTTTTTAGAGATGTTAAAATGTTTTCTTCTATCAAACATCGTCTAAGGTTTTGTTTTTTACCCATGAACACATAATGGAAATAAAAAATGTTTTTTGTTAAAAAATATGTATCTATTATATTAAAAGTAAAACTCGTCAAATACTTAATACTTAAATACTTAAAAAATGATTTTCGAATAATAACTGGCTTTAAACATATTATTTTAAGAAAGTTAAATAACCAAATATATTTTATAAAATCTTTAGGGATCCGATTTTGAGAAATCTCATTCTCAAAAAAATGATTTAGTTAAGAATATAAAAAATGGTTATTTCTTATATAAAAAATCATTAATTGCTTAATATAAAAAATGATTTTGATATAAAAAGATTATTTTTTTAAAGTAATTTATAATATATAAAAATGTACTTAATACTTTTACATTATATATTCGTGGATACAATATTTATTTGTAAATATAGTTTTGTTGATCAATTAAAAAATTACCAGTAATTTTTTTTATTAAAAGTATTATATTTAAAGTTACTTAATACTTAAACATTAAATAAGTTGATTCTTTGTATACCAAAAAATAAATTGATTCTTTAATAATTTATAATTTTTTTATTAATTAACTCCATGTCCAACATTTTTGGCATAATAAAACAATATGCTTATTTAAGTGGAACTAATTCGAATTTTTTAAATAAAGGCTTAAGTTTGAGTATTGTGAATGAAAAACCATAATTGAAAAGAAATCTTGCTAAAAGTGTTAATTAAGTTTTTTAACAGAAATAAATCATTAATAAAGCTGATAAAACTTCACACTTATAATATATTGTAAAAAAAATAAAATCTAACGACATCGATTTTTCTTATAATTCCCCAACCCTTGTAAATATGTAACCTTCATTAATTTGCAATGTTGAATATGATGTGAGAACACGTAACCATGACAGCTTGTTGTGTCATCGGTGGAGGCAAACAATTCATGGGATCTTTAAGTAATGCTTGGAATCTTCATGTTCTTGCACATGTATTTGGCTCCCTAAGTGAATGATTAGCTTCCATGCCATGACATTTGGCAGCAGCACAGCCAAGAGAAGATGATACATTCTTGCATTAAAATTGCATTCATGCTTCATATAATATGAAATCTGTCCTAGTATAAAAAATAAAAAAAAACAAGAAAAATAAATCTGTCCCATGTCTCCTTAGTTGGCTTTCAATTTTCAAATACGATAAATGCTAAATAATCAATTTTGTTTAAATAAAATTTATTTAAATCTTATTAAATTAGATGATACTTATATAAACCTTAATTATCAAATAATACAAAATATATTAAAAAATGTAGAAAAAATGTAAACAATTATCATAGAATATTTGGTAGAAGGTGAAAACTGGCTGGTGTCATCGCTATACATGATGAACCTAACCTATTGACTTTATACCCCAAAATTCAGCCACGGGAGCAAGCGCACAATATCAATTGTAATTTTTGAATTTGTGAAAACGAATTAATATCGTGATTCATTAGATAATACTAAAATTTACTAATATAATGATCATTTGATAATTTTGAATACCTAATATTGATCAGTGTGAACAATAATGTAGGGTTAATATATATTGCAGTTAGATCTTTTCTATTGTTACAATAGTTACAATCGTTTGCTCTTTGACTTATTTCATTGATAGTTCAGATTGAAAGTGTGATAAGGCAGAAGAAGGTTTGGCCTTTTCATCTATATTTTCAGGGGATTTTATGTGCAATAGTATTGATGATCATGACTTCAACAAGTAGAAATTCCATATAATATTATAATTGTTTCATTATTGTTTTTCTTCCGCGCAAGGCCTACCTCACATGAATTTACTAACATATGTCTTTTTTGACAGAAAATATAAGTACATACCCTTTCAACGTAATTACGGACAGGAGACACCAGTATTTAATATTGTAGTTACATGTTAGAGTGTCTTTTCAATTTTTCAATTTTTTTGTGCAATGGTGGGGGATTTCTTGCGAAATAGCTTTTGAATATAAGGTTGTGTGCACTTCACATGTTTGTTCTCTGGACAAATGAGATAAAATAGATTAGGATTATG
Source organism: Pueraria montana var. lobata (assembly GCA_026413185.1). Taxonomy (NCBI): domain Eukaryota; kingdom Viridiplantae; phylum Streptophyta; class Magnoliopsida; order Fabales; family Fabaceae; genus Pueraria; species Pueraria montana. The sequence continues at coordinate 96,403,127 of CM048647.1, read as the reverse complement.
TTGAATGGTTGGTCATGTAATGTGATGTGGAACTTCATGAACCATTGCTTGGCAACCTAAATGTTGGCCAAAGAAATTATGTGGATAGTTGGTGAAAAGGAGAGTTGACAAAATGGACTGACTTGATTTAATATATTTTGAATTAGAATTTTACGAGATTAATTTAGTTTAATGTGAGTTACAGGTTTATAGATCTGTCTATTGACGAGCTAATTTTTTAAATAAAAATTTTAATTTTAATCTTTAAAAATTCAAATCAATGAGATTAAAAAAATTAGACAACTTATTTTGAGCCAATGATAAATAAGTTAGAGATTTAGCTCATTTTTTTGGTAAAGGAGATTTAGATCATTTGTAATTTTTAGAATTAAAAAATAATGCCATTATCTATAATAACATATTAGAATTAACTCGAGTTGAAGATATTTTAAACTTTTAAATTTTATGAAACACTAACTTATTTTATCAACTTACCAGACCTATATATGGGTTTACCTGTCACAACACCAGTAAAAAATAGTTTATTTATACATATAATAAAAGTGATACTCAATTATTTATTTATTTATTTTTTTACTTTTTTTTTAACCAATCTACCTTTTAGGTACTTTATTTTGATTTTATTTTCTCTCATTTTTATTCAATTTCCTACATTCTTCTCATATCTCTTCATATTTATCTATATGTTAAATTTTGTAAATAATAAAAATAATATAAAAGTAAATAATGCAGACAAACAAGCACGCCTGTCTTTCTGCTAGTATATAATAATAATAATAATAATAATAATAATAATAATAATAATAATAATAATAATATGGAAATTTAAAAAACAATGAGATTAAATTTAAATTAAGAGTTCTGGAAAAAAAATTGACTGCAATTTGGACTTAGAACTAAGAAAAAATAAGGAAAAAAATATGTTTTTAGTTCCTATACTTTATAAAATTATTGGTTTTAGTCCATGTATTTCATCGTCAAACATTTTGGTCTCTAAACTTTTAAAAATAAGTATTTTTTAGTCCCTGAACTTTTAAAAATAAAAATAAGTGTTTTTAGTTCCTCGGGATAAACATTGACATCTATCCTGAGGGACTAAAAATACTGATTTTTAAAAGTTTAGGACCAAAATGTTTGATGATAAAATACAGGGACTAAAACAACATGGATTAAAAACATATTTTTTTCCAAAAAAAAATAAATTAACTCCATGAGTCAACTCACTTGTTCTTGTCTTCTTGACTCGATAATTTGAGGGTTGTGTAGTTGACAGATTAGTTAATATTCGTGACTTATCCCAAAATAAATAAATAGATAAATAAGTAAGTTTACACTTTTAAATAAAAATTTGTTTTAATTGATTTTTTCAATAAAAGAATAAGGAAAAATAAATCATACATTAACAATATAAAATAGTTTTGCATTATCGTTCAAAGAGGTTACACTTTTAATTAAAAATTGTCATACTTGATTTCTTTAATAAAAGAATAAGAGAAAATAAGTTATATATTGATAGTGTAAAACAGTTTTACATTATTTTTTAATCATAAATCATCATGTATGATAAGTTTATTGACTTTACAATAAATACTTTAAAAATTATACTAACGATGATTTGTAATTGGATAATAAGTGTAAAACTATTTTACATTTTTAGTAAATGGTCATTAAACTCATTCAAAACATTCTCTAGTCGAGACTCAAAGAATTAACTTTTTGAAGTATTTACCAATAAGTATTATGTGTATTACATTAATATGTTTAAATTTAAATAAAATTAAAAAATCAAAACAAAAGAAATTTAAAATTAAAATAATATCCATACTTGCTTCATATAAAAAAAGTAGATAAAGTTAAGTAGTTTAGATTTAAAGAAAAAAGATTAGATTTGAAAAAAAAAATTAACGAGTATAAGTAATTAAGATTCAAGACGGGAAAGAAAATTTTAATATAAAAAAATTGAATAGTTAACATTGAAAGAAAAATAAAATTTACTTCTCATTCTACAATTTGCAAACATTTATCTATTTCTATACTGTTCTTACCAAATTTTGGTAAGTCTTCCGGTGCGGTGGCTCCGCCGGGATCGCCTCCGTGACTGGTGGGGGGGTGTACCTGCAAAGGCACTCCGACGCTCAAGTTAGAGGCGCAGAGGAAAAGACAGGTATCACAATTGGGATTAGAATTTCGTACCTCGATTGGGATGAGTTGTTTTGTTTTTATAGAGTGTAAAGAGATAGATTTGATAGGGTTATTTTCCTATCAAATCTCCTCAAATCTCGTGATGAAGATAGAGATAATTCTATCTTCTATCTTTATTTTATGACCTGATCTTTCTCTATCTTATCATATAGTAAAATCTGTTATTTCCGTTATTATCTTCCGAGTCCGAGTGAGAGTTTCTACTTGGCCAACTGGACTACTCGGTGGAGTGCCGAGTTCGAGTAGTACACATGCCCCCCAAGCTCTGAAGTAATGTAAGAGCTTAAGTATGGTTATACCAATTTCGGATTTTATTTGGCCGAGACGAGTTTGTTCGTTTTGGACGGGTCCGAGTTCGGTTCTTGAAGCGTCACATCATTTGGTGATGATGTCGTTTCAGACTTATTGAAGTCGTAACGATTCCCAAGGGCGGCGTCAGTGATTGCTTTTTTGAATTTTGAAATGGTCTAGGGATTCCCAAAGGTCTCAAGCCTTCCTAGCCGTTGATTGGCCTAGTGAGGGGTCTTGATCCAACGGTTTGGACCGTTTCGCCCTTTCGTATTCGTGACGCTTGGGGTTCTATATAAAGGGTACTGTTGACACTGGCGTTCACTTTCATTTCTGCGTGTTTTGTCTTCCTGCGAGATTTCTCTCCCTTCTACCATTTTGTCCTCCTTCTTCTAGCTTTTTCTTTTTCCTTGTTCAGGTACGCCCTTCTCTTTTCCATTTCTCTTCTGTGATTCTATAATGTCTTCTTTTTCTGGGGATTCTGGGCGTTACGGCGGGAGTCGTATGCTTACGCCGGAGGTTCACCTTATCGGAGAGGGTTCCGATGGTGGTTCTCCTTTGTACCACTCTAGTTCTGATGGAATTAGCGATGGTGCATCAGCGGCAAACGTTGCCGTCACGGGTGTCGAGGTGGTTCGTCCATCCGTCGACCCTGCACAAGTACCTTTGGTCGTTCCTGTCGGGGGGTGGTGGTTCTAGACGATTCCGAGGCCACTAAGGTTCGTCCTCTTGAGACTCGGCATGCTCGTCTTCTATTTCCTCCCTCCCTTCCCCAGCCTATTGAGTCTAGGGGTAATAAAAAGGTATATCCTCCTGTTACTACTTCCGGCTATTCTTGGGTGGTTGGGGAGGTGGGTGCGTATGCTTCTCGGTATCAGACCGAGGAGGCTTTGTCTGCCCTTCTTGAAACTATTGATTTGTGTCATTCGGAAGGGCCGGGTATGGTCCATGCCGAGCCTTGTGGGCCCGATGACCGAGTTTTTATGTCTGCTGACCCGCACCAACCTCATTTTACTTTTGTATATGAAGCCTTATTCTCAGTTCTCGGCATTACAGTGCCGTTTGATCAGTTCGAGGCTGACGTTCTTCGGGCACTGAATGTCGCTCCCACGCAGTTGCACCCGAACTCCTGGGCTTCTCTACAGGCTTTCTGGATGCTTTGCAGTAAATTCTTTATTACTCCTACTGCTCCTAAATTCTTGTATCACTATAAAGTTAAAGAGAGTCAGAAGGGGGGCTGGGTCTCCCTGACGGGGATTCCTGGTCGGTCAATCCTTAGTCCCTATACCTCTTCTTGGAAAAATTTCAAGAGCGGTTTCTTTCGTGTCCGACCGGGTCCGGAAGGGGAGGTCGAGTTTTTTGATAGCCGTGGGAAGCCGAGGTTCCCTCTTTATTGGACCCGTTCCCCAAACAAACGGTTGTCTTGGCAGGTCGTGGACATGTCTCCTGAGGATCAGGATGACATGGTTACGCTGTGCAAGTTGCCGCGTTCTTTATCTTATAAGACAGTTGTGGGAATTCCTACTTCTCGGACTCCGAGAGAGGATTGGGACGGTGAGTACCTTCTATTTATTCAGTTTTTCTTCTTTTACTTTGTTTTTTACTGATTCTTGTTTCTTTTGCAGCTGTGATGGGGAAATTTGATTATAAGACGGCCAAGAAGCAAAGGCTGGAGAAGTTGAAGAGTAAGGAGCCCGCTGCTGAGGCGGTTCGAGTTGCTCCGCCCGTCCCTCCTCCTCCTCCTCCTCCTTCTCTGAAGAGGGATCAGCGAGAGGTTGTTCAAGGGGGGGATGGCCCCTCCAAGAAGTCGAAAATGAGTCCGCCCGGTGCTCAAGCTGCGGGGTCTGCTGTTGAGAGGCATCCGGCTTTCCTTTCTATGAAGGATGGGCAGACCTCGGTTTGGGGAAAGGACTTCAACCCCGGGGCCCTCATCTCTGCCGACAATTTCGGTCAAGCTGATTGGGATATGTTGAGGGATGCTGGGCCGGTGCTCTCTATGGAGGCTGTTTGTCGCTTCCAAGCTCGGTCATGGGCCATTACTCAGTATTGGGCCGAGGAGTTCGACCGCGGCCACCGGGAGTTAGCTATGGTGAAAGAGGCTGCTGCAAAAGCCGAGCAGGCCCTGTTGGAGGCTACCCGGGCCAACGAGACTCTTCTCCAATCTGCTGAAGAATCTCGAAGGTCCCAGGAGGGAGTGGAGGCTAAGTTAAGGGAAGTTGAGAGTCGTGAGGAGGATTTAAAACTTTCCTTAACTGCGTCCGAGAACTCGGCTCGGGAGTTGCAGGATGAGGTGGATAGGCTCGTTTTCGAGCTTGCTCAGGTGAAGACTGAAGCTGCCGAGTCCAAGGCTAAGCTGAAAGCCGATCTGGGTGAGGCCTTGGATGAGATTGTTAAGACCCATGAGGCCGGGTTCAGCAAGGCACTTTGCCAAGTTCGTTATTTCTTCAAGGATGTCGACACTTCTCTTTTTGACGTTGACAAAGATGTCAATAAAGAGGGGCAATTGGTTGAGGAGTCTGTGTAACATCCTCATTTTACTATTTGTACGCATTTATATATGTACATTATGAACACTTATGCACTGTATTTTATAAAACTTTATGAACACATTTTCTTAATGAAATTAATACAGTTCTACTCAGAAGAATTTTCTGAATTTCTAAATGTCTTCGTTTTTGCTGAAATTAATTGTTAACTGGACTGCTATGTCAGACAGCTGTCCAGGATAAATTTTCAAGTATAGAATTTTGAACTCATTTATAACTTAAAAGAAAGGTAATAGAATATAGACTAAAAATATATACAGATAAAGAATTAAAATGCTTATTCAGAATTGTTAGGATTTTCTGAAAGTTAGAACTTTGAGAAATTATTACGGTAAAATTTTAAGACAGAAAATTTAGAGAAAATTCATAGGATATCTATAGAATTATCTAATAATTGTAATATACTTAGAATAATTATTAAAAATGTTTAACCAAGAAAAATTTAATTTAGAACCTTAACCAATCAAAAAGTGACAACTTAGGTTTTTCTAAGATCACTAAATTAAGCTAATTAGGCTTGGATTAAGGGACAAGTAAGACACTACCCCAAGGTTTTTGATAGTGAGGAATCCAATGGTGGTGTTATTTTCTTCAAATTCTAATTAGTTTGTAAGATAATTAACAGCCCTAAATTATTCTAGAAAATTCCATTAAATTACCTACAAATGTTGACTTTTGACCTTTTGGAAGGCAAGTCACTCAAGCAAGCTCCTTTGGCTGTCCAAGAGGCTTGGTGACTTGATCTCCCTTGGCCAATTGGGGCTGCTGGACGTGCAGAAGCTGCTGGACATGAAGGCAAACTTCAATTTGGTTAATAAATTGTTTAAAGAAGTATTAAAACTTAAAACAAAGTAAAAAGTCACAAAAGCTATTTCCCTACAAAAACAGAACCGTGAGCTTCCTTACCCAGCAGCTGCAGCTCTTGGCTTCATTTCATCTTAACTTCATCATCTAATCCCAAATTAAGAAACCAAACCATCCAAACTTCCAAAACACAAAGCTAATTCGGCTAGTAGAGAAAGAATTGGAGAAAATCTCAAAAATTCCTACAAGACCAAGGAGTGAGGGAGAAAGGAATTCAAGGCTTTTTCTTCAATTAAAGAGTCTAAGGTAAGGATCTAGGCATTTAATTTCAATTAGAACCCTTGGAATTAGAAGAAAACATGTTGTAGGCTTAGATTAAAATTTTGACCTAGAATCATGAAAACTTGAAATTGATTTAGGGGTTTTGTGTTTTTGATGCTTGTGATTACAATTCATGGATTGGAATGATGTTTAATTGAATTTTAAGGTGTTGTAATGATTGAAATTTGGTTTGTTGAATTTTGATTGAATTTGTGATTTGATTGAATTTTGGTTGGAATTGGAGTTTGTAGCTTTGGAAGAATTGTTGAGAATGGCTTGTAGACCATTTGGCCAGCCCTAAATGCAAGGGATATTATGTGGAAATTTTTATAAAACCAAGGGCAAAATGGTCATTTTACATGTAGGGACACATTGGGTATTTTGGAAAAAGATTGAGGGCATTTTCGGAAATTATTAAAAATACTAATGTTATAATGTAAATTGCTTAAATTTTTGTATCCTTGTATGTTAATGTGTACAAATTATTTATTTGATTGTGATCATGAACAAAATTCATTAGCATGAGTCTTTTTGGGGGATTTATAAAAGTATCAAATGAGAAAGAATTATGTTGACTAACCAGGACTGTGGTAGTCATGAGAATTGAGTTGATCTTTGAGAAATGAATTGTTGACTAACCGAGACTACGGTAGTCATGTGAAATGAAAATGATCGAGAAAGGATTTTTGGGGTGAGTAGAATTTGTTAAACAGGACCGTATAATCTGTGATTATATAGTCTGTGGGGAGAAGGATATTGGCAATTCCATATGTGACTGTAATCTGGACAGAGATGCGGTCGTGGTGGCCTTCCTGGGTATCCTGATCTCCTAATTCTGTTTAGCTTATTTGCGTTTAGTAGGGGCTGATAGCTGAATTGCAGTACGTAATGGTAGGCCAGTTGCTTACTAAACACTCAAAGGGGAAGTCTCCATGGAGCAGGGTCAAAAATGAATTTGAGTCAAAAATTGCATTGCATAAATCATACTGCATTTAATTATGTGTGTAATTAATTAAATTGTTATGATATGTAATTGTTTGAAATTGTTTTATTGTATGAGAAATTAAATGCCTGATCCGGTAATGTTGTCCCCAGATTTTAGGGGAGTGTGATTGCAGGTATAAAGAAGAATAATAAGAAGTCACAGATGCAGACATGTTCCAGAGCTATAGGAATATGGGTTTTTGATTTTAGATACTTTTGTATTAATTATAAATAATTTGGTAGTAGTATTTTCTGTAAATTTTAAGAATGTAAATTATAATGACAAACTTTGAACTTTAATGGATTGTATTTATGTTCCTTGGAAATTTTTTTATTATTATTTTTTTTATATTTTAGATGTAAATTAATTAATTGAAAAGGGGGTTACAGTCTGCGCTTGATGGTGAGGATGCTCCGGGCTGTTCTACTCAGGAGGGGGGAGATGCTCCTGCTTTTTAGTCTTTTAATTTTCCTTGCTTCTTGTAAGGCTCGTACCCGGCCTATCGAATAAGGTACTTAATGAAATTTATTTGCAAGGCTCGCACCCGGTCTTCCGAATAGGGTGTTTAATGAATTTTCTTCGTTATTTGTGTGGTCTTTTTTCGCGGTTTTTCGCTAACTCGCAAGAGGTCTGCGTAGTTAAGTATAGCTCGCTTTTTCTACCCTTATAAAGGTCTATGTGGCTAATTCGCCTTTTGTATCGAGGTTTACTCGGTTATGTCTGACTCACTTTTTGTATCTCTGTAAAGGTCTACGCGGTTAATTGTAACTCGCCTTTTGTATCCTTTACTCGGTTAGGTCTAACTCGCTTTTTTGTATCCTTATAAAGGTCTACGCGGTTAAGCCTAACTCGCTCTTTTGTATCCTTTTAAAGGTCTACGCGGTTAAGTCTAACTCGCTCTTTTGTATCCTTATAAAGGTCTACACGGTTAAGTCTAACTCGCTCTTTGTATCCTTGTAAAGGTCTACGCGGTTAATTATAACTCTAAATAGATAATTTGAAGAAAAGAGTTTTATTAATGAGAGAAATTGGGTGTGCCTCGTTAAAATCTCTTTGACAAAAAACCTCTTGGGAAAAAAATGTCAAAGTAGGAAAAAGAGTGCATCACCACTTACAATTTTTCTAACTGTAGTAAAACTTTAGATGTGTCGCGTTCCAAGTTCGGGGGATGGTTTTGCCGGATGGTGCTCCAATCGGTAGGCTCCATTTTCCAGTGACTCGATTATTCTGAAGGGGCCTTCCCAGTTGGCTGCCAACATACCCTCTCCTGTAGCTTTTCTGGCTTCCCCGCATTTTCTCCAAACCATGTCTCCAGCTTCGAAGTTTCTTGGCTTGACCTTGGTGTTATACCTCCTCTCGGCTCTTCTTTTACAGGCCTCTATTCTAACTTGGACCTCGTTGAGCGTCTCTTCGGTCATGTCGAGTGCATGCCTTAGTGATTGATCATTGTTTTCTTGGACGAAATTTATTCTTCGTAGGGAGGGTTCTCCGACTTCTACCGGTATCATGGCGTCTGATCCGTATGAGAGTCTGAAAGGGGTTTCTCCCGTTGTTGATTGTGGTGTGCAACGATATGCCCATAAGATTGCGGGAAGTTCCTCGGCCCAACTTCCTTTAGCGTCACCTACTCGCTTCTTCAGTTCTCTGAGTATCACTTTATTTGTTGCTTCAGTTTGTCCGTTGGTCTGCGGATGTTCCACTGAGGTCACTCGGTGCCAAATCCCTAGGTTTTTGAACAACTCTTCCAGGTTCTTTTCGATGAACTGTCTACCGTTGTCGGATATTACCGAGTGAGGGATGCCGAACCGGCATATGATATTTTTCCATATGAATTTTTGCACGTTGTGGGCGGTGATAGTTGCCAAGGGTTCGGCCTCAATCCACTTTGTGAAGTAATCAATTCCGATGAGGAGGAACTTCACTTGTCCTTTAGCGAGTGGAAAAGGGCCTAATATGTCGACTCCCCATAGGGCGAAGGGCCATGGTGCTGTGATATTGTGCAATTCCTCTGCTGGTAGATGGGATAAGTTGCCATATTTTTGGCATTCTTCGCATTTTTTGACGTACTCAGCGCAGTCGCGGCGCATTGTTGGCCAGTAGTACCCGGCTCTTAGAGTTCGGGCAACCATAGCCTTTCCTCCTGAGTGCATTCCGCATATTCCTTTGTGCATCTCATTTACCACGTATTCGGCTTGAACCTTCGTGACACATTTCAGCAGTGGTGCAGTGAAGCCTCTCCTATAAAGGTCTTCTCCCTCTATGACATAGTAACTGGCCCTTCTTCTGATCTTTTTAGCTTCTTCCCGGTTTTCTGGGAGGGTTCCTTTCTTCAGAAAGTTCCATATCTCGGTCATCCATTCTCTGTCAGTCGAGTTGATGTTAGAGACAATTTTCTCGATGCTCGGAGCGGATATTGTTTCCTGTATGACAGTTCGGTGTTGGCCTTTCTTCTTTGTACTTGCCAATTTTGATAGCAGGTCGGCCCTTTCATTTTGTTCTCTCAAAATGTGATCGAGCTCGAAACTAATGAAATCATTCTTCAACTGGGAGGCCAAGTGGTAATATCTTGTCATATGGGGGTCCTTTGTTTGGTAGGATCCATTCATTTGCCCAGTGACTAATTTTGAATCGCTCCAGCATCTAAGGTTGCTAGTATTAATCCTGCTAGTAGGGCTTCATACTCGGCTTGGTTGTTGGACGCGTTGAAGTCGAACCTGAGTGATTGTTCCAGGATAATCCCTTCAGGGCTTTCAATTATGACCCCTGCTCCGCTGCCTTTTTCGTTCGAGGAGCCATCCACATAAAGGGTCCAACATGGGAAGGGCGTCTCCGCTACTGGTGCTAGCTCAGCAATAAAGTCGGCTAGGCACTGTACTTTGATGGGTCCTCTCGGTTCATACTTGATGTCGAACTCGGATAATTCAACCGACCATGCTATCATTCTTCCGGCTAGCTCTGGTTTCCTCAGTATCTGTCGTATTGGGTGGTCTGTTCGTACCACTATTGGGTGGCTTTGAAAGTATGGTCGTAGCCGTCGTGCTGAGGTGACCAGGGCTAGCGCTAGTTTTTCTATCATTTGATATCTGGTTTCGGCATCTTTCAACACTCGGCTTATGTAGTAGACTGGCTTTTGCGTCTGATTTTCTTCCTGAATGATGACCGAATTGATTGCGTCTCCCGAGACGGCTAGGTATAATATTAAGTCCTTCCCGGGTTCGGGTCTCATTAGAATTGGTGGTGATGAGAGTAGTGTTTTTATCTTTAGAAAGTTTGCTTCACACTTTTCATCCCATCTGAAGCCCTGTTGTTTCTTGAGTAGTTGAAAAAAGGGTCTGGCTATTTCTGCTGCTTTTGGCAAGAAACGGGATAGGGATGCCAGTCTTCTAGTTAGCCGTTGTACTTCTTTTATATTACCCGAACTTCTCATGCCTATGATAGCCGCACATTTCTCCGGATTGGCTTCTATGCCCCTATGTGTGAGCATGAATCCTAAGAATTTTCCGCCATGCACCCCGAACACGCATTTCTCAGGGTTTAACGAATATTATGTTTTCTGATCTCGTCAAAAATTTTGGCCAGGTCTCCTGGATGTGATTTTGGTTCCCTGCTTTTAACCACCATGTCGTCGACGTAGACTTCCAGGTTTCTGCCGAGTTGCTCTGTAAAGATCTTGTCCATCAGACGCTGGTATGTTGCTTCTGCATTCTTCAGTCCGAAAGGCATTACCGTGTAACAGTAATTGGCCGTGTTAGTTATGAACGCCGTTTTTTCCTCATTCGGGGGGTACATTGGTATCTGGTTGTACCCGGAGTATGCGTCCAAAAAGCTCAGGATTGGATAGCCGGCTGCTCCATCTACTAACTTGTCTATACTTGGCAACGGGTATGAGTCTTTTGGGCATGCTTTGTTAAGGTCTGTGTAGTCAGTATACATTCTCCATCTTCTGTTTGCCTTCTTCACCATCACCACATTTGCGAGCCATGTGGTCTATTGTACTTCCCTTATGAAGCCGGCGCCGAGTAGTTTTTCAGTTTCTTCTTTTACCGCTTTTCCTCTTTCAGCCCCGAGTTTCCTCTTCTTTTGGGAGATTGGTTTGGCCTCTGGGTAGATGGCAAGCTTATGGCAATGGAAGCTCGGGTCTATTCCGGGCATGTCGGCGGCTGACCATGCGAACAAGTCGGCGTTGTCTAACAGGACTCTGGCAATTGCTTCTTCGGTCTCGCTTGCTAGCTGAGTCCCGAGTTTTGTGCATTGCCTTGATTCTCTTCCTATTTGGAAGGATTTTACCTGTTCTGTGGGTTCTGCTCTTGGCTCAGTCTCCCTAGGATCGAGGTCAGCCTCCTCTATTGGCGTTGCGAGAGAGGCGCATGCTACGTGTTTTATCGTCAGTTCTGGGACCTTTTTGTCGCTGGCTATCTTTAGACTTTCTAAGTAGCACTCGCGGGCTGCCTCCTGATCAGCTTTGACTGTCACTATCTTCCCTTATGAATTTGGGAATTTCATTGCCAGATGTGGAGTTGAAATTATTGTCCCTAGTTTGTTGAGTGCTGGCCTGCCTATAAGAATGTTGTATGAAGTGAGGGCGTTGACTAGGAAGTACCTGACCGTGATAGTCTTGGACCCCATCTCATCTCCAAAAGTGGTGAGGAGGTCAATATAGCCTCTGGTATCAACCTTTTCGCCTGCAAAACCGACTAACTGCTCGGTGTATGGTTGTACCTTATTTTCGGGGATGTCTAGCTGTTGGAAAGTGGACCAGTACAGGATATCCACCGAGCTGCCTTGGTCGACTAAGACTTTGCACACCAACCAGTTTGCGACTTCAACTTTGACCACCATCGGGTCATCATGATTGGGCTCTATGCCTTCGAAATCTGCGTCTGTGAAAGTTATAGGGGGCATTTTCTTATGTACTCTGGGGTTTGTTGAAGCCGAGTTGATTGATCGGAGGCTGCGCAGGTGTCTCTTCCTTGCCAAGCTCGAACTTCCTCCTCCAGCGAATCCTCCTGCTATTGTGTTGATAACGCCTCGGAGTGGATCGGGAGGTTTGGTCTGTTGTTCCTGGCAGGGCTCTTCCGTGCGTCGGGCTTTTCTAACGCGATCGTCTTCCCTATCCCGGGTTCGTTCTCGCACGGGCTTTTGGCTGTCGTCTCGGACGAAGCGTCGTAATTTGCCTTGTTGGATAAGTTTTTCAATCTTATCCTTCAGGGTGGTGCACTCCTCTGTAGTGTGTCCATGTTCTCTATGGTATCTGCAAAATTTGGACCTATCTGCTTTCTCTGGGGAGCTGTTTCGAGTAGGCAGGCTTATCAGCTCGGCGCTGCAGGCTTCTTCCAGAACTCGCGCTCTGCTATCTGTTAGAGGGGTATAATGGGCAAACCTTGCACGGGGTGGTCTGTCGCTTCTAGGTTTGCTACTGCGCTCTCGGTTTGCTCCTGGTTTCTCTCGTTCTTCCTATTTTTTATAGGATTCGCCCCTAACCCGTTCCCTGAACTTGGTCATTTCTTCCATCTGAATATATCCTGCTGCTCTAGCTCTGAGCTCGTCCATGTCATGTGGTGGTTTCCTGCAGAGGCTGTCCGAAAAAGGTCCGGATTTTAGCGCCATAAGCATGGCGGTCAATGCCACCTGTGGATTCAAATCTCGGATCTTGACGGAGATCTCGGCGAATCTTTCCATGAAATTCCTGAGAGACTCGTTGTCTTCTTGCCTTATGTTGGCCAGTGCTACTGCCGTCAGGTGGTGGGGTCGACTCGTAGCATATTGAGCGCCGAAACGAGTGACTAATGTGGCAAAAGAGTCGATTGAGTGGGGGGGGGGAGTCGTGTGTACCAGTTCAACGCTGCTCCCTTCAAGGTCGTTGGGAACACCCGGCACATGATGGCGTCGTCGTTTGTGTATAGGTTCAGCTGTGTGACGAATGTGTCGATGTGCTCATCGGGGTCGGTCAATCCATCGTATCTGTCCATGGATAACGGCTTCCACCCGGCCGGTAGTGGAGTCTCCATGATTCCATCTACAAACGGGTGTCGCCTCGTTGTCTCAGGTATCATACTTCGTCTTGGGGCGCTCGCGATCCTGAGGCCGGTCTGGACTCTAAATGGGTTGTTGCTCGGTCTGCCTCGCTCCAAGTGGTATCTTCCTGCTCTGTTCGGTCAGGGTGTCTGTTGGCGGTTGTATGAGCCGCCGATAGTCCGTTGGTAGCGGCATGGGCTGTCGAGAACCCGTTGATAGCGGCGTGGGCTGCCGAAAGTCCACTCCGGTCCTCTCGCAGTTTTTGATACTGCTCTCGGAGGGTAGCGTTCTCCTTGCGGAGGTCTTCTATCTCCTTAGCGTTGTTCTGCTTCAGCATGTTAACTTCCCTTTGCAGGGCTTGGATCAATGGGTGATCCTCAAGCGTCTGACGCGGGAAGGGCGCCACGTTGTTGGGGTTACCTCCCTGGGTATCCCCTGGAGGTGGTACACCCAGGATTTGGGTTTCCACCCCCTGTGGTCGCTTTTCATGGTTTGCTGTTTTACTCTGGGTTGTCGTCATTGGAATAATGTTGTTGCGATTGGTGTGGCTGGGAATAGTTTCACCGAGCCCCACGGTGGGCGCCAAATGTTCTTACCAAATTTTGGTAAGTCTTCCGGTGCAGTGGCTCCGCCGGGATCGCCTCCGTGACTGGTGGGGGTGTACCTGCAAAGGCACTCCGGCGCTCAAGTTAGAGGCGCAGAGGAAAAGACAGGTATCACAATTGGGATTAGAATTTCGTACCTCGATTGGGATGGGTTGTTTTGTTTTTATAGAGTGTAAAGAGATATATTTGATAGGGTTATTTTCCTATCAAATCTCCTCAAATCTCGTGATGAAGATAGAGATAATTCTATCTTCTATCTTTATTTTATGACCTGATCTTTCTCTATCTTATCATATAGTAAAATCTGTTCTTTCTGTTATTATCTTCCGAGTCCGAGTGAGAGTTTCTACTCGGCCAACTGGACTACTCGGTGGAGTGCCGAGTTCGAGTAGTACATATACTATAATTTAAAATCCTCATTTTAGGGAGGAAGACTTTCACTCTCTCTTCTCTTAATTAGACATTGAGAGTCTTAACACTCTCTTTCTTCTTTACTTGAAAAATATATTTCACATGTTACCTCCACGACTAATAAAAAATTATCTATCTCAACAATATTGAACAATTTCCTTTCATTTGTATACTTGATTTTTTTTTAAACTATCTATTCACTTTAACTTTAAAATAATATATTACAATTTAAATTATTTATCATAATTTCAAAATATAATTTATATATTTCAAAATATTTATTTATTAAAAATTTAATTCTAATATAATGTATATATTTAAAAATATTCATTTATTGCAAATTTTAATTATATATAAATAGATATTTATCATGTTCAATACACAGGCTAAAATATTAGTATATTATAAATTATAATACACAACTTCAGGGATGGAACCAGAAAAAAAAATCTAGGGGGGGGGGGGGCAAAAATTTAAAAGTAAGGATAACTAATTTTTATTATTATTAATTATTTAAAATTTAGTCTAAAAAATATAATATATATCCTATTGTTATATTTAAATGTTAAATAAGATATAGTGAAATAGAATGGTGTCAAAATAAGTTACTATTTTAATGTTTAAATATTTTTTTGATGAAATAAAAACATGAGCATTTCTATCTCATATATATACTTCTTTAATTAAAGGGGAAAAATATAAATGTAAAATAAAATAAAGATATTTTTCTATATTTTATTTCATTCAAATTTAAAAAATAAAGTTTCTTTTTTATTCTATTTTGTCTTATTTTAAATAATTAAATAATAAAATTTAATATCATTTTATTTTATTCTACTTCATTCTATTTTCCTTTGGTTTATTTTATCAATATTTAATCACGAGATGTTACCTTTTGATCTTTAGAAGGGATCTATATTAAATCCTTTACTCGGAATTTTAAATAGCAGATGTAACTGAATTGCAATTACACTCAGTTATTAATTCATCAGAAACAATTTTAGGGGGGGGCAGAATATTTTGTCCAACTGAAAATTTAAGAGGATTTTGCTTTTCGGGGGGGGGGGGGGGGGGGGGGGGGCTGCCCCTGTTAGCTTACTCCTAGTTCCGTCACTGCACAACTTGAAAAGTGAAAAGTGAGGTTCTCACTCTCGATCTTGAGTATTTCCTCTTTCCTTTAGAGCTGTATTTCATACACTATTATTGCAAATGTCTAAACAAAATCTCTCTCAACCATTGTCAATCTATACTCTTTTATCTCTATCTCTAAATTAAATTTCAATAATTTTCTTAAAAATTAGTTAATGATTAAAAATAACTTTATATCATAATTTTCAATTATTTGAAAATAAATATTTTTTTTATCAATATTTGAAAATAAATATCTACAATGTACAAACTAAACTACTAGTTTTAATATAAAACAATTTTTTAAAATATTAATATAATTTAATTAAAATGTAAAATGTACTGAAAATGTAAATATTTTTTCAAACATATTATCATAATAAATTTGTCACCTTTTATTAATAATTGCTTTAAATGTCATACTTAGAGTGATTTTAATTGATTGTTAATGTAAAATATTTACACTCACAGTACATAAAAATTAACCTCTAATTAATAATTTAAAAGTTAAAAAACTAAGTGCTAAATAATACTAGTAATTACTCCTTCCACGTATACTCCTATTTAACATGATCTAGATTTTCATAACTTCTTCTATCATAGATATTAAATGAGGGTATTTTAGACTAAATATATTATTTGTGAGTAATATTAAATATTTCTTAAACTGTGTACATTAATCTTAAACATCAAGAGTTTAGAAACGAAGGGAGTAAGTTACATACCACAAGAGAATAAGACAAGCATCAATTGCAGTAAAAAAAAAAAAAAAAGACAAGCATCAATTAACACATACTATTCATAAATAAGTATATTTATTAAGGCCATTACTTCGGTGTGTCTTATAAATAACCCATTCCAATGTGGGTTGATAGATCATCTAATTATTTAATGACATGTGTCATTCTATGCCATGACAAAAAAGTAATGTTGATTTTTTAATTTTTCAAATAAACTCCAAGGACTATTTTGCAAATTTCATATTTTTATTTATTTATTTTAATTTAATGTATTTTGAAAAGACAATTTAATCCCTACACATTCTAATCGCTAAAACCTAACCTTTGCATTGCCTCTCACCGTCACATTAATAGTGTTGTTCCTTATGTACGGTGACAACTTGCAACCTCTATTTTGTGCTGATGCAGCTGGCATATTCCCCTTTATACTTTTATTATTTGGTTATGTAGAACCAAAAGTAAAGGAAAAATTAGATTTTGGTTCTGAAATTCAGTCAAAAACCCTAAACAAAACATTGAAGGCGCAGTTGCGGCTAGAGGTGTCAAATGGGCCGGGCCGGCCCGGCCCGAATGTATTGTAGGCCAAATTTTTTTAGGCCCGGCCTGGCCCGTTTGGCCCGTTAGGCCGGGCCTAATTGGCCCATTTTTTTTTTGTTTAAATTAACCTAATTTTAAAAGAAAAAAATTAAAAAAAATAAAAAAAGTCGGGCCAAATAGGCCCGAAAGGTATTCGGGCCAAAATTTTTAGGCCCGGCCTGGCCCGTTTGGCCCGTTAGGCCGGGCCAAAATAGCCTATTTTTTTTTAGGTCAAATTTTTTTAGCCTGGCCCGGCCTGGCCTGACGGGCCATCGGGCCGGCCCGTCGGGCCGGGCCAATTTTGACAGCTCTAGTTGCGGCACAACGGTTGTGCGGACTCGCAGTGACTGTGGTGGTCGGTGGCGAGGCAGGAGGCACGGTGCGGAAGCGGGCAATCAGTGACGGTGAGAGGCAATGAGAGAATGGAGTGATCGAAGGTTAGGTTTTAGCGATTAGAATGTGTAGGGATTATGTAGGGATTAAATTGTCTTTTCAAAATACATTAAATTAAAATAAATAAATAAATAAAATATGAAATTTGCAAAACAGTCCTTGGGATTTATTTAAAAAATTAAAAAATTAACATTACTTTTCTGACATGGCATAGAATGATACATGTCATTTAATAATTAGATGATCTATCAACCCATATTGGAGTGGGTTATTTATAACAGAAGTAATGGCCATTTATTAATTGGAAATGTACACGATTAATTCTTAGGTAATGATTAAGCTAAGGTATAAATGGATAGTTTAACCAGCAATTAACAAATCACTGGCTTACACATCCAATTCACTTTAACAAAATCTCTCTCAACCATATTCAATCTATACTCTTTTATCTTGATCTCTAAATTAAATTTCAATAATTTTCTTAAAAAATTGTCAATGGTTAAAAATAACTTTATATCATAATTTTTAATTATTTGAAAAATAAATATTTATCACATGTAATGCATGGACTAAATTACCAGCTTTAATATAAAAGAATTTTTTAAAATAATTAATATAATTTAATTAAAATATACAATGTAAATATTTTTCCTGACATATTATCATTATAAATTTGTTACCTTTTATAATAATTATTTTAAATGTCATACTTAGGGTGATTTCTAATTAATTATCAGTGTAAAATCTTTACACTCACAATACATAAAAATTCACCTCTAATAAATAATTTAAAAGCTAAAAAACTAGGTGCTAAATAATACTAATTAAGTTTACATACCCCAATAGAATAGGACAAGCATCAATTAACACATGCTTTTCATAAATAAGTATATTTATTAATTGGAAATGTACACGATTAATTCTCAGGTAATGATTAAGCTAAGGTATAAATGGATAATTTAACCAGCAATTAACAAATCACCGGCTTACACATCCAATCCAATTCACTTTAACAAAAATTAATGACAAACAGAAGCCTAACACAGTATATGGTGGCTAGAGATAGAATGCAGTTCTTATTGACTGAATACATTAATAATGCTTGGGGGGAGAGAAAATAAATAATACTCAACACACTTGGCATTGGACAAGTTGAAACTCTCAAACCTTGGTATTTACATCCTCCTCCTCTTGGTCTCCCATGTCACTATCTTCAACATTGATGTTCTTGTACCACCTGGCACAGAACAAGTATAGCACGAAGTCAAAGGCAGCTAGCCCTGCAAGGAGAAAGAAAAACCTATCCATGTGCCCTGTGTTCAAGTTCTCTGGGATCCAACCTTTATTCTTGCCTCTTGCTGTGATTATCATAACCATGTTCACAAGCATGCTGCTTACATAGTTACCAAGAGAAATTGAAGCCATGCAAAGTGAGCTCCCAAAGCTTTTTATGCCATCTGGGGCTTGGCCATTAAAGAACTCCAACTGACCAACATACATAAAAACTTCTGAAGCACCAACCAAAACATACTGTGGGATTTGCCAAAATATGCTCAAGGAACTAGTCTTCTGCCCATGACTAATACGTCTGAGCCTTGCAATCTCTGTGGCACCAGATGCAACCATTGCCAACATACCAATAATTAGGCCAATTCCCATTCTTTGAAGCTCACTTAGTCCCTTTGGATTACCACTCAATCTTCCAGCTAATGGAACAAGGATTTGGCGATAAATTCCAGTGCATACAAGGACACTGCAGATGTCAAACGCAGACATGCTGGCTGCTGGCAAATGAAAACTTCCTATGTAGGAGTTCATCACATCCCCTTGCTCAACAAATAGAGAAGCCATTTGTGTAAACACAACTGAGTATATAATGGTGCATAGCCAAACTGGTAACATTCTTAACACGCATTTGGCTTCCTCCACTTGAGTCACAGTGCAAAGCCGCCATGGATTCTTTGGACTATGCTCCTCATTCTCTTTAATTGTTGCTGCCTTGTCCATGAATCTGCCCAATATTAATTAAGAACAAATCAGTACACACAGACAGATATAAGTACTTTCAATAATCATAATTTGTCACTAAATGCTTACTCAAAATCATCGGTGTGCAGAATCTTTCTACTGCCTTTTATAGCAGATTGTGGACCATGGACCTCATAAAGTTCTTCTGCCTTTGCTGGAGACACCTTCCATTTTCTGACAACAGCAGTAAATACCTGTGCAACCCTCACCACTGGGTTTCCACATGGCTTTACATGCCTATATCTTGGAGTTCCCAATAAGAAAGCCAAAAAGGCTATGACAGCAGATACCAATGATACCAAGAAACCCATTGTCCACTTCCCTGTATCCTCATAGTAGACTAGTACAGTGTTGGAGAACAAAGAACCAACATTGAGGGAAAAGTAAAAGTAACAGAAGAAAGCTACTTTTGAACTCTTCTCTTTTGGATTTTTCTCATCATATTGGTCCGCACCAAATGTTGCTAAGGTGGGTTGGTGTCCCCCATAACCAAAAGCCACTAGGTATATGGACAAGTAGAATATGTCGTCTCCAATTGATGAGGGTTTACAAGGAGTATTGCCATCACCACAACCAGCTGGGTTGATCAAGAAACGCCAAGATGACAATGAGGACAGTGCTAACCCCTATTAAACAAATTCAACTTGTCAGAAGGCAGAAAAGTTTATAGCATTGTTAACAAAAAATTACAATAAAAGACTAATTAATGGTAAAGTACCAGCACGAAAACAAGCTGAAAGACTGTGCAGGTTAAGTATCGACCCCAATATGAATCACTGAGAAATGCTCCGATCAATGAGAACATATAAACAGTTCCTATCCACTTGCTCACATTATTAGCAGCATTCACATTGTCTTGACCAAGAACTCTGGTTAGGAACAGAACTAAGTTCACTCCAACTCCAAAGAAGGCTAGTGTAGCTAATGCTTGATTCACTACATTGAGTCAAATTAAACTTGATAAATTATGGGACCAGACAAACAAATGAAAAGGAAAAAAAAAAAAAAAAAAAGATTTCTGGTTGATTAACAGTAATAATACATGAAAAATAAACTCTAATTTTTTCTTTTTCTTGAAAATCAAAAAATGACTAATCGATCGTTTGTTTAGTACCTAGCAAGAGGCTTGCAACTTTCGTTCCTCCTGTTTTCTTTTCACCCGCTCTGCTACTTCTCTCCATAACTGATTCTTCTCTGTTGCTGCTATCTCCTTCTATTACCTATTTATTTTCAAAGCAAATATCATACAAAAGTAAAAGACAATTAATTTTCTATGAATTGAATCTGTCTACGATATTATAGTCGATATACCATGTCTTCTACAAATTTTGAAGGAAAAAAATATGGAGGATAAATATAGTTTTTGGATCTATGTGGACGGTGTAATTCTAATTAAGTTTTTGGAATCACTGATGAATTATTTGACACATTAGACGCCTTGTAATTTTAGATGTTTAAATATTAAAAGAGAGCTGTTCAATATACCTTTCTAAAATGTTTGAGTGGTGTTATTTATACATCAAAATATTACAAGTAATTCCATATAAGGAGAGAGAGATAGAAAAATAAAAGAAGTTTGTGATAAGACCGGTAATGTGATGGAGAGAGATAAAATGAATGTGTAGAAATCATTGTAAAAATTTATTGTATGAATATTACTCTAATTATTTGATATAGTACCTTGTTTGCTGCAATATTGGGGGAGTTGGCAGAGAATGAAGTGGCCATTCTTGGTGGAATCTGCATCATGCAAAACCACGTGAGTTTATACTACTAAGGTAGACAAGAAGAGAAGCTAATTCGATCAGAAAGGAAAACACTTACAAAGCGATGAGAATAAGTATAAAGATGAAGAGGGTTGATCGTATAGCATGCAATATATAGAGGGTGAGGGACGTGGGGAAGAAAGACACAAGGGATATATCACTTTCAAAGTAAGCTTTATTATTGACGTAGCTTAGCCAAAAATACGGAGTGTGAGAGAGAAAGAAATCTTAAATGATTGGAGTTGATATGAGGAGAGAAAGTGACAATTTGGATGAGAATAGTGGTGAATACTCAAAAGGGAAGGGGAGAAATCTTAAACTCTTTAATGGACGACTCTCTGCCACAAACTAGTCACTTCAGCCATAAAAAACTAACAGTGCATGTGGGGACTTGGCGTTTCTTTTTCCACCTATAAATAACAATGAATCTGACGTATTCTAGTCCTTTTCAAGTTTTTATTTTCTTTAATATTTGATACCCTCACTTCTTTTTCACTTTGAATTATTTATGTGGTAAATATTATTTCCGAATTCCTCAATTATACATTCATCCTCTCAACCATCAACTTTGACATATACAAACATATGGCTTTACATACAGTGAATATCTATCTAGCTTTGCAAATTGTAAGCGGTTCAAGTGCAAGTGTAAGAGGAGAGTTCATAACACACTTCTTTCAATCACACATTCTAATTGATTAAAATTTTGTGAGAGTATTTTTCCTAGTATTTTTTGCAAGTGTAAATATGAAGTCCTATATTGGATAGGAATAACAAATTGAACAATCTAAACAGGAAGAACCTGCAAATCTAAAATCTTAAGTTTTTAGAGAGTTAAATATAATGTCAAGTTTACCTGTGTGATTTGCTCATTGTTACAGATTTTATTCTCACAAGTGTTGTTGGTAGTTCTGTTAAAAGAAGTTGATGGTTGATGAAAACCTTATTCTACTTTCAATATCTATCCACAAGCTAATTAATTAATTGAGTTATGCAATTAATACTGAATTGGACCTACCTAGAATATACACAGTTCCGAATCATGTTTAAAAACGAAATCTCGTATTATCTTATTCATTATCTTTGTTAACCTGTATAGTCATGTAAGTAACAGTTTCGTGAACTCATCACCTACAATGCAAAATGTAAAGTTGACATCACTTTGCTTGGTTTGAAGTTTGAACACAGAAAATTGTGCAGAAAAATACAAGAAGACGAGTATGACAAATCAATAAAATCTGACGTAATTGGTATATAATTGAGTTTTTTAAGTATACTGTATAGAGTTCGATCGTGAACAGAGAAATATCAGTACTGCACACTAAAATTATTAACAGGCATTCATAGAATCATATTCATATCACTAAATACAACTATATAAATTTACGCAGCCAAACACACAAGCGGCAATCTAGCAGAACTACAATCTATAGAGAGATTAATAGGCAGTGTTGAACTGGTGTTATATAAATATTGGTTGAGATTATAAATAGGTGGTGATTTAGTACCATTTAATAATTTTTCACAGTCAATAATTCAAAAAAAAAAAAAATCTCACAATCGATGGCTTAGGTTTTAATAAAAACAATATGCTTAATTGCACATTTTATCTCAAAGTTTCACAATATTGTAAATTTTGTCTTTCAAAATTTTTTTTCATGAATTTTGCCCCTACATAGATGACTGTTCTAATTAATGGATAAATAGTCATTCGTCATAAAATTGTCATAATTGTTACAATTTAAAGGAAAAATTATCACAAAATTTCTTAATTGTGTCCATTTTTTAATTTGGGGGGGGGGGGGGGGGGGGGGGGGGGGGAATTTGTAAAAATAAAAAATAAAACTAAGAGACAAAATTTGCGTAAAACTTTGGAGTTAAAGAGTGAACTTAA
This sequence comes from Pueraria montana var. lobata, assembly GCA_026413185.1. Lineage (NCBI taxonomy): Eukaryota > Viridiplantae > Streptophyta > Magnoliopsida > Fabales > Fabaceae > Pueraria > Pueraria montana. The sequence continues at coordinate 96,380,425 of CM048647.1, read as the reverse complement.
GTCAAAACAATAAGAACAGACCAATTAAAGCATTGAACTGGTGAAAATTCCACGTAAAACCTTGTCTAATGCGTGTCATTCTCCAGAGGAACTAAAAAAAATCAATTCAGTAAATATGCACTAATTATATATATAACCTTGTAAGAAAGAAATTCCTATTTGTTACACTTGTTATTTTTAAAAGAAATGCATATATCTTCCTTATTTTTTTATATGAAATATATACACAGTATTTTTAAAAATAAAAAATAAGAGATTCACATATAATTTCCTAAATAAAAAAAATGCAAGTATAATATCGATACTAACTTTAAGAGTATGAGAGGTGAAGAAAACTAAATAAAATTATAGATTTTACCTATAAATTTTTTTTTATCATTCACTTAAATATAATCGTTATTATTTATATAGGATTGGATAGTCAAAATTAATTATTTTCTTCTCATATTTTTACATGATATGTTTTACACATACGTACAAACATATTTTCAATTTGAACAAAGTTATTATTTTATATCAAAATTTATTTGACTTATTTATATTTTTAGTAATATATTATGAATATTAGTTTAATTAAAATTTAGTTAAAAATTAACTTTTATTACAAAATTTTTAAAAAAATATTTTATTGCATAATATATAATGTTTTTGTTGAAATTGTTATCTTTTAAATGTATACAAATTTGAAATATATTATTAATTAAATATACAAAAAATAAATTGAAAGAAAATCATTTAAATATTCTTTTAACTAAAACTCGTAAAAGTAAACATAAATGATGATAAAATTTATAATAAGTTAAAATGGTGATTATTTGTATTGTGTTAATGTATATTTTATATTTTTTGAAATTAAGATTAATATATGTAATATCTTTTAGTGTGTTTCGATTAGTTATGAAAAAGTAAATTAGTTCAATATATATGAGATTAAGGTTGTCAAATTTAAAAGTAGAAGTAGAAGTTCTTATAAACTCGACTAGTACGGTCAGCTCATAAACTCATTAGAATTTATTTAATTTTAAAATATTAAAAAAAACTATAATAGTATTCAAACATAAAGTAAAAATCTATCACAAGTCATAATAGAGACACATAGACATGCAAGGACTTTTTGCTTAAACGCAAGATTAATCATCATCATTCATCTCTCCATTCGGTCCCAAAACTAAGATTCATCAATAATGTTGTTAAAATGTCCGACGAATGTAGTGTTTGTCTAAAAAATATTCCATATCAAATCACAATAACTTAGACCTTATTGTTTGTACTTTGTAGTACAAAGCTCTCTGTTTTCTATATTGCTCCTTCATAATGGGTTGACAACACTATGTTCTTTTGATGTTGGGTTCACACCGGATGTTGGGCTCATTTGTGGGTAATTACTTAAGGCACCTCCTTATTTTCTTGGTACACCCCGTAAAAAACATAAGCTGACACAAATACCCTTCCTCCCTCCTTCCTCCTCAGTGCCGCCACCTCCTTCCTCCTCACCACCGCACCTCCTTAATCTCTTCTCCTACACAAAACTTGCAATAAATCCAACCAAAACAAAAAAAGCAACAAAGAAGCCATACTCACTTCATCCCCACCCAACCTAAGCCACCCGTGAGCCCTCCATGCGCGTTTCCGTGAGGCTGGGTTCCCCACAGCATCCCCCTCCAATGACCACTCCCACGTGCACACGCAGTACCGCGCCTTCCAGTTTTGCTCTGGGTCCTTCGAGCCCTGCTCTCCCTCGACATCGTCAACATCGGTGGCCCCACTTTCCATGGCAATTATGACACCTTCGCCCGCAATTCCAAGCCCCCATGCTTGACTGGGGGCCCGTGGCTCCCCCATGACCCATGACGACGAGAGGCTGGGAAGAATGAAACAGGCCTCGAAGGACCAAAGGGAGCTCGACGGGTGCGTGGAGGGGTTTGAGGTGGGGAAGCTTAGCAGAATGATGGGGTCTAAGGCTAGGAGCTACATCGAGGGTGCGCTGAGGAGTTAAAATTCTGGTGAAAATTGAGAACTTGACTGCCACCGTATTCTAGAATAGGTATTCCGGATTACTTATCTCTCAGCGCATTTTTACATTATATTACGGATTGAACAATCCGTAATACAAATGTATTACAGATTGTTCAATCCGTAATACATACAAATATATTATTGATTGCTCAATCCGTAGTTCTATTACAACAATTACGGATCATACAATCCGTAAGCCTTGTAATAGAATTATGAATTGTGTAATCCGTAATGTATAATGTATTATGGATTGGGTATTCCGTAATACATTTCCGGAATGCCCCTAAATATTCCGAATTTGATTATCCGTAATAAATTAAAAATATATAATTTAATTTGTAATAATAGAATTTAATTTGTAATTGTATAATTTAATTTGTAATTATATAATTTAATATGTAATTGTATAATTTAATTTGTAATTGTATAATTTAATTTTAATTGTATAATATGATATTTAACATAATTTAATTTGTAATTGTATAGGAAAAAATTAACGAGGGATGTGATGCCTTGTTCAAAAAAAAAAAGCACAACATATTGGCCAATACACTGGAGCAAATTAGTGTTTAATTAATGTTATTAATGTAGTATTTATATAAATATATATATAAATTAATATTTTTATATAGTATAAATTACTATATTTATTAAATATAATTATTTTTATAATATTATCAAATATTATATTTATTATATATTTATTAAATATAATTATTTTTATAATATTATCAACCTAGCTTTAATACACGGATCAAGCAATCCGTAGCTTTATAATATAGTTATTAAATGGCTAGTTTTATAAGACGGATCAAGCAATCCATAGCTTATAATCAATATTTATTTACGGATTATACAATCTGTAATTGTATTAATACGGATTGTATAATCCGTAATTGTTATAATACAATTACGGATTTGACATTCCGTAATATAATATACATTACGAATTGCTCAATCCGTAATTCTTTATAATAAATAAGGGTATAATAGGAATATATAAATTTATGGGGTGCACCAGAAAAAAATGAGGTGCCTTAAAAAATTGCCTCATTTTTATTGCTGCGATAGATAGAAGAAGGCCCATGATTTTCACAAACTCTTTTTTAATCTTCTCTCCCCTCACTTTTTTTTTTTTTAATTTCTATTTTATCCCTCTCTTTACAACTCCCTCCCACTCTCTTGGAATCCCCTCACGGCCTCACTCCCACCCCGTCGACTCTAGTTCCTCGCTTACTTCAAACATTTTCTTCTACAAGCATTGTTCTTTTTTGTCTTCCATTATCTTCTTTATTTGAGTTTTTGCATCCTCATTGCTTCTTCTCCAACAATGTTTGTTTGTTATTTTTTTCGTGTGTCACTGATATGATGAAACTAGCTTCTGTTGTGTCAAAATACACAACAAAAATTATTTTTTCTCAATGATACTTTTGCGAAAAAAAATTACAAAAAAAGTGAGAGATGAGAAGATAGAAGAGGGGGCTGTAAAGGTCATGGACCGGAGAAGAATGATAAGTTGATAACACTTAGTTTTATGACAACAAAACTTCATATTATGATTGAGCCTCAATTGATTAGCAGAAAGTGGTAATTTTAAGGGTATGATCAATTTGTGTAATTGATTCAAGCCTTGGTAAAATATTACATTTACATTGTCTTAAAAATGGTGCATAAGTAGCATAAAATGTTGTTACGAGATTAATTGGGGGCCAAATTATTGTTGATTTCAAACTCGCTCACTAATTCACTCAATGTTTATGTAAGTTTGTACAACTTAAATTACAATTTTATCATAAAAAAAACTTAACAACAAGTTAACTTGTTTTTTCTACGTAGAATCTAGGTATTGACTTGAAAGTTAAAAGTTTGTCAACCACGAATATTTTTTTGCTGACCATGGTATTAGTACGGATTATTTATTGTCGAAAACAATGACTAAATTCCGTTGGATACCGTGAACGCACATCAAGATGGGTATTTCCCACGAATATAACCAATTATTGTTAATTATAATTATCAATTAACACTTTCAAACTTCTTCCTTACACGAGTTAAACTATATATTCATATGACATTTTTCTATAACGCTTTCTTTTTATATTATTATTATTATTATTATTACCAATCACATAAATAATTTTATCTTACATCTTTCTCTCTATTATGCAAAAAAAAAAAAAAAAAGTATACAAGTTTGTTGTGAAAAATACTCTCTCTCTCACACATGCGTATGAAAAAGAGTAGTTTTTTTGTTTTTTAAAAAATGCTAATATATATCTAACTATTTTTTAAAAATAAAAGAATATTTTAACAAATTATAACTAGCCAACACACACGGTTTGAACCAAAGACGTGGAGTCCAGTACATAAAACAATTGCATTGCAGTTTGTGCCTTTAATTTTGGATGGTTTATAGTTTGGCTAATATCAGGAGTTCATGCTAGCTCATCCTAAGATATGTGAATGTGGTGAGGTGAGGGGATAGCGTTACATTTGTCATTCAGGTGGTGTTTTCTGTTAAGGATTAATCCAAGGAAAAAGAAAATCTTGGAGGCGACGATCTTGTACTAGAAAAAATGATTATGAATCTCAAGATACTCATTTTTTCAACCAAAACAAGATGTTGGTTGAGCTACATAAATTATTAGTTTTCCTAAATTAAGACAAGGCCACTTCAGATTTTCTCCACCATAACTTCATTTTCTGTTTCCTAACTGCGCTGTTACTACTACCAAATTTGGTTAATACGATGGTTACCATTTTCGTACAACAGAAACATATCACAATTGCCAGATTTCATCCATAAAGCAATCAACAAAGTGAGCAAGGATGTAGCTGTTTTCTGCTCCAATCCTTCTCACAACTTTTTCTGTTAACGTTGCACCTCTTCCATTAGCTGTTGTTGTCTTCTCCAATTTCAAAGAATCTCTCCTCGAAAAGGGAGATCGATGATTTCAAACTCTATGATAAACAGAAACAAGGAAAGTTCAAATTGTAGCGAAATCAATTTTGCACTGGAAGCAGTAAAACGCGCGAGGCATGAGGAAGAGAATAATGCATCAGGGTCGTTTCAGAAGTTCAAAGGTGTTGTGCCTCAACAAAATGGGAACTGGGGTGCACAAATATATGCAAACCACCAAAGAATCTGGTTGGGGACCTTCAAATCTGAAAGAGAGGCTGCAATGGCTTATGACAGCGCCAGCATAAAACTTAGAAGCGGAGAGAGCCACAGAAACTTTCCATGGAACGATCAAACAGTTCAAGAGCCTCAGTTTCAAAGCCATTATAGCGTAGAAACAGTGCTGAGCATGATTAGAGATGGCACCTACCCATCAAACTTTGCGACATTTCTCAGCACTCGTCAAACCCAACAAGGCGTTGCCAAACACATAATTAGTTTGAAGGGTGAGGAACAGTTTTGTTGCACCCAACTTTTTCAAAAGGAATTAACACCAAGTGATGTGGGCAAGCTCAACCGACTTGTCATCCCAAAGAAACACGCAGTTACCTATTTTCCTTACGTTTGTGGCAATGCAGGAGCGACTGATCAGAGTGTTGACGTGGAGGTTGTGTTTTATGACAGACTCATGCGGTTGTGGAGATTTCGATACTGCTATTGGAAGAGCAGCCAAAGTTACGTGTTCACCAGAGGGTGGAATCGGTTTGTGAAGGACAAGAAATTAATGGCCAAAGATGTCATTGCCTTTTTTATGTGTGAACCTATGGATTGGAGAAAAAAGGGGGAGGGGGAAGCTTTTGCATTGATTGATGTAATTTATAATGCAGATGAGAGAAGGCAGTGTTTTGGAGACAACAAGGGAGATACGAAACAAGTTTTGGGAAACGAGTTAGCTTGTAGTACTGAAGAAGATGAAGATGAAGAGACCAAGGATGGAAACAATGGAAATGATTTGAACGCACAGAAGGGTTTGAAGCTCTTTGGTGTATGTATCACCTGAAGAAATGGTTTTATGCAATTTGTGGTTTTACTTTTCTCCAATGATCATCCTTTTTATCTTTTAGGAGGACTACGTTAATTGATTGATCCCTGTATGAATGAAACCTGTACTCCAGCTTTGGGATTCAAATAAACAAGAAAATTTGGAGAATTATTAGATGAAAGTTGGCAAAAATGTTAGTACTTTCAAGTTAGCTAAAGCTCAAACTCAATTTCTAATTTTTCACTTGTAAAAAACACACACACTCAATTTCTAATATTTATTAAGTTCTACTTAGGGATGGAAATAGGGAGGATGGAGGACATGTTTGACTCTCCTTTTCTCATTTTTGATGGGTTTTATCAAGCTGGAAAAAATTCATAGAGAACCTACCACACTTTTTTTTTTTTTTTTAAATTTACTTATATGTTTTATATAAATCATATATTAAGATGTTAATTGTATTTTAATTCAACAATATATAAAAAATAATAAATAACAAAGAATTTTAAAATAAAAAATAAGAATTAAATTACATTTTTAGTTGAATGTATAATTTTTAGTCTGTTATTTAATTATTAATATTATTATTTAAATTATTTATCTATTAAATAATTAATTTATATTTTTATATTATAAAAAATAAAATTATAAAAATAAAAACTTAATTCTAATATAGCAGGCAAGTTCTTACTAATGTGCGTAATAATGGGTGTATTCTCATTATTTATCTTTCCATAACACTTGGTTTTGTAAGCATAAATAGTTACTACTCTTAATAATGTTAAGAAAAAGAGGGATTAAATGATGGGGCCTTGATTTAGTACAGAACCAGAGAAGCTGAGAAGGTGGCCCAATAACAAAGCGGAAGAAGAAGATTTTTTTGGGGGTAAAAGCAAGCAAGAAAGAACAGACGAGACGAGTCGAGACGAGTGAGTAATTTTGACCCAAGCGGGAAAGTAACCCGCGGTTGAATTTTGCCGACTTTGATAAAAAATTCAAATACTAAACGGCAAGAAAGAAAGAAAGAATTTGGTTTGGTTTGGTTTGGTTTGGTTCGAATTTAAAACCAAACGTTCCCGTTCCCGTTCCCATTCCCATTCCATCCCAAAGAAATTAGGGTTTGGGTTTTGGCAACATGAGAGGTTCTCGTAGAGGCAATGGCGATGGCGATGGCGATGGCGATGGCGAGAGGAAAGCGGTGAGCGAGCAGAACCCCGCCACTCGCAGGGGCATACGCTCCCAGTTCCTCCAACTCAAGAATCTCATCAATGGTAACACCGTTACATTACCACTCACTCTTAATTTCACAACATTAAATTAAATTAATTTTGTTTCTCCGTAACCCTAACCCTAACCCTAACAGAGAAAAGAGATGATTTGATGAACACCGACTCCGACAAGTTCGACACCATCTTGGATGAGTTCGACAAGTTACACGTCCAAGGTAGGTACTACTAATGTAATGTTAATACCTCCACACGACATGTAATGTAACATTTGACTGATTGAGTGGACTTTGCAGTTGAGAAGCCTAGAGAGCAAGTTGCAGATGCAGAGGCACTGTTAGATCTCACACGCACTCTGGCGGGTTCTGTTAGGTCTTTGGCCAACGAGGGTGTCACCCCTTCTCAATTTGTTTCATCTTTGCTCATACGCTACGCCCAACCTCAAGACTCAATTGATTGGCACAAACTTGGCCTTGCGGTCTCCCCAATCTTCCTCTCCGTTCATGGCTCTTCTACCATGTCAGTTCCTCTCCTCTCCTCTCACACTTCTATAATACCCTCCTTTCTCTTATGATTTTCCTTGTTTTATAGGCTTGGTCCCATGGACAACCAGTTTAAGCAACGCAAAACCGGAGTGCGCAGAACCCATGATCCTCGCCCAATTGCAACTACCAGACCTCAACAGGTGATAATGTGCATGATTTGCACTTGCAATGTTTAGCTTGGTGACACACTTTGCTTGTGGTCAAACAGATTGGGAATTGATTTATCTGTGTTTGTTAGTGCTTTGGTATTTATGCCTTATTGTTTGTCTCAAGCAGCTTGATGAGGCTGTTACAGAAGAAAAAACTGATACTGACAAAAACATGGCCACTATGTTTGACATCTTGAGGAGGACTAAGCGTGCCCGGCTTGAAAACTTAATTTTGAACAGAAAGTCTTTTGCTCAGACAGTGGAAAACTTGTTTGCCCTATCATTCCTAGTGAAAGATGGTCGTGCTGAGATCAGTCTGGACGAAAATCATTTGCACTATGTTTGTAAGATGTGTTCCTCCTCAATCAACTGAATGCTTGTTTCCTATTTCTTTTTTGTTCCTTGGGTACTTACACTGTCTTTTTTGTTTTTTCCAGCACCTAAAAATGCTCCAGCTGCCAACTTAGTATCATCAAAAGAAGTTTCTTACACTCATTTTGTATTCAGATACGATTACCAAGATTGGAAGGTATGAACGGGTACAATGCTTGTAAAGTGGGAATTCAAGGAGCATATTGGAAATTTAATACAATAATTGATTTTTTTAGGGGGATGTAGTCATTTTAGTATTATGACATTGTTGTTGTTTAAAAAGGGAAAAACTGATAATAATGTCTTGAGTGGTTTTTTACCCCAACAGTTTGAATGTTTACACTATAGTACTCTGCTCAACCAATAGCCTTCAGAGAAGAAGAGAAATGAAAAACAAAATGATTGTTAAAAAGCTTTGGTTTTTTGCTGCTATTACTAATAATCAACCATCTCTTTACACTGTTGATTTTGTGAATGAATTATGTCATGTAGGCAAATAATACTATGGTTCAAATCCATTTTTTATTTAAAGGCCTGGACATCAATTTATGAGTCTTTTTGTAACTCTGTCAACATTGTTTACAGTTGATGAAAGATGTGGTGCCTGATGGGAAAGAATTGATGCCACAACGGATTCAATGTTGCACTGTAGTTGCCTCTCAGGAAGGGGTGGCTGGTGACAATTCCCAACCTGCTGCTTTGGCCGTAACACCTATCAGGAAGCTATCACGGAACCGAGGACTGGTTGTGCAGGAGGAACGTGTTGTAGAAGAATCTCCTGAATGTGATGAGGAAAATGCTTCCAGAGCAGGGGCTATTCGTAGGTGCAAGCGTAAACTTCATTAAGAAATGGCACATTATGTCAAATCAACTTACAATTTACAGGGTTATGTTTTGTTCAGCATACCAAGCTGACCTTTTTGTGATGTATATAGGATGTAAATATTTGTAGATCCATGGTAGCATGCCTTTTTGAAGGCTGGATGTATTGTTATCTCCCTTTTCTGTCTATTTCTCATTTGCAACTTATCAGAATTGCTTTTAAGTATGTTATGTTAGTGAAATGGGTAGCAAAATAGATCCAGCTGTTGGTGATTGGGTTTCAAATGTCTTTTTCTTGATTTGGAAAAGCGCTAAAACATTTCAATCATGAAATGGTTCATTCATGTTGGTGGTGTGGGGTGAAGGCAGAATTTAATAATCAATCCTTACATCTGTAAAGAATTTTACTAGTATTAGTACTTTGATGGCTGTGCTGTGTTGGTTTGTTAGGTAAAAATTCTGAATTAATTGTTTTAACATGCCATAAGAAGACATACAGTGTCACCATGACGCATTGACCAACAAAAGTATGGTACAATCAAGATTACACTAACATGTGACAATAAATTTAGAACTGCGTCATACCTTTATATAGAAACCTTTCACTTATTTAACTATACTAGATGCATGTTCTTTTGCTATTAAGATAAATCTATCACAGGAAGTCGAGAAGAAAGGACCAATGATCACCTATATGATCAATGGATTCTTCACATGCAATTTTTGACCAAGATGGTAAGTCTAGGGAATGATCAAAATGTATTTTATTACTATACTTGCATGTGGCCATCACAATGCCATGTTAACATGCCAAATTAACACTTTTATTAATTAAAAAAACAACTCTTAAGCCAAAGGTATTAAGGGTTAGTTTAGTAAGTTAAATGGCTGTTAGAGTTAGCTGGGGTAGTTAAGGCTTAAGGGTGAGTCAGTGTGTTTGGATGCAGCTAGTACTTGAAAATTCTAAAAAAATTAAAATTCTAAGAATTTAAGTCAATTGAATTGTAATTCCTTTTTTTTCTAATTATTTTGTTTGGATAAAGTAATAAATTCCTCCATTTTCAAAATGAAATATACTAAACAAATTGAATGTGACAAAACCATCATGAGCAAACAAATCAACGATTAAACAAGAGACTCGTACAAATTGAGAGATTAAACAAGCAAATCAACTATCAAATAAAACTTGGATTGAGAGAAAAAGAAAGATTAATAAATTAGGGAAGTTAAGAATACCTCATACAAAACTTAGATCCACAAATATTCATAGTATCATTTTTTTGGATAACAGGGAGGCCTAAAGGCCACAATAGTCATAGTATATGGAACAAAAGAGAGCAGATCCACAAACAAAAAAAATCGAATTGTTCTTTATCCCGTATTGATTTGTTAGTAACCTTTGTGTATTTGTTTTTGCCAATTCTCACTGAATTTGGCAAGATTAAGATGAAAAGAGTACCGACCTGGAAGGCTAGATCATATATCAACAGAAACAGCAAACTGCTACAGTATCTGACTTTTTTGGTATATCGTTTAGCACCCAAGCTTATTTTGGTATGTAAGAAGGATATCTTAAGGTGACGGTCAATATTTTTTGAGACTTTTGAGCTAGACACGGTGAAGGAGCCTACTTGGAATGCATGAAAGAAACATGTAGTTGGTGCATCATCTTATATTACAGTGATTACATCTGATCAGGCATTACAACGCCACTCTTTATGGCATTCTTCCATTATTCTTACATCTGATCAGCAATTGTGCATGATAACGAAACGAGTCTTTGAAGGGGGTAAATCATTTGTACATTATTCTTTTTGTTGTTAACTTTTGGTGAACGCTTTGATGCCATAATATTTTTATTCATTTGCAACAGCAGCTGCTCTGTAAGGCACTGGTATGACTTTCAAAGGAATGGCTTTTCTTAGTGTTATTCCCATTCCCTCTGTCATGTCCATTTCCTCTGGTTTGAGGCCATCCGGCAAAACCCAATCAAAGGAGTGCAAGAGTGAGCCTATTGCCAGGGGAAGCACGCGAGAAGCAAGTGGCATTGCCGGGCACATTCTTCGACCCGAACCAAAGGGAATAAACTCAAAATGGCGTCCCTTGTAATCCACCGTGTTTGGCTCCAGAAACCTTTCAGGCCAGAACAATAAGGGAGCATCCCACACTTTGGAGTCCCTCCCAATTGCCCAAGCATTCACTAAAATTTGGGAGCCTTTGGGAATATTGTAGCCAAGCATGTTGCAAGAGTCCATGGCCATATGAGGAACCAGAAGAGGAAGAGGTGGGTGAAGTCTCAGTGTCTCCTTGATGACTGCTTGGAGGTAGGGAAGATTCTCTATGTCTTTTTCTTCCATATTCCTATCTGGCCCTATTTTACTCCTTAACTCCATCTGCACTTTCTTTAGCACTTTTGGGTTGTGCAGAAGCTCTGCCATCACCCATTCGATTGTGCTTGTTGTCGTGTCTGTCCCTGCAGTGAACATTTCCTATAACCAAGTATATATATATATATTTTTTTTTGTCAATGTCCTGAATATATGACTGACTAATTAGTTAAAGATGGAAACCAAATGAAGCAAGACTTACAAAGACAATGACGTTAATAGTTCTTGAAGAAAAAGTATAGGGCTCGGTGACACCATCCCCACGAAAGTCCAAGAGGACATCCAAGTAGTCTTTGGTTTGGTTTGATCCACTGCGACCATTTTCCATCCTTTCTTTGATGAACAAGCCTGCTATGTCAAAGGCTTGGTTAACGTGGAATTGTGTATTCCTCCTTATACCCTGAGGGTCAAGCCACTTTAGAATTGGCAAGAAATCTGCCACATTGGGCTTCCCAGCATACTCCATAACCTTAAGTGCATGGTAATAAAATCTATCCCCTCTCTCCGTTTCAGAGTCCAACATGTCCTTTGAGAATATGAGGTTCCCAATAAGGTTAAAATCCATCAAGAAAAAGAACCTCCCAACATCAACAGCACGAGTGCCAGATTCACCAGCTTGTTGTATCAGGTGCAGCATGCGGTGTATGCATTTTGCACGCACACCCCGCATGGCATCTAAGCGACTGGTGACAAAGAACTCAGTGGTGCACAAGCGCTTGAGCATGCGCCAGTGTGAGTTGTATTGAGAAGTTACGAGGGAGCCCTCACTGCCATGGTCCCCTCTCATGGCCTCATAAATCTTCCTTCCAGCAAGAACCACGTCATGGTTTTTGAACATGTGACGAGCCACTTGGCTGGATGAGATAACCACTGTGCACATTGAGCCAAGCCAAAGGGTCATGATTGGACCATGTTTATGAGCCAGCTTTGCTAAGGACTCGTGTGGTGACCAGCCTAGTTGGAAAATGTTGCCAACCACTGGCCAACACCTTGGTCCTGGTGGAAGCTCACCATGCTCCCTACGTTTCATTAACATTCTCCACACTAAAATGGCTAACACCACCAAACTCACAACCCTGTATTCCATCACACTTTCTTTTCTTATTTGTTCATATGTAATGGTTCTGCTGCTTCCTATATAGTTGCTTCGTGTCACTAACAAACAGAACCATGCCAATCAATGGGGAAAAAAACTTAATATGTTTTTAGTCCCTCATTTTATCTTGATTTCTGTTTTTAGTCCTTCATAATTTTTTTTATTGTTTTTAGTCCCTCATAACTGTTCTATTTTTAATTTCTCATAAATTGTTTTGTTCTATTTTTAGTTCCTGACGTTAATTTTAACTGTTAAGTGATGACATGGCAAACATAAACTGTCCGCGTGAAAATTTCCTAATTAAGTTTCTAGTGACTTTTAACTGCTGCAAATTTTTTGGCGGTCAGAAATGTTTATTTTTATAACATTTCTTGTGATTTCAGAAAATCTGATGTTCGAAATTTTAATTTTTTTTTATTATTTTATTAACATTTCTGACAGTTTTAGTTTGTCAGAAAATTTGCAGTAGTTAAAAACTGCTAGAAACTTAAACAGAAATTGTTCAAGTACAAATTATGCTCATCACGACATCACTTAACAGTTAAATTAATGTTAGGGACTAAAAACAAAAGAAATTTTTTTTAAGGGACTAAAAACATAGAAAAAATTTATGAGTGACTAAAAACAGAAATTTAGATAAAATGAGGGACCAAAAACATATTTTATCCTAGAAAAAATTTATGAGGGACTAAAAACAGAAATTTAGATAAAATGAAGGAGAAAAACATATTTTACCCAAAGTTTAATATTTAAACTTACTGTCATTAATTTTGTTTGTTGAGAATATCTGTCTTCGCGGGATTTGGGATCCTTTGCTCCCAGGTTCAAACGAATGACTTTCATTTTCTAAAGTATAGTCACGAGTCACGACACCTTAGTAATAAGAGTTACGGGACTGACCTCTCTTGCACGGGAATCACGATGGACACGGATCTGTCTATATATCCACTAGAACTAGAATAACACTCCCCGTATCATTTCTATGCTTTGTTTATTTGAGAAAAAATACAAATAAAGATACTCTGTTAGGCCGTGTATTTTTTATTTTATTATATAAACATTTTTTTAATAAACAGGGTATGCACAAATAATATAAAAGATTGGCTTAATTGCAAATTTTACCACCCAAGTTTTCAATTTTTGCACATTTTACCACTCTGATATTTTACCAAAAAAAAGTTAAAAAATTCAAAAAAAAAAAAATTTTGTGAAACATCAAGGTGGTAAAATGTGCAAAAATTGAAAACTTGGGTGGTAAAATTTGCAAAATTAAAACTTGGGTGGTAAAATTCGCAAAATTATGAAAGTTGAGTGGTAAAATTTACAAAATTAAAACTTGGGTGGTAAAATTCGCAAAATTATGAAAGTTGGGTGGTAAAATCTGCAATTAAGCCTAAAAGATTTTGAGAAAATATGGCTATGCACTGTCGGTGTAAAATAGTTTTACACTGTCATCCAATCATAACTCACCATGTATGGTAAGTTTGTTGACTTTTACAAAATTATTTTAAAAGTCATATCAACGATGACTTGTGATTAAATAACAGTATAAAATTATTTTACACTATCAGTGCATCACCATTAAATTGATCAAAAATACAAAATTATGAGTAAAAATTATTAAATAAGAAGTGAGAGAGACTTATGAAATTTCTAATACAAAATTATGAGTAAAAATTATTAAATAAGAAGTGAGAGAGACTTATGAAATTTCTAATATAAATTCAACTGATTATAACATTTCTCGAAATTTAAATGGGATGTCCTAATTTATTATGCGGTGTAGGTGAAAACTTCAAAGTTACACAATTGTTTCTGGGTGGTGTTTTTCTTTCGAAACAAATAGTCTACGTCACAGGAATAGATGCATTTGATCAACAATATAAATTAGGCCAATGATTTGTTCACTTTTGGTTTGAACTTTCGTTGTTTAGAATTATCCCAAAATCAATTATGAAACCAATGACATATGATCATGTAAAAACGACGAATCAAACATTGAAGGGGAATTGAATACCATTATTAATTGGTCCCCAGTAGGGTAACCGTTAGGGGACCAGACTTATCACGGTTAGGGGACCATATTAATGTTTAATATTGATATCAATTGTATTATGCAAATAACGATAGAATTTACAACGCAGACGCATTCGTCGTAGACTAATAATAATACCATAAAATACTCTTAACAAAAAAATATTTGTTATGAAAATAAAAATAACTTGAAATTATAATTTAAAACTAAAAGAGATAACAGAGAAAATAAGAGAGAACTGACAGTTCTTATTCACATCCCACAAGTGAAACCCACTACGATCGGCTTAGTGAGAGATTGAAATAGTATACATGAGGTCATAGATTTAAATCTTAATGTGATCATTGAAAAAAAAAACCCCTCAAATATTGCATATGATTTAATGTAGGAAGGTGAAACATAAATAGTCATAATTTCAAAGTGAATATGGACAACTACTAATAATACTCTTATTTGAATGTCTATTATTTGAGTTTTTTTTAGCCATAGAAATAGAAGACAGGTACTAAAGGTTTATAACAACTCATGCACCTTGTTTAATCAACTAAACTAGACCTCTCGGTTCCATTATTTGAGTATGTCTCCTTACTAAGAAAAATTTTATGAATGTGTTTATTTCATGGATTCATTCTCGAAAATATGAATTTGGAAATATAATATACTCATGTCTGTTTGGAGTTTAAAAAAAAAATTAATATTATATTGTTCATTCCCTGGAAAATAGTTAGAAGATGATTTACTTCATTTTTATTCTCAGGATGAGGGGTGAAAATGTTATATTTCCATTGGAATGTGGAAAGTTATTTTTTTAACTCATTTTTAACTTCCGCTTTTATTTTTTATTTTAATTATTTTATATTTTAGAAATATTCCTTGAAATGTTAAAATCTAACTAAACACATTTTTAAATATTTTCCAATATAACATTTCTAGTAACCGAAAATGCAATATCATACCTTAAAACAAACACTCTCCATGCATGAGACAAAAACATAGTGGAGGAAAAATAGTATATTATTCTTTAATACGTTATTATATATTGTTGCATTAAAACAAGAAAATTCAATTTGGCCCATTAAAAATGCTATATGTAGAAAAAAAAAAAAAAAAGAGTTGAACAAGGCCAATTTGGCCCATTAAAAATGCTATATGTAGAAATGTCATCGTTGTTATCAAAATATGATGGTTTTGAAAATATTCTTTGAAAATGGTGAATGGATTTACAAATAGTTGATATTTAATTTAGAATTATAAACATTTGAAAATTTCCATTGAATTTATAAAAGTAATTTATTATTAAATTAGTTTAATAAACTTTATTGCTAAACTTTTTAAAAAGATAATTTGATTAAATTTTATTAAATAAGTGCTTATTTATTTTTCCTTATCTAAATACACATAGTTTATCGAATATTTTATAAATTTGGTTTTTTGATGGGCAATTTTGTATTGTATCAATTAACTACACTTTAATGTTAAGATAGTCGAATAAATATATACGTGCTCAATTATATGAGAATAGAAATTTAATTTGATAGTAGTGATAAAAAAATAAATTTAATTTGATAGAAGCCAATGAATTTATGATTCAATACTACCTAAACTTTTTAAAATTCATCAAGGACACAGTTGTATATGCCAGTTTTCCCACCCACTAAAAAATCAAAGGAAGCCAGCCCAAAGGAAAGATGATACTTCTGCAAAATGTAAGAATTTACAAAAACTTTGTTAACGAAAACTTTAAAAATATGTATTACGAAATTAATAAATAAAATATTTTTATTAGAATTAATATTATAAATGCATTAAAAATCATAATGAATGTGTATTAATAATATTTTTTACATATTTTTCTTCTTTTGATTCTTTATTCAATACCCTAAAAATCCTTATTAACATTCTTTATTTGAAAATTGTGGGCATAAGTTTTGTTTCCTTAGTAGTCATGACTCTAAGCCCAATGAATTATTGACCCAAACCGTTGTCTATCCAACCAACGCCTCCTTTTTCCTCAGAAAAAAAGAGACTTTGTTTAATTGTTCCCCCTACAGGTCTACACGCATTATTGATTCACTGTTAACATTCAATAAGGCACCGCCAAACGGTTTATCTTATTAATTGTCAGCATTTATTATTTTTTTAACTACAAAATCTGTTAATTAATTAAGGATATTTTTTTAAAAAATAATCAATGCAATAGACAATTTATAAAATTGTCTTATAAAAAGAACAAACAATTTTTTGAAGAAGGTTTTATATATAGAGATGAAAATAGTATAACGATAGATATCCATTTCCTTTGTTTTTCTATTTATTCACTTTTTTAAGAAATTATTATTTTTATTTATCAGTTTATTTCAAATTTCAAAATAATATTAATTGTTTTTAATTATATTTTTATTTAGACATGATAGGTAAACAATTTGGATTTATTGTAAATGAGAAAAAATAAAAAAACATATTAAGAAATTAAGAATATTTTTAATATAAATAAGAATATCAATTATAATTTTTTAGTTGATATTTTAACTTTCAAATTAGACTAATTAAATAAATAGGATAATTTGATAGTGGACCGTGAGTTTATAATTAGCAAAATATTTCAAAAAAAGAAATGCTAACAATAATATTTCTAACACTTTTTCTATTATTGACTGAAATTTAATAAAAATCACAACCAACTCCAACCCACCAACCAAGCAACAACCAATTTGTTTTCCTTTCCCTACTACGCACTGATTAATAAGATTGATTATCTTCTCATCGCTGTGGTTGTGATGTCAGACAAGTACACAGTGGAGTCCTTCTCCGTTGAAGGCAGCGACGGAGTGAAGCTCCGTACAAGGGTCTTCAAACCAGAAGGAGAGGCAGAGGCCAAAAAAGATGGCAACTTGGGGATCGTTCTGGTGCACCCGTATTCTATTCTAGGTGGCTGCCAGGGTCTCCTCAAAGGAATCGCTTCTGGCTTGGCTCTAAATGGTTACACCGCTGTCACCTTTGACATGAGAGGCGTTGGCAAGTCCACTGGCAGGGCTTCTCTCACCGGCTTCGCTGAAGTTAAGGATGTCATTGCTGTCTCCAACTGGCTTTCCAACACTCTCTCTCTTCCCAGGATCTTGTTGCTTGGTTCTTCCGCAGGTACCTCAGATCTCAGATCTTTCTTTTTTTTTTTTTACTTCTACCAATTGTTTCCCATTTTCACTCTTAATTCATTCATTTACAGGTGCACCTATAGCTGGCTCTGCTCTTGATCAGATTCAACAAGTCATTGCCTATGTAAGCATAGGTTATCCATTCGGAATGGCTGCCTCAATCCTTTTTGGACGACACCACAAAGCCATCCTACACTCACCAAAACCAAAACTCTTCATTATGGGAACACAAGATGGATTCACCACTGTAAAGCAGCTCAGAAACAAGCTTAATTCTGCAGCAGGCCGTGTAGAAACATATTTAATCGATGGGGTAGGCCACTTCCAAATGGAAGGGCCTGCTTATGATGCTCAGATGGTCGATCGCATCATTAACTTTATTGCATCACTATAAACTGATTCTGCTATTGGGATGGATATATTTGTTTGTGTACAAATTCTTACTTGTTGAATCTGCGGATTGCACTCTTTATATTGTGTACTGTACAAGCATAAGAACCATGTTTTTCATAATTTATAATTTATTACAAGTTACATATCTCATGTCCAGCGCTGCACTACTTAATAGATACAAAAAGAAAAACTACAATAATAGCATATTACAAATAAGTCATGCATTTGTTGCTAACTTAGTGCGGATACTCAGATGGAGCACTGGTCTCTCTTGGTAATTTATCACTATTTGAACCATCTGGTATTCTAACACCACCCGGATTATACTGTCGTTTCTTCCAGCGTTTTTCCTGATCCATTGACTGCCCTTGCGAAAAGGGAGGTTCTCCATCTGGCTTAAAGCAAGAGAGTTCAAGGAGCATAAAGGATGAAAGAGTCTTGTAACGAATAATTTAAAATGGAAGTTATATGCTAGCCAATAAGACAATACATGTTGTGTATTCCATCAAGGAAGTTATATGCTAGCCAAAGAACAAAGAAAAGAACGCCCATGCTTTATTCACAGCCTTGTATTTCATCATCCTATACTAGGCAAAAAAGTTCATTAGATCCCCTCCCCCCCTGCTGGCCTACTGGCAATATCCAAAAATTAAGATACAATACAACAGAATTTGGTGAAATTTCAATTAATTATACATGAACAAATTTCTAGTTGCTTAGTTATTACCACTTTCACCCTCAGACACATCTCCGAGCCTGGCAATTGCATTGACAAGAGCCTGTTCATGTTCCTGCATTTCAAAGGGAGAGCCATCATTATTGTTGAAATTAAAGATTTCTCATAAAATAAAGCTGGGAACTAAGAAAATGATTGATACTCACTTTTAGCATTTTCTTTGCTTTCTCCATTTCCATGGGCTCAGGATGACTTGCAGTAAAAACCTTTTCAACCTGTTTTGGTTCCATTCCATTAGATAATATTAAGGAGCCAAATATTTGTATCATACAGCGAAGTAGCCAAATCTAACTAACTAAAATTTGGAAATTTCTGTTGCAGATGCTTATACCTCCTTGATAAGGGTATCTGTATGGAGTATCTCGATATCATCTGTAGCCTTCTTCCTGCTCCCTTTTTGTGACAAAGTGAAATTTCTCTTAGGCTGCACCTTCGTCATTCCCCTACCTCTTCCAGCACCAGTAACTGCACCACCGCGAGACATAGACTTCTTCAATCCTCTACCTGGACCGGGCTGGCCACCTTTACGAGATATTCCAGGATCTTCACCCTCCCAACGAATATCTTCTGGAGATATCTACCATATTGAATAGATAGTAACTAGGATTTCATCACTGATTGAGTTGATTGTTAGCAACAACAACACAAACTCTTGAGTCTAATTGATAAAGAATAATGAATAGAAAAGTGAAAAGACACTAAGCAGGTAGATACTAGATAGGAAAATCCTTGACTACAATAATAATACATAATTTGCACTCAAAATGAACAAAAAGTTGTAATAAATAGTTTATATAACCAATAAATGAAGAGAACAAGCTTATTGAAATTGCTCTGCTATTGATGTGGTAAATAATGACAGATGGAAACACTAAAGCAGAAATCTATGAAAATAGAAGGATTTCATTATATTAATAATAATACAATATCTCACAATTCAACTGATTCTGAATTTAAAGAAGTTACAATATTGTCAAGTTAGCATGCATCAGGAAGCTAGGGCAAAAGATGCATCACAATATGTTGACAGTTACAGCATCATGCTTAGGATCCCAATAAATTAAGTGAACCAAAACTTGAGCATGTAACTATGAATCTTTGAAGTAGAGGTGTGGCCTGATTTTTAAAAAGAATCATCCCACATATGCTTGAAGTTTCATTTGTTTGCATTAATTATAGATACACACAAAGGAAATCACCAAAGCAAATGTTGGTCCAAGATAGCAAAAGGACATTGACTAAATGCCAATCCCTTCAACCACAAAAAACATACTATTAGGCACAAAAATGTTCATTTCATCAAACTCATGAAATACTTCATACCCATTTCAAGGTATGAGATTCAAAGTATGAGACACATGGTCACCATGGGAAATGTAAGATATGTGAAAACAAAAAGTTCTGGCTATGCTTGTCAGGAGAAAAATATTGCTTAAAAAGAAAAGAAAAGAAAGAACCAAGCTAAAACTAGATGGTATGTAAATGATAGACGGAAGAATATGAATATTGCAAGAATTTTACCTCTTTAAGATTGACCCACTCCCATGTTTCATTTGCTGAATTCATATCATAGACCAAAGCATGTCGTCCCTACAAAATATTTAAATAGAAATATTAAATGGGGTCCATGTATTCCTCAGTTTCTAATAGTATACTATAAACACACCTCAGCAGCATTATAATCTGTTATAACAGCTTCATAGAAGTGGTTGTCTTCAGGCCACCTTGTCCAAACTTTCCTTCCAATCCAGGGATCATAAGAAGCTGCTTCAGCAGGTCCTTTTGCTGCAAAGGCACCTGAAGAACCCCCCTGATTAGTGACCTGGCTTCGGCTTGTAAGTCCTGTGGAAGGGAACTGTATGGACATCATTGAGGATGCACAAATCAATGGTTTTTTTTTTTTTTTTTTAAATTTGAGAACGGGAAAGAATGACCATCAAGCAAGTGTAACTCAGTATTTTGTTTTCTTGATATTCCAAAACCAAAAGGCTTACTGATTTTTGTTTTTTGGTCTTTGTTCCTGATGGAGGTCCATGCTTCAATGTGGATGATGATGGTTGCATAGATGGATGAACTGCAGGAGATGGTGCACCCAAGGATAATGAAGCCACAGATTGTGACGTCTTTTGTTTCTTACGAGATGCCGAAACGGTAGGGCTGGTATTGTGATCATGAACTTGTTGAGCAGTATTTAGTGTTCCAGGTTGGAGCCCATTTCCCTTTCTCCACTCCCTAACAGTACAATTGGTTACACCCCACATTGAAATGCAGAACAAACCACAGTTTGCTCAATGGTATACAGAAACTGCTCAGTAGAATATGACAAAATATAATATGACCTTATCCTGTGGATGATGTCATCAGCATTGACTCTTGATAGAAGTTCTCTGTGTTCTTCATCTGATACTCTTAGCTCCTTCCTAAGCTCTGTAATTAAACTTTCTTTTTCCTAAAGTACATAGGAACAATACAACTCATTGTCAATCCTATCTGACATACTTTATAGAAAGACAAACCAATGAATTTAAGCAAAGATACCCAAGTAATTGCATCAGATTGAGCTTTAAAAGCCCGCAGGACAGAGGTGTATGCTTCCTGCTCAATGTTATGGATTTGTGTTTCCATGTCGTTCTGCATCTGAGGAAATGGACCAGAGCCTACAATTGCAGATCTTCCATTTCCAGTTCCAGCAGCATGATCTGGTCGTTGAAATCTATTTTGACGTTGATGGGAAGGAGGAAGATCATCATCTGTTCCTGTGGTTGTTTCAGATTGTGGATATTAATACGCAAGCAACCTTTTGAAATGTTCACTCATATCATTTCCACATCTGAAATGTTCACTCATATCATTCTATGAGATTTAGCTTTATCAAAGAAAATTTAGGACAGTAGAACAGATCACTATCATGGTCTGTACTCAACATTGTGCACAACAATTATGCCTATGAGATACATATCTTGTGTTGGATAATAATAATTAGAAAGGAAAGAAATAGATATTTTGTAGGAAAAAAATTGCTGCCATGACTGCTTTGTGTGAATTTGGTATTGGGGAGCTGGTAGTGGTACTTAATTCGATTATTTATGGTATTCCCCCTGCTTCAAATGCTTGACAAAAAAACAAATTTGAGAATATGTTCATTTCAGTTATGAATCAGACAAGACACATGTCACGAGTTTCCACTTTTTGGTCATATATTCTATTCTTTTCACTCTGATTTTACAGCAATTGTTCATTATCAATGAAATGGTCTGCTGTTGGACTCAAGATGACAGGTCATGAAGACAAAATACAGCTAGTTCATGCTTTTTGTTCTTGTTATTTTCCTGACCCATTCTCAGTTAGAACCGTTTTCTTTGAAACACTATTAACTGCTCCAGTATTTATTTAGAATTAAAAGTAATAAGAAAATTACTAAATCAACCTTGACTGTGTTCATTTCTAGGATTTGGGATATAAATAAGTGACCCCAAACTTCAAATCTTTTAAGTGAAGAGTCAAGACAACAACCTATGCATAATATAAAAATTAGGATTAGCATAAAGGAGAGGTAACATGAAGTTATTCAAGTCACTTGCTTGGAACTTGCATAATGTTGTAACCATATATGATATGTATGTGTGTGTATAATGTTAAACAGAACAGCATGAGTTACAATATGAACCAGCAAAGAATTACCAGTATATTATCAAAACAATTCCTAACTAGAAGTTAACTTAGCAATTTGATAAAGAAGACCAAAATCCTAATTCCCAAATTAAGGTCCAAACTCATTCTAGTCATTATCTATTCAAACACCTTCTCCAACGTCACAAAGCAGCTACAATTGTTCTCAATATTGAGTCAACATCTCAAATGAAAAGCTCAAAAAGTTGCAGTTTCAGGCAACAAAGTTTCAACTTACAACAATAACAGCAGCAGCCAAAGGGTTTCTTCAGGAATAAGAATAGCAAAAGTGCTATTTCAGTCCAATGTCATTATAAAAATTGACTCAAAAACAGAATAAAGTAAAAACACAATCCATCATAAACAAAAACACAGCCCAGAAAGGCTAGGCTAGGGTCCTGGAGACCACCTAGAAAAGACACAACACAACCTACACACTCTACAGAAAAAAAAAAAAAAAATCAAATTTTTGCAATGACCCACCACTGCTATCGGAGAGATCAAATTCCATTGCGGTCCCCAAGCGTCAAAATCACAAAACCAACCAATCAACTTGTTCAGGCACGCTAGCTCCTCTCTGCTGTTAACGATTGAAAAACAAACAATTGGGAACAACACGCAGCCTAATCCGGACCCAGAAGCTGAATTCGAAGCATAGAAGCCAATGGAACGCGATCAATGTCTTCCTTTCAGCCTTGCCTAGCGATGTGAAGGGATGATGTTTACAATTTTTCAAAATATTTGGGGCAAATTTTTTATTTTAGTATAATTTAGTAGCAAGAGAAGTATTTTGGCTTCACCAGTTAATAATTAGTATTTTCTCGAGATAACAATGGATTTCATCCTTTCCTAATTAATATATTTTCATGTACATGAAAACAAGAGTTTAATGCAACGTTACCAGAATCGGATTGGTCATCGACTCATGAAGGTACCGGGTCACTAAATCAGGGTCTATATTAAACAATTCTAAATAATTTCATAACCTATAAATTTACACTTTATTTTACTTAGACAATACAATTTTTCCATTCATCTTATTATTGTTCTAATAAAGAATAATTATTTTTCAAACTAGTAAGTCTACCGGATGACATAAGGTAAATACAAGTTTTACTTATAGATAACAATACAAGCCAAGGGGAAAAAAACAAATTAGAAGTGACAATAGCTTTATCATGTCAAATCCCAAGATGTGATTACACTTGGTAAAAAAAATAAGTAAATATACAAATAACGTAAGTGTAAGATATAAATTGAATTTTCTCATATAAGTGATGTTTTTCTATTGTAAAAAAAAATTGCATGACCCACCAAGTCAACCAGGGCATCGAGTTACCGGTTCAACCTCTAAACCCATTGAGTCAAACCGGGTCACACCGAGTTTGTTGCATGGCTGATCCATTTGGTGGCTTGGACCGGTTAGCTGACCGGTTCCTAGGTCAATGGGTCGACCGGGCAATCCAAACTAAGTCTGATAACATGGTTTTAATCATTAATGGTCATACATACCACTATAAAGTATAAAGTAGTTTTATACTTTCAATCAATTAAAAATTATTTTTAAAGATAATTATTGTAAAAATCAATAAATTTACCAAACATTATAAATTTTGATTAAATGATAATATAAAATTATTTTACACTGTAGTTAGAGTTGGGCATTTGGGTTTAGGCATGCGGGCTTACCCGTTTACCCACAGCCCGTACGGTATAAGGGCTGTATTTTTTCGAGCCCATTTAAAATATGGGCTTTTTAGCCCGGTCCATTTAACCCGCAGGTTAAATGGGTTTAACCGCGGGTTAAACGGGTAGCCTGCGGGCTTTTTGTATTTTAATTAAAAAAATATAATATCTGAATACCTTAATAAAATTTAAAATAAAATAAAAAATAATATTTTAATGCTATCAATAAATTGAAATTCCTCCTAAGACTTTGTTTTTGGTGATAGGTGTTGTGTTGTATGTATATATATAAACTAAATGCCTTTTTAAAAAAAAAAAGTTTAAAAAATGGTTAAATTTTAGTTTTTAAAATTTAATTTTCAATTCTTTATTTTTTTTGCATTTGCGCCTTGCGGGCCGGTCAGTTTGGTACTTTATGTTTTCGAAAGTTTCATTTTGGTTATTTCTTCCGTTTTCCATTAAAAACATTAATGTTTCCGTTAACTTTTAAATTTTGAAATAATTAATTTGAAATAGTGGCGGTTAAAACCGCCACTATGTGTTTTTTCATGAAAAAAAACCCCAATCACTACAAACAATACCCACGCATCCTTCTCCCCCGACAACGTTCTCCAAAGCTGCATATTCAACTCACCAAATCATATAGCGAAACCAAACGGCAACAACTCGTGAACCTCTACAAGAAATTAGATCTACATTCATAGGCAATCTTTCACTTACAAATCCGAGCTTCAAAACCTCGTATCACACACGATCTGACTCCGTCGTTTCTTGAACTCACCCAAAATGGGTGCGATCCCGTCAATAGACATTGTCGTGCAACGTCGTCGTAGTTCTCGTTGCTCAAGATGTTGCGACTTGCCCATCCATCAAGGTCCAGGGTCGCTGCCTCTCGCGTCTCAAGGAGCTTCTCGATGAACAAGACGGTGGGGGACGACGAGGTAGTAATGGAGGTTTTCCACGATTCAAGTTATGGTGATGATGCTTGGTTTGTCTTCATGGCCATGGGTTAGGAGCATTGTGAAGGGGTTTATGTCGAAGAAGGAGTACTAAATCTAATTGTGGGAAGAAAAAAAAAATAGAGAGAGTAAAGGGAGAGCAGCAACAGGGGAAGAAGGAGGAGGGGTATTGGGGAAAAAGATAGAAAAAATGATAATAAGAAAAGGATAAAAAAGGAAAAATCTTAATTTTTTTTTTTTGAAAAAACACAGTGACGATTTTTAGTCGCTATTATTTTAAATTATTTATTTTAAAATTTAAAAATTAACGAAATACTAACGTTTTTAACCGAAAATAGAAGAAATGATCAAAATGAAACTTTTAAAACGTTATGCAGCAAAAACAAAAATACTAAAATATAAAAGATCAAAATAATATTTAGCGATTAATTAATTAATTGAAAAGGGTTATGATTTTGGGCACGGCATCCCAGCCTACCACCGGACCGAAACGTGAGAACGGTTGACCCGAAGATATCATATCATAGCCATATGAGATGGGAGTGTCGATACTCACCCATTTCTCTCCCAAAACCGCACCATCGTCACTTGTATTCTCTCTCCGACGCGCTACCGCCACCAGAAAGAGGAATTTCCATTTCTGCCCTCGGATTGCATGCCGCTCCATGGACCAGTCTTCTTCTTCTCTGGACTCCGTGACCGAACGCCTCAACAATCACAACCTCCTTCATAGGGTGAATCTGGAAGATCTGAAATGGGACCATTCCTTCGTGAGAGAACTTCCCGCCGATCCCCGCAGCGATTCGTTTCCCCGAGAGGTTCTGCATGCTTGTTACACTAAAGTCTCACCCTCCGTTCAAGTAGACGATCCTCAACTTGTAGCCTGGTCCCAACCAGTTGCCGACCTCCTCGATTTGGACCATAAAGAGTCAGTCATTCACTTTGCTATTCCTCTTTCTATTTCCCCCAATGCTTCAAATTTACTATAACTCATGACTGAAATATTTGCTGCGCTGCTAATGGAGAGCAAGAGACAAACACATCACATCTATCTATGTTTGGGGTTTAGTTTAACCTCTAATTTCTCATACTTATTATTACCACTGCCACACCCAAACTTGCTTTTTTACTCTCACTGGAATGGATGTATGTGCTTCACTAACCATTATTGTTTTTTGAGTTTCAGATTTGAGAGGCCAGATTTTCCCCTTTTCTTCTCTGGTGCATCACCTTTAGTTGGAGCGTAAGTGCTGCCTGCTGTACAAATATAATATAATATAATGCTAGAGCTAGTTACCCATGACATACATGATTATGATTGACCCTCTCTCTGCTGTACAGGTTGCCTTATGCTCAATGCTATGGTGGGCATCAGTTTGGCATGTGGGCTGGGCAGTTGGGTGATGGTAGGGCAATTACGCTAGGGGAGATACTCAATTCTAACTCTCAAAGGTGGGAACTGCAACTTAAAGGAGCTGGCAAGACTCCTTACAGTCGCTTTGCGGATGGCCTTGCAGTGCTGCGTAGCAGCATCAGGGAATTCCTTTGCAGTGAAGCAGTGCACCACCTCGGTATACCAACAACTCGTGCACTTTCTCTTGTCACCACTGGGAAGCTCGTCACCCGAGACATGTTTTATGAGTATGCTTCCTCAACTTTCACTAATGCTGAGCTTCAAAGAATGAATGGTAAAATGAATTATTTTTCTCCTTTCACACATGCAGTGGCAATCCAAAGGAAGAACCTGGCGCAATTGTTTGCAGAGTTGCCCAATCTTTTCTGCGTTTTGGGTCATACCAAATACATGCCTCCAGAAGTGATGAGGACCTAGGCCTTGTTCGTCTTTTGGCAGACTATGCTATCAGGCACCACTTTCCTCATATTGAAAATATGAGTAAGAGTGAAAGCTTATCTTTCTGCACTGGTGATGAAGATCATTCTGTTGTAGATCTCACTTCAAATAAGTATGCAGGTAAAAAAAACAACTTTTTGTAGAATTAATGGTGGTGGCTTTTTTACCACAAGATTTATGTTGAAGGAGCAAATAACCGTTGAACATGGTTATTCAGTTTGAAGTTTGAACTGGAAAAGCACTTTTGAGTGGTTATTTGGTCCTTCAGCTTAAATACCAGTCAGCCTAATCTCCTCATTCACTATTCTCTCTGTAAACTAAATACATGACTTTTTATGACTAGTTAAACTTGGGGACCAGGTAATTGTGAGTGAGCTTAAGGCCCAGGTTCAATAAACTAGCTGCTACAAACATACACAACAGCCCAAATAACTGACAAATTAAGGAAAATTTCACAAGACTAAGTGTGTGTATGATTAAAGTTATTTTGGAGAAATAATTGCCTATTTCTTTTGCCAGTTTCTTGGGAGAGCTTTTGAAAAAAAAAATATTTCTCCCCAAAAAAGATGTTACCAAACATGGGCTAAATCCCCTTCATAGACAATGTTTGTTCTTGACTTTGAGAGCCTAATGGAAATTACTAAAATAACCCTAGGAGTGGAAACATGATGTTAACTAAGTTAACTCTGCCTGACCACGTACTAAACATAAGAATTCCAAATTGTACTGCAACGAGATATTACAGTTTGACCCAACATCCAAACTAGTGAAATTTTTTAATCTTCAAGCTGTTAAGCTCATCTCTTCTGGATTGTACTTCTGTCTTCATTGTATTGTATTGACTATCTGTCCCTTCTTTTTATTGGTGTTTTATGTCAGCATGGGTGGTGGAGATTGCTGAGCGTACTGCTTCCTTGATTGCTAGATGGCAGGGGGTTGGTTTCACTCATGGTGTGCTGAACACGGATAACATGAGCATTTTGGGTCTTACAATAGATTATGGCCCATTTGGATTTTTGGATGCTTTTGATCCTAAATTTACCCCAAATACTACAGATCTTCCAGGCCGAAGATACTGTTTTGCAAACCAGCCCGACATTGGTTTGTGGAATATTGCACAGTTCACAACAACACTACAAGCTGCTCATTTAATAAATGAAAAAGAGGCTAACTACGCTATGGAAAGGTACTAGTAACACTTCTGATATCATTTTTTAACCTTAGATGAGAAAATAGGGTGTGAATTGCCTTTAAATGTTTCACCTCATGGTTGGTTTGTTTCAGATATGGAACGAGATTTATGGATGATTATCAGGTTATAATGACCAAAAAGCTTGGCCTCCCTAAGTATAATAAGCAGCTGATTAATAAACTTCTTAGCAATATGGCTGTTGACAAAGTTGATTACACAAACTTCTTTCGTACGCTTTCAAATGTTAAAGCAGACACAAGCATTCCAGATGATGAGCTGTTAGTCCCACTAAAGTCAGTACTGTTAGATATTGGTAAAGAGCGTAAGGAAGCATGGACCAGTTGGTTGAAAGCCTATATACATGAGGTACAGTTATTTCATGTATTTTCTTTTGGTTATGTTATCCACTTGTAGTAAAAAAAATGCATGTAGACTGATTATGAAGCATTGACAGTGACTTTTCTTCTCTCTATCACTGTGGCTTGCAAGTTGCATATGCATGACTTTTCTGAGGAAGTCTTTTGCCATTCTTGAAACTATGTCAATTTTCTGGTTTGGTGTGTACTTATGATGATGAACCTGTGGAACTTTTTTTTGCTTCTTTATTCTGTTTTTAGGCACTCATCCATGTGCAGAGCCATCCCCATTTATTCTTTGATTTCTTTTCTCATGCCCAAAAATTCTAGTTTGTTCCACCCGCATCACATAAATTGACTTTTACATTACTTTATTTCCTTGGCTCATCTAAAAGTTTCAAGTGACAGAATCTTGCATCAATACTGGTCAAATTTATGGTTCATTTGATATTGCAAGTTTGCAACCTTTTTCATTCAGATTTCAGAAGACGAGCAAGTACTCAGTTAAACTAGTTGATGGCTTTGCATATTATTGGGCTTTTGAAGTAGTGTCATGAGATTTGGAAACCTTAAAATTTGATTTTAGTTGGGACTCTCATCACAACCATGCGATAATCATCAACTGAACCTTTTCTTATTTAAATTGTGGGTATGGCTCGAGGGAATTGGTGATTTGATAAGATGTTGAGCCTCTTATGTCATAAGCTGCAGTAATATTTGTGCACGATAAATCAGTTAGACAAAATGTATTGTGCTTTTGTCAACATCTAACATGATTGCTTTGTGGTAATGCAGCTCTCTACTAGTGGCATTCCTGATGATGAAAGGAAGAGGTCGATGGATTTGGTGAATCCTAAATATATACTGAGGAACTATCTGTGCCAGACTGCAATTGATGCTGCAGAAATAGGTGATTTTGGAGAAGTTCGTAGGCTGCTCAAATTAGTGGAGCATCCTTTTGATGAGCAACCAGGAATGGAAAAATATGCTCGCTTGCCCCCAGCTTGGGCATATCGACCAGGTGTATGCATGCTTTCTTGTTCTTCATGAGTAAGATACCAGATATAGGTCTAAAGGATTACAAAAATGAAAACACAAAAAACTAGGAATTAAAAGCAAAAAAAAAAAAAAAAAAAGCGTGTTTGTATTATATATTTAGTCTTTTACATGTTTTTCTTTTTTTTTTTTTTTTTTATCGTTATCGTTGTTTTTCTCTTTCTCATGTATTATTTCCAATAGACTGCCCCCCAGTATTATTTAACACGTACAATTCCAAATTACGTGATTAACAGTCTCCAATATAATATTTGGTCGAAGGGTTTGTTTGCGGGTTGATTGTAATTATAGTGTGAAAAATTGTTTGTGATGGGTAAGGGGAAAAAAATTCAGTTAATTAATTTTAATAAATTAATTACGGGATTGTAGGTATAGATGGAGAGAATATGAGAAGAAAGATTAAATACTATGAATTTGACATTAATTAAATGCAACGATATGTTAATAAAAAATCACGCCAATATTTATTTACATTAATCATGGTCTAAACTAGTTAAGAATAACTGCCATAAAAATCTATATAATGTGCCAAATACTAAACTTACGGTCTATTTGATAGATGGAAAACTTTTTCATATTCAGAAACGGGAAATATGTATCTTGGAAATCATGATTTTTAGGAATGATTATTGGTTGGTCACAAATATTCTTGAAAATATTTATATCTATTTATTGAGAATCAAAGTTTTCACATTTTTTTTTTGTTAAAAAAGATTTTTATGTTTATCTTTAATAAATTATTTATCACATTAAATTATTTAATAAGATAAGAGTAATATGATATTTTCCTCAATTCTCGCATATTCATGGGAATAATTTTGTAGAAAATATAGGTAAAAACATTGACTTTTTGAAAAAAAAATTAAACAATGAATTAAATATGGAAAACAAATATTCTCAAAAAATAATGTTTCTTAAAAATTTTATTTTTAAATAATAAATCAAACATGAAAAACAAATATTCTAATTTCAAATTCCTGAAAACTTAAAACTTCCATTATATCAAATGCTCTCCTAGGGGACATTTGGTATAAGGAAAATTTTTAATTTTTTGGAAATCTTAAGTTGAGAATGTTAGGGTGCGTTTGGTTTCAGAAAATGTTTTCTATTTTCATTTTTTGAAAATAATTTTCATTTTCAAATTTTTAAATTTAGAAAACATGTTTGGTTTCATTTTTTGTTTTCTATTTTTAGAAAAATATTTTTAATATATTTAGTTTAACTATTTTCAAATAATGTTTATGAAATAGTAAACTTATAATATATAACTTTAATAATATTAAAGTTATTGTATTTTTTATTTACAATAAATAAATAAATAAATATAAATATAACTAGCATTCCATCTTAAGTATCACAATAAATATATATAATCACTATAACTAAATCATATATAAAATATGTAATTAAAAAATTATAGAATAATTTTTTATTCATGTGTCAATTACTTTCCAATATTAGTAGTCAATTGAATTTAATATACGTAATATATATTATATGTCTTTACAAATACAAGCGTACAATAAATAATTAATAGTATATATTACATACAATAAATTGAATTATATGTATAAAAAAAAGTCAATTGAATTATGTACCTAATATATAATATAAGCTTTGGAACACTAGAAGACATTCTTCATGACCGATGAGAACAATATTAAATAACAAAATTGGAAATTATGAGCAAAAGAAATGGTGAGAGTAGGTGATGAAATGGTCTTATACGGAATCGAAAGAAGGTCAGGTGCCACCGCGTTTTCAAAAGGCATGTTTTTCAAAATTGAGCTTCTTTTCAAAATATTTTCAATGAAAACATTTTCTAAAATTAACACCAAACATATTTTCAGTATTATTTTTTGTTTTCAGTGAAAATGAAAATAGAAAATAAGCAAACCAAGCAACCCCTTGGTTTCTCTTTTTTTTTTTTTGTATAGATCACATGTATCTTCTATTGGAAATCATCTGTTCGAGTGAGTCAGATATGACCACTATGAACAACAAAACTCTTTGGTATTTAATGCATAGCTGCATATTCAGGACTCCAACTTGAAACCTCTAATTAAGCTAGAAGAATTGTTGCAGAGTAATTCAAAGTGGTTACATCATGTGTGTTCTCTCCCTCATCTCCAACAATTTGGTATTCAGAGCTTCTTGCGATCTAAGACCTGTGTGCATGAGAGTGATCTAGAGAGCATCTTATGTTTCTGATGGCTGGGTCAAACAACAATCTTCCTACACAATTTCCAGTTCTTGATGGCAAGAATTGGGATAGGTGGTGTGTGCAAATGAGGGTGTTGTTGAAGTTCCAAGGTGTGTTAGACATTGTGACGTCTGGCTATCAAGAACTGAGTGAAAGATCTTCAGATGCAGAGAGAGCAACCCACACGGAGAATGAGAAGAAGGACTGCAAGGCTTTGTTCTTGCCGCACCAGAGCGTGGACACAACCAACTTTGACAAGATCGCAGCTGCAACCACTGCGAAGGAGACATAGGAAATCTTAGAGAAATGTCATGCGGGTGCTGAAAAAGTGAAGAAGGTGAAACTTCAAACCATGAGAAGACAGTACGAGTTGCTGCAAATGGTATATAATGAGAAAATAGCGGATTATTTCACAAGAGTGATTAGTCTCACTAATTCTATGAAAAGTTGTGGTGAAAAGATTCCAAAGGTGAAGATTGTAGAGAAAGTGCTTCGAACTCTTCCCCCTAAGTTCGATCACATTGCAGTGGCTATTGAGGAGTCCAAGGATCTTGAATCCTTAAAGGTAGAAGAGCTCTAAGGCTCTTTGGAGGCACATGAGCAGAGGATGATTGAGAGAAGTTTAGAGAGATCAACTGATCAAGCACTTGTGGCTCAAGTCTCAAGAAAAGGTGGTGGTGATAAAAGAAAAGGCAAGAAAGGCAAAGGAAAATGGAGAAATACAAGCAACAATTCTGGTGGTAGCAATTTTCGTGGTCAAGATCAATGCAATACTGATCAAGATCATCAAGAAAGCTCATCAAATAGGAGTGGATCAAATCAGAATCAGAATAAAGGTGGAAGAAAGAGGTTTAATAAGAAGAAAGTGCAGTGTTTTAATTGTCACAAGTTTGGGCACTTTGCAGATGAGTGTTACAGCAACAATAACCAGCAAAGAAAATCTGATAATGAGGCTCACATGGCACAGGATGATGATTCGGGTTCAGATCCAGTTGTGCTTATGGTGACAACAAATTCTGATTTGGGGAATTCTGAAACATGGTATCTTGACTCAGGTTGCTCTAACCATATGACCAGTCATAGAGAATGGTTGACTGACTTTGATGAGACCAAGAAGAGCAAGGTCAAACTCGCAGACAATAGAACAGTGTCAGCTGAAGGAGTGGGAAATGTGATGACTAAAAGGAAAGATGGAAAATATGCAGTGATTTCTGATGTTCTATATGTGCCAAACATGAAGAGCAATCTGCTAAGCATGGGACAACTGCTGGAAAAAGGCTTTACTATGCATATGCAGGATGATCACTTGGAGGTGCTTGACTCCAATCAAAGGAGCATCTTAAGGGTTCCCTTAGCACGAAATAGGACCTTTTAGGTTCAAATTAATGCTGCTGAAAATCAGTGTTTGTTTGCAGAAGTGGTTAATGATTCATGGCTTTGGCACTTGAGATTCGGTCACTTGAATTTTAAGAGCCTAAGCTTGTTGAAGTATAAAGGGATGGTGATTGGACTTTCTGTGATTCAGACCCCTGAAAAGGTATGTAGCAATTGTTTAATTAGCAAACAACCTAGGAATTCCTTTAATTCCTATATTCCAATGAAAGCTACTAGTTTGCTTGGAGTAGTGCACTCGGATGTGTGTGGACCATTTGAGGTTCCTTCACTTGGTGGGAACAAATATTTTGTTTCATTTATAGATGAATTCAGCAGAATGTTGTGGGTCTTTCTTATCCAGTCCAAGTCAGAAGTTTTTTCAGTTTTCAAGAATTTCAGGGTGCTTGTTGAAAAGCAATATGAAAAACAAATTAAGATACTTAGGACTAATGGTGGAGGTGAGTATACCTCTAAAGAGTTTGAAGATTATTGTAAGGGAGTGGGTATTCAACATGAAGTGACTGCACCCTATACTCCTCAGCACAATAGTTTAGCTGAAAGGAGAAATAAGACATTACTCAATATGGCTAGGAGTATGTTGAAGGAGAAACACCTTCCTCATTGTTTTTGGGGAGAAGCAGTTGCCACTGCTGCTTATATTCTGAATAGGTGTCCCACAAAGAGAATTCAGTCCATGGTTCCTGAAGAAGTTTGGACAAAGAGAAAACCCTTTGTGAAGTACTTAAAGGTTTTTGGATCTTTGTGCTTCAAGCATGTTCCAGATGAGAAGAGAAAGAAGCTGGATGATAAGAGTGAACCAATGATACTTGTTGGGTATCATTCAGCAGGGTCATACAGGCTGTACAATCTTGTAAATTAGAAAATAATAATCAGTAGAGATGTTTTTGTTAATGAGAAGAGTAGTTGGGATTGGAAGGCTCAATCCTATGTTCCTATGGCACTTGGAGAGGGTCACATAAATGAAGAACAAAGGAGTGAAGAATGTGATCCACAACCAGAGAATTTGAGACCTCAAAGAAATAGGAGGATGCCATCAAGACTCAATGATTGTCAGATGATTCCTGATAATATGATCACAACTGATGGGGAATTGGTTCACTTGGCTTTGTTGGCTGAGGGAGAACCAATCAAATTTAATGATGCAATCAAGACCAAAGTGTGGAAAGGAGCTATGATTGAAGAACTTGATGCAATTGAAAGGAATCAGACTTGGGAATTGGTTGAGCTTCCTCTCAACAAGCAACCAATTGCTGTCAAATGGGTGTTTAAAGTGAAGCATGGGCCTGATGGTTCAGTGACTAAGCATAAATCAAGATTAGTTGAAAAAGGGTTTTTGCAAAGAGAAGGCCTGGATTTTTCAGAGGTGTTTGCACCAGTAGCAAGACTTGAAACAGTGAGGCTAGTGGTTGCATTGGCCAATTTCAAGGAGTGGAAACTGTTTCAGCTTGATGTAAAGTCAGCTTTCCTCAATGGACCTCTTGAGGAGGAGGTCTATGTGTCACAACCTCCTGGATTTGAGGTGAAGGGCAAAGAAGATAAGGTGTTCAGGCTAAGGAAAGCATTGTATGGCTTGAAACAAGCCCCTCTTGCTTAGAACAAGAGAATAGATTCATTCTTACTGCAGTTGGGTTTTTCTAAATGTTCTGTGGAGCATGTGATCTATGTGAAGGACAAAACTGATATTGATTTGATCTTGGTCTGTTTGTATGTTGATGATTTGCTCATTACAGGAAGTGATCAAGGAGAAATTGAAGACTTTAAAGTGAAAATGAAGTCTGAATTTGATATGATAGATTTGGGCGAGTTGACATATTTTCTTGGCATGGAGCTTGTGCAAACTGATAGAGGGATGATTCTACATCAAAAAAGATATATTCATAAAGTCTTGAAAAGGTTTAATATGGTTGACTGCAACATAGCACCAACACCAGTAGAAGCCAACATCAAACTAGTAAAAGATGAGGTAGAAAAATCAATTGATAGCACTTTGTTCAAGCAATTAGTTGGCTCTCTGATGTATGTGTGCAATAGCAGACCAGATATTTCCTATGGTGTAGGTCTGGTCAATAGATTCATGGAGGATCCTAAGCAGTAACATCTTGTAGCTGCCAAGAGAATTTTAAGATACTTAAGGGGAACTTCAGATTATGGAGTTTTGTTTCCCAAAAGGGAGAATCAGTGCAGAATTGAGCTACCTGGATACTCAGATTCTGATTGGTGTGGAGATAAGGTAGACAGAAGGAGCACTATGGGATATATGTTCAGATTGTGTGGTGCACCAATATCATGGTGTTCAAAGAAGCAAGCTGTAGTAGCTTTATTTTCTTGTGAAGCTGAGTACATAGCTGCCTATCATGCAGCATGTCAAGCTTTGTGGCTTAGATCTTTGCTTGAAGAAATGCATTTGGGACTAAAGAGTGCTATGCA
The DNA here is from genome assembly GCA_026413185.1 of Pueraria montana var. lobata. Lineage (NCBI taxonomy): Eukaryota > Viridiplantae > Streptophyta > Magnoliopsida > Fabales > Fabaceae > Pueraria > Pueraria montana. Next base: position 96,344,760 of record CM048647.1, on the reverse strand, counting down.
ATTGTTGGTGGATAGTAAACCAGCAATTAGCTTGGCTAAGAATCCAGTTGCTCATGGAAGGAGTAAACATATTGAGACCAAATATCATTTTCTTCGTGATCAAGTTAATAAAGGGAGATTAGAGTTGTGTTACTGCAAGTCTGAAATGCAAGTTGCAGATATCCTAACAAAGTCTATGAAGATTGAAAGATTTAAAGAGTTAAGGAGAATGTTAAATGTGGTGTCTGTAGAAACTTTGAATTAAGTAGGAGTGTTGCAGGGTAATTCAAAGTGGTTACATCATGTGTGTTCTCTCCCTCATCTCCAACAAGAATCTCACACTAATTGATTTACGTACTTAGTGGTTGGTTTCCATGTTTAGTTTAGTTTTTTAAAAACAATATTTTTCGAGAAACATTGTTTCTCGGGAATGTTTTTTAATTATGTTTCCTACAAAAATTTTTTTATGGGAAGGTGAGAATCTAGGTTTTCCAAGTTAAAATAGAAATACAATGTTATTCTTATTTAAAAGCTTATAAATTTAACTTTTTATATAAGTTAACAATTTTTAATATTTAAAAAAATAAATAAGTATATGATTTTAACACATTATCACTAATTTAATATAACAATATTAAAAAACTATTATTTTTATTTATCTAAATAGTTTAGCCCGTTAGGCTTAAAAAAACTTTTTGAATGACCTAAAGCCTAACCTTTTAAACTAAATAAATACGTTTTTAACTTTTTATAAAAGCTTAGACTTGTTTATTTCTTAAAAAAAGTCTATCTTGGATTTAGTGGGCGATCAAACCTATTTCCACCCCCAAATAGTTAAGTTGTGCATTGGAAGCCTTTCATTTTTCTTTTAAAAACGTATTTGAAATTGCTAAAAACTTGAAACTAATATAATTTTACTTTATTTTTTTATATAGACTACAAATATCTTTTGTAGGAGGTAATGCTACTCGAGTCACGTAAGATCATAATGACTGATAGAGTTCTTCTTTCAAGACTATGTTTGACAAGACATTTTAGTTAGTTTCTAACTTTTTTTTACTAGCTGAAATTAATACAACTAAACATGATTTGAATATGAAACTACTAATATTTTTAATGTGTAAATAACCAAATGAACAAGAGTAAAATTATTAATTTCAAATAATCAAAATCAAAATAAAATAAAATCATGATATTTTAAATTTTTAGAGTATACTATAGACAAATTAAATTAACTTTATAAGAGTTTAATGGTGATACACTGACAGTGTAAAATAGTTTTACGCTGATAATGTAAAACTATTTTACACTGTCAATGCATAGCCCTTTTTCTCATTTTATAATGATGAGTAATTTTTTTTTATCATCTCTACTTTTATTAAGTTTAACGACACGAAATAAATAAGAATAAAATCATCAATTTAAATATTTAAAATTAGAATAAAATCAAATCTATTTAATTGGACTAAAGAATGAAACGAATATCTAGTTATACACATTTAGAATCGAAAAGATTTTGAAACTTAAAGAATCTTAGATAAACGAAATATTTGATTGGAAAGAAAGTCTAAATTTATTTTTTGGACACCTAGAGGGCAGGCACTAATTTTTTTTTTCAAAAAAAAAAAAAAGAAGAGAGAGAAAAAAGATGAAACAAGGCCCATTAACGTTGCGTTCCATTCCCATTCCCTAATAAAATGGGTGTTTTGTTTGGGATGAGGTTGTCTCTCTCTTTATCATATCATCAGTCACTAGGGCGGCTAGGGTTTTGCTTATCTTTTTGTCTCTGTTCTGTTTTGCTTGCTTCTTACTATTACACTACAGTAAGATGGAATTGATGAGATAGGATTGGGATTGAGTGGCATAATAATAATTTGGGGTTTGGGGGTTAAAGAGAGGAATTGGTGACCAAAATGGCAAGCATGAACCCTTTTGATTTGTTGGGTGATGATGCAGAGGACCCATCTCAGCAAATTGTTGCAGAACAGCTCAAGGTTGTCACTGCTGCTCCTAAGAAGCCTCAGACTCAGCCCAACAAACCTGCTCAGCTTCCTACCAAGCCACCCCCTCCCTCTCAGGCTGGTCTGTTCTCTTCTTTTACATCGGAATATGCAATTCTAACATGCACGCCTTCAATTTTCTTTGTGCTACTTGCAATCTTTATTTGGTTGTTTAGGGTTTATATAAAGTGGACAATAGGGGCTGATTGCTTTAATTTTTTTTAAAGATTATTATTCACACAGTAGTAGTCCAAACGCATACTTAATAATAAGTACAATTGTTGATTTCTTTTTTGCTGTATAATGTGCTGAACACATACTGGGACATTGAAGTCCTTTAAATGGATGAAAGATTTAGTTCACACTGATACTTAATTAGTAATAATCCTTTTTCTCGTTTTTTAATATCAATTCTTTAATGGTAAACAAGAAAATGTCACTGGAATCTTTGATTACTGAAAGTTGAAAAACATGGTTTCTTTAAGACTTTTTTCCCTTTCAATTAAGTTTTTGTCTGTGTGTTGCTGTCTGCTATCCTAATTCCTGAATGCTCTTTGTATTGATTTGTCATTCATTGGTTCTTTTCTTTCCTCATTATTTTTCCTATTCTTGTAATAGTGAGGGAAGCAAGAAATGAAAATTCACGTGGGGGTCGTGGAGGGGGCCGAGGAAGTGGACGCGGCCGCGGTCGTGGAGGTGGTGGTTTCAACCGTGACTTCTCCAATGATGAGAATTCATTTGCTGCCCCTGCTGGTCAAGGTGCTTTTGAAGGAGAAAGTGGGAAGTCCTCAGAAAGGCCTGGTTATGGTGGGCCTCGTGGTCCTTATCGTGGTGGTCGCGGTGGTGGACGTGGAGGTTTCGGTAATGGAGAAGCTGGTGAAGATGGGCACTCACAAAGAGCATTTGAACGTCGCAGTGGGACTGGACGCGGGTAAATGCTATACTCGTAACTATTTTTTGGTTGTTACTTTGACTTTTGGCTTTTCTATTGATATAGCTTGTTCTACTTGCAGAAATGAATTCAAACGGGAAGGTGCTGGGAGAGGGAACTGGGGAGTACAGACTGATGAATTTGCCCAGTAAGCACTTATTTTGAAACCCCTCACTTTCATACTTCTATTGACAACCATCTGCACATGTATTCTGTTTTATACTATTTTCATGATTTTTTATTGTTGTGTTTTGCTTCTCTCTCGAATTTTACTTAGGGCCACTGATGAAGTGAATGAAACTGCTAAGAATTTTGGCAATGAAAAGCCTTCAGGCGAGGATGATGTTGCAGCAGATGGAAACAAGGAGAATCCTACTAATGAAGCTGAAGAAAAAGAGCCTGAGGATAAGGTGATTGTTCAAGTTTATTTCAAGTGTTCTGATTTTATCTTTATCTGCTTCTGTATATTGCGAATGTTTTATTTTCAACATTATCAGTAGACAAGCAGAAGATTCTTGATTTGTCACTTGTATCTAGCATATTATGAAATTGTAACTGTATATGATCATAGATGTAAAGCTACTTACATATAGAGGAAGGTTCTGGAGGCTGTTGAATGAATGATAATCCAATAAAGTTTAGCTCGGCCTTTCTGCTATGGGTTCTCACTCATTGCTTTGGATGCTTTGTATCTTTTTTTTTATATTGTTTTTGCACTACTTTTTTGTTGTGCACTTTTGAAATTTAACCGTGAATTTTGGGAACTCCTGTGATTATTCAATCCTTAGTCACAGAAGAAAGCCTCACTTTGCTTTATTTCTATTGTTGTATGTAGAATTCCTTATCCAATGCTTGTAGTTTGTGTAAATTTTATAGCTTAATAGTATTTTTTTCCTGTTGGATAGGAGATGACTCTCGAGGAATATGAAAAAGTACTAGAAGAGAGAAGGAAGGCTTTGCAAGCACTTAAGACTGAGGAGAGAAAGGTAGATACTAAAGTTTTTGAATCCATGCAGCAGCTGTCAAACAAGAAAGACAATGATGACATCTTTATTAAGCTGGTAAGGCTCTACGGCTCTATGTTGTACTAATACCTGATGTTTGTCTCCTTGACACTTGGATTTTTTCTTTGAAGGGATCTGATAAGGATAAGCGCAAAGAGACACTTGAGAAGGAAGAGAAATCCAAAAAGGTGTGACTTTGTTGCTTTTGTCTATCTTTGACTGCAGTTTTTGGTTAATAATTCCATTAATTAACAATTCCATTACTGAAATTGTTATTTCTGGACAAGGCTTGTAGTCAAGTGTTAACTCCTTATTGAATTTATTTTACTATTTGTGACATTTCTTTAATGGATTGTATAGATTACAGGTGGAAACTGAAGTTGTCATTGAACCCTAGATACTCCAATTTTACTATTCTGTTTCTTCTATTTTGGCTTCCATTCTACCCATCTTTACTTTAGATTTTGGATCTTATCATGCACATGGGCATGTATTTATAGTTTTTTCATATCTAATAGATTTTGTTGACTTTTTCCTCCATTTTGTTTATTGGATTTCATGTTGTTAGTCTGTCAGCATCAATGAGTTTCTGAAGCCTCCAGAGGGTGAAAGTTACTATAACTCAGGTGGGCGTGGACGTGGACGTGGTCGAGGACGTGGTGCAAGAGGAGGTTATGGTGGCTATGCAACTGCTAACATTCCAGCTCCGTCAATTGAAGATCCTGGGCAATTCCCTACTCTGGGTGTCAAGTGAGAATTTCCAGTACTGTGCTGACATTTTTATGTACTACCTTCTCTCAATTTTGGTTCTCTGCTTTGTAGCAGGAAAAAGAACTATGGTAATTGGATTTCCTGTATGGGTAGGGTTTTTTTAATTTAATGTCTTAAAATGTAAATTTAGATTGTTTTCTCTGTGGCCCCTTATTCCCTTATAATAGACGTCACGCGTCCCCAATTGTTATGTTTTACTTTCAGTGTCATTTTGCGACGAGGCTGAACCCCCACCCCTCCTTTCCCCTCAATAGATTGAAGTTTTTTTGGTTCGTATATTCTTTATCCTTATCAAGAACAGCGTAAATACATGCCTAAAAATGACATCTATTCGTTTGAAGTTTCTGTTGCAAATCCGCCAGCACCATGATTGTTTAAGGATATAGTTTTTTTTTTAACAATAATAGCCTAAAAAAAATAATATGTTTAGTATATTATAGCCTAAAAAAATATAATATGTTTAGTATATTTTTCCATTTTTTATTAAATTACTTTTATAGTAAAAATATGCATTTAAATATTGGGTCCGTTTATTTAAGTTTATTTTTTTTTAAAAAAAAAACTGTGTTTTTTAATAAATTATGTAGTTTTTTACTTTTTTTTGATGTGTTTATCTAAATTTTTTTTTAAAAAAATTAATTTTCTATTTTTTCAAGAAACAATTCTATCAGTTGTTTAAAAAAACATTTTTTTTAAAATTATTTTTTTTAAGTTTAAACAAATTGATCCATTATCAATTTCATGACTGTTGGACATATCTTGACCAGTTTAATTTAAAAATTTAATTGAAACAATTACGTGAACCTACTATAGTTGGGTGACTGGTGGAAGGTTAATACGAGGTCTTAAGTTAAACAGTGTGAACCTCCTATGTTTGATTAATATTTGTGACCCTTCCGGGTAAATTAGGTGTCTTTGTCACGGCAATGAATGAAAATTAAATTTCTCGTGGACGGCGTCAAAGTTTAAATGCTTTTCCTTCATTTAAACTTCCTAGTGCCTTCTTCGGGATGGAGGGGAAGAGATATCTTTTTACTTTATTTGAGAAACTTTTAAAGTAAGAGAAATAAATAATAAATTTTCACGATTTTTTTTTATATTTTTATTAGAATCTTAATTTAGAATCTGATTTTTATAAATTTTGAAAACTCGATATTAATTTTCTATGGTTTTCAAATTTCATTATTCTCCTTGACTGACCGGGTATAAACCTAACTTAAATTTTACCGTGAAGGGCAAGCTACACTTGCAGCACCGATATAAACGGCACCACTGACTTTGCAGTCGTGTCTTGAAAAAGTCAAACGAACACGTCTTCTTCATTTATAATTAAAAGACTTTGAAATGTCACTACTGGCAACTTCATTGCTCTTTAGATTTAAAGAATCACTTGTTGTAGTCTGCGTTTCATGAAACTAAAACTTCATTGCAACTTGGCACAAAGTATAGAAATAGAACCATTTCTTCAACATATCAAGCAAATTAAGATGAGTGTTACTGTTGTTATTTGTGTTACTGTTATCCTTCTCCCCTTGCTGCAGCTGCCATATGTCTCAGCGAATAATGTTAGCATTGGTGAGACACTTGTTGCAGGGAACGGGGGTAAGCAATGGCTTTCTCAATCACAGGAGTTCGCATTTGGATTCCATCAGCTTGAGAATGAGAATGACCTTTACTTGCTTGCCATATGGTACCGAAATATACCTCAGGACTCTTTCATCTGGTATGCAAATGGAGACAACCCTGCTCCTAAAGGATCAAAACTGGAGCTAAATGAATACAGTGGACTAGTGTTGAAAAGCCCTCAAGGTGTTGAGCTATGGACATCACAGCCTATATCAGGTACAATTTCCTATGGACTAATGAATGACACAGGCAACTTCCAGCTTCTGGATGAAAATTCACAGGTCTTGTGGGACAGTTTCAGTAATCCAACTGATACCTTGGTGCCAACTCAAATCATGGAGGTGAAAGGCACGCTTTCATCTCGCCAGAAAGAGGCCAACTTCTCAAAAGGAAGGTTCCAATTTCGCTTGCTTCCGGATGGTAATGCTGTGCTTAATCCTATAAATTTGCCTACCAACTATACTTATGACGCTCACTACATCAGTGGCACTTATGATCCGGCCAATACAACCAACTCTGGTTTCCAAGTGGTTTTTGATAATTCAGGCTTGTACATATTGAAGAGGAGCGGTGAGAAGGTTTATATTACAAATCCAAAAGATGAGCTCTCAACTGATTCCTATTATTATAGAGCAACCATCAATTTTGATGGAGCTTTCACCATATCAAATTACCCGAAAAATCCAGCTTCAGATCCAAGCTGGACAGTTATGAAGACATTGCCAGACAACATTTGCATAGATTTGAGAGGAAAGACGGGTGGCAGTGGGGTCTGTGGATTCAATAGTATCTGCACTCTCGAAGCTGATCAAAGACCAAAGTGCAGTTGCCCAGAAGGTTATTCTCCTCTTGATTCAACTGATGAGTATGGCAGCTGCAAACCAAATTTGGAACTCGGTTGTGGAGGAAGTGGACAAAGCTCGCAAGGAGATCTGTACTTCATGAAAGAAATGGCAAATACTGATTGGCCTGAATCAGATTATGAATTATATAAACCTTACAATTCAGAAGACTGCAAGACTTCTTGCTTGCAAGACTGCTTATGCGCTGTTTCTATTTTTAGAGATGATAGCTGCTGGAAGAAGAAGCTGCCTCTCTCAAATGGAAGAAAGGATAGAGCAGTAGGGGGATCTGCTTTCATTAAGTTGATGAAAAATGGTGTTTCATTAAGTTGATGAAAAATGGTGTTTCATCAAGCCCTCCAAATCCATTCATTGAAGAGAAGAAATATAAAAAAGATCAAGATACTTTGATAACTGTGATGTCAGTCCTTTTGGGAGGTTCTGTCTTTTTCAATCTCATGCTGGGCAGCGCAGTATGGATTGGTTTCTACTTCTACTACAACAAAAAAAGTTCCACCAATAAAACTGTTGCAGAGAGCAATCTGTGCAGTTTCACCTTTCGAGAGCTTTTGCAAGCAACGGATAACTTCAAAGAGGAATTGGGAAGGGGGTCTTGTGGCATTGTCTATAAAGGAACAACAAATTTGGCTACTATTGCAGTCAAGAAACTAGACAAGGTGCTCAAAGACAGCGATAAGGAATTCAAAACAGAAGTGAATGTGATAGGCCAAACTCATCACAAGAGCTTGGTTCGCCTGCTTGGATATTGTGATGAGGGAGAACACCGGATTCTGGTGTATGAGTTCTTGAGCAATGGAACTTTAGCAAACTTCCTCTTTGGAGATTTCAAACCAAATTGGAACCAAAGAGTCCAGATTGCCTTTGGGATTGCAAGAGGGTTGGTTTACTTGCATGAGGAATGCTGCACCCAGATCATCCATTGTGACATAAAGCCACAAAATATACTTCTTGATGAGCAATACAATGCAAGAATATCAGATTTTGGGTTGTCAAAGCTACTAATGATTAATCAAAGCCGCACAGAAACTGGCATTCGAGGAACAAAAGGGTATGTTGCGCCAGACTGGTTTAGGAGTGCACCAATCACTGCCAAAGTTGATGTCTACAGTTTTGGTGTGCTACTTCTGGAGATCATTTGCTGCAGGAGAAATGTAGATGGTGGTGAGGTTGGCAATGAAGAGAAGGCCATTTTAACTGATTGGGCTTATGACTGCTATAGGGCTGGAAGAATTGACATCCTGGTTGAAAATGATGATGAAGCCATCATTGATATAAATAGGCTCGAAAGGTTTGTGATGGTAGCTATTTGGTGCCTTCAAGAGGATCCGTCTCTAAGACCAACAATGAAGAAGGTGATGCTGATGCTGGAAGGAATAGCTCCAGTCACAATTCCACCAAGTCCCTTCCCTTATACCTCTGTGTCTGTTAGTTGCGGTTGAAAATAGTTTCATTTCTTGTCTTGCTTTTACGTTATGTGGATTTGTGATTAGATGTTACTATTCATTTTAATTCCCTTTGTGCATGTAGCTGCTCATGGATAATAAGTGTAACAAAAATATAACACATTGCCTATGCTTTGCCATGGACCATCAATCTCAGATGATTGATGAGGTCTGAAATTCGTACACGATTCTTAAATATTTATGCTTTATTGACCAAAACCAAACATCAATTCACTGCCATTTTCATTAAAGAATTATATTCAAAAGATCCAGTCATCGTTGGAAAACAAAGCTCCAAAATAGAAATAAATTCTTCTAAATTGCAAGCGTATGTTAACAAAGTTGCCACTCTTATAGTAAGTATGGATTTAAATAATTTCTTGAATATTGTGTTTAAGTACTAAGTGCTCTGTTTTAATATTATAAAATTTTAATGTCAATAGAGATGGTTATGTAGAATTCACAAAAAGGAGAGCTTAAAGTTAGTTGTAGAAGCATGTTTTAAAGACATTCACAGTTAATGAGAGTATATTAATTTCTCAATAAGACAGATGAAACTTTTAACTGTTCTCACAACCAATGCTAATGATTGGTTTAAGATATTTCCAGTATCAGTTATGGTCGGTTTTTATTTTTTTTCCAGTTACGATTGATTATGACTTTTGAATAATTTGTCATGATTTAGCGTAAAGTGATTAGATATATGATATATCCACAGCACTGTACCTCTGCAACTGATACGAAAATGGTCGTGCAAACTATGATTCAACATTTAGTTTTATGTTGAGAAATTAATAAGTCCAATAAAAATATCTTTCCAAGACTTGGTACATGAGTCACTTTCCGCCTCTGACTCACTCAACAGAGCAGAAGCTTCATTGATCCATCCTGACATAGAGAAAGGATGAACATAATTGCTACACTAGGAACTCAAAGCTTCTTTCTCAGCAAGACTTGGTGCGTTTTTGTCCTTCCCATAGGCTCTCTGCTTCCAAATGTATGCCACTTCCTCAAACGTCAATCCTTTGGTCTCTGGCATGAAGAAGATCACAAAAACAATAGCAATGACAGATACGGCCAAAAGAATTATGAAACTCTCACCAAGGCCTATGGCATCAACCACGGAAAGGAAGCTGGTGGACATTATCACACTGCAAATCCAGTTCACGGTTGCCGACATGCCACCACACAAGCCTCTATACTCCTCAGGATAAATCTCTGAGTTGACAGTCCATGGAACAGGACCCATTCCGGGTGCAAAGAAAAGAATATACAAAACCAAACCCAAGATAGCAATCCATCCAAGTATATGACTTGTGTTGCCATGTCCCATAAGATAGCATGATGTGGAGAGAATGATCAAGGAGAGAAGCACACCAGACAAGCTACCAAGAGCGAGCTTTTTGCGGCCAGCAACGTCGATGAGGTAGATGCCAAGAATTGTTCCAGCTGCATTCATGGCAGAAACAATGAGGGAAAGGAAGAGAGCTGATTGGTTTGATTTGAAGCCAGCCATCTGAATGATTGTGGGACTGTAGTACATAATGATGCTGATACCAGCAAACTGCTGCAGAGCCTGAAGTCCAGCCCCACAAATGAATGCAACTCTGATTTCTTTGACTGTGAAAACATCACTGTACTTGACTTTGACCTTACTCTTTTGTTCCTGCACCAGGAGTTGTTCCAGAATTTCAATCTCGTCCTCCAACCGAGGTGATGAGTAAATCTTAGAGAGCACACGAACTGCTTCCTCTTTCCTGTTCTTCATGTAAAGCCATCTAGGGGACTCCGGGAGAAAGGCCACGAGGACAAACTGAAGGACAGCTGGCAAGCCTGCAAGTCCAAGCATCCAACGCCAAGTCCCAGAAACCTGAATGAATGAATTAGTAAGCATGGCATGAGAAAATGAAGAAAGATGAATGATTAAATTAAATTAAATTACCCTGGTGAGGCCATAATTGACGACAAAGGAAAGAAACTGTCCAGCAGTAACCATAAGTGTATTTGCGCTGACTAAGCCTCCTCTGATTTCAGATGGTGAAACTTCTGCAATGTAGACAGGAGCAGTAACAGAGGCGGCACCAACGCCGAGGCCGACGAGAAAACGAGCAAGTATGATGACATAAGGATTTGGTGCGGCAGCCATTATTATTGAGCCAGCGGCAAAGCATATGTCGGCAATAATAGTGGCAGTCTTACGTCCCAAATAATCATTGATGAGACCACCAATTGCAGCACCGAAGATAGCACCAATCAAGGCCATCCCAACAATGACTTCCTGAACGAAGCTACTATTCCTGACCAGCTCGAAATCCTCTTTTATGTAAAGAAGAGCCCCTGAGATCACGCCTGTGTCGTAGCCGAATAGAAGACCGCCCAGCCCAGCGGCGAAAGTGATACCAACAATGTATGGGTTCTGGAAAAACGCGATTTTCCGTTCCGGATGCATCTCCAAGTACCCGGAGCTTCCCGCTTTCATCGACATCCCCATTTCGGCCATCTTCTCTTCTCGCTACAGATAGATAGATGGATCCAATCATAATTGCATTTTTATAAACCTCCGACGCACCATATTTGGCCTACGTCCAGACAGTTCCTTTCCTGCCCTGCCCTCATCAATGCTCTATTTTTGGCTCACCTCCCTCAAAACATTTCTTTTATTAGTATTACACATAGTAAACTGGATATTCTAACTAATGTCACCCCCCTCATTCCTTTTATTACACATGCCTAACTTGTATTCTAACTAATTACTATATATATTCCTCATTTGTTACTATAATTTCAAATTAAATGTGAATAATACTAGTATTTCACAAGAAAATATTTAAACTCTTGTAACGTTAATTTTTTTTTCTTATTTCTTTAATTTAATTATATTATAAAAATTAAAATACATATTATAAATTTTAAATTAAATTTTTTTACATTGATAAAAAAAACTTTCTAATTTATTAATAAATTCTTCATTATATTTTTTATAATTCAATAATACAATGCATTGGCCCGGGGTGACTCATGCTATCAAGCACATTGCTTTATCAAAAGAGTCCCGATATTTGAACCACCCCACAGTAATCGATCCCTGTTAGACACCCGCATACGTGGATTTTAATATATTATTTTATTATTTAATATTTAATAAAAAAACAAAAAATAAAAGAGAAATTTGAAATCAAACAAGAAAAATAGGCTTGTTTAGGTTACGAACCATTCCATTTGGTCTGTGTAATTTTGTCTCGGCTTCCTCTGGCAAGTTCCTATTTCCACTTCCATGTTCTACTTCGAGCACTGTGAACGATTGAAGAAACACATTAGCAGGTGCGTTTTGTCTTTCTTTCCTATTCGTCTGGTTTCCCTCTTTTTCGTTTTTTCATTGTTGTTGTTGTTGAGTCTCTTAGTGGTTGCTGTTTTTGTTTCGTTTGTTTTGTACTATTTGGTAGAGGTGTGGTTACTGTTTAAGGGTGATTTTTGTAATATCTGATGGAGTACATTTTCCCCATTTGATCATTGGAACCCTAAACCCATGTTAGGTTCCCATTTGATTGAGTGATTGGAACCGTAAACCCACCTTTTATGTATGTGTTTTTGTCAAATACGAACATTTTCAATCTGTGTATGTGATATTTTGAATTGTTTACATTGTCTTTGGAACTGTTTGGAGTGGATGATATTCTGTTTTTCATCTAGTTCACAAAATATGCTTCATCTGGGACCCAAGAAAATGCTTTTCTTTGATATTTGATTTTCTGCTATGCTTTTATGGTTTTGATTCAAAATGGGTGTTTTTTAATTGTAATTTTGATACGGACATTTTTGCTGTGTTCTAAAGGGGAATTGTCATAAAGGGGCTGTTTCATCCAACAGTGTGGTTTGAGTTAAGAATTTGTGCGTGAGGTTCTCAAATCTATTGAGGCCCCCAAAATATAAAAAAGTGAAATATATTGCATAGAAAAAGGTTCCCTAAAACCAGACAAGTGAACAAGAAAATTGACTTTCATTAGATCATATGTCAAAATCCGAATGTAAGTGAGGATGACATTAGTTTAATGGATCATTAAGTGAAAACAAATTGAGAGATTAAAATTGTTGCTTAATTTAAGGGACCAGACCAGAGAAGCTTATTTTATTTCCCACTATGTCACATCCTCCATGTGTATCTCTTCTGCATAATGAGCTTTCCACTTATAAATTACTATGGAAGCAATTATTTCTCCTTTTCTTTTGGTTCCCTATTTCTTCATTTATATGGCAAACATACAATTTTAATTTGTAATGAATCACTATTGCAAATCTTTCACTTTTACATAATCAGCAAGTGTCATGTTGCAGAAAAAATATCTCTTACATATCCTTCACTAGGTATAAGGGAAAACTTTGATTAATGTAAACAATACAAGTCACGTGAAAGTAAGATTGAGTACTATGAAAGTTCTTTTTATTCACTGTCTTTGATGCTTGAGGAATTATGATAGGACATGCTTTTGAAATCAAATTAACAATGAGGTTCACTAGTAGTGGAAAGGTGACTTAATTCCCAAAACTGCTTGCTGGAAAATTTGGACAGCAGATACCCTGCAATGCAGAAATTCGTGTAAACTGGTATGGAAGAAACAGGAGCTTCCCTTTTACAGTCATTTAGGCCTAGATGTCTTCTTTCCAACCCAATTGATCCCATAATTTTTAAAATTTTGTACAATATTTGGCAAATATTTTAGTCAGACAGGTTTGATAGGTTGATGTGCAGGAAAATGTTTGTATATTTACTGTTTGTGTTCAAATGTGAGTGGTGAGACTAGAACCATTTAGAGTACCGATATATGAACCACCCCATAGTAACCGACCCCCATTAGACACCCCCATATGTGGCTTTTAATATATTATTTTATTATTTAATGTTTAATAAAAAAACAAAAATAAAAAAGAAATTTGAAATCAAACAACAAAAGTAGGGTCGTTTTAGTTACAAACCATTCCATTTGCTCTGTGTTATTTGTGTCTCAGCTTCCTCCGCAACTTCCGATTTCCACTTAGCTTCCTCCAGCAACTTCCGATTTCCACTTCCGTGTTCGACTTGGAGCACTGTGAATGTAACGACCCATCTTCGTTACAGATTTGTTATACTAAAACATTTATTAATTATTATCATATGAAATTTTAAAGAAATTTTTTTTTCTCATTTAACACATATTATATGTACCTACTTTCCTACTGATAACGTACATCATCACATCATAAAAGTGTTAAGTCTGGCTTTACAAAACTTACGTATATATACATACAATACCAATATAGTCTTCTTTTAAAGGACATTCATAGCAACCTAAATATTTATACATATTTCCTAAGCTGGTCCCCATACTATGTACATGTATACTAGAACATAATCAGCAGAACAGGAGGATCGTCCAATCTTTAGATCGTCCAATCCGAAGGAACAAAAGGATCGTCCAATCTTCAACCTTGACTATCATGAGAGCCTGCGCCATCACTATTATCTGCTCCCGTGTTAATACACGATCATTGCAGTAATACAATACAAACACAAATTGCAAGGGTAAGCTTCTTATAAAAAGAATGATAGATTATACACAAAATTTCAATCAACATCATTCACACTAAACATTCAGTTCATTTCATATGTCACTCCATACATCAATATCATCATGCAATATTATGCTGACTCGACTCCATGGAGATTTCAACAAATTTCGGGCGGTCCCCATAGGCCCCATCCCCTACCATTAGTCTCTTCTTAGACCATTCAGGGAGTCCCTTGAGCCACCATGTGGAGGAAGTGTGAATTTAATCCGATATAGACAAGTGTTGGTATTGGCTTACCTCTGTCAGGTTTGCAAAACCTTCCATCTTTAGGAATTCGCCCACTTGTCTATTCTATATGCCCACCATTGGCCACCACGAAATCCTCCAGCACTAGGTTGAGAGCCCACCTAGCACCCTCAACTTACGTGCCTACCCTTATGCAATATCATGCACAACTCAACAACTCTGATTGCCACACGTTCTCTCTATGTTATAAATTCACCATTTTTCTCAAATCAAGCTTATGAACCCATCCAGCAGTTCAATAAGCACAAGTAAGGCATTCTCAGCACTTGAATCCTTACTCACAACTCAACATCAACGTTAACCAAAAGTGTGAATTTCCTAACATAGCTCTAGAACCAAAATAGTGGCATGTCAAACATCCTCGTTCGTAACAAGACTAGGTTTTGATTCTCTGTTAAACACACCCTCAAAATTTTACAACCACCATCGTTGGACGTCAGACTTTACTGAACATAAGACACCACTGGACGCGGGTCGTTATACACTGAATCATTGGACATTGGTCTCTAGACACTGGGTCATTGGACGCTGGTCTTTAGGCACTGGGTCATTGGACGCTGGTCTTTAGTATTCACTGGACGTTGTTTTTAGTTGTAGTATAGATAGATGGACAATGGTTTTCTTTGGACGAGTGGTTTTCTGCAGAGCCCAGAACCTTTCAAAACCCATTACGAACACATGCTTCAAAGATTTTGAAACCATTTTCCAACACTTACAATATCATTCCAAAGCACAACAACATATTATCACAACAAACTCAGCTCAGATCATCAAAACATCAAGAGAGCAAAAATTATCACATCATCATAACAGATCTTTAAAGCATCCAAAACAGAAACAGAATTCCAAACATATCACCACCAGATCAGTAAAACAAGTTTAAAGCTTCCCTTACCTAAACTTCTTGACTCAAACCGTGAAGAAAACTAGAGAGGAGAACTTTGGATTTCTTGAGTGATCTGTCCTCAAGTTTTGTTACAGAATCAACTAGGAGACACCTAAATCAACATCAAAGTAAAACTCAAAAATCAAAATTTCTCTCATCTCTTAAAATTTAACCAAGACCCATTTCTCATGTTCTTGGGAGGAGATGAGAAAGATACTTAGAAATCAAGAATAGGAAGGAACTGGACTTACCAACTTAACATCAACTAAGAAATCTCTAGGAAAGAAGAAATCAAACTTCAAGTTGAGGTAGGAATCAAACTTCCATTTACGGAAAAGAAAGAGCTTAGAGAGGAAGAAAGATAAGAATGAAGGAATTGGAAGAAATAGGAAGCTGGACACGTTCAAATTAAGAGATTTGCATGAAATTTTGCTAGTAACACCCCTATTTCCTCTAAAAGCACCCCCCTTTTCTTATTTTTTTTCTTTTCTACAACTTACGAAATTTACGTAAAATTCCTAACAACAACCTTACCTTCTAAGCCCGACTGTACATGAAATATTATCAACAACATTATAGCACATAACAAAACAATCTATTTATTAATTCTTTTATATATAATATAGCTTTAAATTTAATTTCCTCTTGTATTATCAATCAAACACTTGATCATACACTTGAAAAAATCACGACATTACAATTCTCCCCAACAAGAAAATTTTCGTCCTCGAAAATTCGCTTACCTGAGAAGAGATAAGGATATTGTTCACGCATTTTATCTTCAAGTTCCCATGTAGCATCACCCGTAGTATCACTCCATATAACTTTAACCAAACTAATAGCTTTGCCCCTAAGCTGTTTAGTCTCTTGATCCTCAATCCTGACTGGACGAGTCTCAAGCGTCCAGTCCTCTCGTACTTGTATCACATCCGGCTCAAGGATATGAGTAGGATCAGAAACATATTTCCTCAATTGAGACACATGTAATACATTGTGCAAGTTGGCTAGAGTAGGTGGTAAAGCCATTTCATAAGCCACTGGACCTATGCGTCTAAGGATTTGATAGGGTCCAATGAACTTAGGTGTAAGCTTCCTCGACTTAATTGATCGTCCAATACCCGTAGTTGGTGTAACCTTTAGAAACACATGATCGCCCGCTTCAAACTCAAGTGGCCTTCTACGTTTGTCCGCATAAGATTTCTGTCTACTTTGTGAGGCCTTCATCCTTTCTTGAATTAACTTAATCTTTTCTGTAGTCTGTTGTAACATCTCTGGCCCTACTACCATATTCATTCCATCTTGGTACCAACAAAGAGGTGTTCTACACCTTCTACCATACAAAACTTCAAATGGTGCCATACCAATACTAGTATGAAAACTGTTGTTGTAGGTGAATTCTACCAAAGGTAAAACTTCATCCCAACTTCCAAGATGATCCAAAACACATGCCCGCAACAGATCTTCTAGTGATTGGATCGTTCTCTCAGATTGTCCATCAGTCTGTGGGTGATAAGCAGAACTAAATCTCAACTTAGTTCCTAAGGCTTTTTGCAAACTTTGCCAAAATCTTGAAGTAAATCTTGGATCTCTGTCAGAAATGATACTAGATGGCACTCCATGCAATCTTACTATCTCTCTGATATACAATTGAGTGAACTTCTCCAAAGAATACTTCATGTTAGCAGGTAAGAAATGAGCACACTTTGTTAATCTGTCAACTATCACCCATATGGCATCACAACCTCTAGTTGTCCTAGGCAAACTGGATACAAAATCCATGGTAATACTGTCCCATTTCCATTATGGAATCTCCATTGCTTGCAACAAACCACCAGGCCTCTGATGTTCTACTTTAGCCTTCTGACAAGTTAAACATACAGCTACATATTGCACCACATCTCTCTTCATACCGGACCACCAAAACATCTTCCTCAAATCTTGATACATCTTATTCATACCGGGATGTAGACTAAGTTTACTTTTATGACCTTCGTCCAATATGAGTCTTTTTAACTCAATGTCTTGTGGTACACAAATTCTACCTTTGAATCTCAAAATTCCATCATCACCCAAACTAAAGTCTATTGCTTTATCCGTACCCAACAACTCCATTGTTCTACTCAAGCTAGGATCCAATAACTGTTTCTCCTTAATCATTCCTAGAAAATTATTAGTCATAGTTAACATACCACAACTAAGGTGATCGTAGGTCACTTCAACATACAAGTTCAAATCTCTAAACTTCTCCACCAATTCTAACTCTTTCACCATCAAAGTGGACATCTGGACGGTCCTTCTGCTAAGGGCATCAGCTACCACGTTAGCTTTACCCGGATGGTACATCAATTGAAAATCATAATCCTTCAAAAACTCCATCCATCGCCTTTGTCTCATATTGAGCTCCTTCTGATCAAACAAGTATTTTAAACTCTTGTGATCACTAAATACATCGAATTTAGCTCCATAAAGATAATGTCTCCATATTTTCAAGGCAAACACCACTGCTGCTAATTCCAAATCATGAGTGGGATAGTTCCTCTCATGAGTCTTCAACTGTCTTGAGGCATAAGCCACAACTTTCCTTCCTTGCATCAACACACAACCCAATCCTTGATGAGATGCATCACAATAAACTTCAAAAGATTCACTAGTATCAGGTATTACAAGGACAGGAGAAGAAGTCAACCTTTGCTTCAATTCTAGAAAACTCTGTTCACAAGCTTCAGTCCATGCAAATGGTTGGTCCTTGCGAGTAAGTTGGGTCAATGGTGTTACTATCTTAGAGAATCCTTCTATGAATCTCCGATAGTATCCAGCTAATCCAACAAAACTTCTAATCTCTGTGGCTGTCTTTGGACGTTCCTGTAACGACCCAACTTCGTTACATATATATTATACTAAACTCTCTATTTAATTTTATCATGTGAAAGAACGTATAAATTTTTCTCATTTAAAATACATACATATGTACTTATATACAACGTTCGTCACCGCATCGTCCAAGTATGATATTCCAATTTACACCTTAAAATACGAGGATACATATAACATCAGAAAGAAGATTTCCTTGTAGAGGACGTTCACACTAATATTTATATTTATACAAAATCCTAAGTTGGTCCCCTTAAAAGTACATATATATATATACTAGAACAAAATTAGCAAAACAGGAGGATCGTCCAATCTTAGGATCGTCCAATCAACATAGCAGGAGAATCGTCCAATCTTCAACCATGACTAGCATGAGAACCAGCACCATCACTGCTACCTGCTCCCGTGTTAACCACACGATCATTGCAGTAAAACAATACAAACACAAATTGCAAGGGTAAGCTTCTTATAAAAAGAATGATAGATTATACACCAAATTTCAATTAACATCATTCACACTAAACATTCAGTTCATTTCATATGTCACTCCATACATCAATATCATCATACAATATTATGCTGACTCGACTCCATGGAGATTTCAACAACTTTCGGGCGGTTCCCATAGGCCCCATCCCCTACCATTAGTCTCGCCTTAGACCATTCAGGGAGTCCCTTGAGCCACCATGTGGAGGAAGTGTGAATTTAATCCGATATAGACAAGTGTTGGTATTGGCTTACCTCTGTCAGGTTTGCAAAACCTTCCATCTTTAGGAATTCGCCCACTTGTCTATTCTATATGCCCGCCATTGGCCACCACGAAATCCTCCAGCACTAGGTTGAGAGCCCACCTAGCACCCTCAACTTACGTGCCTACCCTTATGCAATATCATGCACAACTCAACCACTCTGATTGCCACACGCTCTCTCTATGTTATAAATTCACCATTTTTCTCATTACTTGACTCCTTACTCACAACTCAACATCAACGTTAACTAAAAGTGTGAATTTCCTAACATAGCTCTAGAACCAAAATAGTGGCATATCAAACATCCTCGTTCGTAATAAGACTAGGTTCTGATTCTCTGTTAAACACACCCTCAAAATTTCACAACCACCATCGTTGGACGTCAGACTTTATTGTACCTAAGGTACCACTGGACGCGGTTCATTATACACTGACTCATTGGACGCTGGTCACTAGACGCTGGGTCATTGAACGCTGGTTTTACTACACTCTAGTATTCACTGGACGTTGGTTTTTAGTCGTAGTATAGATAGATGGACGATGGTTTTTCTTTGGACGAGTGGTTTTCTACAGAGTCCAGAACCTTTCAAAACCCATTACGAACATATGATTCCAAGATTTTGAAACCATTTTCCAACACTTACAATATCATTCCATATCACAACACATATTATCACACAAACTCAGTTCAGATCATCAAAACATCAAGAGAACAAAATCATCACATCATCATAACAAATCATGAAAGCATCCAAATATATCACCACCAAATCAGTCACACAAGTTTAAAGCTTCCCTTACCTACAGTTCTTGATTCAAACCGGGAAGAAGAAAAGCTAGAGAGGATAACTTTGAGATTCTCGAGTGATCTGCCCTTAACTTTTGCTACAGAGTCCACTAAGAGACACCGACTTAAACTCAGCCAAGAACTCTCTAGGAAAGAAGAAATAAATCTTCAAGTTCAGGGAGAAAAATAGCTCTCTCTCACTTACGGTAAGGATACTTATATAAAAAGAAAGATAAGAATGAAGAAGAATAGAAGAAACAGGAAGCTTTGCACGTTTAGTAAGAAGATTTGCATGGAATTTTGCTATTTGTCCCCACCTTTCCTCTAAAGACACTCCCTTCTCTTATTATTTTCTTCTACAACTTACGTAAAATCCTAAAAATCTCCCTACACACACTCTGAGCCTAACATCTTATTAAATTCCAAGATTAATACCACATCACATATCACAACATATAACTTAAGTTAATTATCATATTATTTCAACATAATTTAATTTTTTTCTTGTATTATCAATCAAACACTTGAAAGAAATCACGACATTACAGTTCCCATTGCAAAACTGCTTCTACTTTTGAAGGATCCACTGCAATCCCTTCAGCTGAGATTACATGACCCAAGAACTTCACTTCTTCTAGCCAAAACTCACACTTGGATAGTCTTGCATACAATTGCTTTTCTCTCAAAATCTCCAATACAACTCTTAAATGGTCTTCATGCTCTTCACGAGTACGGGAATAGATAAGAATGTCGTCGATGAACACCACAACAAACTTATCCAAGAATGGACGAAAGATCCTATTCATGTAATCCATGAATATAGCAGGAGCATTCGTCACCCCAAAAGGCATGACCACATACTCATAATGTCCATACCGAGTCCGAAAAGCTGTTTTCGGTATATCCTCATCTTTCACCCTTATCTGATGATACCCTGACTTCAAATCAATTTTTGAGAAAATCTTCGCTCCACGCAACTGGTCCATCAAATCATCTATCCTTGGCAAAGGATATTTATTCTTGATAGTGAGCTTATTCAATTGACGATAGTCAACACATAGTCTAGAACCACCATCTTTCTTCTTGACCAGTAACACAGGTGCTCCCCAAGGAGAAACACTAGGTCTGATCATTTCCTTCTCCAACAAATCTTCAATTTGTTTCTTCAGTTCAGCTAATTCAGCGGGTGCCATCCTATAAGGAGTTATTGACACTGGTCCCACACCTGGAACTAGTTCGATAGCAAACTCAACATCTCTTTGTGGAGGCAAGCCAGGTACTTCTTCAGGAAAGACTTCCGAAAAATCTCTAACAACTGCTATAGAATTCAAGTCAATATCACCCTTGACTTCCAAGAAAGAAAAGACCACAAAACACGAAGCTCCTTCCTTCAAAGAAACTTGTGCTTGCTTTGCAGAAATAAATTCAAGATCTTCGTGATCAGGGAATACAAGAGTCTTTTGAGCACAATCTATAAGAATACGATTGGAGGACAACCAATCCATTCCTAAGATTATGTCCAAATCCATCAAAGGGAGGCAAATCAAGTTAACCTTGTACTTGCGTCCATTGACTAAAACAGGACACCCCACGCATACTAAAGAAGTCACCACAGGGGTGGCTGTAGGAGTAGAGACATGCAAATCAAACAACAAAGGACATGTAGACAATTTCAATCTTTTCACACAATCATGAGAAATGAAGGAATGGGTAGCTCCAGAATCAAACAAAACAGATAAAGAGTTACCGTCCACTTCACACACACCTTGGATAAGATCATCAGATTTGGATGCTTCCGCTCCACTCATAGCAAAAACCCTTCCAGCTACCTTAGGCTTCTCGACCTTTGGTGCATTTCTTGCTGGTGCAGCTCTAACATTAACCTGACAATCTCTTGCAAGATGACCGGGCTTCTGGCATTTAAAACAAATCATCTCCTTATAATTACAATGAGTGTTGTAGTGTGGACCACCACACTTGAAGCATCTAATGCCTTGAGCTCCTGATTGAGCTACAACTAGACTTCCCCGAGGCTGTTGAGGTCTAGAATATGGTTTCTTCTGAAAATTTCCCTTTCTACTGCCTGAGGATCCATCACCGTAGGGTCTAATTACTCTACTACTACCCTCCAGACGTTCCACTGTCTTTGCCTTTTCTACCAATGCAGGAAACTCCCTAATAGCCATAGGGACAATCATCCGCTTCACCTCTTGCTTCAAGCCTTCTTCAAATCTCCTACATCTCCAAGCTTCAGTAGTAGCTTGAGAATAAAAACGAGCTAAGTGTTCAAACTTAGTCGCATACTCATGGACTGTCATGTTACCCTGCTCCAATTTCATGAATTCTGCCTCTTTAGCATATCTAGCACTATCTGGAAAATACCTCTCCAGAAAGCGCTCCCTGAAATTTCCCCAAGTGAGGGATTCTCCACGTACTTCCATCATCTGTCGAGTTCCATGCCACCAGAACTCTGCTTCATCAGATAACATATATGTGGCATAAGTAACCTTTCTATCTTCAGGACATGCCATTGCCCTAAAGATCTTTTCTAAAACTCTTATCCAGTTATCAGCTACATCCGGATCAGAGTTTCCTTTAAATGGTGGTGGATCATTCTTCCTAAATTCAGCCAATCCTTGATATTCAGGTGGGATTACTGTTCGAGCTGCTTGGGCAGCAACCTGAGTGGCCTCTAACTGTGCCAAGGCTGCTTGATGCTGATGAGCCATAGTAGCACTCTGTTGTTGCATCGCAGCTGCCATTACTTCTATGGCATGGGCCAATTGGGCCATATCTGAGGGAGGAGGAGATCTAAGGGGGCTCACCATCCTAACAGAAGACCAAACCAAGTTAGAGAATAACATTGGTTAAAGCCTTCTACTCATCATGTCAATCACACACAGCAAAAACATAATAGACCTATCCCCATAGGTTCGTCCAAAAGATACGACCAGCTCTGATACCACTATTGTAACGACCCATCTTCGTTACAGATTTGTTATACTAAAACATTTATTAATTATTATCATATGAAATTTTAAAGAATTTTTTTTTTCTCATTTAACACATATTATATGTACCTACTTTCCTACTGATAACGTACATCATCACATCATAAAAGTGTTAAGTCTGGCTTTACAAAACTTACGTATATATACATACAATACCAATATAGTCTTCTTTTAAAGGACATTCATAGCAACCTAAATATTTATACATATTTCCTAAGCTGGTCCCCATACTATGTACATGTATACTAGAACATAATCAGCAGAACAGGAGGATCGTCCAATCTTTAGATCGTCCAATCCGAAGGAACAAAAGGATCGTCCAATCTTCAACCTTGACTATCATGAGAGCCTGCGCCATCACTATTATCTGCTCCCGTGTTAATACACGATCATTGCAGTAATACAATACAAACACAAATTGCAAGGGTAAGCTTCTTATAAAAAGAATGATAGATTATACACAAAATTTCAATCAACATCATTCACACTAAACATTCAGTTCATTTCATATGTCACTCCATACATCAATATCATCATGCAATATTATGCTGACTCGACTCCATGGAGATTTCAACAAATTTCGGGCGGTCCCCATAGGCCCCATCCCCTACCATTAGTCTCTTCTTAGACCATTCAGGGAGTCCCTTGAGCCACCATGTGGAGGAAGTGTGAATTTAATCCGATATAGACAAGTGTTGGTATTGGCTTACCTCTGTCAGGTTTGCAAAACCTTCCATCTTTAGGAATTCGCCCACTTGTCTATTCTATATGCCCACCATTGGCCACCACGAAATCCTCCAGCACTAGGTTGAGAGCCCACCTAGCACCCTCAACTTACGTGCCTACCCTTATGCAATATCATGCACAACTCAACAACTCTGATTGCCACACGTTCTCTCTATGTTATAAATTCACCATTTTTCTCAAATCAAGCTTATGAACCCATCCAGCAGTTCAATAAGCACAAGTAAGGCATTCTCAGCACTTGAATCCTTACTCACAACTCAACATCAACGTTAACCAAAAGTGTGAATTTCCTAACATAGCTCTAGAACCAAAATAGTGGCATGTCAAACATCCTCGTTCGTAACAAGACTAGGTTCTGATTCTCTGTTAAACACACCCTCAAAATTTTACAACCACCATCGTTGGACGTCAGACTTTACTGAACATAAGGCACCACTGGACGCGGGTCGTTATACACTGAATCATTGGACATTGGTCTCTAGACACTGGGTCATTGGACGTTGGTCTTTAGGCACTGGGTCATTGGACGCTGGTCTTTAGTATTCACTGGACGTTGTTTTTAGTTGTAGTATAGATAGATGGACAATGGTTTTCTTTGGACGAGTGGTTTTCTGCAGAGCCCAGAACCTTTCAAAACCCATTACGAACACATGCTTCAAAGATTTTGAAACCATTTTCCAACACTTACAATATCATTCCAAAGCACAACAACATATTATCACAACAAACTCAGCTCAGATCATCAAAACATCAAGAGAGCAAAAATCATCACATCATCATAACAGATCTTTAAAGCATCCAAAACAGAAACAGAATTCCAAACATATCACCACCAGATCAGTAAAACAAGTTTAAAGCTTCCCTTACCTAAACTTCTTGACTCAAACCGTGAAGAAAACTAGAGAGGAGAACTTTGGATTTCTTGAGTGATCTGTCCTCAAGTTTTGTTACAGAATCAACTAGGAGACACCTAAATCAACATCAAAGTAAAACTCAAAAATCAAAATTTCTCTCATCTCTTAAAATTTAACCAAGACCCATTTCTCATGTTCTTGGGAGGAGATGAGAAAGATACTTAGAAATCAAGAATAGGAAGGAACTGGACTTACCAACTTAACATCAACTAAGAAATCTCTAGGGAAGAAGAAATCAAACTTCAAGTTGAGGTAGGAATCAAACTTCCATTTACGGAAAAGAAAGAGCTTAGAGAGGAAGAAAGATAAGAATGAAGGAATTGGAAGAAATAGGAAGCTGGACACGTTCAAATTAAGAGATTTGCATGAAATTTTGCTAGTAACACCCCTATTTCCTCTAAAAGCACCCCCCCTTTTCTTATTTTTTTTCCTTTCTACAACTTACGAAATTTATGTAAAATTCCTAACAACAACCTTACCTTCTAAGCCCGACCGTACATGAAATATTATCAACAACATTATAGCACATAACAAAACAATCTATTTATTAATTCTTTTATATATAATATAGTTTTAAATTTAATTTCCTCTTGTATTATCAATCAAACACTTGATCATACACTTGAAAAAATCACGACATTACAGTGAACGATTGAAGAAACACATTAGCAGGTGCGTTTTTCTCTTTCTTTCCTATTCCTGTGGTTTTCCTCTTTTAGGTTCTTTCATTGTTGTTGTTGTTGAGTCTGTTAGTGGTTGCTGTTTTTCTGTCGTTTGTTTTTTTAGTTACTGTTTAAGGGTAGCTTTTGTAATATCTGATGGACTACATTTTCCCCATTTGAACATTGGAACCCTAAACCCATGTTAGGTGCCCATTTGATTGAGTGATTGGAACCATAAACCCACCTTTTATTGGATGTGTTTTTGTCAAATACGAAATTTTCAATTTGTGTATGTGATATTTTGAATTGTGCACATTGTGTCTAGAAGCAAACCTTTAGGCTTGGTGGACTGTCCCCCCTGCAATTCGTCTTTTGGTCATGATAAACGTATCTCTTTGTATTCGATGGCAAAGAAATTGATTGAAAAGGGAAGGGAACTATTAACAAGTATCTTGTGGAGTTTCCCTGAGGTTAAGATAAAGTTGAACATTTTTATTTTTATTTTGCTTCCTTTAGTAAATTAGTTCAATTTTCAACCATATTCTTTTATTGAAAAGTTACCTATATTTGTTAATGACAGACTCAGACTCGTGGTCGTTACCTCCCTATTAATCAGCTGGTCTATCACTGAGGCAAGTTTTTCATGATTGCTTGCTTGTTGCTGTTTTTGCATTTTATCACGTCTTTTTTCATTTCCACCTGTATGTTTATGTATTTTAAATTTAACTATCATATATAATGGAAAATGAAACTGCAAAAACTACAGTAAATTTATTACTTTGCATTAAACGAAACTGCCATGCATCTTGAATAAGGCTTGCTAGAATTGGCTCAGAAAGATCTTGTCGCGGCTTGAGACTATCTTGATAATACGCGTCCAAAGATTGATTAACAACTTCAAGCTAACCATCCATTTGTGGATGATAAGCTGTGCTGATATTTAGCTTGGTTGCATGCATCTTGAATAAGGCTTTGCTAGAATTGGCTCAGAAAGACCTTGTCGCTATCTATAAAAATAAGGAAACTAAATAACTAAACCAAATCCTATCTAATTATATTTCATAATCCTATCTAAATTGTCACTACCTTTGCTTCTATTTCTGCATGCTCTGTATCTGTGTGCTTTGGCCTGGACCTTCTCAAATATGTGTAGTGGACAAGGGATGTATCATAGTCCTGAGATGTCATTGATGTGGAACAAACAAAAATAGTGAAATAGACTAATAGAGATTCATGATGGCATCAATTAGAAACATTTACAT
Source organism: Pueraria montana var. lobata (assembly GCA_026413185.1). Classification (NCBI taxonomy): domain Eukaryota; kingdom Viridiplantae; phylum Streptophyta; class Magnoliopsida; order Fabales; family Fabaceae; genus Pueraria; species Pueraria montana. The sequence goes on along the minus strand of CM048647.1, from coordinate 96,318,405 downwards.
AAAATGTTAATATATTGATTTAATGGTTATAATAACCTTGAGTTTGCAATGTAAGACAATGAGTTGGCCAAAACATGCAGAAACTGAAGCAAAAAGGCAGCTGCTATTCAGATAGGATTATGATAGTTCATTATGGCTCGTTTTTCTTAATGCTGCAGAATGACCATTTCAGCCTGTCTTTCAACATTTTGGCACTGTTTGGCTTGTCTCTTTCTTCATATATATTGACTTCATTGTAGCCTGTCTTTATGTGGAATTGCTCTGTTTCATTCTGTATTTCCACAACCTAGCTATATTCCAGACTGTCTTTCAAAAAATTGACTCAGTCCAAGATGCAATTTAGCCCCCATCTCAAGTCACTGATGCAATCATGCACGTCTCCAGTCCAAGATGCACAGTGGCCTCACCTCCAATCTCAGACTACATTTAGCCTCGTCTCTAATCTCAAATGAAGTTTGGTCCTGACTACTGTCCTTGGATTATATTCTTGATTTATTTTCTTTTAGTGTGTTTAATTTTAAGTGTTGGAATATTTAAGAAATATCTTCATAATATATGATAGATACTGTTATTACTCTAGAATAGGTAGGAAAAATTCAGAGCACCAAGCTCTGATTACAATAATGACACACCAAGTCCTTGGAAAAATTGCAGAAAATACAGACGCATTAGCCACCCCTAAACTACCCAAATGATGACACACCCTCTGCACCACCCTCCATTCCCTTCATATTCACCCCCTTCATGATTGCTGCATCATCCTTTTTGATATCCTTCTGCCAAGTATCACTTCTGTTAGAGAGACACATTACAGATTCCACCACTACCTTTCCCAAAGTACCCTTATTCCTGTCTCCTTTTTTTTGGGTCCAAGGGAGGGGCTGGGGGTTGGGTGGTAGTTTTAAAGATTGCAGGGATCAAACCTTACCCATTTAAAAATCTTAAAGTATCTTGGATGATATTGTAGAAGGGCAAGGAGTGATATTTGTGTTTCATAATATTTTGCAATTTGTTTCCTTAATTAATCAAGATTAGGAGTCTTCTATCAGTATATATAGAAATTAGTGTTTTCTCTTTCAATCACACCATCAAATTATTATACACGAGAGAATATTATTCAGAATCTCTATATTCTCTCTTCCTCCTTGTCGACCTAAATCCCTATAATTTCAACACTTCTTCAATGAATTTTTTTAATAAGAATTAAGAAAATAAATTGGTTAAAGACAAGAGAGAGAGAGAAGTACAGAAGCAAGGACAAGATATCTTCCTACATAGGGGGGAAAAACACACATCAATTGAACAAATTACACTAATATCCAAAAAAAAGATGAATACCCAGAAATCGATAAGATCAAATTAAACTAAAAGGAGTGGTAATAGTAAGCAATTGTCCTTGAAACTTCTATCATTTATCAATAATTAAAAGCACCAACTAACCGCATAAATTGCACAACACCAAAAAAGACCTTGCCATCTTTACTCGTCCTAAAATCCCTAATAATATGGCACATGAGAAATAGCTCTAATCTTTTCTGACAATCTAGTTTCCCCCAAAAAAATACCAAATACTATGCGCCCTTGCTTCTATAAAATGTAAAAATAAATAACAAACACTACTAACCTCGCCTCCTGTAAGATGCTGAAGGAATTTGTCCTCAAATTCATGGCATAACTGCAAGGCTAGAGGTCTTGCACCTTCGGAACTACTAACCATTTGTTCACCAAGCTTCACTAACTCTTCCTGAACAATTTGAGACTTTCCCTGAAGATTGTAGCATTTCAAATAAAGGATTATAATAGATTTTAGGGCCATTCTCTTATTATTTAATAGAAATTGAGACATTAGTACTTATTACTAGGTATCAATTTATTACAAATAGTGAGAAATATCGATAGAAATTGAATCACATAATGTGCTTCGGTACTTATCATGTTCTGGAAGTTTAAATAATCAGTCTATTATCTCTTATTATTTAAGGTCATCTTACACACGATGCTTAATCCCACTTGTTGCTATTTCATTTTTGGAATAAGAAATAGTCTGACATTTTCATTTTAAATATGCATTCATTCAGTGGCATTAAATTCCAAGCAACATGACAAATATATAACATTGTAGATAGCATACAAATTAGCAGCTGGCATTAAATTAGTTCATTATAGCACAATGAGTATTTCTATACTTCATTATGAATATACATTTTGGTTTTGTTAATGAAATTTATTTGTAACAACCCATTTTAGGCTCACACAATGGCTCGTTCAAAGGCAAAGAGGAAGAGCAGTGAGGAAAGTGAGGCAAATGAGGATCAAGTATGTAAAATCGACTAAGTTAATGTTGTGGTTATTTAATATATATAACTTGTCCAAATATTTGTGTTATTGATGTTTATTTAATGAATCATTTTCAGGTACGAATAAGGCATAGCATGGACACGCAATTTTTGGTTGACATTAATGCAAATCTAACAGACTTACAAAGACAAGCACTACTACAGACGCCTTTCAAATGGCTTCTTAGCATCATTTATACGTTGAAAATATCTTGTATTATCCTCTGTCAATTAGTAAGTAGATGGGTTCAAGGTGCTACATCATTTAGGATTAGGCATCATTATGTTCCTTTTACACCAGTAGATGTCTGTTTCGCACTAGGTTTGCGTATTTTGGGGGAAGTTGTGTCCTTAGTAGATGTAGATGATGGGGAGTGTAAGGTGAAATATTTGTTTAAAGGAGAGGATATCACCATTGAAAATATAGTTAAAAAGTTGAAGCAGAAAAAATTGAAAAATGAAAAAAATGTGGAAGATTTTTGTAGGCTGTATATCTTGCTTGCCTTTGCTGTCTTTTATTTTCCCCGAAGAACCCCCACAGTCAACAATGTTCCATTTAAATTGTTAGATGATCTACAAGCCCTTTATGAATACAATTGGGGTGTCGCGGTCTATAAAATGTTATGTGACAGCATATTGCGTGCAAGTGTTTCTTTCAATGAGCAAAGAAATAACTCTGAATTGTACATTGCAGGATGTGCAGCTGTGTTACAGGTACTTAATTTTAGCTGGAAGAACTTGTTTACATACATAAATTACTTGCATTCTTTGAAGTACTTTTTTTTTTTTTGTCATCAACTATTGTTGACTTGTATCATTTTTGTATTTTATTTAGATTTGGGCAATTGAGCACTTATCATTGCCCACTATTAGCAAAAGCACTTCTTTTCCACGACTTCTTGAATGGCCAGTAGTCATTATACGAACTTCAAAAGTAGAAAAGGCTTTCCAATTGAACAAGGTCAGCATTCGTCTCCAATGCATGTTAATTTGTTTGTACATGGTTTTTTTTATCTTACATTTTTTTTTGGCTAACAAAGAAAGTGTCATTGATGCTTGCCGTTGTTAGGTGATATGGGATTGGGCCGTCACCCTAATTCTCCTTAAATTCTTACTGCAGCGAGACGGATATGGACGCGCCAATAAATACAGCAGAAGAACACAACAGCTATGGTACATAACAATGGCTGTTGTTGACAAGAATGAATGAAGTCATATACGAATTTCTGTTCAGCTGGGCATTTGGAGGGTAACATTGTAGTCACCGTCTTAAGCAAAAACAAGGTCATTCTTCATCATCTTTCATGTTTTTTGATGTTTGTAAGTGTAGGTTAAACTATCCCATGTTATATATGACAACGATACTCTTATGGGTGTGTAGTTCATTTAGTAGATATCATACAGACAATTAAGTGGAATATATTAAGACATTTAAAGGATGACCAACTTACTGCATATTCTATACACTTAAGCTTTATTTTTAAAAAGTCACTTATGGGGTTATATCTTAGATGGAAAGTGTTAACCAATTACTCAACAGAGTTAACCACCTGTCATTAAATTATAAACCAAATAACAGTAAACCTATTTAACAATAAAGCAACATGTTTAAACATTGGGACAAACATTTTCACACTCTTTTTTTAATGACTTGTGCATTAGAGTGGATGTTCCTTGATGCTGGGCTATAAAGTTTTATTAATACATGTCTTCACCTGCAGGGAAGTTGAGTTTGAAGTACTAAGTGCCATGCAGCAAGTTACTGAAGAGGATGAAGTTGACCATTGTAATGTAGGTGCCATTGATGACATATTGCCTGAACATGATCAAGTGTCCACTGATGTGGGGGTCACATTTGCCACCAAATGCGATAAAACTATTCCCTTTGTTGGCATGTCTTTTCAAACAGCAGATGCAGTTAAGTCATTTTATCGCCAATATGCAATAAATATAGGGTTTGGCATAAAAATACGAAACTCCAAGAAAGGACGTGATCAACAAGTTTGGTACTTCATTTTGGCATGTGCACGAGAGGGTCATTATGTTTCATCCATACCCACTGAACTGAAGACACTTCCCACTAAAAGAAATGAATGTCCAGCAAAGATTACTGTGGGCTTGAAGGATGGACTATGGTATATTCTTTCAGTAACTGAGGAGCATTCCCATGTGCTTACCCCTACTAAATCCCGGTTGTTTCGTGGTAATAGAAAGATTAACCTGCATGTACAGAGAAGACTTGAGATTAATGATGAAGCTGGTGTCAGGTTGAACAAGAGTTATCGTTCATTTGTTTGTGCTGCGGGAGGTTATGAAAATATGCCATTTGTGGAGCGAGATGTACGAAACTTTGTGGGTAAGAAAGACGCGCACTAGGAAAGGAAGGTGATGGAAAAGCATTATTAACATATTTTGCACGTATGAGGGAATATAGTAAGGATTTCTTCTATGATATTGACTTGGACAATGACTTCCATGTGAGGAATGTTTTCTGGGTTGATGCAAGAAGTAGGGCTGTTTCTGAGTACTTTGGAGATATTATTTCATTCGACACTACTTATTTGACAAATAAGTATGACATGCCATTCGCTCCATTTGTTGGAATAAATCATCATGGACAATCCATTTTATTGGGATGTGGTTTGTTATCTGCTGAAGACACCGACTCGTTTATATGGTTATTTCAATCATGGCTCCGTTGCATGTCATCAAGGGCTCCACAAGGTATTGTGACAGATCAATACAAGGTAATGCAAAAGGCCATTCAGGTTGTTTTTCCTGAAGCTCGTCATAGGTGGTGTCTATGGCACATAATGAAAAAAATACCTGAAAAGTTAAAAGGGTATTCTGAGTATAAAAATATTAAACATGCAATGAAAAATGCTGTTTATGAGTCATCTACAGTGGATGAATTTACCACTGCATGGAGTTCATTCATTGACGAATTTGGTTTGGGTGATAATGAGTGGTTGACTAGCCTTTTCCAAGACCGCCATAGATGGGTCCCTTGCTTTTTAAAGAATGATTTCTGGGCTGGAATGTCTACCACACAGCGTAGTGAAAGTATGAATGCATTCTTTGATGGTTATATTAATTCAATGACAACTCTACAACAATTTGTCAAGCAAAACGACAATGCTTTGCAAGATAAGGTTGAAAAGGAATATGAGGCTGATTTTGCATCAGTGAACACCATCATTTCTTGTGGGTCACAGTCTATGATCGAGAGGCAATTTCAAGCTGAATACACGCATGCAAAATTTCAAGAGGTACAAGCTGAATTTAGAGCAAAAATAAATTGTTCTGTTGTTAACGTGTCTTCTCTTCGATCTGCATGCTGTTTTGATGTAATGGAGGAGAGCATTGTTGGAAAAGACTCGAAAGAAACTCATTTCTGTGTCAATTTCAATCGTGATGGACATGATATTAGTTGCAGCTGCTTACTTTTTCAGTTCAAGGGCATTATGTGCCGACATTCGTTGTTAGTCCTTGCTCAAGAAAGGGTAAAAAATGTTCCATCCAAATACATTTTGGCTAGATGGAGCAAAAACGTCAGAAGGAAACATGCGTACATGAAAGCAACTTATGATGTGAAGATAAGGCAGCCACAAATTGAAAGATTTGATGGATTGTGCAACAAATTTTATGACATTGCCGAAATTGCATCAGAGTCACAACAAAAGACTGAGTTGTTGCATGAAATGCTTAATTCATTTGATCAAAGACAACAACAACTTTCCCACACCGCACATAGCATCACTGGTGATGAAGACGAAAACATTGCTGCCAATCCATTACAAAAATCACAGCCATTAGAGGTTGGCAATGGAGCCACCGTCATTCATAGCCCATTACATGTTACAAGAAAAGGACGACCTCGTGGAAATCGAAAGTTGTCAACTGCTGAGAAAGTTGTTAGAACAAAAAGGGAAAGCAATGCAAGGAAGACTCCTGTGTTGACAACAAAAGTGAGTTTGAAATCAACATCATTACGTTGCCATATTAATTTAAATGTGTCCTAAGAACTCGCATGTGCTTTACATTGGATGAATTAATTTTTTCACCTAAAAGTGTAACATGAAATACTTCATGGGAAATGATTTATCTTTACTGGAACTTGTTATAAGATTCCATCAATTACTTTACATCTTTGTGGTTATTCAACTCCATTTTTTATATTGTAGGAGAACGTTGAGCTTGAGGGGACTTCAAATGACTTATTTCAGTCAACAATCCACATACAGTCTTATGTGGACATCACCCCAAATGATGCATATGATGAGCCATCCACCTTGGTCTGTGTCAAACATAAATTTCATTTAAAGTTGTAGTTATTTTTCATTCCCTTATTTCGATTGACAATGTATCATGCTATCAATTTAAAGTGTATGACATTATAAGTATTAAATTTCATATTTTCTTTAAAGTATTTACATGTTTTTTCTTGGTTATATTTCTTTTAACAGTTGAAAGCTGTAAATGCCAGCAGAAAAGATTATGAAAATTCAGTTAACTGTTGGCCTTCACAGCTATCAAATGTCAATAACACTGGTTTTGTGTCCTTACTTACAGCAGTTGAGAACAATGTTTCTACAACACAATTATCAAGCTCGAGACAAAGCCTTGGGTATTCCATAGTTTTTTTTATATTTGTATGGTTATCTACATAACGGACGTTTGTCAATATCATATATAGTACAACTTTCGTCACTAATAAGTTCTCATTTTACTTGCAGGACGCAAGTGTAAATATCTATAATGTAGAATATTGCAAAGTGTTACAACTTATTTTTTTGTCCAGGATTTTTTGAAAGGGTACAACCAGTTTGAAGTGCATTCATTTAACATGTTAGAAGACCTTTGTGACACCGATTATGTTTTTTTTGTTGCCCCCTTACTGATGGAAAAGGTGATGGTAAAACTTTTCTTTTTGGTTGTTCATGTCAAACATGTAAATGACAGGTACAGAATACAACACCATAGGCTACGCTACTAGTGAAGCTATGGGATCAAGTTAAACTAGTGTCATGTAATCCATTCACAACATAAGTCATTTTGTAAATTTTTTGGTTGCCTTACTATGTCTTCAACCAATGTCATACTAATTGTAATTATGATCGAAATGACTATGGTACAAGATTATATATTAAATCTTCAATTACCAAAAATGTGTTGCCCTCACAAATTTGTTTTTGATGTGGCATTTGATAACTATGTTGTTAGAAAAACATGTAACTGTATCAATATAAATTGAGTGGGTGAATGACTGATGAACATAATTATATCACTCAATACTACGTCTTACATGACAAGTGTTTCATCTCTCTCTCGTGTATTATTTACAAGGTTATTAACTTTCTTATCCCAGCATGAGCAGGTTGTATGTAGTGTGTGTCGAACAATCATTCTTTGCTTAGTAATCATCAGTGAGGTAACCAAAAACAAATAACACCCCTTACATTATATGTGTAAATGAAGCAAATACATATACATCATTGACAAAACAAGTTTAGAATAACCTAAACACATATGTCAAACTTGACGGAAAAAAAAAGCTTTTACAGAAAACACGTTACCAAACCATGACACTGAAGAAATCCCAATATGGGAATCTTAATCATAACTTACAATTATGGGCAATAAGAGTCCAAGGTCTTGTATGTTTACTCATCAGAATTAGATAAATACTCTTCTGTGGCTAAAATCATTTCTTCTTCAACTAATGATAGATGTTGTCTATTTGCTTGTCGGAATCTTTCACAAACTCTAAGCATCCCATATCTTACCCTCCTTATTGCCATGATATTGTTCTCTACTCTAATGCGGAGCAATGCTTGCTCCAAAATGTCAAATGGGGGATGAAGTTGTTGTCATATCTGAACTGCTTTCAAAGTTGGAATCGGTGCATGTAGCTCATCTAGATCTCTTTGTAGATCAGTTGACTCTTGAATTCGTAGTCTCCATTCTTTTCTAATTGCCTTCTTTGCAGCAAGCCTATTATCCTGGTTCTCATAACATGAATCTAAGTCTAAAAGTAAATATCGATATTCTCCCATTCGTTAAATAATTGTTCTAAGTTCACTATTGAAATGAGCCACCACATCAACTAACATGAAAACAACTTTTATAGACTTCAGTTACATTATTTTACGTTTTCCATTAAATGTAACTTTTATAAACTATTTGACTTGTTTACCGCAGAAAATAAGTACATGGTTAACTCATTTGTTGTTACATGGTTAACCCTCTATCGGGTTTGGTGAAATCAATTTTTCTGAGCCTACTCCTGCAATGACACTACAAGTACGAGTGGTAGGCCTTGGCATGTAAAGGTGAACTATATGGCTCAACTTTTGTGCTGTGGACATGTGATCCAACAGTTAAAACTGTAGCCTAACCCAACAATGTCTTCAATATTAACTGGTTAGTGACTCACACATACAAGGTTAACTTAGTGTGTCATTTAGTTAAATAGAATTAATTTTCTTTTACATGAAAAATCGAAATCCTTATTGTTTAAAAAGACCGAAAAAGGACTTTCATTCTTGTCATTTTAGGTTCAAAACAATAAGTTTACAATTAAAATGAAGGTCGTCATTACTAATAAAAGGTTTTCACACATAGAACATACATGGTGAACCTATAATTTGTATCTGGTTTACTCAGATTGTCTTTTCGTCAAATGAGTTTCCATACTACAATTCCTCCAATGACAGAGCACAAGTACTAACGGTTGTTTTTAGGCTGTAAAGGTAACAATAATTGGTCAGGTATGTTACTGAGGACATGTGATCCAACGGTTACTAATCTTTCCACACACAAAAAGACCTTTTACAATAAATGGTTAACATGAGTCACATACAAGGTTACTTGTTTTGTTCATTTAGTGAAAAGGAACTCTTTTTGTATTATTACATGGAACTTTCAATAAACCTATTTATTTTTTAGAAAATAGTAAAACCCTTAAACTCATGGTTTTCAAGGCTGATGGCACGTGTTTTTCCATTAAGTTTAACATACTCATAAGTTTCACTTGTGTACCGCAGAAAATAAGTACATGGTTAACTCATTTGTTGTTACATGGTTAACTCTCTATCGGGTTTGGTGAAATCAATTTTTTTGAGCCTACTCCTGCAATGACACTGCAAATACGAGTGGTAGCCCTTGACATGTAAAGGTGAACTACATGGCTCAACTTTTGTTCTGTGGACATGTGATCCAACAGTTAAAACTGTAGCCTAACCCAAGAATGCCTTCAATATTAACTGGTTAAGGACTCACACATACAAGGTTAACTCAGTGTGCCATTTAGTTAAATAGAAATAATTTTCTTTTACATGCAAAATCGAAATACTTATTGTTTAAAAGGACCAAAAAAGACTTTCATTGTTGTCATTTTAGGTTCAGAACAATAAGTTTACAATTAAAATGAAGGTCGTCATTACTAATAAAGGGTTTTCACACATAGAACATACATGGTGAACCTATAATTTATATCTGGTTTACTCATATTGTCTTTTCGTCAAATGAGTTTCCATACTACAATTCCTTCAATGACAAAGCACAAGTACTAACGGTTGTCTTTAGGCTTTAAAGGTAACAATAATTGGTGAGGTATGTTACTGACGACATGTGATCCAATAGTTACTAATATTTCTACACACAAAAAGACCTTTTACAGTAAATGGTTAACATTAGTCCCATACAAGGTTACTTATTTTGTTCATTTAGTGAAAAGGAACTCTTTTGGTATTATTACATGGAACTTTCAATAAACCTGTTTATTTTTTAGAAAATAATTAATGACTTAAACTTATGTTTTTCAAGGCTGATGGCACTTGTTTTTCCATTAAGTTTAACCTACTAATAAGTTTCACTTGTGTACCGCAGAAAATAAGTACATGGTTAACTCATTTGTTGTTACATGGTTAACCCTCTATCGGGTTTGGTGAAATCAATTTTTCTGAGCCTACTCCTGCAATGACACTACAAGTACGAGTGGTAGGCCTTGGCATGTAAAGGTGAACTATATGGCTCAACTTTTGTGCTGTGGACATGTGATCCAACAGTTAAAACTGTAGCCTAACCCAACAATGTCTTCAATATTAACTGGTTAGTGACTCACACATACAAGGTTAACTTAGTGTGTCATTTAGTTAAATAGAATTAATTTTCTTTTACATGAAAAATCGAAATCCTTATTGTTTAAAAGGACCAAAAAAGGACTTTCATTCTTGTCATTTTAGGTTCAAAACAATAAGTTTACAATTAAAATGAAGGTCGTCATTACTAATAAAAGGTTTTCACACATAGAACATACATGGTGAACCTATAATTTGTATCTGGTTTACTCAGATTGTCTTTTCGCCAAATGAGTTTCCATACTTCAATTCCTCCAATGACAGAGTACAAGTACTAACGGTTGTCTTTAGCCTGTAAAGGTAATAATAATTGGTGAGGTATGTTACTGAGGACATGTGATCCAACAGTTACTAATATTTCTTGACACATAAATACGTTTTACATTAACTGGTTAGTCATACACATATACAAGGTTATTTCAGTTACTCATTTAGTGAAAGATAACTTTTTCTGTATTACATGGAACATGGACCTTTTTAATGGTAATGGACTAAAAGACTTTCATTTTTGTTTTCTAAGGTTCATCACACTTAATGTTCCATGAATATTAAGGTTGTCATTAGTTTTACTAGTTTATGATACATATCAAATACATGGTTAACTACGTGTTCTTATATGGTTACCTGCTAATCAGTTTCGGTGGACTTTATTTTTCTGACACTTCCTCCAATGTCAGCACACACCTACTACTGCTAGTCCTTAGCTTGTTAAAGTGTAAAACTGCCTCAACTCTCAAACTGTGGACATGTGATTGAATACTTACTAGTGTATACTGACCATTATACAAAAGGTGGTTAAATTGATTTTTGTCATTATTCCTACAATACCAGACCATTATAAATAGGAGTATGTAGGAACTCTTTTTCTTCATTCATTTTCAGCAACACAAATTTGACAAAAACAATAATCTAGGAGTAAGCAGGAACTTTTTTTCTTCATTTTTCATTCATTTTCACATGGATGATGATGATTATTGGTTGTTTTCCCACAGGTCAAGGGTTATTGGAACAAGATACACTCCAGATAAAATGGTAGAATGTATGGGTAAAGTATGGGCATTAGAGCGAGATACCTTTCACTATAGCTTGTGTCCCCAAGATCGATTCTCAGTTTCAAATATGAATGAGTACCGTAGAGAGTGGGAATATCATATCAATGAATCTACAAGGTTGAAACAACAATTAAGACACCTTGACTTGAACAGACCAAAGCAACGATCTCTTCAACTTGCTCATGATAGTAATGAGTCATTGGAGATGGTTGTTAACATGATACGACACGAGAACAACCAGATGCAGATCAGAATTAACAGGTACCAAGCTGTATATGATGCATGTAGTACACAATATGCACAAACGCGAACAATTCCTTCAGAGCTGGAATTGTCAAATCTACGCAACCTCCCACAATATTCAACAGACGGGGATTTATTTGATGAGGAGGACTAATTTTATCATAGCAATATAAATGCATGTACTTAACCAATTTGGTTGTATGCGGTCATATAATTTGGTTAAGCAAAATTTTAATCTACTAAAATACCACTAATCTCCTACTTGTTGCTCAAATTATGTTCTTTGCATTCTGTTAATGAAACCTAAATCATGGTACTCATTAGTTCAAACAACAAATCACAACCTATTTTAAGTAGTAACCAAATATTATATTTAAAAAAAAAGGAAACAAACACGAGCTACACATTGTTCAACCAAATATGATTTATAGTATTTGCAAACTTGTACATGTTGGAGATAACACATACGACACACACAATATAGAAAATTAAGACGAAAGAATGACACATTTAAGAAATATGAAAGATGACAAGTAAATTCTTAGCCAGTAACACAACACATATCACAACACTAACTAACTATATTACCCAACTAACAATAACACTATATATATATCAGTCAACTGACATCATTAAACACTTGAACAAACATAATTAACCATTTTGCATTACATCAACGACAGTACATACAGCTTCTACACATAAGTATAAACCTCAGCCAAAAAAAGGTATCACTACCAAAGCAAAATAATTAATCAAAGTATTTGGAGGATAAAATCTCCCTTAACTAATGCATACACATATAAACTACATTATGTAATCCTAAACTCTAAGCCCCCAAAAGGTTAACTCAGTTCTACATTTACATTTAATACTCAGACCACTTGGTTCTTCTTCTTTTTCCTATAATATGTAATCCATGGTGTTCGCATGATCACACTTCCAACACACTTTCTTGGATGACCTTTAAGTCGAGTGTATATGTTTGACGCTTCACAATGCAATATAGGTTCAACATCACTGTCCAGGTGAAAAATAGGTTGATCTTGTCTATCATTGTACACTTTGATGTCGTCAATTTCAATTACATGTTCACAATCGTTGTCAAGCTGCAAATTGGGTTGATCTTCTCCTTCATTATGCACTTTCATGTCCTTAATTTGAACATCACTTATAGACCATAACGACAATTCATACTTTGAAGTACAGGGAGTCACCGCCAATATTTACACTCTTGATTGACGTAACAATTCTTCTAATGTTGTTACTCGTTCCTCTAAATGTGATATCCTTGCCTCTTGTTGTTTGTTTTTGGCAACTAAGTCTTCATTCTCAGCCATTAATTGATATTTATCAAAATCAACATTGTTCCAATTATGAAATCCACATGGTGCCTGTAGTAATGCTTCCCTCACATAGTCATGCGCAAGGTCTTCATTTGTCAAACTTAACTGTTCAATAACCTGTGAATCAAATTAGAATATGATAATGTTAATAAATTCATTGCAAATCACATATTTTACCACACCATCAACTTCACTTTAAATAACTAAAGTTAATTTCATTTCCTACTAACCACATTTTGTCTAAACGATGTTGATATTTTGCTTTCGCCGATGGAAACATCTTGCTGCTCTATAAATTGTGGAAATCTAATTATGACATCAGATGTTTTTCTACGATCTACCAAGACATGCTCCAAAGCCCAAATCTGTATTCATATCATATTATTGCATCGGATCAAAATTAAACAAAGAGGATGTTTATAAACTTTACAACTTATGCATCATGCAATGAAAAAAAACATAAATCATCATTTCTTATTTACCTGCAACACAAAAGCACATCCTATAATATGCAATTGTGAAGTGTTTTTTTTCTTAGACAAACAATAAGATGCTCGATATAAGCTATCAACCAAATAGTTATATACAGCACCACCCCAATTATAATTCCCTAGACACGATAAATCATCTAAGAGCTTAAAGAACCCAGAATGAACAGTAGGGGTCGTATTCGGGAAGTAGAACTCTGACAATCCAAGAAGTATATAAAGCCTACAGAAATCATCAACATTATCATCATTGTGACGGTGTACAAGTTGATCAAATATCATTTTTACACTAACTTCTTTCCCCTCAAACAATCGTCTGGTATGACAATCAACATCTTCTTCAAAATTCACATTTTCACCTACTATACGAAGTCCCAAGGCTAAACACACATCCAAAAGAGTAAAAGGTATTATATGACTTCTTATTTCAAACCCACCCCTCTTTTCAACCCACTTACTAGCTATTTCACTAAGCAATGTCCTAGATATTTTCACTTTTTCTCCCAGGTACAATAACCATTTAAATAGTGTTGCCTCAATTCGAGCCTTCTGCACATTTGTCGGATTCTTGTTCACTTTACCCAGCCACCTCGTCCTACATTCATGCCTCAAATAAACCTAAAAAATTATCATCAACACATAACAATCACTTACAACACAACCACGATAAAAAATGTACCATAAATGAATTATACTGCAATATTCACCTTTTTAGCCTTTGAAGAATCATCATCCCTCATTTCATTTGTTGCCATTTGGTGCTAGGTGCTACAATCACAACCTTCACAATTGATACCTTCATTACAATTATTTAATATTGTCAAATAACAATAATCATCATATGTTATATACTATGGTAACACCAAATAAGAATTTAACAGTCCCACTAAACACTTAACCAACTCACATTCACAACATTCATTTAATACAAAAAAGGACTCTCACCAAATAAGAATTTAACACTCCCACTACCCAATACTCACTATTGAGGCCATTTCCATTTTTCATAAATTATCCTCTTCATTAAAACATCCCTACAATAACAATAGGATACTCACCGAGAGATGATGAAATAAAACATCTCTACATAAGGGATCACGCCTGCTCCGCATCCAAAAGGGCTATTAGTCACACATTTCAATCACATTCAATTGTCCAAAAAAAAAAAAATCAAATTTAATTCAAACAAAATCTAAAGCATATTATCTAAGGTATAATGACAAAAATCAATTTAACCACCTTTTCTATAATGGTCAGTATACACTAGTAAGTATTCGATTACATGTCCACAGTTTCAAAGTTGAGGCATTGTTTTACACTTTAACAAGCTAAGGACCAGCAGTGGTAGGTGTGTGCTGACATTGGAGGAAGTGTCAGAAAAATAAATTCCACCGAAACTGATTAGTAGGTAACCATATAAGAACACGTAGTTAACCATGTATTTGATATGTATCATAAACTAGTAAATATGATAGTTTAGGATAATGTTGAAACTCAAATCACTATCTTCAGGTCTAACTTCATTAAAACAGAGAAGACATAATTTAGAATAAAGTTAAAACTCTAATATCACTATCATTAGTATACTTGAATCTTAAACATTATAATGAACTTCAAAACTGATATAGAGTATCTAAGCCAATAACTGGTATCAATGACTTGTTGGAGATGAGGGAGAGAACACACACACTCTAGAGAGAAAATGATAGGAATGATAGAACTGTTTATTGATCACACACTCACTTGTGTTCACTGTATTACATATAGGTATTTATACATAAGTCACTTATACCAGGTCGCATATAATAAACAACCTGTTAACCAATTACACAACTGAGTTAACCACTCTAACAGAATAGTGTTAACCACTTATCTTATCAGTAAATCTATACTAACCATGCACTTAACACAGTTAACCACTAACACACACATGATGTAACCACTTTGAATTACTCTACAACATGACTAAATTAGGAAATACACAAGCAAAAAATTACTTGCCTTTTTAACTACAAATACTAATCTTAGGGACAATTGCAAAACTAATCAATGATGAAATATATTCTCATTTTTCCAGTGACCCTTCTAGAGCAACTTCAATAAGCACAAGTTGAAGTACCTACCTAATACCTTCAACCAATTTCATTTCTTTTCCAATGTATGCTCTAGCTTTCGTTGCCTTTCCAAGGATGATACCCGACACTGATAAACCCAGAAACAGAACTAGTTAGTTAAATCCCCACCCTCAATGGCCAAAAATAGTAACTATAGAAGAGGAAAGTAAACGCACCAGCCACCTAATAGGTGTTCGATTCGAACTCGGTGCTGGTTTGAACAACTCTGACAACTGAATCAGCGAGTTACCGAGTGACGCAAAGTTTGGGCATGCAAGGGTTCACAACGGTGGCGGACAGAGCGCCGACGCGGTGGCAAAATGACAGCGCGATGGTGGAGAAGGTGGGACGAGAGAGCTTGAGTGCCAAATAGTTAACATGAAGTGAAGGGAAAATTAGAAAGAAGAGGGAAAGGGGATGGAACGGTGCTTACCATCCTTCACGAAGCAAAATTTTATTTCATTTCAAAATTTTCTCTTTTGTTTTTATTTTTTCTTTTATTTTTAGCCACCTCAACAGGTGTCTATTAGGGGTACGACACTGTGTGGGTGTTCACAGATAGTTTTCCATTATTAAAAGCAGAATTTCAGAAGACTTGAAAATGGCTTTAAACTCCACTACCATCACTAGACTTTCATGTTTCAACTTTTAGAAGGATCCAAAATGCGAGTCAGCTAACCTTGGAAAAAAACAAGTAAAATACCATACTTCAAAGTTTGTGTAAATCAAGAAAAAAATTCCAATAAAAAATTATATTGTAATAATTTAACACACTACACTTTCAACTGCAAAAAGCATAATTATTCATTGCCTCAACATTGTTTCAAAATCAAATTTAAATAAGATGAAGGCTTCTGCCATCTATTCTCCAAATTAAACTAACTTATCTCGACAAAATATAAAATTGGACAGACATAATGGCATCAATAGAACATAGTAAAATAATGTATCACATATAGAGAGACAGAAAGAAGAATTAGAACAGGAAAAAACAAAAGAAATACACGCACACACAAAACTAGCAAGAAAGGGTAGGACACACAAAACTCAACATGTCAGTATATATAGAAACTCTTAGACATTATAGATTCACATGATGTTGTGTAGAAGGAATCATATAAAATTTACCAAAAGGAAAAGAAAGAAGAAAGTGTGAGTTTAGGGTTTCAATGTTCAAATGGGGGAAAATGTAGTCTATCAAACTACTGTAAAAAGAAACCAAAATCTATATAGGAGAATCAAACCAACCCATAACTAACTCAAGAAAAACAACAATGGCAGACAAAAAAAGAGGAAAGAAGATGAAGAGGAAAGTAAGAGAAATCAAACCTGCAATTTGAGTTCTTTAATCGTTGACAATCCTTTTTGCTTCCTCCTGCGTTTCTCCTTCCTCCTACGTTCCTCCTTCAAAACGATCTGTCTCCTTTATGCTTCTTCTTACGTTTCTCCTTCGCTTCTCATTATTGGGTTCTTTCTCCTTCCTCTTGTTCCCGCTCCCTACCTCCAGATCCTGCTCCCTTTGTTTTTTAATTTTAGTTTTTTAATTTTTTCTATTTTTTTATTTCAGTCCACATCATATTCACTTATGAGTCAGCAATAAAATATTATTTTTTGAGGGGTGTCGGAGGGGTGTTGGGCTCAACCGGGTGTCAAAGCAACATTTTCCTTCTCAAAATATGTTCCAAGCCACAATATATATCATTCAACAAATTAAAGCGGTGAAATAATAAAACATGAGTTTAATGGTGATGCACTAACAGTATAAAATAGTTTTATAATGTCATCCAATCACAAATAATCGTTGATATGACTTTTAAGATAATTTTGTAAAAGTCAATAAACTTACTATATATGATGGATTGTAATTAGATGACAGTGTAAAACTATTTTACATTGTTAGTACATAAACTTTTTTCTCATAGAAGATTTCACTCAAACCTTTATTTTACTCGTACCATACATTAATTAAGGCATATCACATATGGTACATTAAACACATTTTTGTTGCCTTTCACACATTGATAGAAGATGCCAGTTGACTATACTGATGTTTATTACCGCAATATAAAAAAAACTAACCCCCAATGCTAACTTCATTAGAAACATCCCGAATTGAAAAAGGTCTCTTCTCTGATTTTTCAGTTCATCAACAACCATTTAACATGTGAAGTAACAGTTACAAGCTCCATGACTTGCACCTTAGATATATGAGAAATCTTTTCCTTATTATAATTTCTTTTCTGCATATTAAATACATAAATACCTTTTAATGGTCACAAAAGTCTAAGAGTATTATGTATCACTATCAATAAAAAAAATATAAATACTTAGAGTATTTAATAAGGGCAACTAGTGAAAAAAATTAAATGTTTCATAGAAATTGTAAAATTCCTTATAAAAATGACTATCAATTCTTTCTAAATGGTGTCTCATATTAAGTACATGAGAGAAAATAATTTAATCAAATTAATTAAATAAATAAAAATATTGAATATTTTCCTAAACCTTTATAGTAGTATATCTTAAATGGTAGGTATTTAAAGACATAATAAAATCAAATATATTTTCTAAATAAAATAAAATGATGAAATTTTTTGTATGAATAAAATTCATACAAATTGTGTAAACTTAATCAATTAAAAAAAAAACCATCATCACTTTACACAAAAATTTAAACAACGGTGTCACCAAGAAGAATTATATAACTATCAATCAATTAATATTAAGTAACAGCGTATTTTCTTTCAAAAAAAAAAAGTAACAGCGTATTTATTATTTATTAATTTAACTTACACAGCTTACGTAAATAAGATTTACACAAATAATTATCCATACAATAAGAATTACACAGGTAATAAGCATATTCAGGTAATAAGAATTACACAGGTTAGCCTTGGCTGCAGCAGTGGGCAAGCCGATTAAAGTAGATACAAATACCAAGGATGTACGCAGAGGACGTTTTGCCAGGATTTGCGTTGAAATCGATTTGACAAAGCCGGTTGTTGGCAGGGTTTGGCTTAGAGACTTTTGGTATAGGGTGGAATATGAGGGTCTCCATCGCATCTGTGCAACTTGCGGTCGTTATGGTCACTTTT
Organism: Pueraria montana var. lobata; assembly: GCA_026413185.1. Lineage (NCBI taxonomy): Eukaryota > Viridiplantae > Streptophyta > Magnoliopsida > Fabales > Fabaceae > Pueraria > Pueraria montana. Next base: position 96,299,590 of record CM048647.1, on the reverse strand, counting down.
CTCGTGATTGCAGCATCAAAAAATCAGTGACTAATCCCCAGCAAGGTCCTGATACATCAAACATCATATCACCAGAAATTCATAAGTCACCACCTCCTGGACATGCACAAGCAACAGAGGCTCCCGCCGCAATTAATGTTGATGCGCCAGTTATGGAAACTGAAGGTGTTAATTCGATACAAAATCAGGAGGCAATTAATTCTAATAATTGCAAGGAGGATTGTCTGCACAGTGATTGGCTTGTTGTCCGCCGTAAAAAGCGTACCAGCCAATTAAAAAAAAAACAGAAACATGGCCCAATGATTAACAACACTCAGAAAAGCGCCCCTGATAAGAGAGAGAAAGGGCAGGGCACACGTCAGCAATATTATGTACATGCAAATACTGGCAACCCTAATCCTAACCCTCCAAATAAAGGTCAGTATCCTATTGGCCCTTCATCCAAAAATAAAAGGCCACGTAAGGAACAAGAAAACTCAACCTTACAACTTCTTCGTAATGCAAACTTACAGAAGAATAAAGGTACATATGGCCAAATCCCCATTAATGTGCCAACATCCTCCATGCAAAACAGTGGTACGTCGGCTCCTTCATCATCTAGACCTCCAGACTTTAGCTTGGATGTGGGGCATAATGTCAAGTCAACGGAGAATTTTGTTCCTATTAGAAATGTTCAACTCTCAGTGGGTGAGGACGCTGAGGTTATGGATGTGGTTCAAACATCTTTGCATAGCGGGGATGCCCCTGATGGGGCCAATACCCGACCTGATATTCTTGCAAACACAGCAACGTAGAGGTTTCCCTCTACTTTCCTCCATCTATTTGTTTTTCCATGAATTTGTTCAAAGATTTTTCTGTCATCTCATGGAACATTAGAGGAGCCATTGGTCGCCCTACAAAGCGACATGTTAAGAACATGATCAAGAAATACCATCCTTCTATTTTTATGGTATTTGAGACCCATTCACCCTTTACACGAGTTGAACAATTTTGGTCCTTGTTAGGATTTAAACCTTTATTTATCCAGGAAGCTAGGGGCCATGCAGGTGGAATTTGGATCCTATCCAACAGAGATGACATTTCTTTTTCTCTTATCCACTCTATGCAGCAATGTATCACTTTCACAATTCAAAAGATGGATATCCGCTGGGTTTGCTCAGGTGTTTATGCTTCACCTACTCCTTCTGCCGGATGCCACTTGTGGGATCATCTAAAATTGCTATCTAATAACATCTCTGGACCCTGGCTTATTTTAGGGGACTTTAATGAAATTCTCTATTCTTCAGAAGTCTCTGGTGGTGTTTTTCACCCCTCGCGTGCGAATCTCTTTCATGATGTTGTTGGCCATTGTGGCTTCATTGACCTGGAAAGTGTTGGGGGTATTTTTACCTGGCGGAAAAATATCCAAAATGGCAGACATGTGAGGAAAAAGCTTGACCGTTGCATGGCCAATGCTGATTGGCGGTTTTTTTTTCAACACTCCTTTGTGGAAATGATCCCTTCTCATAACTCGGATCATAATCCACTTCTCTTGCATTGTTTCAAGGATCCCTCAATTAAGAAGACTTCTTTTCACTTTCAAGCTGCATGGATTTCTCATCCAGCATATGAAGGTTTGGTTTATGATGCCTGGAATAAAACTCAAGGAGATGCTGTGATTAAGCTTCAAGGGGTTCGTGATCAATCTATCATTTTTAATCAGGAAATTTTTGGTAATGTCTTCCGCCAGAAGCGTCAACTTGAAGCAAGACTAAGAGGTATTCACTCACAGCTTGATCTTGCACCTACTTCGTCTTTGCTTCAGCTTGAGAAATCTCTACAGCATCGCTATAACCAGATTCTTGCTAGTGAGGAGATGATTTGGTACCAGAAGTCTAGGGAAAGCTGGGTAAAATATGGCAACAGGAATACGCGTTTCTTTCACACTCAAACAATTATTCGACGCCGTATTAACAGAGTTAGTGGTCTTTTTCTAGATAGCATTTGGTGCTCTGATGCTCAAATATTGAAGAATGAAGCGCAATGCTTCTTCAAAAAATTGTTTCAGTCTACAGCTAGATGTGTTCCACAATGCCTTCAACTCTCCTCTATTCCGAAAATTGAGCAGCAATTGTCTGACATCTTGCTCAACCAGGTGACTTTCAAGGAAGTTAAAGATGCCTTATTCGCTATGAATCCTTACAAGGCTCCGGGGCCTGACGGTTTCCAACCCATTTTCTTTCGCACTTTTTGGTCGAGTCTTGGGGAGGAAATCTGGAAGTTTGTTGCAAAGGCATTTTCTACTGGTGTGATTCATCCGCAACTTGCAGAAACTCTGATTATTCCAATTCCTAAGAGGGACTCTCCAACTAAGCTCACAGAATTTAGACCAATAAGTTTGTGCAATGTGTTGTTCAAACTTATATCTAAAGTTCTTGTGAACAGATTTCGGCCTCATCTTGATTCCTTGATTGGTCCACTGCAGAGCAGTTTCATTCCTAATCGTGGCACTTCTGACAATGCTCTCATTGCCCAGGAGATTGTTCATCATATGCACAACAAAAAGGGTCGTTCAGGTTATCTCCTCTTTAAAATAGACTTTGAAAAAGCCTACGATAGAGTTGATTGGAGTTTTTTGCGTACCACTTTGAATGATTTTGGCTTCCCTCCCAAGATAGTTGATCTCATCATGAACTGCACCACTGCCACATCCCTCTCTCTCAAATGGAACAATGAGAGGCTTGAAAATTTTTCTCCTAGGAGAGGGCTTCGTCAAGGCGACCCTTTATCACCATATTTATTTCTCCTTTGTATGGAAAAATTAGCCTTGCTTATTCAGGAGCGAGTGGAGGATAAATCTTGGAAACCTGTGAAAATTTCTTCTCGTGGACCTACGATATCTTATTTATTCTTTGCAGATGACTGCCTCCTCTTTACCAAAGCTTGTTGCTCTCAAATTAAATTGGTTAAGGAGGTCTTGCATACTTTTTGTTTGGCATCAGGGCTAAAGGTCAATATTCAGAAATCTCGCTTCTTTGCTTCCAAAAACTTACCAAGAAGGGATGTGAATAAGTTCTCAGCCATCCTTGAGTTTCAGCACACAACTGATCCGGGGAAATATCTTGGCTTCCCTCTTCTCAAAGGGAGAGTCAAGAATAGTGATTTTTCCCATATTGTTGACAGAATTCAAGGGAGATTGGCCGGTTGGAAGACAAAATTACTCAGTAGGGCAGGTCGTGTCACCTTGGCTCAAGGTGTTGTTTCAGCTATTCCAACATACACAATGCAAAATTTGTGGTTACCTGAAGGTATTTGTGACACAATTGATAAGTCTATTTGCAGCTTCATTTGGGGGAAAAGATCTTGTCATTGGGTTGGCCGGGATACCATTTCCAAGCCTAAATCCAAAGGGGGTCTTGGTATTCGTCAATCTAGATTGGCTAACATTGCTTTGTTGGGGAAACATGCTTGGGCGTTAATGAATGAACCAGACAAGTTGTGGGTCAAGTTGCTGGACCGCAAATATCTCTCTTCTTCGAATATTCTTCATGCCCAGTGTACTCGGGGTTGTTCGTATACTTGGGGGTCAATAATAAAAGCTATCTCAATCCTTCAGCCTGGTTTCAAGTACCGGGTGGGCGAAGGAGCTATTTCTCTTATGTACGACAAATGGCTGGATGAGGGTCCTCTATCTACACTTATTGACTTCATTCATATTAGTGATACACAACTTCATATTAAAGATGTGATTTGTCAAGATACTGATGCCTGGAATTGGAATCTTCTTAGTACTATCATTCCTGAGGATGTTAAGTCTAAAAAGAGGTCTCTCCTTCTTGACAACAACTCTCATGATCGTGTCATTTGGAGCTCCTCTTCTACTGGAAATTACACTACGAAATCTGCTTATCAGTGGCTCATTCGTGAACCTGCTGATCTGATTACTTTCTCTGAGAGTTGGTCTTGGGTGTGGTCCATCAAATTACCAGAACACATCAAACAGTTTTTTGGTTAACCTATCGGGGTTGCCTTCCCACTAACCAATTTCGCTATAAGCGACATGTTTCTTTTGACTTTTCTTGTAACAGGTGTGGAGCTGCGGAGGAATGTTGGCTACATCTATTGCGTGATTGCCCAAAAGCAAAGATTGTTTGGAACAAGCTGTGTTTTGATAGTTGCCCCCAGTTTTTCCTTTTGGATGGTGCAACTTGGCTGAGGACTAATGTGAAGGGCCAACGAGGGATCCTTTTTGGAATTGCTTGCTGGTTACTTTGGAGAGCTAGGAATGCCTCTGTGTTTGAAGACAAAGAATGGTCTCTTTGGTATATCATGAATCAGATTAACAGCCTCCACATTATTGTTACTTCTGATGTTGTTCACAATTCCCACAAATCTGTGAGGCTAGTTCAATGGATACCTCCTCATGACAATTTCATCAAACTCAATACAGATGGAAGCTCGAGAGGGAACCCAGGTAGTTCAGGATTTGGCGGTATTTTTCGTAATTCTCTTGGCGAATGGATTAGTGGTTACTCAGGATACTGTGGTGTCACTACCAACCTTCATGCAGAATTGTTTGGTATTTATCATGGCCTAAAAATAGCTTGGGAAGCAGGTTATTCGCATTTGATTTGCGAGACAGACTCCATGAACGCTTATCAGCTCTTGGTTCAACACATGCCTTTGTTTCATCCGCATGCTGTCATCATCAACAAGATTCGTCTTCTTCTGGACAAACAGTGGCAGGTTCATATCCAACATACCTTAAGAGAAGCTAATTCTTGTGCGGATTGGTTTGCCAAAGAGGGATCATCATCTTCTCAATCTTTTGTTGTTTGGGAGTCTTGCCCACCTTCTATTAGCTTAGCTATTTTAGCTGATGCTGTGGGCATTGTTTCTGTTAGATTTTAGTTCTGTTTGTTTCTATTCTGACGCATCAAAAAATATTCATGTTTGCCTGTTGATTTTTTTTTTCTTAAATAACATTTTCCTATTATGGAGATTTTTTTTAGTCTTTCAAGATTTTTATTTAGATATTAGTTCTTATAATTTTTTTTATTACGTAATAACAACGTTGACAGCTTATCAACCTATCATGTTATTAAAAAATCTAACAAGATAGTCACATGTAATTTTTTTGTTGTAAATTGTGTTTCGTATCTTCAAAATCATTCAAAACATGTAAAATATTTTAAATTTTACAAGAATTGGAAAAAAAAATCTTTAAAAGACTAAGGAGACGTTTGTTTCACGGAATATTTTTCCATTCCCGAGAATGTTATTCCCAGGAATATAACACGGGAATATCATTCCTGGGTATTTTAAAAAAAAATTGTTTGGTTAACTTTTAACATTCCTGGGAATACTTTTAAAATTTTAAACTAATAAATAAAAAATAAATATAAAAGTGGAAGTTATAGTGGGGTTAGAAAATAACTTCCTACATTCCTATGAGAGTAAAACTTTTTCACCCCCTTAGCATGTGAATAAAAACTATGTAGACATGAGAATGCTACTTTCCTGGGAATAAGAGATGTCCAGAAATATTTTTTGATAACCTTTTGACAAACATGGGAATAAGTATTCCTACTTCCATATTCTCGGGAATGCAAAAGGATTCCGTGAAACAAACGCCTCATAAAATAAAAAACACAAAGACCAAATGCTTATCTAAGGAAAAAAAAGCTTAATTATAGTTTTTACTCCAACAAATTAATTTGGCATATTTTATTCTTAATTTTTAAAAATCTTGCAAAATTTACCTTCATCATTGAGCATGTGACATATTGATATAATTATACTTTTTACTCTATTTTTTTTTTTGCAAATTTTACCTTCAATTTTTACACTTTTTGACAAATTTCATCTTTAATTTTTTATTTTTTAGTGAATTTTATCCTCAACTTTTGTGTTTTTGTTAGCATGTCAGTTAGATCAATGATAGAAGGTAAAATTTGTAACATTTTTTTAAAAATTAGAGGTAAAATGTATCCTATTAATTTGTTAAGGTAAAATTTGTCAAAAAAAGTAAATAGTTAGAGGTAAAATAAAAAATAAAAATTTAAGTCTAAGGTGCTTTACCAATAACAGCTGAGACTTCCTGCAGAGGATCAAAGCCGCAACACTGAAAAGTGAAGCATAGCTGTGAGCCTGTAAGTGTAAGACGCTGTGTTATTACCGTGTCAGTGTATCTCTGATACAGTGACAAAGCAGCGTAGAAAAAGAATTAGAAAAAAAATAAAAAATAAAAATACAAGAAGACGCCAAGAATTTTTTTTGTTGAGAAAAATAGTAAAATACAATTAATGATGAATGATGTCAAAGCAAAGCACTGAAAAATTATAAAAATGGGAAAATGAAAAATCATTAGCTCTGGGAAGCAGAACAAGACGTCTAGAAATTGGACTGATCCTCTCTCTTTCTCTCTCTTCTCAAGTCCTCTTCCTTTCACTTTAATCCAACAATAATAATTATTCACAAAAAAACGTTGAACAGATACCATCATCATCACCCACATCATCAGAATTCCAAGGTGGGTTCCCTTCGTTTTCTGCTACAGTGTTTGGTAGCATCAGTAACCTTTTACTTTTACAATTAATGTTCTTGAGATTGGATTTGCTGTTCTCTTTTTTATTGGTTTGTTTCGGCATCTGGGGGTTGCGGGGTTGGTGTCAAATTAGTCTTTCTCTTGTCAAAGTGTGCTGCTTTGACTTTTGTGCACTTTTTATTTGCTGGCAAATTATCGTTTTCCGTGAGTTCAGCTTGTGGGCACACTGGATTGTTCCAAAGTTTGTGTTTTTGTCACGGAAGTTTTTTTTTTTTTTTTTAAATCACTCGAGGTACTGCAGTTAAGTGTTTTTTTTTTCTCCAACGGTTTCAGATTTGTTTTCTCTTAGTATCTCTGGAAGTCCAGGAATTCTCTAGATTTGAATTGTTTCAATTTTGTTTTTGTGGAAGTTGATGAGCATGCGAAGAGACATGCCTCTTTCTTTTGAAGTCTGCCTCCAGTGAAGCAAAGATTGTGTTTTTGTTTTGATTCTGTGAATTCAGGTCTTGTATTGCAAGGTTATTGAGGATATGATGGTGTGTGTGGAGCAGAGCCGGTGTTTGTGTAGAAGATGAGAAGGGAACAGCAAGAGGGATGCCGAGCTTCGATTCACAATTACCCAATTCCAATGCATGGTATATTTCCTCTTAGTATTAGATTTGATTGTTTCTGAAGCCGTAGGACCTAAATTCCGTGTGGTATGCACAATTCTTTAGGTAGGCACCTTCATAAATGTTAAATCTGTCCCATTTTATGAAATTCTACTGTATAGCTCCCCCTCACCTAAATTTCTTTTGTTCCCATGTCATTACTCCTTTATTAATGGATATTTGGATTCATTGTCTTAGCAATAATAGAATATTCACTGTGAGGAGAAAAAGCATCTCGGATTACTAGTCTATTGCAATCTTCTACATTTTGTTTTTGCATCCATCAAGTTTTACAAGGCTTAGGTTTTATGTGCTGTTTGTCTGAAAAGAAGGACATGAACTGACTTGTGTTAGTCTGTTAGCTGAAATCTGACATGTGGTTTTTTCAGCTATACAGAGAGAAGCACAATTGATTCTTTTCGTGTGTCTGACTTTGATCAATCAGTTGGATATCGCATAGAGGATGCTGTTGCCTTGAGTGGAAGTAAGTATTCTTATTGTTATTGTTGGAGATCTCATATTGACTAGTGATATAGTGTCTATAAGTAAGGGGCAACCTTCACTCTATGAGCTAGCTTTTAGGGCTGAGTTAGGTCCAAACACAATTTATAACATGGTTATTAGAGCCTATTTTAGTGGTCGTTGTTGGATCTATCAGGCCACTAGTTATCGGGTTATTGTTGGACCACCTATAGTTCAGTCTGCAAATTTCACACTCAAGATGTCCAATCTTCGACGTAAGAGGAGTGTGTCAAAGATCCCACATTTATTAGTGATATGGCCAAAATAGTGTATATAAGTGGGAAAAACCCTCTCTCATAGTTAGCTTTTGAGGTTGAGTTAAGCCCAAACCTAAATTCTAATATGGTATTAGAATCTATCTTATTGGTTGTTGTTTGGCCTATCGGGACACCCGTTATCAAACCAGTCCTACAAACTTCATGCTCGAGATGTTTAGTAGTGATATGGCCAAAATAGTTCATATAAGGGGGGGGGGGGGGGGGGGCTCACTTCATGAGCAAGCTTTTGAGGTTGAAATAGGGCAAAACCTAATTCTAATAAGATATTAGAGTCTATCCTATTGATTGGTTTTACACCTATCGAGACACCCGTTATCGGACCAACCACTTGCGGAGATGTCCAGTCTTGCTCTATATTGACTGAAGATATAATGTAATATAAATGGGGGAAATCCTCACTCCATGAGGTAGCTTTTGAGGTTGAGTTAGGCTCATGTCCAATTTATAAAATGGTATCAGAGTCTATTCTAGTGGTCGTTGTTGGGCCTATTAACCCACCTGTTATCGGATCACCCATAGATTTCCAGTTGTGCAAACTTAATGCTTGAGATGTCCAGTTCATGGTGTGAGTGGTGTGTGTTGGATATCCCACATAAATTAGTGATATGTTCGAAATAGTGTATATAAGTGGAGGCACAACCTTCATCTCATGAGTTAGCTTTGGGATTGAGTTAGGCCTAAACCCATAGTCCAAGACTTATCATCAAACTTGAAGAATTGTACATGTAACTGCTGCTTTTTGTTTGTCTAAATGATATATTATAGGGAAAATTTGTAGGATGGAGATGGACTAATAACAAGTAATATCTAATTTTGAGGGACAAAAATTGTTAATAATATTAAGAAGGACCATAGAAAGTTTATTTAGAGAGAATAACCATTTAATACCTAATGAACAGTAATAAATGTTTCTTTTGCTACTTGTCGCTCATGGGTAACAAATGACTACTCAATGAAAAATAATCACTCACAAATTTCTTCACAATTTCATGTAACTTTACAGATAGAACTTTATTTAAACTTGATAGCCACTAAGTGGTAACTGGTAACAAATGACCACTCACAAATTTCTTTTAATTTAATGTAACTTTACATATAGGACTTCATTTACAATCATTAACCAATAACCATTCAATAAAAAGGAATAGCCACTCACAAATTTCTTCCCAATTTCATGTAACTTTACAGATGGAACTTCATTTAAAATCTTTAGCCACTTAATGGTAACAAATAACCACTTAATAATAAGCAACAAACAGCCATTCACAAATTTCTTTGTAACTCTGTATCTAATATTGAATTTTAGTCATTCAGTAGACTGTACACAATAAAAATCAATGGCCACTCACATATTTCTTCTCAATTTCATGTAATTTTACACACAGAATTTCATTTACATTTGTTAGCCACACAATGGTAACAAATGACGACTCAATAAGAAGCAATAGTCATTTTCAAATTTCTTCTTAATCTTATGTAACTTTACACAAATAACTTCATTTACAACCGTTATCAACGAGGTCGATCAACTGAGACTGGTCAATCTAGATTCTGTGCATTAAACATTTGCTCTGGACATTCCTTTACATTCAAAGCAATATCTTACATATGAAGTCCAGATATATACACCCTTCCTCAACTAATTCACTTGTTCTACCTCCATTTCAAATGACATTTTGCTAGTGTCCAGCCAATATTGCTATCTATGTTGAAAATAACAAAAGCATGTCACAAATGGATGGGATTGCTATTGGCTTCCCTGCTCTAGCAACAGCTAGCACTACCTTAATATGTGATAAGAGTATATAAGTAGAGTAGTATTTATTATAGTGCTGGTTATGTTTCTATTATGACAGGTGTACAATTAGTTAGAAGCAGTTACTTAACTGCAATCAGTTAGCTTGTTAGAGAAACTTCTTTTGTATGATATAAAGAAAACACAAACAACGATGTATTTTTTTTTTATGGTTGAGGAGAAAATGGAAAGAAAAGTGGGAGAGAAGTTGACTTCTAAAAACAAAATTTCATAATTTTTTTCCTTCCACTTTCCCTTCAATTCAAATTTTAAACTTTTCTCTCCTCTCTCGCTTTCTCTCCATCATACCGAACATAGGGTAAGCTTAGAGACTCGGAATGACTTATCAAAAGATTTCAGATCAAAGAAACATTCCCTCTCTTACTCTTAAACTCTCACATACATGAAGGCTGGGTTTGTTGTGGAGGAGGTCGCAACATGAGCGGACAAGGTTGCAGTGGAGAGAAATCAGATTGCAGTGCCATGTGAGGTGGCAATTAGTTAGAAGCACGCACTTAACTGCAATCAGTTACCTTGTTAGAGAAGCTTGTTTTGTATGATATAAATAGGAGTCTCTAAGCTTAGAGACTCAGAATGACATATCAAAAGATTTCAGATCAGAGAAACTTTCTCTCTCAACTCTCTCTCTATATGAAATACTGCATAACTAAAATAACACGATGATAAATTAAATACGGTAATCCAATCGTGTATCTTAATTTCTTTAAATTCAGATATATCTTAATGACTCCTGTTAACCATTCAAAGAAGAGTTGAAAACTAGTGTTGGAAATGTAATATATAACCATTTATGTGTCTTCACCTAATAGATTAAGCTATTGAGTGAAGACACATGAACAATTTCATATTACATCTCTAACATTATGTGATAAACATCTAGTCGCTGCTGTTATTGACCTAATAGAGATGAATGGTAGCTGTTGACAACAAATATCAGATAGAAAATATCATATTCATTTATGTGTCTTCACCTAATAGCTTAAGCTGTTGGGTGAAAACACATGAATGATTTCATATTACATCTCTAACTTTATGTGATAAACACCTAGTGGTTATTATTGACCTATTAGAGATGAATAGTAGCTGTTGACAACAAAAGTATATAGAAACTGTCATATTCATTACTAATAGAAACATGAGAACAATTATATTTTTTTTCTTCTTTTTCTTTTTATTTTTTTTAGTACAGAAATAATGCTAAGCACTATCAAGAAGCAGTTCATAAATTAAAATGAAGGGATATAAAGAAAATACATATAATTAAAAACTTACCGATGATCTCTAACAGATTGTGAATTGTTTATGCTTGATAAGAGGGAGGAATAAGGGATTTAAAAGTTTCTCTAAGTGTTGTGTAGCACAAGAAGCACAGAGAGAAGAGAAAGAACATGGAATTAGGTTAGGGTAAAAGATGGAGAATTAAACAAAAAATATTTCATTAAGTATTTATTGTCTATTACATGTAATTAATTGGTCTTTCTCTCTAAATAAACTTTATATTAGTTCTTTTCAATAATTTTAACTCTTTTGTTAAAATTAAATACCTCTTATCACTTCTCAGTGGTCTTTATTATTAATTTCCCCTATTTTATGATCGTCTATCTGTTCATAATATTTTATTGGCTTATACAATCTTCCAGTGCATAAGTTCTCATAATCTCATCAATTGCATGACAAGGATAGCATTGATAAATATATGGGAAACTGCCATGAAGGATAAGAAAAAGGAATGGTAATACACTCACAGATGCACACATGCTAAAATATACACAGGCTGTTAACTCTTGGGTGAAGAGTTAGATATCTAAGTTTATAATCTGATTAATCTGTTCTTTTTATTCTTGCTAAAATGTATAGACTTTTCTCCACCCTTTCATTCTCTCATGGTTTTATCTGATATGTGATTCAGACTCAGTTTTTGACTCACTAAAAGTAAGTAGCCAAACAATTTCTCAGGGTCCTGTCCAATTTGGTTCCTTTGATAAGGTGAGTTTTTCTAGTTCTTTTTATCTATTGAACTTTCAGCTTGGTAAATTAGGTGATTGGTAGCTGGTTAAAATATAATTCTCTTATTTCACAATTTTTCTTTCTTTTCTCTCTTCAATTTAGTTGCCAACATCACTTGATAAAAGCCCATTCACAAACCAATCAGAGCGACAAAGTTTGCAATTACAAAAGGTTCAATCATCAAATCTGGTCAGTGGTGATACAGAACACCAGGAAGAGTCTGCCATGGCTGATGCCAGTCCTAGAACTGATATTTCTACAGATGGTGACACTGATGATAAGAATCCACGGGTAAAGTTTCCTTTTACCTTTCTTGCAATATTCTTCCTTCCTGATTTTAAACCTGTTTAGATTGAACTAATCATCAAGGATTCAACTTTTCCATTCTGTTCCTTAAAGCAGAGAAGGTTTTTTAGTTGATATTCCTGACAATCTGAATTCTGACATTTATGCATTCCGTGTGTACAGTTTGATAGAAATCAGTCCCTTGTTGCTGTGGCTTCTGACTCGAGTGACAGATCAAAGGATAAAACAGATCAGAAGGTAAAGTATATTTTCAAGAGTAAATGGCCATTTTGGTACTTCAAAGACATACGTAACATTACATTGCCCCTCCAATTATATATACATCTAATTGACCCTCTGAAGGAATATGCAATATCTAGTTTATCCTTTAAGGACTAAATGGTGCCATTAATAAACATTGAAGAACCAATGTTGATGTCAGCTGATAAATGGAGGACCACTGTAATATTGTGTATATCATTGAAGGACCAAAATAAATGTTTTCTCTATTTTAAATTTATTATGTGGTTATTATCTAAAATTTTAGATAGTATCATTGGTTTTTAATTTATTGCAGACTCTCCGCAGGCTTGCTCAAAATCGTGAAGCTGCAAGGAAAAGCCGGTTGAGAAAGAAAGTAGGAATATGTACTTATATATTTTTTTATTAATATTTGTTGTTACAAGTGTATATCTTTTTTGGTTTTCTTCTTTCTCCATTTAAATAAATATTGCTATGGCTTCATTCTAACTCACAAAGACAGGATTGATTTTTAATGGGCATATATAAAAATTATGGAGATTTTGCCTGTAGTTATGATTCTCATGGTGCTATATATTCTCGTCTATGTGGTTGTATGCATTTGGATGATCAATTTGGGTCTACAGATTATGTAGGCCTGCTGGCAAACTGAGAGTGAAATGGACATTGATTTTCTTCTAGTGTATATATATATATATATATATATATATATATATATATATATATATTTTTTTTTTTTTTTTCATATAAAAATCAATTTGTTATAGGGGAAGGTGGAAAGAACAACTAGAAGTAGAATAAGATATCCTCCAAAATGGAAAATCGTAGATACAACTAGGAATATGAAAATACTCAAGAATTCTGCAAGACTGCTCTAGGCTGTCTGTGCTTAATTCTCCCAAGTAGGCTACTCAACAATACAGCTGAAGTATACTTCCTTTTATGGTGAGAAAATACACACAAAATGAGTACCACTTTCTTTGAACTTTGACTAATTTAAACATATATTGTAGTAATTAAATAGTGAGTGCTGCATTTATTTTTACCCTCTCTAGTGTTATATCAATGGCAGTTAGCTGGATGTTTCATCTTAACTACACTTGGAATGGAATCTGTAAAATGATAAATCTGGATATTCAATCTTTATAGAATAGAGTGCTTTGGAATGGTAATTGGTTATTTGTAATGAGTAGGGGTAGTAGTGCAATCCAATGATTCTTATATTGTTTTAATTTGTTTGGCCTCCTATGATAGTTTTTAGAAATAATTATGTTTACATCACACCATTTGGACATTAAAATGCAAGACTTGATACCATAATGTCATTACTCCACAGGCTTATGTTCAACAGCTGGAAAGTAGTCGCTTGAAGTTGACCCAACTGGAGCAAGAGCTTCAGCGAGCTAGGCAGCAGGTAGGGTTCAATTATTCCTTGGAATTAGATTCTGTCTTCTTTTTTTCATTGACACTTTTGCCAACCAATGTTCCTGTTCAATTTAAACTCAAATGTCTTGTTCTTTTGTTGTAGGGAATCTTTATATCAAGCTCAGGTGATCAAGCACATTCAATGAGTGGAAATGGTATCCTTCTTTCTAAAATATGTTTTTCATTCCACAAGTTTTAATATCAAAGTATGTCCATAAATAGTAGTGGTATAATTTGTGTCTGTTATGTTGTACCAAACTATTTCAGGAATGTTTTAATTTCTCCTCTGTTACACGAGATAATCCATAACTATGTTGTTTTACAGGGGCTATGGCATTTGATGTAGAATATGCAAGGTGGCTAGAAGAGCAGAATCGACAAATTAATGAGCTAAGAGCAGCTGTAAATTCTCACGCAAGTGATACAGAACTTCGCATGATTATCGATGGTATAATGGCCCATTATGATGAGATATTTAGGCTGAAGGGCAATGCAGCTAAGGCGGATGTCTTCCATTTGTTGTCTGGAATGTGGAAAACACCAGCAGAGAGGTGTTTTCTATGGCTTGGTGGTTTTCGGTCATCTGAACTCCTCAAGGTCAGCTGATTGTGACCCTTTGGTTTGTTGAAAGATATTATAATATGGAAATAACCATATCATTACATCATGTTAGTATCATCCAGATTCTTATTTCTCTCTTCGCTCCTTTTATATCTGTTTCCTATAATTTCAACATAATGTTATGACAGTATTACATCAGGCTTAGGCAGTTGCTGGATGTCTCTCCAGATTTTCATTTCCCTCTGCCCACTTTCATATGTTCTGCTATCATTTCCAGAAGTGGTACTAGAGTCACTTACTAGTTTGACCCTTGACTTGAGTGGGATGAATTTGGTTGCAGCTCCTGGTAAATCAGTTGGAACCTCTGACAGAGCAGCAGTTAGTGGGTATTACCAACTTGCAGCAATCTTCCCAACAGGCAGAAGATGCATTGTCTCAGGGCATGGAAGCATTGCAACAGTCCCTCTCTGAGACATTATCCACTGGATCACTTGGCTCCTCTGGTTCATCAGGGAATGTGGCAAATTACATGGGTCAAATGGCCATGGCCATGGGTAAACTAGGGACACTTGAGGGGTTCATTAAGCAGGTAAACTTTTCTTTCTCACATGTGTGCAATTAGTTTGGTACATTCTAACAATTGAAGTATCTTTTAGACCAACCTTGGCTTTCTATTAGTTTTTACAGTTGATAAAATTTTCTTACTCATAGAAATCCTTCACTTTCCATGAAGAGTTTTTTAGGGGGGGGGGGGGGGGGGGGATTTGACTTATATATTGACATACTGTTGGTTTATCACCTTGCACCTATACCTTTTCAACACCCTTGTAATGGTCCAAGAAAATGCCCTTTCATACAGCATTTCATGGCAAATAAATTATTGATACAAACATCACTATTAAAGTAACTTAACTCTGCTCTTCGTGTCTGTGGTGGTCATTTGAAGGCTGACAATTTGCGCCAGCAGACGCTGCAGCAAATTCACCGCATATTGACAACTCGGCAATCAGCTCGCGCACTGCTTGCAATACATGACTACTTTTCTAGGCTGCGTGCTCTTAGCTCTCTTTGGCTTGCCCGCCCAAGAGACTGATGGGTGGTAAATAGTGTGTCATTAATTTTCATTGATCTGGCACCAGAATCCTGTGTCATAGGTTTTTCACCCTTGCAATTTTACTGGGTTGTAGTTTTCATATTACTGATATTAGTGTTTCAGTAAGTTATAATCTAGAAACTGAATTGGTGACAAGGGTATGTATTTTGTTTATTACTAATGTAATAATATTGTCCATTGTAATACAGTTGAAGGGATTTAGATTATTTTATACAAAATAGTTGGGATGTGATAAATTTGAATGTTTAGTTCTTTTGCTAGAATTTTCCCATCTATCCGTATTTGTATAGCTGTGTAGTCTCTGTACTTTCAGTCAAATGTGGTAAAAATCTTTATACTTTTATATCGATGAATTTAGTCTTCAAACTTACAAAAATATGTGAGTTTAGTCTCTTCTCTCTAAGAGTTCATCATTATTTTAAAGTTAGGAGAGACTAAATTCACATGCTTTTTAAAATTTAAGGACCAAATGTATCAGTATAAAAGTACAAAGATCTTGATCATATTTAACCAAAAGTATAAAAACTAAAAACATATCCTTCTCGTATAACATTGTGGTTCACAAGAATTGGTTTGAGTTTTGAACATTTGGTTACAACTGTTAATTGGCATCTGCTTGTTTTTTTTTTTTTGTTACTGAATTTACTCTAGCTATCATCAATAATAGGTGAGATTTGTTTCCAGAAGGTTCCATAATTGATTGAGAGAATGCTCTGTTGGGCAGGTAAAATGCAAAGAAGTAAATATTAGGGAGTTGCTATTCTCATCCCACACTTTTATGAAATCTCTCTTTTGCCCACTCACTAAATTCCTACACCCCCTTCCCTCAGACTTCCCACTCCCCTAACCTGTACCAAGCAACGCCGCACCACCTTGCGCCGCCCACCGTGACCCCGCCCCCACCCACTGCGACCCCGCGCGACTCCCCTGCACAAGCCTGAAGTAGCCCGTGCGACCATCGCGCAACCCTACGCAGCCTGCACGACCTCGCTCCCCCTGCGCCGCCGGCGCGAACCCCACGCGCGCCCCATGTCGCTGGCGCGAACCCTGCCCTCCCCTCGTGTCGCCAATGCGACCATCGCGTGCTGCCCTCGTGACCCCGCGCTGCCTTTCATGACCCAGGTCACCCACACCACCCTGCTCCATCCCAACACTGCGCAACCCAGATCTGTTTTGATTTGTTTTGGTTTGTGTTTTGTCGAATGGGTTTGACGAAGTGGTGTCATTTATGGAACATGTTGCACGAGAGAACTCAGAGAAGAGATTGGTTGCGCGAAAGAAGGCACCAACGGAATCATACTTCCGTTTTATAAAATAAGTGGAAAAAAAATGAACTACAAAAATGTGATTTCGTTGAAAATAGTTCAACGGAATAGTATTTCCGTTGTTTACTAAAGGGGGTGAAAAAAAAAACATCGGAAATACGATTCCGTTGAAAATAGTTCAACGGAATCGTGTTTCCGTTGTTTCTTTTTTTCATCCCTTTAGTAAACAACGGAAACACGATTCCGTTGAAAATAGTTCAACGGAATCATGTTTTCGTTGTTTTTTTTTCATCCCCTTTAGTAAACAATGAAAATACGATTTCGTTGAAAATAGTTCAACGGAATCACATTTCCGTTGTTCATTTTTTTTTCACCCTATATATTGCAATGGAAACATGATTCCTTTGTACAAGTGTACAACGGAATCATGTTTCCGTGGGAAGGACATTTTTGGAAATTAATAAAAGGTCATCTCGTGGATGGTGAGAATAGCAATTCTTGAGGTGAGAATAGCAACACCCTAAATATTACGGCCAGTCCAGGCTTTCCAGGCCCTTTTTTGAAACACTGTCCATAATACTTACAGGCCTGAATTCATGTACTGATTTTACAGCCTTTAATTGAATTCGTGTATTATGGACAGTGTTTTAATTTTACAGGCCCCTTTTTCTGAATTCATGTACTGATTTTTTATAATAAGTAGCCTAACAAGAAGGAACCGAAATTATTTTGTATCCATTGACGATCGACTTAAAATCTATGTTTAAATACATTTTCGGTTCTCATGTATCCGAATTTTCAATACCCATTTTTCTTTCTAGTTGTAATGATAGTTTGTGACTGTGTGTATCCAATCACATTAGTGTTTGAAATTGTTAATAATTGCGTAAAATATGTATTTGATTTCTTAAAATATTTTGAAATTTGATTTTAATCTTTATGAAAATTTAATATGTTTTTAGTCACAAGACTAAAATTTTAGACTCATTATTATTAAATACTTATATTTTATATTTCCCTTATTATTATTATTATTATTAATAAAATGATATTTTATAATTAAATTATTTTTTAAAATTTTATTTGTAATTAGTAATTGGCCAATACAATGGAGGCGATATTTTCCGACAGCATGTAGATGATAAAACATGGATCCTGGACGCTGAAACTGTAAAATCGGACACGGTAGTCCACGTTTGTTACATCTAATATTATGATGAGTGTGAAGTAAGAAGGGATACCCAACAATTCAGAAAACGACAGCCAATAATTTTGTTGTAATCTTATCTTTCCCAGCTTTCGGATGCGGACTTGTTCCATAAACTAGAGTCAAATCTGTGAGTTCGCGGTGCCTGTTTCTAAGGATCTAGAATTTTCTTCCATAAGAATAATAAAATTATGTTTTGAACTCGTTTTTGTTTTTGTTTTTAATTATTTAACCATGATAAATAACATTTGGTTATAAGAAAAAGACGTTACATTACATATAAGATTTTGGGAGTGATCGTGTCTTTAAATGGTAACGATCCTCCTATGCCAGATTGCATAGTCATAGCCTGTCTGTCCTTTCTCTTGTGAATCACCAAACAAAGGAAAAAACGATAGAATCTGGGTCATGAACTTTTTCTGGGGAATCTTCAAAATTTCCCAGTTTGATACCAAGCATCCTTAATTCCAGTTTCCTAGTTTGTGATCCAATGAGAATTGGTGAATGTGGCTGTGACTGTGACGTCTAGCATAACATAGCATTTGTTGGGTTGATTAATTATTTAGATTTGGAGGATTAATATAATTGGCGTTGAGAATGACGATCACGACTATACAATCGACGCCAGGAAGCTCAGGGTATTTGGATTTGTTTCCTGAGCGCAAAATGTCCTTTTTTAAGAATCCTTATATTCTCGGACTCACTGCTGTCGCTGGCATTGGTGGCATGCTTTTTGGCTACGACACAGGTACCTACATTCTCCTTTCTAATTTTTCTTTATCACTATCATTTCTAAATTTCAACGAGTAACTGGTCCATACCTTTTATATATTCAGAGCTATTTTAATTGTTGTGGTTACATTCCATCAGTTTTAAAAGGATTAAATTAACTAATTTGGCTTGCATATATGGTACTGGTACTGGTAGGAAGTTTGCTTGCACTTAAAGCTATGTGTCAATGAGAATTGGCTCTAGCTAATTGGAAAATCATTCTCTTCTTTTAGAGAAAGAAAATTTCTTCTATTGGGTATTAAGAATAAATCAATGTTGTGTGTAGATTTTTCTTTTTACTGTATGAACCACCCATATCCAATGATTGATATGAACTTCATCATAGTTGGGCTCAATTGTATAAGTGCACTACTTGATACCAGCTAACAAGTATTTTATGCATTACTTATATTTTTTAATCTAAATTAAATAATAAATAGTTTAAATATAGGAAAAAGTAAATGAGTTTTATTTTGATACTCGCTATAAAAATTTTATATTACTTTAAATATGAATCTTAACATAATTATTATAAAATTCATAAATTTTCAATTACATGACAATCTATGATTAGATGATAGTGTAAAAATCTTTATATATTAATTTATTCTAATTCTTTGGTAGGTAATTCATTAAAAACAAGGTTTGAAGAAATTGACTTGCTTGTCAAAATAATTCTAATAATGTTTGGAAATGAATTCTAAATTAACTTAACTTTTGTGACAGGTGTGATATCAGGAGCCCTTCTATATATTAAAGATGATTTTGAAGCAGTTAGACAAAGTAATTTTCTTCAGGTACGTACTAGTACTAGTACTAGTACTAGAATTAATTTGTGATGTTTCATTGAATGTGAATGATCGAGTTTGAGATAATAATTTGAGTTGGGATGTTGCAGGAAACAATAGTGAGCATGGCAATTGCTGGTGCAATAGTAGGAGCAGCAGCAGGAGGATGGATAAATGATGCTTATGGACGAAAGAAGGCGACTCTGATTGCTGATGTAATATTTATTATGGGAGCAATTGGGATGGCAGCTGCACCAGACCCTAATGTTCTCATTTTGGGACGTTTTCTCGTTGGTTTGGGTGTCGGGGTTGCCTCTGTCACCGCTCCTGTCTACATTGCAGAAGCATCACCATCCGAAATTAGGGGATCATTAGTTAGCACAAATGTTCTCATGATAACTGCTGGACAGTTTCTTTCCTACATCGTTAACCTTGCTTTTACACGGGTTACCGGCACGTGGCGATGGATGCTAGGAGTTTCAGCTGTGCCAGCAATAGTTCAGTTTGTTCTCATGCTTTGCCTCCCCGAATCCCCAAGATGGCTCTTTATCAAGGTGTGTGGTTCATCTTTATCAAGCTGTTGCTGTTGCTGTCATGTTTAATTTTATTTAATTAATTTGTCATCTTGTCTTGCATTGCATTGCATTGCATGTGCAGAATAGGAAAAATGAAGCTGTTGATGTGCTTTCTAAGATCTATGACTTTGCTCGCCTAGAGGATGAAGTTGATTTTCTAACCACTCAGTCAGAGCAAGAGCGCCAAAGAAGAAAGAATGTCAAATTAGGGGATGTTTTTAAATCTAAAGAAATCAAACTCGCATTCCTTGTTGGAGCTGGACTTCAGGTAAAATAATTACTTTAGATGACATGACATGACATCATTAATTAATTATTAGAATAGCATGCATGCAAGTGAAATTATAATTAGAATAACATGCCTGCCATGGTTGTGCAGGCTTTCCAGCAGTTCACAGGAATAAATACAGTGATGTACTACAGCCCTACGATTGTCCAAATGGCTGGCTTCCACTCTAATGAGTTGGCTCTTCTCATCTCCCTCATAGTTGCTGGCATGAATGCTGCAGGGACAATTCTTGGCATTTACCTAATTGACCATGCAGGCCGCAAAATCTTAGCCCTTTCTAGCTTAGGAGGAGTATTTGCATCTTTGATCATCTTGTCTGTCTCATTTTTAAACCAATCATCATCAAATGAATTGTATGGATGGCTTGCAGTGTTGGGTTTAGTCCTATACATTGCTTTTTTCTCGCCAGGGATGGGGCCTGTGCCATGGACTGTCAACTCAGAAATATATCCTGAAGAATATAGAGGAATTTGTGGGGGCATGTCAGCTACTGTGTGTTGGGTTTCAAATTTGGTGGTGTCTCAGAGCTTTCTTTCAATTGCTGAAGCTGTAGGGACAGGTTCCACTTTCTTGATTCTTGCTGGTATTGCAGTCCTTGCCTTTCTATTTGTGCTTTTATATGTTCCAGAGACAAAGGGATTGACCTTTGATGAAGTAGAACTGATATGGAAGGAGAGAGCCTGGGGCAAAAACACTGATTCACGAAACCTTCTTGCTGAGGGAAGAGAAAATCAACCTTAATTAGGACTCTTCCGCCATGTTGCCATGCAACATCATTATATTATATCTGTCAGCATTTCTTTGTTAACTATATTACATTTCATGTATACACATTATCCCTCCATTTTATTGGGATATATATCTATGTACATTCATATGCCAATGCCGCGAGGTGTTATTATCCTATATTAATTTCTTCTTTATTTTTATTTTTTATCACTCTCTTCCTTTCCTTCACATATATATATATTGGCATACATCGGCCGAATATACATATATAAAACCAAGTCACATGGATTGGATACAACTTATTTGGTCGGGAAAAACAAACAAACAAACTTGATTAGTTATTGTAATTTTTCACTACAAAACAAATAGATCATTAACGATAATGCTGTTTGCACACACACACGAAAAGATAATATTAATGCTGAATGCGATGTCAAAGACAAAAGATAACACTGAACGCTTATAAATTAATAAATTTCTTCATTAGGTTATTTAGGTATGGACTTTTTGGACATTCTAATTAATTATTAAATTTTATTCATATTGTCATATCTTAGTGACTTAGTCTGCAAGTTGATCAAGTGGGCTCTCTCTCCCATTTCAAAATGGAAAAAAATAATAATAATCATTTGACAGCCTAATATTAGTGTACACAGATTTGGGAAGAGAGAGAGTAAATAAAATAGATAATATTAGTGTACACAGAAGTATATTACCTCTCACATGTATTTTTTTCCCCACCAGATATGTGTGCATTTGATATTACCTTCTATAATTTAGAGGACTCCTAGCGACACATTCACTTATATAATCTTTTTAACATTTTATTTACTATTCATTAAATTATTGAAAATTACAAAATTAAAAGCGAAATTCATTAAATAATAATTAAAACTCATAAAAAAATTATAATTTTTAATAAATTTTAGTCACTAATAAAAAGTGTGTTAAAAAATATATTACTAATATTTCTCTATAATAATTTATACATATGAGTATTTGTATAATTATAACAAAATATTAAGATTTTAGTATTCGAAAATTACTTTAAACTTTGATTATTCGAATTGTGATAGGTTTATTTAAGAAACAAAATTTTCATAATACTTATTTTATCCATTCTCATATAATTTAAGTTTAATTATTTTGCATGTCTCTAATTTTTATCAAATTTTTAATTAAGTCTCTATTTTTTTTCTCAATTAAATCTCTGAACTTATATTTATTTGTTAATTCGTATTTTAAGTTAGTATGGGAGAGAGGTTTCCATAATATCCAGATGTACTCAAATCCATGATTTGTTGTTCTACTCATCCTTATTCAAGCATGGTTTGGGCTATTCATGGTATTCATAGGTATAAAGGTCATGTTTACTGGCAGCACGTGCTTAAGGAGTCTAACCAGCTTTCAATAGACATTTTTTTAATATTGAATATTAAAATAACAGTTTTAGGATTTTAAAAAATTAAGCATTCTTATTAGTTTTGGAGATTCACTCAAAATATTCATTCTTTAAAATCTTAAAATTTATAACTTGATCCTCCTCTTATCATATAAGTTCAAAACTAGTGGTGAATAATTTTGAGAATCCAAATAAAAGAGAAAAAAAATCCGAATTATATTAAAACAAGTAAAAGTATGATACATATATATTTTTTAAAATATTATTTATAAAATCAGAGTAAAAAGGAATATACTGTAAATATCTCTTGAAAAATATAATTTAAGTATCTTGGTGAAAATGAAAATACTTTATTTTTTTAGTAGAAAATATTTGAATAAATAATATATATAATGACTTAATAAAAAAAACATTTATATTATGACTCAATTATATAGTGTGATTTAGAGTAAATTTATTAATTTTTGTTATAATTACCTTAAATTAAAGGTTTTCTGACTAGTTAACACGTCACACATGCCTATTCAACTAGTATTTGTTTTCAGTTTAGAAGACTTTGGATAAGCGGGATGTTAAAGAGAAATGGTTTTATATTGAAGGTGGGAACGTGCAGCATGAGTGAGATGATAAGCACGCAACGAAGCCAAGCATAAGCAAGCCTTAATTCAAAATAATTAATTAATACTATGTGATGCGTTGTGGACCAGACTATTGTCCGTGTCATAAGTCATAACATTAACGGCAATAACAAAATTTCCATTTCCAAGCAAGTGGGTCTGGCTTGGGTTCTTGCCTCATATCATATCAATCTCTCCCATTCTGCAAATTGAAATTCTATTCTGTTTAATGAAATCATCGAAGGGTCACCATGACGACCCATTCCATTCCGGGAAGCTCTGGGTATCTGGACATATACCCAGAGAGGAAAGTCTCCGTTTTTAAAAACCCTTACATTATGGGCCTCACTGCTGTCGCTAGCATTGGTGGATTGCTCTTTGGCTACGACACAGGTACCTATCTTCTACTTCTATTCTATTCTATTCTAATTCTAATGTTGTTTTAGGATTCATATGTAATGACATTTTATTGCATTGCAGGTGTTATATCAGGAGCCCTTCTCTATATTAAAGATGATTTTCAGGAGGTCAGACACAGTAATTTTCTACAGGTACAATACCAATACTTTTCTCCTCATTCATCCAACCAACTTTTCATATTTCACCATACAAAATTAAGAATGCTAGTCACGGAATTTCATTCTGCTTTTCTACTGGCCTGTGGCACTTCTTGTTGTGGTTCTACAATGAGTTTCTCAACTTTAACCTTAGTGCTTCCAGCAGCAATGCCTGATTTTTAATTTACCTCTTATGAAGTAGCTTTGAGATTTTTGGCCATAAATATAATTGTCTATTTAAAATACACTAAGGCAAGCTAAAAAAAGATTTTAAACCCAAACTTTCATAATGTAATGCATACCCCCCCTAGAATTTGGATTAAAGACAAAAATATTAGCTGCAGTTAGTTTTTATGCATCCATCCTTTAGTGCAGCTCACGTGTGGGTATTGCCATCTCAATTACCCCTGTTTCATTACCATTCTTCTCAGTTGCGGCGCCATTGAAGCATATGGCAACTTGTTTATCCTTCCACAAGAGCAATCATGTATCCATTGAACAATATATAGGAACATGAATCTATGAAATTCATATCTTCTCCTTGTACTCCTATGGAGTCACCTTTGTTGCTCCCTCTGCATAGACTGATAAAAGAAAGGTCTCCTCTGGCTTTTGTAATCAATATCTATGAACGTCACCATTAGAAATCATGGAAACTAAACTTGAATGCAAGGATTTTTGTATTTATTAATTCTACAGGCTTTGGAAACACTAGTGAGGAGAGTAAATTGCATGGTTGTTAAGAAGGATCTCATGGTGAATATTATCTTTGAAAATGTCGTCTTTAACAAGTCAAATGGCATCGTGTGATCCATGCAGCCAACCTCAACTAGTGAGATAAGGCTTTTGTTGTCATCGTTGCTGAAATCGTATTCTATGATTCATTATTTCTCCTTTTCTACTTTCATAGTTACTCTACAAAGAAAGGAACTGAAGGAGTACTACGAAACACAACTTTTTTTTATTATTCTATTGCGTGATTTTATTCATGCTCTTTGTCCTTAAAAGGAAATAGATTGACGGGAAGAAATTAATCACGTAAAATGTAGATTTTGACAAATAAGAAGGGTCTTTGGCAGCAGTGTGCCAACAGATTCAACTTTCTAACGAGGGGATGCCTTCCATGCGGACTTTGATAAATAAAAAGGATATTAGTCTCAATTGGTTTTTATTTCCCCATACACAAAACATGAAGTTTTCATTCTGAACTAAACTTTAGGGTGGTTATGTGTCACAAAATGAAATTTATGTATGAAACTTAAAATGGGTGAAACGACAGAGGGCTAATTTGTATTTTACAGAAAATAAGTTTTTTCTCATTGGATCTTTCTAATTATGAGTTGCAGGAAACAATTGTCAGCATGGCAGTGGCTGGTGCAATTGTTGGGGCAGCAGCAGGTGGTTGGATTAATGATGTTTATGGAAGAAAGAAGGCAACCATCATTGCAGATGTTATCTTTACTCTGGGAGCAATTGTAATGGCTACTGCACCAGATCCTTATATTCTCATACTTGGCCGTGTTTTGGTTGGTTTGGGTGTGGGTATAGCTTCTGTTACTGCTCCTGTGTATATTGCAGAATCGTCACCATCAGAAATAAGGGGAGCATTAGTGAGCACAAATGTGCTTATGATAACTGGTGGACAGTTTCTTTCCTATCTCATAAATCTTTATTTCACAAAGGTTATTTTTCCAGGTTTTGCTTTTTCACCATTTTTCATTAAATAGCAATAATATCAATTATCCAGCATTGTTTTGTATCCCATTTAACAAGTTCCTGCACAATAAAGGGTAGAATTCAGTTTCTTCCATGTGGGTTGGCGTGTCTTCATTGTTCCACCTGTGGTTTGAACTTCATCACTCTTCCTTTTGCTCCAATTTCACATGATTAGTGTTTCTTATTATTGCCCACATCCATTTTCTAATAGAATCAACACTTGAAGTCGTGAACATCTCTAATCCCCTCATATACAGAAAAAAGAAAATAGGCAAAGCAGAGTTCATTATGAGGAGAAATGCTATCATGTTCCTGTTTCAAATTTGAGGGTATTATTTCAATGACTACCCATATTCTTAATCAAGCAGGTCCCTGGGACATGGCGGTGGATGTTGGGAGTTTCAGGTGTGCCAGCAGTAGTTCAGTTTTTCCTTATGCTCTTACTGCCTGAATCCCCCAGATGGCTCTTTATAAAGGTTGTATAATTGTTTTATGTTTATGTCTGAAAGCTATTTCTTTAATATAACTCTTTTCTTTCGTGTGCAGAATAGGAAAGAGGAAGCCATTACTGTGCTAGCTAAGATATATGACTTTGCTCGTTTAGAGGATGAAGTTAATTTACTTACAACTCAGTCAGAGAAAGACCACCAAAGAAGGGGTGATATCAAATATCGGGATGTTTTTAAATCAAAAGAAATTAGACTTGCATTCCTTGCTGGAGCCGGACTGCAGGTAAGAAAATTTTATACTTAGAGGCAATGCTGTTGCAAAACATTACTTTTCTCCTATTGGAAGGACCTTTGTGAACGCCCCTTGCTATTAAATGGTTGATAGGCATAAGAAACTTTGACTACATTAGTGAGTAGCCTGAGTCTTGTATGGTGCTTTCTTTTTTCAAGTTGGTTTTTGCTTGAATTATGTTTGTAATTGTAGGTATGCATACATAACTTAAACTCTCTTCTTTAGTAATATTTTCCCAAAATAGAAAAAACAGAAAATGAGAAAAAAAAATGACAATGCTTTCAACATTTTATATTGTTAGGAAACTAAGCAAACTAAATGCTTTAGAGGCTTGTTTAAACATTTCATATTTGCAGTAAAGTGGTAAACAGAAATGTCTGGACTGATAAGCGATGTTATACCTGAAAGCACTGATTTGTTTCATTTGTTTGACGTGAGAGAAAATATCAGATGTTATCTTTGTGGTTTTATTATTCTTTGCATGCTGGCAGTTATTGAATTGAATACGATATATCAGTGATCTGATCAAGCCATACCACGATTTTGGAAACATATTGAGGGATTATGTTGTATACTTTTAACGTAAAATAAATTATTTGGTTCCATGCAAAATGAAATGTGTTCTCCCATGGTTGTACAGGCTTTTCAGCAATTCACAGGCATAAACACAGTGATGTACTACAGCCCAACGATTGTCCAAATGGCCGGCTTTCAGTCTAATGAGTTGGCTCTTCTCCTGTCTCTGATAGTTGCCGGCATGAATGCGGCCGGAACAGTTCTTGGCATTTACCTTATTGACCATGCAGGGCGGAGAAAATTGGCCCTATTTAGCTTAGGAGGGGTAATAGCATCTCTGATAATCTTGGCATTGTCATTTTTTAATCAATCATCTGAAAGTGGTTTGTATGGATGGCTTGCAATTGTTGGTTTGGCCCTATACATTGCTTTCTTCTCCCCAGGGATGGGACCTGTGCCTTGGACAGTTAACTCAGAAGTATACCCTGAAGAATACCGAGGAATATGTGGAGGCATGTCTGCTACTGTGAATTGGGTCTCAAATCTCATTGTGGCAGAGTCATTTCTGTCGGTTGCTGCAGCTGTAGGCACTGGTCCTACTTTCTTAATTATTGCTATTATAGCTGTGCTTGCCTTTATGTTTGTGGTTGTCTACGTTCCTGAAACCAAGGGATTGACATTTGATGAAGTGGAGCTGTTATGGAAGAAGAGAGCTAGGGGCAAGAACCCTGATGCTCAAAGCCTTCTTGTTCAGACTGATGGAAATCATTCCTAGGAATCGAATGCAAAGCATTTATGTAAGTGATGATAAATTATTCTTTCTTTTAGGCACTGTATAGTTATAGGCATAGCTATTTGGATGCCAGAAGTTTGCACAAACTTTGGCCTACACCTTTTATTTCAGACCATTGCGAATGCGGAGTGTGTTGCCTGCCATTAAGATTGCAACGTGGACATTATGTTAAAAATATAATCTTGTAATTTATTCGATATTTTTCCAACATAAAGAAAAGAGGGTTCTTTTCATGTTTTCTTCAATACTAGTATCCAATCAATCGTGCCAAAATGTAATTACCTTACCTTTCATCCATTTTCTGTCAAAACCGTTGGATGATAATTAATAGTATGATATGATGGTGCCTTTAGTTTTGTATATGTCCATAGTAAAACACGATCATATAATAGGCTTCATTAATTTGAATCGCATCATGCCTGACGTTATCAAGTAAAGGATTGAAACACTTGAATTGAATCACATGGTATTCTATTCTCCACGCGGTGGGGATCGAAACACGTGTTCATCTTCCTGTGGTCTTAACACATTTGACATGGTCAAACTGACGTGTAATGTTATCTATTGTACTAACTAATTCTAAATCTATCAATAATTTATTTTCAAAAAAATTCTTAATTACTCCCGTTGCTCTCTCTCATAGGAACATTTTGAAAAGTTGAGATGATCTTGTTAGAATATTCTCGTTTAATTGTTTATTATTACTAGTATTATTTTTTTACAAAATAGTCTTAATTGTTTAATTTTTTTTAGCCATTAAATATTAAATGTGGTAATTAATCTTTTAGACTCTCTTTCTCATGGGGATAGAGAAGGATCACTAGTTTGAATTATCTCTCCCATTCACTTTCTCTCTATAAAATTCAAAATGTCATAATGAGTTAATTAATTAGGTGCCAGGTGGAAAGAGATTAAGAGAATAAGGTTTTAATAATTTTAAAAGCAATTCTGAAACAATTATACAGATTGTTGACAAAATTACTTTCATTAGTAAAATTAACAAAATTCCTTAATTCTTGTAAAGTGGTCAATGTTTTTATTTGATACGTACTTTTTATAAAATAGTAGTAAGGGAATCATTAAGATGTTATAGGAGAACATAACAATATTTTATTTAGTATGAATATTTTTTTTTTGTAAAAATATTATGAATAATTTTAATTGATCTAAAAGGGGATAAATATGCGTAAAGGAAAAAAAAAACTGAGTATATTTACAATGTTATCGATGAATGGAGGGAGTAATATTATAAACTCTCTTTCTCATGGGGATAACGAAAGATTACTAGCTTGAATTATCTCTCTTATTCACTTTGTCTCTTTATACAAAATTTAAAATGTCATAATAAATTCATTAATTAGGTGACAAGTGGAAAGAGATTAAGCGAGTGAGGTTTTAATAAATTTAAAAGCAATTCTGAAAAAATTCTACAAATTGTTGAAAAAATTAATTTCACTAGTTAAATTAACAAAATTCCTTAATTCTTGTAAAGAGTTTAAAATCTCTTTGTTAATACTTTTTTATAAAATAGTAAGGAAACTATTAAGATGTTACAGTAAAGATAAAAAAAACTGTTTATAATTATAATGTTATCGATGAATGTTTTACCAAAATGGCTTCATATTTTTCTAGATAATTAATTTTTTTTATCAGCTAGATAATTAATTTAAAAATGACATTTTTTCTTTAAACCAAAAAATTGACATTTAAATATCAAATGATGGTTTACTTACACAGGCAAAACTCCTTATAAACTTTAAAAAAAAATTGATTATAGACATGAAAAACCTGATTATAAAATTCGTTTTTCTTTCTTTATTCCGCGAGGGCCATATTTTTGTACAAGAAACATTTTCCATAATAACTATAACTATAAATATCATATTTGTCAGGTCGTCCCACGCAGCAGTTAATACGAATATTTTAGTGACAAATCCACTTCTCTCCAAACAATAAAATGTCTTTCAGATGGTGTATGAACAATTGAACAGTATATTATGTAAGTAATATATCATTTTCAATCTCTCAAAAAAAAAATATGTATCATTTTAATAGTTATATGAGGTGAACAAAATACAATAGAAATACCCCAAAAGGAAAAGCAAGGCAAATCAAGGGGAAAATAAATAATGGGATCAATAAGATATACTATGTGCAAGTGCAGCGGGGCGTGCTTGCCAACAAACAATCAGAAGCATTTGGATTTTATTTTTTCGGGGGTGGAAAAAACGTCAAAATTTAAAATAAAAATGTGGATGATGGGAACAGAATATGAACAAACGATAGGTCCCCGCCGTTATAATAATAGTTCCCAGAAACTTGGTAGGTCCTATTCATATCTGTTCTCACTTGCTTTATGGTTACCCAATCAAGCAATGAACTGAATGGAATATTAAGAGTTGTTTGAATTAAAATTTAGTAAAATTAATTTTAATTTTTTTCAGAACTCGTTATTTTTTACTTTTTAAAAAGTATCAAAATATTTTTTATTTTTTTAAACTTATATAATAATAATAATAATAATAATAATAATAATAATAATAATAATATTATTATTATTATTAGTTTTCTTTTATAATTAAAAGTGTTCTTCTTAAAAACACAGATAAATGTACCTAAAATTTTAAATAAGAGACAAAATTTATTATAACTTGATTAGTTCAACTTGGTTTAATGTTTTTTTTTTAAATATGAAAAATAATTATATTTTATATTAAATTATATATTAGTTATATCATTTAATATTCATTTTAAGATTATAAATAATATTACATTTTAATAAAAGTTTTGAAATTTACAAATTAGTATATATTTTGTTTTAGATTTTTTTTGTTTCTCATATATATATATATATATATATATATATATATATATATATATATATATATATATATGAAAAAAAAATTATTTGAGACATAATTAAACACTAAAATGATTTTGGCTAAAAGAAAGAATTCAAAATATGATTTGTCACACACACATATTTATGAAAAATAATTTTAGTTGAGACATAATTAAACACAAATGATTTTGGCTAAAAGTAAGAATTCGAAATGTGATTTGTCACTTTTTAAGAAAATAATCCTTTTAACTAAATCCAACTGGACCAAGTTGCATTTTAATTTTTGATGGAATATGATCATTGGAGTATAAAATTATTTTTGGGTGCTAGTATAAAATTTTATTTTAAAAGTAAAGGATATATGAAAATTCTGTCTAAAACAGGTTTTAAACTTTTATATATACTCATTGGGTATGTACATACATTTAATAAAAAAAAATATATGTTATTAAAGAATCAAAATTTATTTATAAAATAATATAAGAAAATACTAGTAATTATTTATCATTAATATATATTAATAAACATAGTTGAATAAAAGGCTGACTCGCTTTTTCTATGGTGTTATTGAGTGATGGGGACTGGCCACGTGGGTTGTTGGCCTGTTCTTGTCCTACTGATTGCTACCAATAATACACTTCAAAACTCCCCATGCCATGTCATACATGACATCCAATGTCATGATTTTGATACATGAATCATCATCATTGTAAAACATGTTTAGTCATATTTATTATTTTTAAACATTGTAATATTGTATGTTAATTTTTAAGTATTTATAACTAGTATAATATTACTATTGAAAAGTTCAAAATAATTCTCCATCTCCGAAATTCATTTTTTTTCTTTTCATTATTGCTCTCAGTATTGCTGTTATGGTGAACTTTCTTAATTTTATAATTTAATTATATTATATTATTAGATGATAAATTATTAATTCTACCGTACAATCTTACACCAACCAGTCTACTTAATTATTTAGTATAGTTAATAAAATTCAGATGCAATAACAAGTTAGAAGTTACAATTAAATGATCTTAAGTAGCTCGCCAGCGCAATCAGGTGTTAGTCGCCAGCTCACTTCGTGCTAGGGTTGGCAAAACGGGCCAGCCCGGCCCGTTTAGGCCCGGCCCGCCTGTGGCCCGCCGAAAACGGGCCGGGCCGGGCTGGCCCGCCTAGCTGCGGCGGGCTGCTGGTCCTGGCCCGCCCCGCCTTAGAGCGGGCTGGCCCGCCAGTTTTTTTTTTTTTTTAAATTATTGTAAATAAGATATAAATAAAATGATCTTGTATCACTTGTATCATAAGAGGACAATAGAGAGTATTTGTATTACTGTGAAGTGTGAACACAATTAAAAATAATTGTAATATTGTTTCATTTTCTTCAATAAATCACAAACTAATAGTCTTTTAACACCACAAGTTCAATATCATCATGAATAATATCTTAAAAATGCTTATCACAAACTAATAGTCTTTTAAAAATACATCACAAAATATTAATAGTCCCTAATAACTTATATTATTTTATATATATTAATTTAAAAAAAAAAAAAAAAAGGGGCTGGCGGGCTGGCGGGCCGGCCCGCCCCGCCCCGCCTCTGGCCCGGCGGGTTAGGCAGGCCGGGCCTAAGCGGGCCAGCGGGCCAAAAATCCCAACCCGCCCCGCCTATTTTGCAGTGGGCCGCCGGGCCCGGCCCGCTTTGCCATCCCTACTTCGTGCTTAACTCCAATGATTGGGTTGCTATTAATTACTAGTAGTTAGTACAAAAAATCAAATACTAGTATTTGTAAGATGATTTTCTTAGAATACTGGTTAAGAAAT
Source organism: Pueraria montana var. lobata (assembly GCA_026413185.1). Classification (NCBI taxonomy): domain Eukaryota; kingdom Viridiplantae; phylum Streptophyta; class Magnoliopsida; order Fabales; family Fabaceae; genus Pueraria; species Pueraria montana. The sequence goes on along the minus strand of CM048647.1, from coordinate 96,267,515 downwards.
TAAAAGAAAAAAATATTTATTATGTAAATTATAGGATAATGCAAAAAAAATAATGGACAGTGCAATTTTGTATTTTTTAATAAAAATCTTTCTTCTTTTAGTTCTAAGGGTACTGGTTAGCATTTGCGTATTGGTTAAGAAACTAAAAGGAGAAAACTTTTGTTGGGATGCGTAAAATTGCATTGTTCATAATTTTTTTTGCACTCTTCTATAATTTCCACATTAAATATTTTTTCTTTTAATTTCTTAATCAGTATCCTTAGGACACTGATTAACATGAGGCAAGACCCTTTAATATATAACCTTTCTCCTCATTTTTCAAATGTTTAGTTTACAGGTGTATGAACGTATTAATTATAAGAAAGAACTGCCGTTAGCTCCTTATTACAACATCAGACATAGACAATGAAAGTACATAGTTCCTATTATAAAGAATAGCTCGGTAACAGCATATCGTTTGTGTGTGTGTATATATATATAAAAGGAACGTAACATATGGATGAATTTTTTATGTGAGAATAAAAATGATTAATATCAACTGTTAAATTAAAATGAAAGATTTAAATTAAAATATTTTAAATTAAAATTAAAACCTTATATAATTATAAAATATCTAAAAGATTTATTAAACAAAAAATTAAATCTCTAAAAGATTTAAATTATGACGTCTTAAAATATTTCAAACTCATCATCATCATTATCATGACCATTGTCACCACCATGATTGTCGTCATGACTATTGCCGCCTCCACCACCAATATAACTATCTTAAAATATTTCAAAAATATTTTTTAAGTAATTGATAATAAAATATTTTTTACACTATAGCCTATGTAATTCTTTTTCAATATTTTCTTTATGATTAAGATCATATCTTTTTTTTTCCCATAAGAATCGAAGACAAGTACAAGAGTTTATAACAACACACACGCGTCTTGTTCAATCAACTGAACTGGACCCCTTGATAATTAAGATTATATCCTAAAATATGGTAGTATTTTTTAAATCATCACACATATGAATATGATATAGTGATCCTTTAAACTTTGTGATGTAGCTCTGGATATACTCTCCCTCCTTGCTTGTTGAGAACAGCGCTGCATTTCACGTGTAATAATTGAAAAGCTATGATACAAACTACAAAGATCATTAATTTCACACCCGATTTTGTGGTATCTGATTCAGTTTGGGGGAACCTTTATCCGTTTCTTTTTCGTAGAGAACTCCACCTTATCCTCTGTATCATGTATTCCTCCTGTTTCTGAAAGAAGACATGTTCTTCAACAAACATAACATTGCAATTCATTTCATTTAATTTTGATGCATGTACAAACTTACAAATTGTCTTCAGTTACTGAATTTCATACAAACCCACATGTTCATTGCCAATCAGACAAATTCAAGAGGGTTTCATCCTCCCTGTCTGGAATCAGACACAATTCAAATTGCAAAAGTTATGTTACTTTCTAATGTATGCTATTCTCCAAAGTTTGGTCGTGGAAGTGTACACAATACACACCAACACTTTAGTCCATTTCCTAACCACTCTTTCTTCCAATTGAATATGCTTTCTTTTTTCTAAATTATGTAGATTCCCGTGCTCTTGGTGCACCTTGGAAAAGAAGAAAAGACATGAGTTGTTTCATTTCTTGAATTTTTTTCTCCCTAGTCTTCTTTGGACTTTGACTTTGAGATTGTTTTAATACATGGCACCGTGGATGACTGCAAACCTCCGGCAATCATTTTGACTGTTGGTTAACAAATAATATTACACATTATTACATTTATTATATATTATAAAACATACATCGAAGAGTAATCAAACATATTTGGATAAACTTATCTAGAAATACTTTTAGAACAAAAAAATAAGAAGAAAAAATGAAATGAGTTTCTCCATAAATTCAAATTAACTTATGTATAAGCTTCTACAAATAAGTTTATGCATAAGTTAATTTTAACTTATGGAAAAATTAATTTCATTTTTTCTTCTTATTTTATTTTCCTTCTGAATAAGCTTATCCAAAAATATTTGATTACTTCATCATATATTGTTTATACATTCAATCACCACAAAGAGCTTTTCTTTATTTAAAACTTGTGCAAGGTATTTAAATACCTGAGCAAGTATTATTTAAGCAAAAAAATATTTAAATACTCCAAGTGAAAAGTATTTAAATACAATTAGACGTATTCAAATAAAAAATTATAAAAATAATAATTTAAAAATATTAAAAAAATAACAAAATTATTTACCTAAGTTAAACAACTTGGTCCACAAAACCATAGATTAAATTGGTTTAACCTACAAGCTAGATAGGTTAACCTATATAAGCTTGCATTTAAATGGACTAAACATCACTAAGTTTTGATTTACACAGGCTATGAGTTAATTTTATAAACAAGCTAACTTGTGGACCATATATATAGAGAGATAAATCTAGTGAGAGAGTTGTTTCATGTTAATGAGAAGAATAACTATTGATTATTAGATCTTGCAAAAAAATATTAAGGAATGAAATACATATGTTATATGTTTTTTTTTTTTTTTTAACTTACGTAACTTGTTTAAAATGAAATTCAAACAAATTAATATATATTTTTACAATATATTTGACTTATGTATGTTTTATTACTTATATATGACTAATAATTTAACTAAGTATTAATAATACAATTTTATTACTAATAGTTTTTTTTTTAAATATTTCTTATTTTATTTGATAAAATAATTCAAGCTTTATTGAAATCCTAAATTATATAAAAATATATTTCATCGGATACTAAAAGAAATCTCTATTTTAACACGCAAACATATATTTATATAGAAGTTTTGAAGCACCTTTTAGTAATATTATTAGCATAAGTAAAAGTAAAATATTGTATATTTTTTCTAATAGTTGTAAGAATAAGATTAAAAAATTGATAAAATTTATAAGTAACTAAAAGAATAGTACATTTCACTAGTAAATATTTATTTTCCTTTTTTGGGTAATAAATAATTTTTTAATTAATAAAAAGTAATAAAAAAATATGAAAAATAAAAAATGAAGGAAATAAGTGTGTGAAAAAAAGGTTATGTATTAATAGTGTAAAATAATTTTTCTTTATCATTGATTATAAATAATTATATATAGTAAATTTGTTGATTTTTTAATAATTATCTTAAAATTTATTAATGATAATTTATGGTTGAAAGCCATTTTAAAACTGTTTTATATTTATTCATTAAATTTTATATATATATATATATATATATATATATATATATATATATATATATACTTTTTAAAAAGTTTTATTCATTTGTCTGTTTCAATAATTTCCCTCGTTTGCATCGATTCTTTGTTAGTCACATGCGCATCCCTTGAATGGAATTGATGCAAACAAATCCGGTTTGCACAACAAACAAAACTACAGGACCCACTCACCTTTCATAACCCCACTTCATCTCAAATTGTCTTTCTTTCGCGACCAAGTCCACTACCACGTGTCCACTTTCACAAGTTTTTATCTTGCCAAATGATTAAATCCATAAAAAGGGTACATATAAAAAAGTTAGAAATAAAAGTGTTAAAAATAACATGAATTTACACACTTTTATAAGGATAATGATATTTTGACGATGATGTAAAATTATTGTGAATAACCTATTTTTTCTATTTGAATACTTAAAAATTATAAATATTCCATTGAAACCGTTATTTTTTTTTTATCTCATCAAAAATTTATTATACTTATATTTTTTTTTCTTTTGTTTCTTTCTCTCCCCAACTCCAAGTGTAAATTAACAATTTTTTTAATTTGAAAAATGTTTAAATTACATGCTTTTTCTTTTGTTTTAAAACATCTAGTCCTTTGTCTTAAGATATTAATATATATATAACATTTTAATTTTTTTAATATAAATAAGCCTTTTAATGGTAGTAAATAGTTATGAACATATTATCTATTGATTTTTTTATATAACTTTCAATGTTATGAACGATTAATATTATTAATTTTAGTATTTTTGGTAGTAAAAAATCTTATTCAAAATTTTCATTTCATTTTTTAAAGTTATAACATTAATAATAGATGTTGAAAATTAATTATTAATCACATGAATAATAAGCACTTGAGAAAAAAATGTTCAAAGAACTCATTTACTATATTAAAATAGATTCATATGCGATGTATATTTATTTTTCAAGTGGGGGGGATTATATATATCTTAAAATGGGTTATAAAGCATCATATGATATGAGCATAGTTTGAGATTTAGTAGTATCTTATAAAATAATTGAAATGGCATACACATACACATAAGATGTGGAAGAATCGGTGTGTTTGTAAGCGAAATCCCTAAGAAAACGACGGAAATACAAGGTTCTGGAATCTCGGGTCTCGCACTTGTATTAAAATAGCAGGATAATATACAAGTGCGTAAAAAACAAAACAAAATTATTCCCAAGATAAGTACGAAATGAGGTGTTAAGCGTGGCAATCAATTACAGCTGTCAGTTACTTATGTATGATGATATGGCCATGACACCATACATGATGATGATGATGGAGGGAGCCAAGCCAGCCAAAAGTTTGGGCATAGATAAATAGTGGTTCAGAGTAGAGAGAGAGAGAGAGAGAGAGAGATGGAATTGGAAACATCATCGATGGAGATGGAGATGGAGAGGCAGAAGCAAGTGGAGAAGAAGAGTAATAGTAATAATAAGAAGAAGCAGGTGTTGCTGGAAGGGTACATGGAGGAGGATCTGGCCAGGACTAAGAGTTTAACGGACGAGGATCTCGATGAGTTAAAGGGGTGTTTGGATCTGGGATTTGGGTTCAGCTATGACGAGATTCCCGAGTTATGCAACACCTTGCCCGCACTCGAATTGTGTTATTCCATGTCCCAGAAATTCATGGATAACTCTCCCCCTTCGCCCGATTCCTTGTCCACATCTATTGCCAATTGGAAAATCTCAAGTCCAGGTACTTAATATTACTCTTCTCTTCTCTTCATCACAATTTTATTTATCAAGATTCATTCATTTTCAGGTGACCATCCCGAAGATGTGAAGGCAAGGCTAAAGTTCTGGGCGCAGGCTGTAGCGTGCACTGTTAAACTCTGCAGCTAAGAGTGATCTCAATGTATTTATTCATTTGGCAGCAGGAGTGGGCCCGGGCCCGGAGGTGTGGCCCGATCCCGATCCCGATCCACTCGAATGTTAAGATGGGTGGACGAACCTAACTTGAGGTCGGAGGAGGAGGGTATTTTTCAGGTTCCAGAGTAACCCTCAACTCAACTCAACTCAACTGATGCTGATGATTTAATCTTCTTTGGAGCCTTAGGCATAATGTTGTCATTAAGATTTTTGTATCTCGCATCTTGCTAATAAAACTTTTTATTTTTATTTTTATCCCGCATTCCGTTGGTTGTCATTTCTATTTTTATTTTTTGTTTCGCTCTTCCAACCCTCGGTTAGAGCTTCACCAACTACTTGCTGCATTGCATCACCTTAGATAGGTAACTAACTGCAGTGCACTAACGTGTTTTCGCTGTTCTGTTCATGTGTTGTCGCTTAGATGAATATCAAATTCTGCTCTGGAGGGAGACAAGGTCAAGTGAAGCCATTGATCATTAATCGTCTTGTGTTGGATCTGCTTCCTTGTTCAGGGCATTAATCGTGGTTATTATTCATATATAACCTGGACCTTTAAACTAAACTAGTCGCTGCATAAGCCAGCCAGATGGAAAAATAATAATATCAATAAAATGAATCTTAGCAATCCTTTCATCTTGGTGAGTGAAAAAACGATTCACCAAGATAAATTGTGCCTTTCTCTTCTTTTGATAACCTTATCAAACAAAACTCACCTTCCTTCCTGCCTATCATAAATAACCACAGTCTATACGAAACGCAAAAACTACGACACGAGACGATTCACGGATGTTCCTTTGATAAAGAGTTTCTAGAATTGAATAAAAAATGACGTACTACCTCGTTGAATATGGCTTCCTTGTTTACATGTTTGGTTCGCCTTTTTATATGTTGTCAGCGTGAGTTTAGATAGACAGAAAGGATCGAGGAAATAAGAATATTTTCCCGTGTTGCGTTATACTAGTAGACAGAGTGCCAAAATTGTTAGTATTGTTATTACTTGATTGCCTATCCAGCAGTTACTTGGAAAATAGATATGTACCGGTGGGGCATTCGGCAACGCGTATAGTCGAATATCTTCCAACACAACTTGGCATATTCTTGTAAACAGATAAGTGTTCGGCGTCTATCGTATAGTCGAACACCCTCCAACACAGTCCGGTACACTTGACAAACAGAAGTATTCGTCATTTATATAACCGAACACTCTCGACCCCTTACATCTCAGAAGGCACAATAGTAGTATTCGGCACCACCAAGGCCGAATACCAGTAATTGTATAAATGTCATTAGGCGACTCATGGTAAGATAAACTTAAGGTTAGAAAGTAATTAAGCAACATTAATTACCACAGACCTATGATTAGAAAGAGGTCAAGACCCATGAAGGTCCAGGCCCAATAAGATAAGTATAAAAAGGGATGTCTCTCAAGATAAAGGATTTTGGACCCTCATTTATTACGTGTATTAATTTCGGACAGATATAAAAGATCTTGAATATAGAACATCAGCTGAAGACTGCAGTACCCCCAGACAGGAACAAGATAGATCAGAAGGATTGGGGATTGTTGTTAACCAAATTTACCAACACCCAACAATTGTAATGAGCAGGGAGAAACTCGAGACAAGAATTCATGAACGTTGTTGAGCATGACAAATGGACTGTTATTAGAAACAGTGATGATGGATGTTAAAGAAAGTCGCATTATGATGACCATTTAGTTTGTGTTTGCAAATATTGGTTTAACCGAAACATTTGTCCTTCTTATTCAACCAAACACTGGTGTTAATTATCTATTTTCTATCTCGGAATGTGCCACCGTACGATTCAAACAGTAATTAAAACATACTATTAATCGTTTTTATTTATTTCATTTTACCTTTTTAAATTATCAATTGACCGAGCAAGAAAACAAGTTTATATTTATCCGACATCTTCTCGTAATGATTTTTTCATACAAGAGCGAGCGGACGAACTCGATTAAAATAACATCTTGCCTCTGTTAACTTTCCCAACATGGACTTTCTACTATATATCAGATTATGTCTGCTTCATCTACTTTCATATTGCTACTCCATCATTTTTACTTTTGTTTTCCCTCGGTTCCTTTCTTCTTCTCGCTTGAATGTGATTTACATATTCTGACACCAAGGCATGAAATTTAGGAGCCATTTTACTTGTTGAGGAAATATTGAGACTGTTCCTCTTCAAGGTCCTAGTGAGATGCTTCTGAGCCTTCTGACAGTGGACACTGCAAAGAGCTGGAACAGAGCATCTCATTATGGGTTTCCCGCATGTTATAGGTCCAGCTTCTGCACTGAAAAGTGAAAACAAAAGGCAAATCACTTACAAGCACAGTGGCACACCAAAATTTTAAAATGTTTTGAATGAGTTACTTTAATTTTAAAATGTTTTGAATGAGTTACTTTAACATAATTATAATAGAGAAACAGAACACATCATCATTAAAATGAGCAACACAACATGATTGAATAATCTATACAAAGAGAGAAATATTATGAATAAAACTTTGTACAATAAAGGTTAAATTAACCTGTGGTCCTTCAATTATTTAACAATTTTTAATTAGATTTCTAAATTTTTTTTTTTCAATTGGATCTTGAACTTATATTTATTTTTTACAACCTAATTAAACAATAAATACAAGTTTGGAGGCTCAATTGGGACCTAATTAAAAATTTGTCAAATAGTTAAGAGACCTAATTAAAAATTGTTAAGTCTCTGTAGGTTAGTATTCTCACTTTTGCAGGTTAAGAATATTGTATTTAGAACATGCAGAGACTTGACAATTTTTAATTAAGCTCTGAACTACATATTAATTTAACCTTCAATAAAACTTATAGATAAAACTCACGGAATGCTTTCCATTTCAACTGATCGTCATGGATTTGATCCTTCAAAGATAAAACTGTTGTTCCTACGCGAAACAAAAAGCAACTAAGGTGGGTAAAGTCCTCCTCTGGCTAAATTGCCACAGCAGAGCATTAACTACATATCTTTGTACGCATCATCCACAAACAAGTGCAAAAAACATCTCACTACTAGATATGCAACATCAACAAAAATCTTTTGTGCCATATATCCCTCTTCAACACAAACATCAATTTTAGAGCAAGGAAGACCATCATACAATACATGGAATGAACATGATTAGATTTTGACATAAATAATTGATATGCAATGTAAGAAAGCATTCAAACACCAGCCTATCAAATTTTAAAATAATAATAAGTACCTTTTGTTCAATTTTGCTTTCAAAAGCAGTGGGCTAGATATTAAAATGTAACAAGGCATGGTTATGCTATGCATAATAATTAGATTAAGGGAGAGAGAGATACCCTTTGATAACGTAATTGCAAGGCTTATAAAGCTTCTGGTTGGAATCGGAGAGAATATGCAAGTGGCAAAAGGAGGTCAAAGGCATGGGCGTGAGCTTGCAACCGAGGAAAGCACACCTGGGAAGATCAAAATTGGTAATTTTGTTAAAAGGGTTGTGACCATAGTGGCAGAGATAGTGTCTGTAGAGGCTCTTGAGGTGTTCCATGAGAGACCAATAGAGGCCTCTGTAGCACTTGGAAAGCCGCTTCAGATTCTCGAAACGGCGTTTCAACAGTTCAGGACGCGTAAGGTGAGAAGCACTGGACAGTGACAATGTGCTGTTGGAAAATGCCTCATCCATTCCATTCATTCTCCCCCCAACTGCCGCAGCCGCTTTCCCAAACACACACAACACACCACAAGCACAAAGGAGGGTAGGGAAACGACTAGGAATAATGCAACCTTTGTTTAAATAATTATATCTTTCTTCCGGTTATTCCTCCAACCATATTCACTTTTTTTTTTTCTAATTAACTTTTGATCTCGATTTAATTCATAATGGATTTTTTTTAGATTAAGGTAAGCGTAAAGATTTTATAAAATTTTGATACCAAAGTTTTTCTTATTTTGGACTAGAATTTCATCTCTTTCTTTTTGTTCCTGTCTTGGGATACTGGGGTCTTCGGCTGCTGTTTTGTGTTCCAAGATCTTTTATATTTGCCCGGAAGGTGGGGGTACCTGCAAAAGGCACTCCAACGCTCAAGTCAGGTTTCGGCTTAGAGCATTTAATGTACGTAATAAATGAGGATTCAGAACCCCTTACCTTGGGGGACGGATCCCCTTTTTATACTTATCTTATTGGGTCTGGACCTTCATGGGTCATGGCCTCTTCTTAATCACAGGTCTGTGATAATTAAGGGTACTTAATTACCTTTTAACCTTAGGTTTATGTTGCCATGAGTCGCTAATGGTGTTTATACCTCTACTGGTGTTCGGCCCTGGTGGTGCCGAATACTATTATTAAGACCTCTGGGATGAGGGGTTAAGGGTGTTCGGCTTTATAGATGCCGAATACTCCTGTCTGACAAGCGGACCGGACGGCGCTGGGGGTGTTCGGCTATACTGTAGACACCGAACACCTGTCTATTTACGAGAATGTTCCGAATACTGTCGGGGGGTACTCGGTTATATGTGTTTCCGAATACCCCCATTAGTACACATACCCCCAGCCTCGAGTGAGGGAGGGTAACGAAGAGGCTTTGCCTTGGGACTGGTGCTTTATTGTTGTGTCGTTTAAAATTACTGGCATTTATGGCAGAAAAAAGCCGTTGGGTTGGAGGGGATCGAAGTGTTACGCTATGTGGACCGTTAGATCCACTAAGATCTAACGGTTGACAATGTTCAGGGGTTTTTGGACCGTTATGGGCCTGGGCCTTATAAATAGGGTGAAGGATGTCGTCTTCGCATCCCGTATTTACGATTTTGCAAAAATCTTCTTCTTTTGCTCTCGGTCGAATAGTTACTTCTAGCTCCATTCTTCTCGTCTTAACCAAGGTACGAGAGTTCGGCTATTTCTTTTTCTTTCCATTATTATGAGTTCGGCTGGCCGTGAGCTTTCTGGGGGAACCGAGGTAGTTGACATTCCGTCCGCTTCCTCGACTAGTGGGGACTCTAGTGAGGGGTTTTCGACTGCCTCGTCGTCTTCCCCTTTTCTTTCTTCCTCTTCGGTGTCCCCTTCTTCGTCCCATGTCCGAGAGGGGGTGGGTGAGAGTGTTATGGGTCCTTCGGCCCCTTCAGCCTCTTCGGCGGGGGAGGCATCTGGTACAAGACCGAAGCGTAAACCCCGGGTTACCCGAGTGAAAAGGGAATTTTCGCCGATTACCCTGGAAGGGTATACCTGGGTTGCTGGAGAGGTTGGGGCCTATTGGTCTCGGTATGACGATAAACGTAGCGTGTTAAAGTTTGTAAACTATGTAGATGTGTCTTCCATTGCTGAAGATGAGTTTTGTCCTGTAGGGTTACAGTGTTGTCGGCGAGAGCCGAATCCTGAATTCGTTTTCATGGGGAAAGGTGACTCGACAAGGGACTTCTTTTACATGTATGATTGCGTATTTCGTGATCTACATGTAAAGGTTCCTTTTGACGACTTCACTATGGGGGTGCTTCGGGTTTTAAACGTGGCACCCTCGCAGTTGCATCCGAATGGGTGGGCTGCTATCCAAGCCTTCCGAGCTCTCTGTATTTTTAACTTTATAGAGCCTTCGGTGAGTGTGTTTTTGTATTACTTTTGTACTCGGCCCAAGGATGGTTTATGGGTTTCCTTGATAAGGAAACCAAAGAGGCCTATTTTCCAGTCATTTACTACCTCTTACAAAAATTTCAAAACCGGTTTCTTTAAGGTAGTTGTTAGGCCGAACATAGGGACTAACCATCTTTATGATATGAGTGGAAAGTTCTTGTTTCCGTTCTATTGGGAGCAAAACCCTCGGCGTTATCACAAGTTTTCGAAATCCATGATGACCGAAACGGAACGCAAGGATCTCCTCTTTCTTGAGTCTCTCCCCCGAAAGCTCCCAGCTAGGCAGCTTGTAGCTTTGTTAAATTCTTCCATTGTTTTAGCCGACATGTGTGGTAAGGTTTTTGTTCTTTCTTTCCTGGTATTTCAATGTTTAGCTTTTGTCACTGACTAAGTGTTTTATGTAGGTATCATGGCTGATGCTGGAGGAAATGTGCTTTCATTCCGGAATGCTAGGAGGAATCGGGCTCAGGCTGCGGGGAACAAATCTGGTATCGCTTCAGTGCCCCCCGTTCCCAGGCAACCGACCCCTCAGCCAACCCCAGTAGATACTGTGCCCCCCCGGCGGGAGAAAAGAGAAGTAAAGACAAAGATCACAAGAAAAGGCATCGAAGCCGTGAGGCTTAGGAAGAAGAAAGGGCTAAGAAGCTGAAGCAACAGACTTTAGGTTTTCCGGCTTCGGCGTCTTTATCTTCCATCAACACCTTGACCGCCGAGGGCTTTTTTGCCAAAGATTTTCGACCGAAGAAGATGGTGAGCTCCAGCGACATCTCGGATACTGGGAAGGCCATCCTTAACAAGGCCGATGCTGCTGCCAACTGGTCGGCTTACTGCGAGTTTCAGGCAAGGGCTTCGGCCATTGCGTATCATATGTTCGCAAATCCTCTAAGGGAGGCCAAGAAGTTGAAGGAGAGTTTGGAGGAGGCCCAGGTATCTAACAAACAGGTGTTGGAGGTCAACATGGTTCTAGCCGACGAGAATGGGCGCTTGAAGGAGGAGGTTAAGGACCTCTCGGCCAATGTTAACGATTTAAACACCAAGGTAATAATGGCCGAGAAGGATTCCAAGCTTCAATCTGATGAGATCGAGCGGCTAAGGGCGCTGTTGGCCGAGGCCCAGGAAGAGCGGGACGCGGAGCGTGCTGCCAAGAAGAGGATTCTTGCTTCGACTGAAGATAAGATTTTAGCCGAACATGAGGCTGGTTTTCTCCACGGCTTGCGGCAAATAACGCATTATTATAATGTTCGTGACCGCAGCATTTTTGACATGGAGAAGGATGTTTATCAAGGGCAGCTAATGCCTATTGATGACATTCCGGAGGATGCTATTTTGGAGAATCCTCTTTACGGCTCGGCTGTTGAAGGTGGTGCGGATCCTGGGGCCAATGAAGAGGGGGGAGGATGATGTTGCTGATGCCGAGGTTCGTGAGGACCCGGCAGAATAGAATATTTGTAGAGTCAGGCCGTTAGAGCCTTTTTTTGAATGTTTTGTAGATGACTCTACCCCTTTTTGGTAATTAATGAAATATGCGTTTATCTTTTCGGTATTTACTTGTTGAGTTTGTTCCGCGTTCTTACTCTTGTCCAATTACCTTGCGATACTTGCATTTTTAATTTGGGCAAAGTATGGTTGTATGTGTTCTTCTAGAAAGTACCTTCGAGTGATGCGTCGTCGTTTGTTATCTTCGGCGTCTTTGTAAGACTAGAAATTCTTGTTTGAAATAAAGAAAGGGGGTGTGGGGATCCGAATGGTGCATCCTTAGCCGAGTGGGAGCACTCGGGAGGGAAACCATTTTGAAGAAGATCCGAATGGTGCATCCTTAGCTGAGTGGGAGCACTCGGGAGGGAAACCATTTTGAAGAAGATCCGAATGGTGCATCCTTAGCCGAGTGGGAGCATTCGGGAGGGAAACCATTTTGAAGAAGATCCGAATGGTGCATCCTTAGCCGAGTGGGAGCATTCGGGAGGGAAACCATTTTGAAGATCCGAATGGTGCATCCTTAGCCGAGTGGGAGCACTCGGGAGGGAAACCATTTTGAAGAAGATCCGAATGGTGCATCCTTAGCCGAGTGAGAGCACTCGGGAGGGAAACCATTTTGAAGAAGATCCGAATGGTGCATCCTTAGCCGAGTGAGAGCACTCGGGAGGGAAACCATTTTGAAGAAGATCCGAATGGTGCATCCTTAGCCGAGTGGGAGCACTCGGGAGGGAAACCATTTTGAAGAAGATCCGAATGGTGCATCCTTAGCCGAGTGGGAGCACTCGGGAGGGAAACCATTTTGAAGAAGATCCAAATGGTGCATCCTTAGCCGAGTGGGAGCACTCGGGAGGGAAACCATTTTGAAGAAGAGACATTATGCTGCACTTAAATAATGATAGCGAAGCGTAAGACGTTCTTATTAGAATTCATTTGAGGTATGCCTCATTAAAACCTTATCCGATAAAAACCCTTTTACATTCTTGTAGGGATGAAAGACCGAATGAGGGAAAAGAGTACAACACTCGAATACATAGTGAAATGATACATTAAATGAAGTAAATTTTGAGATGAGTGGAATTCCAGGTTCTCGGTATTATTCTTCCTGACAGTTCTTCCAACCTGTAGGCCCCCTTGTTGAGGTTTTGCCGAACTCTTAATGGGCCGTCCCAATTGGCTGCCAGTTTTCCTTCCTTGGAGTCTCTTCGGGCGTCGCCTTGCACCCTTAGGACTAGGTCTCCTTCTTTAAAGTCTCGCGGCTTCAGCTTTGAGTTGAATCTCCGGGTCATTCTCTATCTGCGTGCTTCGGCATTGAGGCGTGCTCGGTCGCGTATTTCTTCAACCAAGTCTAGTTCGCATCTCATGGAGCTTTCATTTTCGGGAGTCTCGAAGTTTTGTCTTCGGAATTAGGGTTCTCCTACTTCGACCGGGATCATTGCTTCGGTCCCATAAACCATTCTAAAGGGTTTTTCTTTGATGGTTGATTGTCGGGTGCACCTGTACGCCCACAATATTTCGGGTATCTCCTCGGCCCACGCCCCTTTGGCTGTTCCTAACCTTCTCTTCAGTTCTCCCAAGATGACTTTGTTTGCAGCCTCTGCTTGTCCGTTCGTTTGGGGGTGTTCGACCGAGGTCACTTTATGCTTTATTCCCAAGCCTTCGAGGAAAGTGTTTAACTTCTTGTCCGTGAATTGTAGACCGTTGTCGGTAACGATTGCATAGGGAATGCCGAATCGAGTGATGACATTTTTCCACAAAAATTTCTGTACGTTCTAAGGCGAGATGATTGCCAAGGGCTCGGCCTCTATCCATTTTGTGAAGTAGTCGACAGCTACTAACAAGAACTTATGTTGTCCTTTGGCTATAGGGAAAGGACCTAAGATGTCGGTTCCCCATACAGCAAAAGGCCAAGGTGACGAGATGGAGTGCAGTTCGTCCGCTGGTTGGTGGATAAGGTTGGCATGTTTTTGGCACTGGCTACATCTTTTGGCGTATTCGGCGCAATCAGTTTTGAGGGTCGGCCAGTAATATCCTGCTCGCAAAACCCGAGTTGCCATCGTTCGTGCACCCGAGTGCATGCCACAGATTCCTTCGTGCAGCTCCTTCATCACGTATTCTGCTTGCTCTTTCTCTAGACACTTTAATAAGGGTGCGGAAAATCCCCTTCTGTATAACTCTTCGGCTATCACAATGTACCTTGCAGCATTGATTCGCAACCTTTTGGCTTTTTCCTTATCCTCCGAAAGGGTTCCCTGTGCCAAATACTGCTGTATTTCGATTATCCACGTACTTCTGGCTGCCGAAAGCTGCATGCATTCCTCGACAGTTACACTTGGTTCGGGCAACGTCTCTTGGATGAATGTTCTCAACTGTCCGGGTTTTTGGGTGGTGGCTAATTTAGCAAGTCGATCTGCCCTGTCATTGTGTTCTCGGGCTAAATGATTTACCCGAATTTCCTCGAATTCTTGTTTCAGCTGCATGAAAGTGTGATAGTACTTCAGCAACTGTGGGTCTTTGACTTGGAAACCACCGTTGATCTGTTCGGATGCTACTTGCGAATCACTCCAACATTGCACTTTTCGGGCTCCCATCTCTCTTGCCAATCTGAGCCCAGCTAATAAGGCCTTGTACTCGGCCTGATTGTTGGATGCTTTGAAACCGAACCGTAGGGACTGTTCTAACCGTATTTGGTTGGGTCCCTCCAGTATGATACCTGCCCCGCTTCCCCTTCGGTTTGATGAGCCATCGACATGTACTACCCACCAGTCTTCTTCAAAGGTTTCAGCAGGGTGTAGCTCATTGACAAAATCTGCTAGACACTGTGCCTTGACGAGACCCCTCGACTCGTACTTTAAGTCGAACTCAGAGAGTTCTACTGACCATGCCATCATTCTCCCTGCTAGTTCTGGTTTCCTTAATACCTTTGCAATTGGGCAATCGGTTTTTACAATCACCCGGTGTCCTTGAAAGTATTGTCTCAGGCGTCTTGCACCATTCACTAGTGCTA
The DNA here is from genome assembly GCA_026413185.1 of Pueraria montana var. lobata. NCBI lineage: Eukaryota > Viridiplantae > Streptophyta > Magnoliopsida > Fabales > Fabaceae > Pueraria > Pueraria montana. The sequence goes on along the minus strand of CM048647.1, from coordinate 96,252,256 downwards.
GAGCCACCTTCTCAATTGTCTGGTACCTGGTCTCGGTTTCTTGTAGTACTCGGCTGGTGAAGTATATGGGTGCTTGGCCTTCTTCATGTTCTTGCACTAACACCGCACTTATGGCTGCTTGAGAAACCGAGATGTAAAGCACTAGATCCTTTGTAGGTTCCGATTTCTTGAGTATGGGCGGGGCCGAGAGGGTCTTTTTCAGCTCTTGAAAGGCCTCTTCACATTGTTGGTTCCATGAGAAGTTCTTGGCTATTTTTAGCAAACGCATGATGGGTTTTGCCTTCTCGACGATTCTTGGCAGGAATCGTGATAGAGAGGCAATTCTCCCTGTGAGTCTCTGGACATCCTTTGGGGTTCTCGGGCTTTTCATACGAATAACCGCTTCGCATTTATCGGGGTTGGCTTCTATGCCTCGTCATGTTAACATGAAGCCCAAGAATTTTCCCCCTTGGACACCGAAGACAGATATTTCGGGGTTTAGGCACATGTTGTGTTTCCTGAGTTCGGCGAAGATCTCTTCGAGGTCCCTTGCGTGTTCGTCAGGCTTGGAAGACTTAACAACCATGTCGTCGACATACACCTCTAGGTTTCATCCTAGCTGTTTTTGGAAAACTTTGTCCATCAACCTTTGATAGGTGGCTCCTGCGTTTTTTAGGCCGAAGGGCATTACTTAGTAGCAAAAATTGGCTGATTCGGTTATGAAAGCGGTCTTGTCTTCATCGGGAGGGTGCATTCGGATTTGGTTGTATCCTGAATAAGCATCCAAAAAACTAAGACAAAGATGTCCAGCTGCCCCATCGACCAATCTGTCAATGTTTGGTAGCGGGTAGGCATCTTTTGGGCAAGCCTTGTTCAAATCCGTGTAGTCTGTACACATCCTCCATTTTCCATTTGCCTTCTTTACCATGACCACATTGGCTAACCAAGTGGAATATTTGACCTCTCGGATAAAGCTGGCGGCTAGCAACTTGGACACTTCTTCTTCTACTGCTCTCCTCCTATCCTCCCCCATCTTCCTTTTCTTTTGCGAAATTGGTCTTGCCTCTCAGCATATTGCCAATTTGTGACAATGGAATTTTGGGTCGATGCCAGGCATGTCTGCGGCCTTCCAGGCAAAGAGATCGGCGTTTCGTTTTACTACTCTTTGAATCCGAAGCCTGCCTTCTTCGGATAGGTTGCTTCCGAGGTATGTAGTTTGAGTTTTCTCTTCACCAATTTGAAATGCATGGATCTCCTCATTCGGTTTTACCCGCTTGTCCTCCTCGATTCTGGGATCGAGATCCAAAGTTTGGTCCGAGGGTTCAGCCGCCGAGACCATGTATACTGACTTGCACTCGTCTTCCTTCAGTTGAGTAACCTTGAGGCTGGCTAAGTAGCATTCTCTGGCCGCCTTTTGGTCCACGTGAACCGTAACGATCGTGCCTCGGTTTGATGGAAATTTCATGGCCAGATGTGGAGTGGAGACTACGGCTCCGAGAGTGTTCAACGACGGTCGTCCGAGTAGTATATTATACGAGGTGTTGGCGTGCACTACAATGTATCTCACTCTTATGATCTTGTACTCCTTTCCCTCATACCCGAAGGTCGTGTCTAACTCTATACATCCCCTGGTGTTAACCCTCTCGCCAGAGAATCCGACCAAGGGTTCGTCATACGGCATGAGCTTCTTCTCTGGTATGTCCAGTTGTTTGAAGGTGTTCCAGTATAGGATGTCGGCTGAGCTTCCTTGATCTATCAGGGTCTTCCGGACTGTGCAGTAGGCTACATCTACACTAATGACCATTGGATCGTCTTGCATTGGGTCGGACCCCTGAAAGTCCGCATCGGTGAAAGTGATGGGTGGCATTTTGAGCTTGTTTACAGTCGACGTCATGTTGGCTGACCGGACTAACCGGAGGTGCTTCTTTCGGGCCGACGAGGTGTTTCCTCCTCCCGCAAATCCCCCGGCAATCGTGTTGATGACTTTCCGAGGATTGAAGGGTTTTATGTCTTGCTGCTCCCTGGACCTGCTTCTTTGTCTTTCGGCCCTCCTGCCGTGGCTATAGTCCGTTCTATAGGTTCTGTCATTGTCTTTATTTTTCGAAAATTGAGACCTTTCGGTCCTTGGATCATGGACGAAGTCTCTGAGATGCCCCCATTTTGATGAGGTCCTCGATCTTGTCTTTAAGTGCGACGCATTCTTCTGTGGAATGGCCTTTATTGCGGTGGTATCGGCATTGTTTGTTGTAGTCAGCCTTAGGAGGAGTATTGGCCCTCTTCGGCATGGCCAATATTTCTGTAGCCAGGGCCTGTTCGAGTATTCGGGATCGGCTAGCGTTGAGCAGCGTGTAAGTCGCATACCTGAAGCCACGATACTCCTTCTCCTTGTTGATCTTGTCTTTTCCCTTTCCTTGATAATCCTTTTCTTGTTCCCTCTTCCTTGTGTTGTCCTCTGCCTGGACCTGGTTCTTGTATTCGGATAATTCTTCCATTTGCATGTATTTTGCTGCTCGTCGCCGGAGGTCGTCCATGTCGAGAGCCGGCTTTTTGCAGAGACTGTTGACGAAGGCTCCTGGCCTAAGAGTCGTCACTAACTGATGCATGGCCACCGCCGAGTCTAGGTTTCGGATGTTTAAGGCAGTTCTGCCGAACCTTTCCATGAACACTCTTAGAGATTCCCCTTTTTCCTGCCGAATATTCAGTAGTGCCACTGAAGTTAGATGATGAGGTCTGCTAGTTGCGAATTGATTGCCGAATCTAGTTACCAATGTCTCGAAACTGTCAATGGAGTTAGGTGGTAGGCGAGTAAACCAACTAAGGGCGTGTCCCTTGAGGGAAGTGGGGAACACCCTACATAAGATGGCATCTTCTGCGGTGTATAGACTGATTTGGGTTACATATACATCTACATGTTCATTCGGATCTGTGCTACCATCATATCGGTCCAGACTGAGGCTCTTCCAATTTGGAGGAAGGGGAGCTTCCATAATCCCGAAGACAAAAGGGTGCCTACAGGGGTGTGACTGAGTGTTGACGGTAAAAAGGGAAGGCCGATTCGTCGTACCCTGCACGCTAAGGTTGACGGCGACTCGTCTTCGTGATGTTTGTCTGGTTGCTGATTCTCAGGTCTCCTGGATCGGTTCAAGTCTCTCAACTCGGCGTTCTCTTGGCGGAGGGCTGATAACTCCTGAGCGTGCTGCCGCCTTATTGCCGATATGTCGGCTCGCAACTGTCTTAGTTCTGACAAAAGATTTGCCTGATCTTCCACCAAGTTTCCGTCGACGAGACGTTGTTCTTCCATATGTGCGTGACTTCGAGTAGTAACCATTCCTTGTGGGGCTGCGGGGAAAGTTTTACCGGGCCCTACGGTGGGCGCCAAAATGTTCCTGTCTTGGGATACTGGGGTCTTCGGCTGCTGTTTTGTGTTCCGAGATCATTTATATTTGCCCGGAAGGTGGGGGGGTACCTGCAAAAGGCACTCCAACGTTCAAGTCAAGTTTCGGCTCAAAGCATTTAATGTACGTAATAAATGAGGATTTAGAACCCCTTACCTTGGGGGACGGATCCCCTTTTCATACTTATCTTATTGGACCTGGGCTTTCATGGGCCATGGCCTCTTCTTAATCACAGGTCTGTGGTAATTAAGGGTACTTAATTACTTTTTAACCTTAGGTTTATGTTGCCATGAGTCGCTAATGGTGTTTATACCTCTACTGGTGTTCGGCTCTGGTGGTGCCGAATACTATTATTAAGACCTCTGGGGTGAGGGGTTAAGGGTGTTCGGCTTTATAGATGCCGAATACTCCTGTTTGGCAAGCGGACCAGACGGCGCTGGGGGTGTTCGACTATACTGTAGACACCGAACACCTGTCTATTTACGAGAATGTTCCGAATACTGTCGGGGGATACTCGGTTATATGTGTTGCCGAATACCCCCATTAGTACACTTTTTAATTTTTTTTACTAGAAAAGTCCATATATGGTGTTTTATTTTTCTTGGGAAAAAAAATTAAGAATACAAACACATTTAAAAAAATAGTTGGTCCTTAAATTTTTTTTCTTCGTGATTTTGGTTCTCAAAATTTTAAAAATCCGCAATTTTATTGCCATTCTCAATTTTGAAAACGTTGATGGTTTAAATCAACATGGGTTAACTAAGTTTTTTGTCCTTAAACTTTTTCAAAATTTGATTTTTAGTTTCTAAACTTTAGTTTGACTGGTCAAAGTCTCTAAACTTTTTAAAAATTTGATTTTTAGTCCCTAAACTTTAGTTTAACCGGTCAAGGTCCCTAAACTTTTTAAAAATTCGATTTTTAGTCTCTAAATTTTTTAAAAATTCGATTTTTAGTCCCTGAAATCTTATTAATTCAGGGACTAAAAACTGAATTTTTAAAAAGTTTAGGAATTAAAAACTGATTTTTAAAAAAGTTTAGGGACTAAAAATTTAGTTAACCCAATTAACATGACTAATGAAGTGTCACGGTGGTGGTGAGGTGTCTTTTAACAATTTGCTTTTAATGTGTGACTGGATTAATGAACTTATTTTATTTAAATTAAAAAATAAAAAATTAAGACAAAAACGTGTTGCATTTGTCGTGCGTATCATTCACCCAAATTGTTGAACCCTAGTTATATTTATCAACGCAGGAGCTGGAAGCTCCGCCGGTAACGACATGGACAGAGCAAAATCTAGGGAGTTTTATGGCTATGGGCTATACAAGGTAGAGTTTGATGGAGCCCTCTACTGGGATTTTTGTGAACTTCCGCATTCATATAATCATATACTTCATTTCCCAGTAAACATGCTTCTGGTGGTCAACCATGTTCTTCAGTGAATCAAACTTCATACTTAGAAAGAGATCTTCTCTTGGTCAACAGGAACATTTACTGTGTTTTGGACTTTTGGTCTGAAACTTAACAGGTCTAAAGCTTAAAACATGCTGCGTGTTGGAAGCTCATGTATAACACTGTCGGTTAAGGGGTGTTCGTCTGAAGCTTAACATGACATTGTTGCTTAAGCCATAAATCACCACCAAAAAAAAAAGAGAAAGAAAGCAAGAAAGCAAGCACACTAAAAGGGATTAGTTCAATTTATATAGACAAGTGATTTCAGCTTCCAAAATTATGTTTCTCTATGTAGAAATTATATAAAATGGGTTAAGACCGAAAGTACATCGAACAGCTGACAGAAAACAACATATGTAAATATCATTTCCTATTGCTTTATATGCACGCAAATATCATTTTCTACATGGGAACTCATTTTCTTTATTTGCCTGTATAATTTCATAAAGATTAAATGCCAAAATCATGTAATAAATGTAAATAATAACACAATAGTTCTAGACCAGGATGAGGTAAATATACCATGAAACAAAATTAAAAAAGAGAAATAAATTTGTCCAAGATAAAAAAAAAAAAATGTAGTACAAGTAAATCCACATTGATATGCCCAAAAGCTCTTGCGAAGCCATTCTCTAAGCTCTATCAAAATCTTCAGCAGCTGAAAGTCATGGCTTGTTCACCAGCTCCTGAAGTCAAGTTTCATGCCTTTCTTCATAAACCAAGTAGAGAGAATCCCATCAGAGGAAAGCTATCCCAGAAAGGCAGAAATAACTTCTTTTTTATTGACTTTAAACTGTGTTGGTGTGGTCAAATGTTACCAGCAATATCACCAATATTTTTTTTTTTTTTTTTTGAAAATTCCTGCAATGATATACACACAAAATGATTGGATTGTTTATATAGCATAAAAATGGTCATAAACCTTTAAAAAGTGGGATATTTGAATTGACAAAAGTATGATACTTTATTTGCACTAACACAAAGGCATTGCTTGGGCTAGAAATATATTAAAGTTAAAAATAATACGAGACAAGCATAAATCATTCAGCAGGGTCAATAAAACAATAAACCAGAGTTTCAAAGAGACCAACAATAAAAATGGAAAGAAAACATACAGAAGATCAATCTAGGAGGGAAGAAGTGGCTGTCTCTCATCATGTCCCACACGATGAGTGGCCTGGAAATATGCATATTAACAACAAAACCTTGTGGATTAGTTGAAAGTATAAAAAACTCTCAATTATAAAACAATGAGATAACAGATCCGCACCTCCTCATTTGCTCCAGCTGCCATATTTATAAAGGATTCCTTTGACCTGGAATAAACAAAAGCCATTTGTTATCGCAAAGGAAAAATGAAACATGTTTTCTTTCAAAAGTTTTCTTGTCATGTTGCCGTAAAAAACAAATAAGACGTGTGTCCAACAACTAAAATTTTCAGAAACTTCCTATTATGGAAAGGAATTATTTTTCTGTCTTCTCCTCTAGAATGAGCTGGTGGTTGGTCAAGTAATCAAATATACAATGATCACGAAAAAAGAGAAAACATATGAATTATAGAGTTCTCTGGAACCCAAAATAAAGTAAAACCCATATCAATGACTCAGCCAACATAAAGGAGAATTTTGAGATCAGTAAAGAAATTAGCAAGTACCTTTGTCTGTCATGAACATCATGCAGTTCCAGCACACCATTCTGTTCATCTTTAACTTTTGAAAGTGGTGAAAAGAACTGAAAAGAAAGAAAGCATGAATAGTGTGATACAAAAAGAAGAACGTTTTAAAAAAATAAAATAAAAAAACATTATAGTTACCAACCAGAATCCTCCAAATTCAACTTACCTGGTGCATTGAGATGAATACAATAGAGATGCCAATAACAAAGTTCATTGTTAAAGTATGTCCAAATAGTACAGCAGATGCTATACCAGTAAAGATTGTAGCTACTGTTGATGAGTACTTCTTCAAAATTGTATCTGCAACACATTAAGTGCAAGTTTGGATTAAAGTTTGTAATCATAAGTTTGAATTAAAAGTATGTTGCAAACTTAAGTTTGATAAAAATGAGTTTACTATAACATGATTTATGTTTGGGTATTTTTTTTTCAAAAGTATGTTGATAAAATGAAATTTGTTTGGATAATACCAATTAAAAGTACTTTTACTTCATGTTTCTATTGTAAATATACAAATCAAAAGTACTTTTACTTTAAAAGTATCAAATTTGTTACTTCCAATCCAAACCCGAGTTTGCCCCAAACGTAAATTGCAGAATTAATTTTCGGAGCACCCAAACATGATGCCAAAGCAGCCAAACTGAGTTTGGGGCTCCAAAAGTATGTTTGAGATACCTAAACGGGTATCCAAACATACCCTAAATATAGGTATTGAGAGAAGAGATAGATAGCATGTCAATCTACAAAACATAATTTAAGATAAATTATATTATACCAGCATTTTGTTTTAGCTTCTAATTAATGCAATATAAAGAATAAAAATATATATTTGAATATTGACCTGCATATTTGAAGAAGAAAGAGGATAAAATCCCTTGGGCAGCATTGTTTGCTATCAAAAGCATCGTGGCTTTTGAATGACCTTGTAGGATATCAAAGCTGCTAGGCCCTGGAAAATTTAAAACAGCAGATGAAAATCAGTTAGTTTGAGCATCAGAAAATACAACATTATAAGCCACAGGTAAAAAGCATTAATGAGTATTTCTATCAATAGAGGTTGAATCAACAAACAGAATTAAACCATCACTGATTCTACATAATGGAATCATTTTATATGGAAGTGTTATGGCATGTGTATAAAATGACTATTTGTTGCCTCATTTACTATGAAGAGGCACAATGATTTATGACAGATACACGTGAATACAATATTCCAAAGCACAGAACTGCTCATTGCTTGCCTACTCCATCACATGATCATTCTTGAAGATCTATTTTGAATTAGAAGATTGATTATGAGATTAATTAAACCTAATACTTTTAAGCTGTGCGCATCATAATCTGAATTCGTTGATATTACCAACATCTAATTCCTGAAGTTATTTACTTTTGCTGCAGTCTGAAACCAAGAGGGTGTTTCTTGGTGTACCGATAAGGTTGCTGTCTTGTAACTTGGTCATTGTATTGAATTACGGAAATAATCCCTCTGCTGACTGAGGTGAAATTGTATACATCTAACCCTCCTCAAACCACACAACAGTAGGAGCCTAATTCACTGGATCATCCTGTTCTTTTAGCTTGTGAACTGAAACCTAAGTGCCATCTGGTTTTTATACATGGTTTGAACAGTAGAATTACATCTGGCTCAATATGAAAGAGATTAATATTGAAATTAATATAAGCATTTTTTTTTGTTGAGTTTTTTTTTTTAATAGCTTAGTACCATGTTAAAAATGTCCACCAGTATCCAGGCATGAATTCTTTTTGTTGAGTTTTTTTTTTCCTCAATAGCTTAGTACCATGTTAAAAATTCCCACCAGTATCCAGAAATTAGAGACTGAATTCTCACCTTTGACAATAGCAGTCCCAAGTATCCCAAGAAAATTGAATATAGCTCCATATCCATATAAGAATAAGTTCTGTAAATCAAGAAATAGAGAATTAATATATCTAGGTGATAAAAAATTATAGTTAAAAATTCCTAGCACCACTAAACTGCAGTTCTTGAAACTACCCATTTATTTTATTTTGCTCATCTGTTGTCCTCCAGGATGTCAAAATGATTCTTGGAGTCAGTCATTGAGCATCATTGTTAGTTTCTTTCTCTTAAATTTCCTCTTACATTTATGTTGTTTTTCTAAGACATCTACCCGAAACCCCCAGCCAATCCCCAACCATTGAAGCAAAGCCTCAGGCCTCAGTGACCAAGATTATATTTTCAATATAAACTGTAAAATTACATTTCAATTCTAATAATGTGTGTGTATGCACAAGTGTTCAAAAACTCGACAATAATTAATTGTTGATAAAAAAAAAATGAAAAGGAAACTACATAACACTGTAGACAGTACAGCTTTAGAAGGAAATCATAATTCTCATTCCTTGCAGAAACACAATTTTGAACTCATATTTTCAGGACTTAATAAAGATGCAGGCCAATAATGAAAATTTTTGCAATTCCCCATGCATCACCTGCAGATAAATGCTTGTATCATATTGGCTCTTCAAAGCATACTCATTATAAACAGAGGCCAATGATGGAACAGTGACCTGCAAAATAATTCCCAGGTTAAAAATTCAACAAATAAAAAGGAATTTAAATAAATAAAAGTACAGAACCAAAATAATTTTTAAGTAAAAGCACATTAATAATCAATATATCAAAAGAATAAATAACAAATGTCACTTACAAAGATCAATGTATAGAGATATGCACCCATTGTGACAGGGAGACCCAAAGCTGTAGTTCCTTCAGGTAAAGATCTTAGCTGATTAACACTTATACCAATGAGCAATAGAGCAAGAGCTTCCCACTGTAGCAAAAAGAATAAATTAATTTTTCAGCAAAATATAAGGAGAAGAAGCAATTGGGATTTATATAAGGATTACAACTTGCCAAGGTTCAACAGTAAATAACCAAATAATGGCCACAAGGCACCTTTCTTATCCTTATAGACAAGACAGAGCTTAATGCACTAACCTGAATGATGGAAAATCGGCGCTTCATAATGACCTTTAACAAAAGTGCTATTACTAAAACCTGAAACATGCAAAGTCAAGAGTCCACCATTACAAACTAATTCAACTTGAGCAAACTATCAAGAGAAGAATATTTCCAATTGTATCAAGGAATAATTGTCAGAAAAATAATGGAAAAGAATAAAAAGTAAAAAAACTAACAGAGGGAAGAATATAAGAGAATTTCCAGAAATAAATAAAAAAGAAAAACCCAGTCAATAACAATGGACCAAAACTAGTAAAATGAGGCATAAGTAATAGGTTTACATGAGAGGTGTCCAGCAGCCATCACAAGGGATATACCATATGCAATGCATAGTCAAGCTATTACTTAGCAGGCAATAATACTGCTGATACTCAATCATACAGAACAGTGAACTAGAAATTACCTTCAAATTACTTAACATCTTCACAGTAGCAGGATTAAAATAAAGCTGCATGAAATGTGAAATCAACACGTAAGTTACCTTAGGTCCAATAATTTCTTAAAATGTGTAAAATGTGACTAAACAATCATAGGTAAGTTATATAAATTTTCATCACTTGATTCAATTCTAAAAAATCAGTAATCCTAGTATTCAAGCATGCAATGAGTAATCCATCATGCTTTTATAATAGCTTTAGGTTTCTGTCTTTCTGATTTGGAAAAGTAAATCATGCACTACCAATATCTACATGAATTAAAAACAAAGAAGTTACTGATTCTTGAACTTAACATGTACATATTAACCAGAAAAAGGCAGATCTCTAATGACTAGCATTGTAGCCTCAATCCTTGTTTATGCATTGTTTATGGGCTAATTCTACATACCTGCATGATAAACTTCAGATAGTTGTTTATAGCATACAGAAGTGCAGGAACTGCCAGAAGGACGTTGTTACGAGCTGCCTACAAGGGACAAAATACCAGATACAAAATAAATAAAAGCTATCGGGAAAAGCTACCATCTAAAATTTTGAAATTGTTTAAATTTGGTGATATATAAAGAAAATATGCGAAGAAACTGAAAAACAAGATGCTATCCCATATTCCATATTCACCGTATGAAACGTAAGAATAAACAATGCTCTACAAATGCACTCTAAGGTAGTAAAGTAGTTGATGATTCTTTTATTATCTTATACAAAACATGCTTATACAATGTGAACTGAGTAATCCAGTTCAATCCCAGGAAGCAGGGAACCCTAGACCTAGCAAATGACAAACACAGAAGAAATGTCCTATATCAAAAAACAAATATGGTTCTCACAAATCTGTCAATTGATGCAAAAATTAATATTATAAATCATAGTACCTGCACGAATGTAGAAATTGAGAGAAGAGGCTTCTCACCAACTTTTTGCTGCCTAGCCTGCACAATCAACCAATCGTTTACATGAATGTAAAACAATTATGAGTTTCATGAGCATACTCAAAAAGACTGGCCTATTTTCTTTTACAACTAATAATATGTTTCCTTCAATTTATCAACCTGTCCATACCCGTTTTCTTTCACAAATAGCATTAGAAATATTTTTCCAAATCCTGAATTAGTTTTTGCTTAAATATGCCATATAATCCATCAAAGCCTAAATCCTGGTCCCAAAGAAACCAGACAATCACAGAATCACTAATTGGCCCCTTGATCCCCACTTCATTGCCTGAAAACCACTCATACCCTTACAAAGTCTGACACAATTGGCAAATAACCAGGTCCCTTAAGTATGTTGACCAGGTTCAATTCCTAACTGTATGTATGAAAAAACTTTGTTGGGAAAGGCAAAGCCCACTTTGGGGATCTCTAGCCCTCGAAGGGATTAGTTTTTGGTTGTTGAATGGGGTGATACCCTAGGTTCACACCCAAAAAAAAAAAATGAACCCTTGACTATCAAATTTTGATTCAGTTGCTGTTTACTCAAAAAGATAAATGACAGATCCATACCCTGACATCCACCAAAGTAACTCAGAAAATTATCATTACAAACCAAGAAATCATTCTTTTCACTCTTGTGTTGAGGTTATAAATTATAATATTCTATGACCCTTAACCACAGAAAATTAGGGCATGTCCTGCCACAAAAGAAAAACCAGTAACTCCTAGTAAAAATCCCAATTTACTAATATGTGCCGGTGCCTCCTCCATAATCTACTTCTCACTTGACATGTGCTTTAATTATAAGCAAGTGAAAAGACAGAAAATATTTGAATGTAGACAAAGAGATAAGTGATCTTAACCTGGAGAAGAAGCATAACAATAGCAAAGAAAACCTTTGTAATCTCAGTCAAAAAATTAACACTAATTGGGCTAAAATTGAATTTCCCATCCACCTTGGACATATAGACAAGGATAGGCTGCCAATTAAAAAGAAATAATATATGTCAGTCACTAAACAACAAGCATAAAGGTTGCATGAGTTACCAAATTAACAGCAGTGAACTCTCTAATTTACATCAGAGTATTAGATTAGTAAATATTGAAAAGTAGATCTGCAAGTCAGAGAAATGAACTATGCAAATGAAGCAATTGTTTTAAGGATTGTAATATGCTTCATCACAATCATCATCATCACATCCCTAAGTTACTATTATTCACAATGCCAAAGCAGGAGCCAGTTTCTTTCAGCTCAAGTCAATCCTCTCTCCTAAAGCCTTGCAGTCCTCCACCCTATAAATTCCCAAATTCCCAAATTCCTTTTGCCAACTAGACATAATGCAAGAAATGACACTTCAATAGATTGACATGCAAGATAATCCTTTGAATAAGGTAAACCATCCTTGTCAAATGCAAACAAAAGAATATATGCTTCTAGAATACCAAATCCAATTAGTTCTCCAAATCACTTAACATGTGAATGCGAGAGAAATTTCTTTTCCCACACAGAGGGTATCAAAGTACCTCAACTCGCAGCACGAGCGTGCGCGTGCGTGCACACACACCGGTATACAAAAGTAGCTCAGACTCCGAAGAGGGTCAAACACATCTCAAATGTGCAATGTGCAGGATGTCCTATATTTATTTTCATTAGCCACGTCATAATGTGTGTCTGTTTCATGTCTAGTGTCCTAAGCTTCATAGCTATTAACTCACATTTCCATTAATATTTGAGAGTAAAATATTCAATTAAGAGATGATAATCACCTGGAAGCCAACTAGAATACAATCACCAACGACCAAAAAGACATTGAGTGCACGTTGCTTGGATGATATCCTGCTTTTGTGGCGATCATAAGCCCTTGATATAGTTTTGGCAGAGGGGGAAACCAATTTGGAATGGCAAACACTGCATTCTATCATCCCGTTCTTCATGTATATCCTCCCACACTATCAGGGTATGAAGAACTCGATCTGCAAGGGAATCAACAATACCTATTCATTCAAAACCCCTCTATACATTATCTCAAAATAAAAACAAAAACAAAGGCAGATCTTGCTCTTCCAAAACAGCCTAAGACAACGAAATTAAATGCGAATTCCAAAAGAAAACAGAGATCCCTACGGTAACGAAAGAAGAAGTACGAAATCGAACAAAATAGGATTACGCAGTACTGAGATCTTGCAAAAATAAGAAATTAAGGCTTCACCGACACAATATGAGAGCGCGTAAAGCGTGGAATTCGGATTTGAGGAAGCAAAGACAAACCTAAATCGAGTCCAGAACAAGCATTCAGGTGAAACTCGATTTGATCTGCAGCTGCCGGCAACGGATTCGAAGTGGCTCGATATAGAGAGACACGGGAGCGAGTGCGAATTTCGAAGACAAAGCGATTCCGATTCAGATTCCGAATTCACTCAGCTTCGTTCCTTCTATCTATTCTGTGAATGGAAGTTTAAATTCGCAAAGAGAGAGGAGAGAGAGACTGCGTTTTTTTCTTTTGTTTTGTGATTTGGAATAATAAGAGGGAGCCTTATATGGTTTAATTTGTTTGCTTTGAACTCACACAAAAACGGTGTTTGGGAGGAAAGGTTGGGAATGACGCGTCTCAAAGTGACGGGCCAATGAGATGTGAGGAAACAAAGTAGAGTCAAAGGGGGATTTGTAGTTTGGTGTGTCAGTGTCGCTGGTTCGGTGGAATTACCCCCTCTCCATATTATTACACGAAATTAGTTTAGTTTAGGTATTATTTCTATTCAGGTTAGACGTTTCTTTCGCTTCAACTAGCAGGGTTGTGCTGTGTTGTGCTCTGCTCTGTGCCTCCACCAAAATTTATACAACAAGCTTTGCTCTTCAAAAATAAAAAAAAAATACTAGACTTATGGAAAGCATCTCATTCATGTAGCAAAGCTTACGAGAATATTCCTGATCTCCTTGTAAATGCCGACACTTTCTTTTTATTCTTTTTCCTTTTAAAAATTACTAATTTAAGATATTAATGTCAAAACTACTATTTGCAAGTAGATATGCTCCAAGACTTTACCTATTAAAATCGGATTGCAGCAAGGGAGCTTTATTACAGTTTGGTTACAAAATGAATTCTGTTGATTAAGCAAGATTTTTACCACAATTACAAAACATTCAAAAAAAACATTAATTGTCTTATGAGAAAATATTGATAAAAGTGAATCCAAGCAATCAGAAAAATCTAATTCGTTTCATTCAAAAAAAAAAAGAAAAATCTAATACGTAGTATCAGATTTTTTTTTGGGTTAGAAACTCTATTTTTTCCACGTATTTATGACCCTTTTGATTTGAGATCAGTTGGGTTCTACAATCTTTTTACAAACGTCTAATGAAATAAGTTTCAAATCTCAAATTAGTAAAAAAAAATAATCAAAATCATGTTTCAAAATAAAAAATAATCATTATTTTTAAATTATCATTTCAAAATAAAATAATAAGTGTAATATTTTTTTTACTTTATTTCAAATCAACTGAATATAATAAAAAATACAAAAGACTAATTAGTAAAAAAAAAACACATAAAAGACTAAAAGTATATTTTAACCGAATCTGATTACAATTACAACAAGGGAGCTTTATTTCAGTTTGGTTACAAAATAGATTCTATTGATTAAGATTTTGACCACAATTACAAAAGTTAAAAAATATTAATTGTCTTATAAGAAAATATTAGTAAATATACTATGCATCAATTATTAATTATATTACTAAAAGAAGGTTTTGACATACCATGCTATATTTAGCAAAACTAACTAAAAAGTTAGCTGAAAGTTGAAAAGCTAATTGGTAATTGAAAGTTGTTAAACTAACTTATTAAATAATAAATATTCGCTAAAATCACATGTTGAAGTAGTTGAAAATGTAAAATGACATAAATTGACATGATATTTTTATAAAAATTCTAATTTTATTTTATGGAAAAAAAATATATTTTAAGGTGTTATAATTTTAGTTTTCAATTAATTTTAAACTCTTGTAATTTTTTATTTGTAGAAAAATTATTTTCATTACATTTTTAGTTTCAATTATTACATTTTTTCATATTAAGTATTCTACTATTAATCTTATACTATATCTTAAAATATTTTTAATCAGGTTTAAAATAAAGTAAAAAAAATATTACACTTGAGTAGATACTATATTTTTATTATGTTAATTAGTGTAATAGTTAAAATAAATCATCAAATATAAAATTATTAAAAAAAAATAGAAAAATAAAACAAATCTAACATTTATCATTGTCAATTTTGTGAAGTATAATGTTGAAATAATAAATTAAATATTATAAATAGTACAATGGTTAAAAAATAGTGTAATATAAAAAATGTATGAAAATTGATAGAACAATGTTTTTTTTTTTTTTTGAGAAGTAATAGAACAATGGTTAAAATAATAAAATCTTGTTTTATTTAAAAAAGGATAA
Organism: Pueraria montana var. lobata; assembly: GCA_026413185.1. Taxonomy (NCBI): domain Eukaryota; kingdom Viridiplantae; phylum Streptophyta; class Magnoliopsida; order Fabales; family Fabaceae; genus Pueraria; species Pueraria montana. Next base: position 96,236,936 of record CM048647.1, on the reverse strand, counting down.
TAATGAAATTTAATAAATATTTTAAGGATAAAAAGGGAATAAAATATAAAAAATTAGAAGCTAGAAATTAGTGTTTTAAAAAACACTACTTCAAGCAGCGTTTCAAAAAATGTTAAAAGCTATAAAAAAAACTTGTTTACCGATTAATCAAACAAGCTTTTCAATTAGTAAAAAAAAGTTAGAAATTAGCTAAAATGACTTACCGAACATATTCATTTTCTTTTTTGCCAAAATTTTACTGTTCTTTTTTAATTCATAAAAACACATATCAATAAAGTAAAAAAAATCATTTAAATCTCATATAAATAATGTGATACAAAAAAAACAACTCATATGGTTAAAAAATTGAGAAAAGTACATTGTTTAAAAAATATTCGTTTTAATCAAATTCAAATTTAAATTAAAGTAAATAGTAAAAAAATAACATTAATAACTAATTTATTTAAGCATATAATTAGACAACATATTATGGTATAAATCATTTTCTTGAGAATATATGGTATAAATAATTTTTTACATGACATTAATGAAATTATTTTTTTTTAAATGTGAGGTTTATTTAATGTGTATTGTTTATTTTGTTGAAATATTATTTTTATTTTTATTTTATGTTTTTCAATTTTACATTTAAAATATTATTTTATATTTTATCAATAACTATTATTTATTAAATAATTTAATTATATTTAAATAATAAATTTTTATAATTATTTAATAAAAATATTTTAACCGATATAAACCAGTAAAAATTAGCAACTCTAAAATGGAAAACTCTAACTTTTATTATTGGGCAAATTTACTTAAAAAATTAAAATAAAACAGTAAAATAAAAAACCTAAACCACTAATTATTACCAGAAATTATTAAAAAAAAAATGCAGGCCGTGATTCATAGCACGACTTTAGTATTTATAAATAAAAAAAATGAAAAAAAACCTAAAGTCTCAATCTAACATACGACTTTAGTAAAAAAAAAAAAATAATGAAAATCGATGTTGAAAACATGATTTATATAAAAATTAAAAAAAAAACTGAAAACAAAATTGTATTTTAAAACATGACTTACCTATGTATTCGTAATTTTTTCAAAAACTACCAATTTCAGTAATTTTCTCTCAAAATTGCCCTTAAAGCTGTAAAAGTGCGAAAGGGATCAACTTTATGGCCAAGTCAAATGGCGATTTGCCCCTTAATTTTCAATAATACTAGTAATAAGACATTAAAATTATTAAAAAGCTAACATTGGAGACAATAAAAGAATCGTCTTTTGACATTGGAAATAATATACATTACTAAAAGAAACTATCTAAAATCTAAATATTATTGAATAAACAGATATAATCTAAACAATTAAACATGTATATATTCTAAAAGAATGCATCTTCAGTCAGTTGTTTTTCCCGAACGAGGCTGAAGGCAGAGATTAATTTTCACGGAGCGATGTTGTCTTCAAGTTGGTCAGAGCAACCATTTTGAGAATGCGTCTACACGAAAAAAAAAAAGGGAAAAAAAAGGAGAAACAGATTATGAGTAGGCAAAATATAAACACCAAAGGAGAAAAGAATAAAGATAATTGCCTCTAATATCCATATCCATAATTTAAGAAAAGTTTAATAGTAATACACTGACACTATCATACAATCACAAATAACAGTTTGTATGACTTCTAATATAATTTTGTAGAACTCAACAAATTTATCATAAATGGTGATTTATGATTGGATGACTTATTTTACACTGTCAATGCATAGTCTTTTTTCTCATTTAACAAACCTAATCAAGAAATAACACAAGAAGACTAACATGAAAAAACTTAATTTCAACAAACACTACAGCTGGGTAGCATTGCTTTTGCATTTTGCTTTTGGATATTTGCATAGTTATATATCCATATCACTAGCTCATTACCATCATACACAAGCGGAATGTAATTCAGTGCGAAATCAACAGTCCACTATAAAAGTAAGTACAAAAGCACTAACTTCAAAAAAAATTAAAAAACAAGCAACCACAAGCATGCCAAGAATAAAATATATTTGAGATTGAAAAACCTTCATATTATTCAACGTGGGGAATATTCTTTCAAAAAGACTTCTTAAGGTTGCACTACATAATAACGATTTAACAACTCTAGTAGTTTAAGATGCAATTATATCACAATTCAATTCTCTGTGAGTAATTATTTATTTGTGCAAGATCCGCAAAATAGGGTAACAGGTTCGTACCAAACCAAGGGCTTCTCTTGCAATCCTGTGACTGTCCTCGCCACAAACTTTACCAAAGAGAAACATAAGGTGTTCTCTTTGTTCAAGTTTCAAGTGTTTTTCTAGGCCCCGACTAACCATCTCCATTTCAGGCTGCATAGAAATACCCATAGTAAAGTGCTAGTAGAAAGTAGCAAGTCAATACATAAATCATATGCTGCAGCAGACAAGGTTAGAAGAAAAATCCTTCTATCTACCTAATGCCTCATCCTAATCAGCATTCCATGAGAGGACATAGCTTGTCATAGAGTTGCATTTACAGCATGTCTTTGGTGTACTTCCAATACTTGTTTCAATGGAGTCATTTCAGACATATATAGAGATTAGGAAGATTTGTTGCACTTCTTACTTTCTTTTCACCCAATGTATTTTGTTCACTCTCCTTGGTGGATTTTTTACCCTATTCTTACTTTCCCTTCTTTTTTTTTCTAATAAAATAATGTTATTTGGTACTTGTGTCCTATCTTAAATTAATAAATTCTCCCTACAAATTATTCATTCTTCCTTCAATGGTGAACCCAGTTAAGAACGGTTCTTAACTTTAAGAATGAACCTAAGAACTACCACTGGAGAAGCTCTAACGAATGAAGTGTTCATCCCAAGGGAAGTGGGGAAATTTAATGGAAAAAAAATTGCAAATTATTATTGAAGATACACACCGAAGACTCCTCAGGAGGAAATATTCGTAGAAGAAGGCATATCTTTGACAGTTCCACCATAGCATCAACCTGTTTGCCTTGCATTTCCAGAGCCTATAATTGAAAACAACAAAAGCATGAATTTAGCAGAGCATTCCAGAGGAGGCCAGAATTTCAGACATTAAGTTACAATACTTCCAGGTTCAGCACTCATTTTTAAGACCTGTAGTCAAATTATAGATTTTACATGCATGCCACACTTAAACTAGCCTCTTTCAATCCCTGTGACCATCGAAGAGAAGAAAACAGACACAGTGGTTATATTTAATGGTGTGATGTTATACCACATTCTAAGAAAGATTTCTAAACTGCCTCCGCCAATATCTGTTACAAAAATGTAATTTTGTAAAAAACACAAATACTGAAACACAATATTACCAGATCATATGATTTAGAGTAAGAAAATTACCCAAGCCTGTAGAAGACAGGAGCGGGTACGAGCAGCAACAGCTGCAGAAACAATTGTTGCAGCACGAACATTTTCAAGGCCAATATTTTCAGCAAATCCAGCAAGGAATTGCGGAGCATCCTCACCATTAATATCAATTGAAGTAGAGTAAGTTGGTGCCCTGAATAGAAACAAATTAACCACTAACAAATTTCATAAAATAGACAGCATGATTAACAGGTGTCATAAGCAGTGAACAAAGAGATAGACAGCAATTCAGGGCTAATAATATCACACCTGCTGCATACATTTAAAACAAAGTTAACAGATGCCCGATACAAGGTGTCCCGAATATTTGTTGGTTCAATAGACACTTGCACACCAGAAGTTCTGCATAGTTGGCGTAACTGTTCATGTGTACAGGCAACAAAATTTAAAAGTGTTATGAGAAGAGAAACAAATTAATTCCCTTTTATTATAGAAAAAGATTTATTTTAAGCACGCATTAATAAAAAGAATTAGAAACCATCAATACCTGTTTTAATTATTTAATGCTTGTCAACATCAATTCAACAATGCTTAACATACAAATTATCACTTGCACTTCAGAGAACTTAGTATCATGTTTCATTATGCTAGTTAATATTAATTAAAAAGAGATCTTTTATACAGAAATTAGGAAAAATGAAGGGAGTGTTAAAATTGACACAGGTCAGTATCACATAGTAATTTAAGTTTTAAGTAGTAGTTGCTGCAGAGTTTATAATTTAATAACTGCTATATATAATTTGATGATTAAGTAAATCACGGGGAGAGAAAAAAAAAAAAAAGAGGGAAAAAAACTGACTTGAATTATATCATTCTCCATGATGTCATTTCCGCCCAATCTACTGTTGGTAATTGCTGGAAATGAAGTGGGTGAGTTGCAACTTGAAAAAAATGATGGCAAAACACTATAGAAATTACGTATTAAACAAGTACTATACCTACAAAAAAATAGCACATGAATAGAATCATTATTTATCCAGAGACTGGAAACACTAGGATGTTTGACTAGGAACAACCGTGATAGTTAATGAAACACATGATAGTTGTTGTTAACAAATTACCATTAAACAATGCATTTCAATGTAATTGTTATGACCCCCTTCCCCCGCATTGCTAATAAGAAGCTGAAACATAATTTTATTGTTATGACCCCCGCATTACTAACAAATCAACTGAACCGAACCTAGAAAGAGAGATGATATTCTGAAATTCTCAGCCACAAACAACAACCTTGTTTCATTGAATCCTTCTCTCTTTTGGAGTAAAGTAAATATAAATAAGAGGAAAAGAAAAGGAAAAAACAAACCTCGAACCACTCTATAAGCCTCCCTCTTGTATTCCTCCTGTTCATTGGCGTCAAAAACAGAAGCGTTGGAATTGATTAGAGTTGGCCACCATTTGGGCAATTTCCTTTGGAACCGAACCACCTTATTCTTGTTGTTGGAGCGCTTCACGGAGTCCCGAATCGGTGGCGATAAGGGATTCGTATCGCTCCTTTGACCCCACGCAACAACCACCTCTTTTCCGCCGAGACTCCGGTCCCTCCGCACCACAACAGGCTTATAGCTAGACGAGTTACGACGCCAGGACCAAAACCTAGAAATCAATTGGGCCAAAACGGTGAAAACAGAAAACGAGAGGAAGGTCAAAGCCGCTGAAGTTCCGAGAAAATGCAAGGTGGAAGGGCGACAGGAAACGACGAGTCTGCGGTTGTGGTCGAGAGTCACCAGGGTTTGCAAATCCAGGTAAGCGTCTCTTCCGGAAGATAGGAAGCGGCGATGGTGAGATTGGAAAGCGGTTAGGGGAGAGAGGTCGATAACGGCTTCGAACTTGGGTTCGGAGAAGGAAGTGGAGGTAGTGGTGGGGAGGGACACTTTGTTGTGGCGTCTGCGGCTGCGACTGCGGCGCCGGAAGGGGGAGCACACCACGGTCAGGCGGCAATGGCGACGGCATGGAGGGAATTGGGAGGGAAGAGTGCACCAAGTGTTGACAGAGAACATATGGAAGTTAGTTTTGTTTGTCTTGTCTTTCCTAACACACCAAACAAACAGCTTCAACTCTCCTACTCCTACTAGTCTGTCTCATCACTTAAATAAAATGGGGAATTGCTATTCTCACCCCTAAATATTTGAAAAGACTCCCTTATCCCTCAGCATCCTCCCACCCCACCTCTCCCTCTTCCCCCCACCCCCTCACCTTCCCCGGCCCCATACTCATCCCTTCTTCTCACCCCCTTCCCCATTCTATCCCTCTCGTTGTCTCTCCCTCACAACTTTTTCCCTCACCTGTCACATGTGCCCTCATTGTCGTCACCTCTCTCCCCATTCTACTTGCAATAGTTTCGTTCCCAGTTTTTTTTTTTCAATTTACCGCAGTACAACGGAATCGCGATTCCGTTGTACTGTTTAAAAAAACAGCACAACGGAATCACAATTCCATTGAGTTATTTTTCAAACAGCACAACGGAATCGCGATTCTGTTGTGCTGTTTGAATTTTTTTTAAAATTTTGAATTTTTAAATTTTGAATTTTGATTTTGTAAAGAAATTTTTTTTAAAACAAAAATATTTAATTATATTTGTATTATATATTTAAAGTATTATTTTAATATTTAATTTTTATATTAAAATATTTATTTAATTGAATAAATTTTTTTAAATAATTTTTTTTAAATTATAAATTTATATTTTTAAATGTGTTATATTTACATTGTAAGTTTGTTTATTCAGTTATATAGTATTTGACTTTATTTATTATTTATCGAGTTTTAAGGAATTTACTATATTTTTTGTAGATTTATTATGGCTCGTACGAAATATGTTTCGTACGATTGATGAGAGGATCCCTCCACTTTGGAGGAAGATGCTGTGGTAGATGCTGGTCAACCTGCCCAGCCATCCAGGGCAAACCAGCGCTGTGTGACAACATCTGCTTGCCGTCGTCGAGCACAGGATACTCATGCTGTTGGAGCAGTACAACACAACGAGCCACAGCCAGAGGCAGACGCGACGCCACAGCCAGAGGCAAACGTGCTGCCATAGCCTGAGGCAGACGTGCCACAACCAGCAGCCGCGATGATCCCGTTTGCTGACCGGATCATTGGACCGCCATTTCCTGGTGGTCCTGCAGTTGATACACTGCTGGGGTCCTACAAGGACCACATGGCTGGACATATTTGGAATCATCAGCCTCGGGAGGAGCTGAAGGTGGTCAGTCACACTGGGAAGTTGATTCCCTACCCTACCCAGTCATAGGTCCGGGCATACGTGGATCAGACTGGCTTGACGGGCCTTTATCATAAGTGATATATCGCGAATAAATCGTCAATGCCTTTATTGAGAGGTGGCATCAGGAGACGTGCACCTTCCACCTGCCCGTTGGAGAGATGACCATCACTATTGATGATGTGTCATGTTTGCTGCAGTTGCCTATTACAGGCTTGCAGATTGCCGGCCAAGCGATCGCCTTTTCGAAGGCTGAGATTAGGATGCTGCTGAGGACCGAGCTAGGCCTACTGTCTGACGAGGAGGCTAATGCTGCTACCACAGCAGGAGCTAGGGTCCATCTCACATGACTGAGGGAGCTATATGAGAGGTATGTGGAGTCTGGTTCATATGTGTGGGCCGCACGTGCGTACTTGTTGCACTTGCTCGGCTGTACCATCTTCGCCCACAAGAGCTCCACACATGTAAACATTTTCTACCTCTGCTACCTCAGCGATTTGTACACCTGCTCGCAGTACGCTTGGGGAGTATCTGCATTGGCGTATCTATACGACCATCTCTCCTATGCGAGCTTGCGGGAGAGCAAGCAGTGTGGGGGTTGTATGACATTACTGATGGTAAGAAATTATTTATTTGTTGTTAACATATTTCTTTGTGTAATTTTTAATACAAATATTAACATAAATTGTTTTCTTTATTTTACAGGCATGGGCGTTTGCACATCTGCCATTAGTTGGCGGATGAGAGCCTGTCACTTGTGACCCCGCGCTTCCCTTTACTGCCAGATGGAAGGTGACCAGGGGGTACCCGCAAGGCTTGGGGGACCAGACGGTTGCTGGATATGTTGCAGATGGAGGATGTCGTCTGGTCCCCATATGATGATGCATACAGGGCTGTCGCTCAGAAACCCTTCTTGGAGCAGACATATTATTCTGGCCACATAAGGTGTGGCACAGACATGCGATCCTATCTGCCAAAGAGGGTTTTGAGGTAGTTCGGGTATGTACAGGGGATCCCTCCACCACCACCTCTTCGTCCTCCATTTGAGACATCCATTCAGACGTGGCCGAGTGGGAGCAGCATACAATGCAGCTGGGCGAGCATGTGCCAGAGGATGCTACATGGGCCTGCACCTCCGACTACCTAGCGTGGTATTATGAGCATTCACATCCATATGTGATTCTCTGCCAGAGGAAGGAGAGGCAGCACGAAGCCTAGTACGTATGTCCGACCCCATTCCTTAGCCTCAGCCTGGTGACCCTCTGCCAGAGTTTCTGGATGGTGTAGATTACTTATGCGAGGTAATGTAATGCAAACACTTTTTCCATAATTGTTTACATTTATTTCGATTTGAAATTATTAATTTTAATTTTCGTTTATGTAGGATCGATACCGGATGATGTCTGCGATTGCAGAAATGTTGTTGCATACCAAAGTCATTCCTGAGGGCATGCATGACCATGAGTTGGTGCAGCGACTATTACGCATTGCACAAGGTGTCTTAGGTGTTGGGTGTAGCAGCCAAGGACGCAGACAGAGGAGGAGGACTGAGAGCGGTGGCCGTAGAGGTGGTTGATTTTTTATGTATTTTTTTTTATATTTGTATAAACTTTTATTTTGTATATACATTTTATTATATAAATGATGTTGATTTTTCAATTTATTACATTTTTCTTTATAAACTCTATAAACAACACGCGCGCGCCTGCTAATATAATGAAAGAACGAAAGATTTCTCTATTAAAATTATAGAACAAACAACAATAACAACAACAACAACAATGTGCAACACCATAGCACTAACAAAATATAGGATTTTTGCCAAGTATTGTTTTTGCCAACTATTTAAAACCAACAATCTATATGAATCCTATAAGATGCATCAACCAATGTGCATTAAATTGGTATATTTATTTTGGCCAATTCTTTAAAACCTAAATTTATACATTTCAAAAAATATTACTCAATATTTTTTTTTAAAAAAATAGAATAAATTAAAAAAATTGTGCAACGGAATCGTGATTCCGTTGTACAACGATGTACCCTTGTACAACAGAATCACGATTTCGCTGTACACTGTACAACGGAATCACGATTCCGCTGTACACTATACAACGAAATCGCGATTCCGTTGATAAGTGTACAACGGAATCGTGATTCCGTTTTGCAAAGGGGGTGAAACAAATTTGTACAACGGAATCGCGATTCCGTTGTACAAATTTGTTTCACCCCCTTTGCAAAACGGAATCACGATTCCGTTGTACACTTATCAACGGAATCGCGATTTCGTTGTATAGTGTACAGCGGAATCGTGATTCCGTTGTACAAAGATATTTTGGAAAATCAACAAAAACCCACCTACGTGGGTGGTGAGAATAGCAAAGCCCAATAAAATGTTACCTTCCTCAAACCATATGAATAGGCCCAAGCCCAAGCCAGGCGTAAGAACCAACGACCGTATCAGCCGTGCCTTTCCGTTTATTTCTCTTCTCTTTATTTAAACCACGCTTCATTTTTTATTTTTCTTTCTCTCTCACTGATACATTATAGAGAAAGAAAAGAGCACAAGCAATTTCTTTAACATATTCTTTTCAATATTAGACTTTCACTTTTTAATAATTTTTAACTAATATTAGAATTCAACAGAACTTTAACTTGCATTTAAGAGCAACAATAGATCGACCTATTATATTTTTTTATAAGTACAAAAAGCTTCCTAAAAAATATACTCCTTCCTGTTTTTTATGTCATTTAAAAATATAATATATAGATTAAAAAAAACAATTAATTTCTTCCATTTCATTAAAATTATTTATAATTTCTTTGTCATTTATCTCTCTTATAACTTCAACGTTCCATACACTATCAAATTTTTTTCTCCTTAATAAAGTATAATTGAACTAAACAATTATTATAAAGATATAGAAAGTAATATAATTTCTTTTTTGACATGCCAATATTCACACTCCAAAAGAATATAGAAGTAGAAAACTATTATTAAAAAATAATTCCATGTTATCAGCTAAACAAACAATTATAAGTTATAACCATAGCATACACGTCATTAGCTCCATACCAGTTCCAAAACAGAAGGTGCCATAACAAAGTTACAAACTGGGAATTCAGTTTTCAGATTGTCCAAAATACCTCCCCGAAATTGTAGCCAATATATTCAACATTACAACCTCCTCATCCAGTTCAGCCTTTCCGGCACGGATGCTAGCACACTTCCGCAGCAGACCCCTGAGAGCAGCACAAGTGTCAGCATCTAGTGGAGCATCAACTGTTGCACACAGAGCAAAAAGCCACATGCAATCATTTCTTGTCATAGTGTCTGCGGCCTCTAGCAACCTAATTCGTTTCAACAAAGTTGATACCCGGGTTACAGAGTCCATTGCTAAGATTACGGAAAGCAAAGGAGGAGTGGCGGAGCTGTTGCTAGTTTGATCAGCTGAAGTTTTCGTTTCAGGATTCTCTGGAGACAGTGTTCTATCCTTATCTTCAGCAGTCGAGTTAGTAGGTTGATCATTTGTCCTCAAATGATTATTAAGTAACACATCTCTGTTCAAAACACTAGAAAATTCTCCACAATTGTTCCCAACTAGTTGTGAGGAATGAACACGAAGATTTCCAGAATGTATGTCACTTGAACCATCAAGGCATGAGAAATTCTGGAATCAGAAGTTGGGAAACAATGAGAAAACAATATGATATAAACAAATTTAAATGATTCTATACATGTCCCGTTGCAGTTAATAACTTATAAATGGGTCCAAGATGTGTTTGAAGTGTAGGCGAGTCAGTGGTGTGCATAAAGTAGTGCAGGAATTGCACAACTCTTAAACTCTTGGATGAAGAGAGTATTTTGGTCATTTAAATAAAAATAAATGATGAAAAATAAAAAATATACCGTTCTCAGTGCTGAAAATTCAGCAAGAAATACATCCTCCCACTGTTTCATTGGCAACAGATGCTCTGGACACTTGGCAATATCAGGAATCTGGGGCATGTAAACACTTTGTTCCCTGTTAAGTTTACCTCTATCAAGTTTTGCTACCTTCACTTTTGGAATTTGATGTGCCTCCCACCTATTCAGGAAAACAAAAAATAGTTTAGGAACTCTCTTATTGGGTAATAGCAGTATAGATTCTCCTGCTCATCATCATTTAACTAAGAGACCCAAGATATAGAGCTGTTCTAACTCCTAATAATATAGGTTGAGCAGAACAGCAAAGAAATTATCAGGAAGAAAGAAAATTTCAAAGCATAAATTCATTATAGAACCAGCAATCAGCTGCTGACAGTTACGATAATACCTGACACGCCTAAGATATTCCCATCCATCTTCTGGTGGACCAGAATCGAAATTAGGTTCTCCATCGACCATAAAGGCAGGCCTTTGGATGCTAGCATAATCATCATCACTACCATCATCTTCACTGCACTCTTCTACCATTGAGCACCCATCCTCACCCACAAGACTATGACTGCAAGAAGGGTCAACAGGAGTCACTTTTTCACTACTTTCCATGTGTTGTAATTCACTATCCCTATTTTCACAACAGACTGCACCTGAAAGCAATTACAAAACTTTCAGCACCAGCAATGTCAATTTGCTAATAATTTAAGGGTTAAAGAGGAAACAAATATATAATTTAGTATCTGTAAAAGCAAGAGTGATCTGGTAAAGCATGTCCTTCTCATTGAACCACAATGTAGACAAGAAATTGAAGTTCTTATTGATTATTGAAAAATCAACAATATAATTCTCAACATACAAAGTAAAAAAATGAACTAAAAAACAAAGCATCATCATTATTGAATGACCAAAGTAGTCTTTCAAATCTACAATGAAGCCTACTGTACAAGACTTTTCATATACAATGATTTTACACAAGTAACCATGCAGCAACCGAAGTCAGTGCCTAATTACAACAATCAGAACATAGTCAACTAATGTTGCATATTAGACATGTTCCAGGTTCCTTTTGCTCATTCTTCAATGGACAAAGACATTCATATATCTCCATCTTCCGTTAGTAGCGGCAACACCTGTCCATCACAGAAATTGAAAACATCAAATTGACACAATATGACCTAGCAACTGGGGGACAATTGGATTTAAAAAAAAAGTAGAAAAATCAGAGCAATAAAGTTTTAGACACAGTTTCTCCAGAAAGAATTATTTATTACTTTGCAGAGAAAAGCATTTTATACCCCCCCCTCCAAAACCCCAAAAAAAATAAAGAACAGGAAAACTCATTGATAAAAAAAAATTAAAACTTTATACAACTTATTTAATGAAACAAGGAAAAAGAAATTTAAAAAATAATGCAATGACAGAAGCAACAACAACTCAGACTTATCCCACTATGTGGGGTTATGCAATTAAAGACAATAATTTTGAAAACATAGCATGTTTGCAAGAATCCATGGAAAACGGCAACAGCAAAACCAAAATTAAAAAGGATAAAAAATGGGGAAAAAAATAGACTATTTTACAATGATGGATGTAATTACAACCTAAAGTGATCAAGGACACATTCAAGTTCGATGCAAAATGCATAGTTAGTCCAAGTGAGCAACAACAAGGGAAAATCTCTAGGTACAAGCAAAGAACAATCAACAATGAGGATTCTAGATCAAAGAAATAGCAACACAACAAGGTGCAAGAAATGCATTTGGTGTGAAATTCAGTGCAAAGAAAAACAGCATTACACATCAGAAACTAGTTATTATGTCAAGAGTTGCAGAAGAGGAAGATTGCAAGAGTGAGAAGCCGAAAAGACAAGAAATTTAAGCAGCGAATTCCACATTATTGACATAAAGATTCCATTTCTTGATTTCCGAAACAATGAAAGAGCGATTTGATGCATCCATCTAAATCACAGGTTTTAGGAGATGAAGAAGAAAGAAAGAAAGAAAGAAAGACTTACTGAGGATTGGTTTGTTGTGCGGAAGGGGAGTGGAAGCTAAAGTGTCATACTCGTTGGCCACGGTGGTTTGAAACGCAGCGTGAATTGCTTTCCAAAACTTGCGCTGTTGGGCCACGTTCACAAACCTCAGAGCCTCCAACTCCTTTCGTGAGTACTTTTTATTCCCACTCTTGGACTTGGACTTGGACTTGGACTTGGGCCTCTCATCGATCTTCCTGTGATTGTTGTTCTTGGTACCTCCTCCTCCCCTTCTTCTTGAACTCGCTTGTTGCTTTGGTCCTCCGTTCTTGACAACGGAGTCCAGCAACGCCGTTTCGTCGATAACCTCAATCCCTAAGCCTAAGGAGGAAGAAGAAGAAGGCTGCTGCGCCGTTACCGTTTTCTCAGCGGCGTCTTTGGGCGCCAAGGCAGATTCGAGCTCCTCCAACAGTCGCTTCTTCTTCATTTCGAGTTCCGCGGAATCAAGAACGGGAAGTTCTTGTGAATCAGCCATCGCTACACACTTCAAATTTCGCTCTCTCTCTCTCTTTCGTTTTCCAGGGTTGGGTTTGGCCGCACTTGCTGTAAACTAAACTTATATACTAGTCACGGTATAATCAATTTCACTTCCGAAATATTTGTTCTACTCTCAGTCTCGGCCCAACAACAGATTTTAAAATTTCTACAAGAAATTTATGGATTCGATTTTTATTATGTGTACTAATTTTTACTTTTATATAATTAAAAATTATAATGAATAAATATTTTTAATATATAAATTACATTATTATAAAAATTTATAATAAATAAATATCTTCGATTATTTAAATTATATTTTAGATTTGTAATAAACAATTTAAATTGTAATATAAGCTTATCTTTTAATTATTGAAAATTTAAAAAATGATTGAAATTCAATTTAGAGAAAGACAAAAGAGGATAAATTTAATGGAATAAGTAAATAAAGATAAAATGGGGATTATTTAATGTAAGAAATGTTAGCGACACTTTTTCTAACACTCTTTTACCAACACTTCTTTCTCTATAATTAGCTAAAAATTATTGGAAATCATCAATTTTGTTGGGGTCACACTTAACGACTCTCTCTCCTGATTTAAAAGTGAGACTCATCAAAATTGATTTTAAATAAATTTCAACCAATCATAGATATGGTATTGGAAAGAGAGTGTCACTAGCATTTCTCATTTTAAGTAGTTGAGAAAAAAATAATAGTTGCAAGGTAATGTATAAAATAAGAAGGGTCACAAGAAGGTATCATATTATCCCAAAATGGACCAACTCGGTGTGAGAAAAATCAGTTGAGTGTCAAATAAGAAACTCCAAATACCTCTTGGTTACACATAAAAAAAATGTGTAAAACACACATTAAAAGGAGAAAAGAAAGAAAATATTGAGAATGTCTAATTAAGAGTGATGGAAGTGAGAGTCTCACTCTTTAAATTAGCTGATGTAGATCCATAAATAAAAATACAAAAGTGGCAATTGGTTGATGTAGATGCACACAAATAGCCTTTTAATTTTTCATTTCTATCATGCAATAATGTTTAAAAAATGAGTTTAATAGTCATGTATTGATAATACTATACAATTATGCTACACTATTAATCAATCATAAATCGTGATACGTGTAACTTTTAAACTGTAGAGGCAAATGTATGTTGAATCCTGCCTCTTGAAGCAATTTCTCGAAAATGAAATAAAGACAATGATGATGATGATAGCCCATTAAGTTTAGTATATCAAAATTTATATGGGAAAAAAAAACTACTATTACTTTGATTAACGAAAGATTTCTTTTTTACAAAGAAAAAAAATACTATCAATTAAAGCCGGTTTGGTCCTTCAATTAAACACCTTGAACTCCTAGTTAATTGACTTTTCAAGTCGCTGTCTAACAATAAATAAATTTAAATAAACCTCTCATTTGTGAACTTTAACATTGCCCATCCATCGCACATCAGTAAATTTGATAAGTTTTCATACATAAACTTCAATTAAGTGCCCTATGACACTAAACGTTATACATTTAATTTTAGAAATAATATACTAACATATAAAACTGCAAATACCTGTGTAACACGCAACTAAAAGTCTAGTCTAAAAGAAAATTTAAACGAAGGAGTAAGGACTCAAGTAAGAGACTTAATTAGCATGCCACCAACCTGATGACTATCCTACAATTAAAACCGTGTACAGAACGTGAATTCCCAGAAATATATTTTAGCTTTTTAAAAGATCCTAATCTCCGTGGGAATTATAAACGCTTAACTGTCACTTTTTAAAAAAGGGATCCTACAGGTGAGTCCTCCAATCCATGTAAACAAAACATGCAAATTAAAGCAGAAATTACTTTTACGGGACTAAAGAACTGGCGGAGGGGAGGGGATTAATTACAAGAATTTTAATCCTGTTACCACACCGAAAAAAAATAAAGAGACAAAAACAAAAAAGACAAAAAGAGGCCAATAAATATAGGTCTTTCAAGGCAAGTATCAGCTCAGTTTGATAGCAAGAAACAAATAAAGAATATGGGGGGCATTAACGTTAAGTGACAAACAACATTTACCCACATAAATATCCACCACGCAACCCAAACCTATTGTTGCATTTATGGCTCAATTAGTGTCAGCAGACTCAGCACTACAAGTGCGATGCAATAAATACATGGAATTTAACAATGACATGAAACAGCCAATCCAATCCTACACATCCAATCTCAAACAAAAATTAAAAAATATATATATATATATATATAGATATATCCGCAGTATTTGATGAAATCTGGAGATAATTGAATCGAACTGTGCAGAAGATGCAGAAACCAAAGTGAAGTTCAAAACTTCAATTTATTTGCTTCAACTTTCTGGAGCAGGAGCAGGAGACTTCAGAAGTGGTTGGAGTGCTTTAACAACAATGCTCATATTTGGCCTAAACTCAGCTTCATACTGCACGCACAGTGCTGCAACAGCTGCAAGCTGCACGGTCAACAATAAGCATTGTTAATGTCAACCTCAAAATGGGAGATCCAAGCACCAGAACTTTTTTCATGAGTCAAAAGTCTTTGCACATGTGCATGTGCAAGAAAGAGGAGTGAGAAAGAGAAATAGATACCTTAGCAACTCCTTTAGGGGGGTATTCTCCCTTCAGTTTTGGGTCTACGCACTGCTTCACTTTATCTTCACTTAATCTTGGAGTAGCCTACAAAAAATATCAATGTCAACAAAATATCTATGGCCGACAACCAGTGGTACATGATTGAAAACAAGCAGAGATGAGGTATGAGTATAAGCAGACACACTGACCCATGTGACAAGACTCTGCTGTCCTCGAGGCATGGTATGGTCAACAGGTTTTCTTCCTGTAAGAAGCTCAAGAAGAACAACACCAAAACTATAGACATCACTTTTTTGAGTCAACTGCCCAGTCATTGCATATCTGTAATGTTTGGCAACACAGAAGAAGCTAAGAATCAATAAAACAAAATAAAATCTCATAGAAGGCAAAAGAGATGAAATGAGAAACAAATTCAATTAAAGATGGAAAAACATAGTTAAGCAGGCAAAGACATTAATTGTTTTCTTAAAGTTTCTGATGTATCCACATGCCTGGGTAACTGGACCACAGAGCATATTCCATAAAAACTAACAGCAACTATAAACAAAACACTTTGTTCAACCGCATGTTAAGTTAGATTGCTGAGATATTCATCATATTTCTAAAGTGAAATATACTGCTCCGGAACAACACATGCATAAACAAACAAGCTGAAACAAAAGACCTTTCAGGGTAAATTGAATCAAGGACTAATTTCATCAATTTCATCAGTTTAACTTCCAGTAAATTTAAGCCAATCATGGGGAGTACAGGGAAATTAAGCAAAAACTGGACCAGATCCAAAGCCAGTAATGATACTATGGAGCCTTATTCACTCTTCACGACAACAACTTACCGATCAAGACTTTAAAGCTTTAAAAAATCATGAAATGCAGCTGTATGTAAAAAGAACACACACAGGCACCACTTTAAGTGTAAAATACACACAAACACACCCAAATAAAAGAAAAAAACCTTCCTTATAATACAAGATAGCATGCATATGATGAATTCAAAGGAAATATGAAAGCCAATATAGATATAAAATTAAATGCTAGCAGATTCTCGAAGCTTACTCTGGAGCATGATACCCAAAAGTTCCCAATACACGAGTTGAATGAAGGCGTGCAGCCATGTCAGGGGCCTGATTAGAAAGGTTAAAGTCGGCTATCTTAGCCTTGTAATCTTCAAAGATTAGCACATTACTTGATCTGATATCTCTGTGTATAATCGGTGGTTGAACTTTCTCATGTAAATATTCCAATCCCCTTGCTGCATCAACTGCGATTCTAACTCGCTGTATCCAATCAAGAGTTGGCCCTGGTTGTGCACCTTGAACTCCCTTTCTACCTGTAATGGAAAGACAACCAAAATCATTGACGAAACTTGATAAATATGAAATACAAGTTAAGATAGGACATGAAGCTACATACCGTGCAATATGTCATGAAGAGAGCCCATAGTAGCAAACTCATATGCAAGTACACGAAGATTTCCTTCAACACAGTAACCGTGCAACTCAACAAAATTTTCATTCTTCAATCTTGAGACCATGGAAACCTGAAATAGGGAACACTGAATGAGAAGACCAATAAACTGACAATAACCATCTAGAAACCATCATACTTGCAGAGTATAAATTATAATAGTTTGTTTAGTTTAGTTGATAGCAGAGGCATGCCTGGGTCAAAAACTCATTATTTGATTCAGGTTCAGATGAAACATCAAGCTTTTTCACAGCCACTGCTTTTCCATTGTTTAAGGTTGCATAATACACCCTTCCATATGATCCTTCACCAATTAATGCCTTTGAACCAAAGTTGTCAGTCTTTTCCTTCAGCTCATCTAAGGATAAAGCTGGAGCTTCAATAGGTGGAGGTGCCTTTTGTGTTTCAGGCTTGACAGGAGCTGACACCTTTGAGCCTTTTTGGTTGCCTAAAGCAAATAATAATAGAAACATGAGTAATCTTCACCAGGAAAGGAGCCAGCGATCTTATATGATGAACTATGAGAACAGTAAAATTGTGAACTCGAGATTGTTGAAGCATCTATAATTCTAAATAAAGCCATAATTATCAATCTCGAATAGCGGCGCATAGCAGCTAGCCCTGAAAACACTTTAGCGGGATGACCACTATTTTAAATATTATAATACATACTAAATAATTTATACTACACATAAATACTCAAAATCAAAGAAATTTATGATAAATAATAAATCACAATTTACACACACAATCACCATCAATTTAGGAGCAATAAGAACATAGTAAATTAGTAAAGAAGACAAAAAATGAAATAAGGGAAGAAGTTAAAAAAATAACAATTTATGAAGTGTGACAGAATAGAGGTCAAACCAGAGGTAACTTTTTGTGGAATGGTCAAGGAAGAAGGATTTAACATCTATTATGTTTCTAAAGCAAAAAAGCATTAGAAAATGGGGGAGAAATCACAATTTTACTCAAAAAAAAAAAAAAAAACTAAACAACAATGTTATAGGGGTAAAAATGAGTTTTTGAAGCCTATATTATGGCAGCGCAGTTATATGCAAAAAGCCACAATTGCAGCCACAATGACTGCTATTGAAAAACACTCCACCATTTGAATCCCATAGCAGCCCAGGGCCACTCCGCTCCACTACTATGCTGTAGCGCCGCCACAGCGCACTATTGAATATGAATAAAGCAATGAAAAATATGAATAAAAGATAAAATGGAGGCTAAATGTTCCAAGTGACTGGCTTAGAGAAATAAGCCGAAGACATTCCTGAAAAGGAAAATTAGAAGCCTTACAATTAACTGTTCTTTTGGTATCCTTTGTAGTTTACTTTTACTTCTTTCTCAATTAGTAAAAAATATCTGGACAAAACTATTAAGTTAAGATACTCACCATCTCCATAATTCCTTGGGCTTTTCAGGTGTTCATTTTCATTTGATGGATAAGACTCTTCCACCTGACAAGTGCAACAAAGCCACCTACGCATCCTTGTCCTCTTTCTCAAATATAGATCGTCTTTGTAAGTTGTGTTCCCCAGGCGGACAAAGTAATCAGGAGGAGAAGCATGTGCCTACAAAATAGTCACAAGAAGCATAAGTATCCAAAATGTGATGTTATTCGTGAAAAACAAGATAATTTAGAAACTCTTCAAACAGGTATGTATTTAAAATATCTCCAGGATGTAGGTCCACTTTCAGCATTAAAAAGAAATATGCACGAGCTCATTGCCAGCTATTTGATCATAATTATTATTACTTGATAAAAATTAACGATAAGTGACAGAAAAATCCGGTTGCTAAAAGCGTGAATTTTAGATAATCAGATCATAACGGTCATTGATCACACGCAATGCCTGAAAAACTCCATGCCCGATATACAGTGATAGAAAAAAAAAAGATTTGAGACATTCACGCCCTGCCCATCACCTTAATCTCATAGACACTATATCGTTGAAAAACATCATAAATCAACAAATTTAAATTGCAGAATTAGATATGTTTAATGTTAGAGGGAATTACCCCTGAAGAATCACACAACGAGAAACATGAAATGGAGGGTGATTAAATAATTTGTTTGATATCAGCTTATAAAAGAGGACAGGGTCAAAATCGAATTCATTGGAAGAATTAAAAAGTTTCATTCAAGGAGGGACAGAAAACGTGGTAGAACAAAACATAAGAATCAATAATCGAACAGAATATGAAACTCCGCAGGGCGTGCAGAAATGAATTCTTACCAAATGAGCAGGACGATGGTGGTAGTCTCTGCGGTCCATCAAAAGAAAAAGAAATTATAAGAGGAATGGCGGAATTGAGGCCAAATCGGATTTCGCAAGAGCGCAGAACACCCGAAGAGGCCCAAAAGAATTGAAGAAGGGAAAGTGAGAAAAAGGGAAAGAGGGGAAAATAAGAGAGAGGGAAAATGAGAACCAAAATTAGGCAATGAAGAGGAGCGAAATTAGAGGTGAAAGGAACGGGAGAGAGAAATTACCTTGCTATGCTATGTTAGGGATAGGGTTTGCTTATGCGAAGCGAAGCGAAGAGAAGGAACGAATAATAAAGAGAGAGATAGAGAGAGAGAGAGAGAGTGAGAGAGAGACCGAGAAAGAGAGAAAGAAAGAAAGAGAAGGCAAACAAAGCCAGGCGTGGTGCGGTGGGTTGTATTGGGTGCTTTTGAGATCAGACATCCACACAAGCAACGCGGCTAACACCCTTTTATTCCACATCCAATCATTTATTAACAACTCTCATTGCTTTTTTAACTAATAATAATTTACTATATATTCTCTATTATTTTACCATACACTTATACTTGCTCTTCATTGTCATGTATTGTATCATGATTGGATTCTCGTTTGAGATGTTCTGTACTCAAGAGAGTAAATTTAATTTTATGATATATTTGATTACTTCCAAAATTAAGTTTCCACACTTATATAAATTTCCATAAAAACAAGACTATGGTTTTGCAAACTAAAAATTAAATTATTCTGAACATGCACTTATACTGTTATCAAGGGTGATAACGATTTAAAATTTGCGAAAATAAGTTATGTGTAGATAATGTAAAATAATTTAATATTATCATCAAATTATAAATTATTATGTAAGATAAATTTATTTATTTTTATAATAATTACCTTAAAAATCGTATTAATAGATTTTTTTTAAAGGAGATTTTTATTAGTTAGCAATGTACAAATTTTTATACTAATAGACATTAAACTCTTAATTTTTTATTTATAAAACGTTTTATAGCCACAAAAATTAAAATTTTTCCTTTAAAAAAAATAATTAAAATTTTTAACTTCTTGATAGGATCATGAGATATCTCTACAAAATTTTTCACTTAAAATTTTTCACCACTGTCTTAAAAAAGTGCTAAACATAATTGAAATCTAGTACACTCCACAAATTCAAATGTGTTATAAAACTGACCCACATCACACAAACGCTAATATTGAATTGATTTTTTAATAATAATGTCAACACACACATTAGAGACTGAATTAATGAATATTAAAGCTAATAATAACTCAGGGTTTTCGAATTTAAATTTAAAAATGAAATAGAGGTAAAAATTGATTTGTTTAGGACACCTTTGATCTCTTTACTTTGTAGGAAAGGAAGGAGGGTGGCAGTGTGATGATGAGAGAAGGTATCTGTAGCCAACTGTTACTCATTCTATTCTATTCTATTCTATTCTATGGACCCTTTCTTTTCTGCGTTGGCCGGTTTTGTTCAGCAGACCAGACTACTTCTAATCTCCCATTTTTTTAGGACCATAACAGGTCCTGGTGTTTTTTTATTTATTACTACTATTATTCTTTAAGTAAACCTGTTTTTTAATATTAGTGTCGACCGTTATAATCATGGGAATTGGAGCACATGCCTTTGGATTTCTTATATTGAAAGAATCTGTTCAACCAAAGCACTAAAACAACGGATATAAAATTAAAATTCATTTTTATCCTTTAAGTTAAGTCATTGCACACTAATATTTGTTTATCTAAGTGGCAAAAATAATTGGTTTTTAAATAAATCTTTATTGTGCAGTAAAAATAAATAAATCTTTATTGTAAATGAAAAAAAAAACTCAAAGTTTGACCACTTCAAATAAGTTTATTCAACTTAACTCAAATGAATTATATGAATCCAAGTAACTTACTTTTGGACATCGAGCTCTGTATATAAAGTTTAAAAACTTCAAATCTCTCTTCTTCTTCTTCTTCTTATTATTATTTTTTGAATAAAATGGAACTTTAAAATGATAATCACCACATGTCTAATATGGATCTTGATAGATTCGAATATGGATCTTGAATCCCCACATGTCTAATGTAACATTTCAGAAAACAGTAATTAATAAATTAATATACATAACTATGTAGATATCGAATAGATATAGATATTTAGCACAATTAGAATCACGTATTAACTACAAATATATTCAACAAAAAAATTACATAAAACATAAATAACAAAATCAAAATAGAATATTAAGTATAGCTTGGATTAAAGTTGGAAAGGTTCAAAAATACTTGTACTCTAGAAGCAACATTTTTTCCTTCTTTGTCTGTGTATTAGAATTCATAATTATGCATTATAATTTATAAAAGTACTTTTCAAACTTTAAACCAAACATAGCCTAAATAAAGTAAATAACGAAATGGATTCTTTAAAGAAAAAAAGATGCAAAAAAATAAATAAATATCAGATCCGTTTGGGATGATTGAGTTTTTTGTTTGGTTAAATTGAAGTTTTGGTGTTCTCTTTAATTTTTAATTTGTAATTTTAATCCTTCTATTTTTTTTTAATAATTTTAGTCCCCATATTTTAGAAAACCTGTCATTTTTGTCTAATCTTCAATTTTACATACATTTTTATTTCTTTATATATGGTTTTCCTTTTTTCTATTATGATCTTTCTTTCTTTCTTTCTTTCTTTTTTTTAATTTTTCTTTGTTGTTGATCGATTCGGTGATTTTGCTTTTAGTAGGTTTTGTTACAAAGACGGTCTCTTGTTTAGCAAGGAGTGGTGGCGGCTAGTGATGGTGTAGTGGCTTACAAGTTACAACAAAGAGGGTGTTGATATTTTTCTTCTTCTTTGTATTAGTTCTTTATTGCATGTTCCTTGTTTCTATGGAAGTCATTGGTGCCTCTGACAATTTGGATTGAAGCGAAGGGAATGGTGTCACTGGCTCCAGGAAGCAACGATTCTAACAGCGGCAAAAATGACATTCATGAGCAACAGTGAGAGAAAGGGGACGATAGAGGATATTGAGATTGAGCAGTGAGAGATAAAGGGGACAGTAAAGGATAATTTTTTTGTCCTAGGTCATAGACCACATGTGTGTTTTAATTCACTGGATTAGAGATTAATCCGTTCGCGGTGTGTGACTGCTGTTGGCCTAAAGGAATTTTGTATATGAAGGAAATCGAACACGAATTCTTTCGCTAAGAAGATCGTTTTCTACATGTGCATGTAACATAACCTTACACCATTGAGCCAGCACATAGTTATAAAAACTGGACTGGACCGGCTGGTCGGACCAGTTTGACCGGAAACCGGTGGCCTGACCGGTCCGGTTCGGCTATCGGACCGGATATGTCATCGACCCGGATCAGCCCGGTTTGACCCGGATCAGCCCAGTTTGACCCGATCGGGTTTGGTAGAAAACCGGTGACCCTGACCCGGTTGACCCGCGGTTGAACCGGTTCTGCTAATTTTTATTTTTTTTTACAATTCTTGTAAACAATATAGTTATTTGGAATTCTTTCCATAGTACCATTTGAAATTCATGACAAAAGTTAATTGCTAAATAGTATAATATAATATAATAATATGCTCCTATAACATTTTAATTAAATTGTTAATAGCTAATTGCTTAATAGTATATAATAATATGTTCCTATAATATTATTTTGATGTTGACAATAATATATAATAGCTAATTATTATTATCTTGATCTTGATATGATTTAATATTTATGTGTTTTATACATCTTCACCATACTTGTTCATGGTCTTCCGACAACTTTTATACTTAGCCGTGAAAAATAACAAGAATTTCTTTAGTAATTTAATGATAATATCCAATATAATAATTTATAGTAATAAATGATTATGTAATATTTATTGTTTGATCATGATTGATTTTAATTTTAGAGTATAAATTATGGATTGATCACATTTTGTTAGCTATATATTTTTAATTTTTTTATTATATACCGGGTCAAACCGGGTCAATTAGTGATCCACCGGTTCGACCACTAATCTACTAATCTATCAACTCAGTACCTCGACCGGGTCGATGACCGGTCCGATTTTCGCAACATTGAGCCAACATATGGTTTCAAAGAATAATTTAGAAAAGAGGGAGAAAAAAAGAAAAAAAAATTAACGATTGATTTAAAATTAGACATATTTAATATTTAAAAAAAGACTCTTCTGTTATTAAAAAAAAAAAAAAAAACTCTTCTACGTTGGGAAGCCTGATAGGTTTTTTCCACATTAATACTTTAAAATGAAATTGAGGATTTATTAAAAAAAAAAAACATTTAGTCAGGTATTGCGAGCCGAGTTGATGTAGCGAAGTTACTTGCTCAAGGGACAAAGCAAAGCAGTTGATGTTCTGACGAAAAAATAAATTAGAAAATTAGAATTTATAGACACTTATAAACCTTTCTCTGGCTTAACATAACCCTTACCTTAGGCATACATAGAGAAGAAGAGAGAGTGATGGAGTGCGTATTCGGATTGGTGGGTAATGGGTTCGCGATCGTGGTGGCGGATTCATCGGCGGTGCACAGCATCCTCGTCCACAAGTCCAACGAGGACAAGATCATGCTCCTCGATTCCCACAAACTCATCGCCGCTAGCGGCGAGCCCGGAGACAGGTATGTTGGGTTAGGGTTAGGGTTAGGGTTCCCTTTCTCATTCTCTTCCAATCTCTCTATTCTTCTGATCCCGTTCCGTTTTCTAGGGTTCAATTCACAGAGTACATACAGAAGAACGTCGCCTTGTATCAGTTCCGTAACGGCATCCCTCTCACCACCGCCGCCGCCGCCAATTTCACCCGTGGCGAACTCGCCACTGCTCTCCGCAAGGTATCTTCTAAACCCTAACTCCCATTTTATCGTCTCCTTAGGCCATGTTTGGATAAACTTTTCACTTAAGAAGCTAAAATCCAATTTATGCACTTACTCATCTAACTCTTTTCTCCAATTTTATAGTTTAGCTTTATGAGAGAACCTCATATTCTCCACTCAGTGCCTTATACTATATAATAGTAGTTTGTTAATGATTCATTTGTTTTTTCCTTCAGAATCCATACTCTGTGAACATCCTTCTTGCTGGTTATGACAAAGAGACGGGCCCTCAACTATACTATATTGACTACATTGCAACGCTTCACAAGCTTGAAAAGGGGGCTTTTGGTTATGGCTCCTACTTTTCACTCTCAATGATGGACAGACACTACCATAGTGGAATGTCAGTTGAAGAAGCAATTGATCTCGTTGATAAGTGCATTATGGAAATCAGATCCAGGCTGGTTGTCGCACCACCCAACTTTGTTATCAAAATTGTTGACAAGGATGGTGCAAGGGAGTATGCATGGCGTGAGTCGGTTAAGGATACTCCTGTTTCTTCAGCTTGAGTAACTCTGTCCCTGATTTTCATTGGACTTCTTTCCATTTGCCTATGTTTTTATCTTCCTACAATTTTTTTTTACTGGTCTTGTAATGTTTCTGAAAATCATGGTCTATAGATGCTTTAAAGTAAGACAGTTTATCATTTGAATTAATATGCATGATGGCTAGTTCTATTCAGAAATGACATTGTGTGAGGTAGGCTTGATTTTAATGGATTTGGATTCTGGGTCCTCTCTTGTCTTTCTTTCCTGTTATGGGGTGATCTTTTGAGTGTGTATTCACCCAAGGATTTTAGTCTTTTGGGCTTTTTTGCCCCACTTTAATAAGTATAACATTAAAAGTAAGCAAGGGCGTCACACCCAACAATGCTACAACTCTACCATAGTGGCTTTATTTGAGTCAAATTTTATCAATCATTATTTGAAAAATAAGTGAATACTGTACAAACCCCTTTTTGTTAAAATGGAAACAATGAATGGAGGATTGAGAAATTTGTATTGATTAGAAAAACAGAGGTATATATATATATAGCACATGAAGTACTGCTAACAGAATTTAACTATCTACAGCAGTTCAGCTATCTGATAACTAACTTTTAACAGATAATTAACTGACACAAACTCCCCTTCTAGATGGGAAGTAGATATCTGTGACTCTCATCTTGGATATGAATGCTTTGAAGAGAGGTGCTGAAAGAGGTTTGGTTAGTAAATATGCTAATTGATACACAGATTCAACATAAAAAAGTCAAATGAGGCCAGCATCTACCTTTTCTTAGATGAATGACAATCCACCTCTATAGCTTCGACCTTTCATGAAATGAAAGATTTTGAGCCAAAATCTGCCTGGCTGTCACAGAAAACCAGTGTATTGTCTACATTACCTTCTAAGTCTTTAAGTAAGGTTATTAACCAAATGACTTCACTAGTAGTGCAGGCAAGAGCTGGGTACTCTGCCTTGGCTGAGGATCTAGTAACTGTGTTGCTTCTTAGATTTCCAGGAAATGAGTGAATTCCCAAAAGAAATGCATGAACCCATAGTGAATCTGTGGGTATCTGAACAATTTCTCCAATCAGCATCTGCATAAGCTTTAAGTGCAAAGCAGATGAAGAGGAAAATAGCTGACCTTGGCCAGGGTTCTCCTTTGAGATATCAAGTAAATGATGCACTGCATTCATGTGAGGAACTTTAGGATTAGCCATGATGTTGACAGTAAAACAAATGTTTAGCCAAGAAATGATAACGTATAACAATCTTCCAATCATTCTATGATATTGTGAAGGATTTGGTAGTAGATCACCTTCATGGGCACTTACCTTGAGATTAGGATCCATTGGCAGAATTGCTGGTTTGTAATGAATGAAACCAGTATCCTGTAACATTGATAATACATATTTGATATTTCCTTCAGGACAGGTATATTCTTTGCTTGGAGTAAGCTAATTTGGTGCTGAGAAAGTGCTTCAAGTTGCCAAGGATTTTGAGTTTGAGGTGGTTTTGTAGAGATGTTGCACTTGCTTGATTGCAATAGGATTTAGGGTAACTATTATAATATCATCCACATAGACCAGTTGAGCTACATAATTGGTACCTGACCCTAATGTGAAAACGAATCAGTGGATTTAGATTGAGTGAAGTCTTGGCCAAGGACAGCAGTTGGAAACTTGGTAAACCATTGTTTAGAGGCCTGTCTCAATCCATAGATGGACTTGTGTAATTTACAAACAATATTATCCACCCCAACCTTGTACTTGAGAGGAAGATCCATGTAGACCTTGTACTCAAGAGGGAGATCCATGTAGACTTTCTCGAAAAGATCACCAAGAAAAGCATTGTTGATGTCTAGTTGAAGTAATTGCTAGCCTTTTATTGCTGCCAAAGACGATAACCCTTACTATGGTTAATTTTACAAATGGTGAAAGGTGTCTGAAATCTATGCCAACTTGTTGAGTGAAACTCTTAGCTACTAACCTGGCTTCTAACCTTTCTACTCTGCAATCTGCCTTGGTGTTTACTTTATAGATCCATCTGCAACCTAATGAGTATTTGCCTTAAGGTAAAGGGACAACAGGCCATGTATTATTTGTCTCCATGGCTGATAACTCTTCTTGCATTGTTGCCTGCCATTCAGGAAACTTAACAGCTTAGTGATAGAAAACAGGTTCATAGACGTTGGAGACTTGCATGACAAATGACTTATATGTGAGGGACATTATCAAAGGAAATATGGTTAATTATAGGGTAATTAGGGCAGTAATGCACTGAGTTCTGGAGGTAAGTCGGGGGTTTTATGGGTCTGGTGGATATTCTAAAAGGTTGGTCACGCGGTCTATGTTGGGTCTTAGACTTGTCAATTGATGTGTTGTGCTGTTTTGGGTTGTTGGAGCTGTATGAGTTGTTGAATTACATGAAATGAATATAGAAGAATGGCAATAAATAGCAAATGGAGAAGAAAAGGTGGGAAAAAAATACCAACAGATGAAGAATGAACAGCATCAGGAGTTGAGTTTATGGCTTGAAGTTGTAACATTTGAGCAATCAATAAAAAAATGAGTTGTTGATACTGATCTTGAGAGCTGAGATTGGCAAAGATACATTTTGAGGCATGTCAGAGAATTCATTTACAAGTATTTGTACCATTAGATGGTTTGATCTCGGACTTGAGAAATGCAAGTGCATTTTCAATCAAGGCTCGAGCACTACCACATGTGCAGGTGCATGAAGGCTGAAATTCATTCAGTTCTTCCAAATTTCACTCAGATGTGAAAAATATTGATTGACTGATTTTGGCCATGCGTAAAGCTGAAAAGATCATTCTTCAACTGATTTTCATGGTCCATTTTGCTGTTTGAACAAATCTTGAAGGTCTTTCTAGATATCTACTGTGGTATCAGCATAAATGTCATATTACACTGCAATAAATTCTTTGGATACGGAATTCAGAATCCAAGAACTGAATTTTCTTTCCTCATCAAGCGAGAAGCAGAGGATTCATGCCATCGGGTTTTGCAATGGAACCATCAAGAAAGCTGAATTTGTTCTTGCATTCAAGGCAGGCAAGCTTCAAGCTTCCTTGAATGACTTAATGAACTATAATTGTCACTGGTTAAAGGTTGAGAAACAAGAATTAAATCAAGATTGTAAGTTGGTTGCAAGAAACGGGGACTATGACGATTATCAATGGCTGATAAGCCCAAATATTGGAACAGAAGTCGGAAAATGGGAGAGGAAGTTGCTTTTTCAGTGATACTATTAATTACCCTAAAACCTTTATAATTAATTATGCAAGACATAAACCATGCATCCTTTCTCGAATTCGGCCTGTTTGAATTTTTGGCTTCTTTCACTTCTTGATTCTAATACGTATCCCATCTTTTTTATCCCAAAAGTTGAAGAAAATATCTACCTTTGAAAGGACAAGAACTTAGCTGTTATTATTATTATTTTTTTTTGCCACATTTGTCGTTTTTTTTGGTACATGTTATTCTTTAACTCTATGTGGTTTTACTCTCCAATCAATATTGGAATTTTACCTCAATAACTCGTGCCGATATTTAATGCTAAGCTTTAATATGTTGATTATGAAGTAAAACTCCTTTTTTTTTGGCAGAATGAAGTAAAACTCTTAATTCGTAACACAAGTATTGTACTAAGTTTTGTCATTTTAAAATTTGAATAAACGACGTCCCATTTTGATTAGATAACAATAATTTATTTTTCCCCCTTTTTAAAACCATTTATTTGCAGTAAAAAAAAAAAAAACCATTTATTTGAATAAAGGAAATCACGCATAATACTACAATAGTACACACATATTATCAAAGAGCGATAAATGCAATATAACATTACAGATTTTATAACAAAAAAGTCTATATATATTAGAAGAGTGAATAAAATCTATAAAAAACTTCAGGACTTGTCAAAGCTTAAATCCTAGCTTATGTTTTATACATCAACAGGAATTATTATTACCATTGGTGGTGTTCAAAGTTTACTAAAGCGCGAAACTAATTAGATTCGCATTGACAGAACTTAAATCAAGCTTGTTAATTATAAACTACTAAATTGACAATTATAACAGGGTTTCAATCAATTCGTACTGACTAGATTATATAATTTGAAGGTACTAAATTAAATTGAAAATTTCACCCAAAAAAAAATTAAATTGAAAAATATAACTATGGAAGGATTATAATCGATTAGTACAATATTAGATCCGCTCAAGAGACAATTATCATTTATCAGTACGATTATTATAGAATCAATTATTGAATCACCTTAATTGCATTTTGATGGTATACAACAGTTAGAAATTCCACTTATAAGCTTGCTTCGTTTTCTTTTTTATACGTAAGAATCGAAGATAGGTACCAAAGAATTTACAACATTCATACACCTTACTCAACCAACTGAGTTAAACCCTTGGTCAAGCTTGCTTCCTATGTTTGCATGTTTGGTTATCTAATAAAATTATTTTTGTTCTGAAATGAATGCAGTTCATGATCTCACCATTTTATTTAATTAAAGTTTTAAAAATAAATTTATATTGGAAAAAAAATAACTATAAAAAAATTATAATTTTTGGGACATGTTTTCATCCAGTTTTAAAATAAATTGATCCCGATCAGACAAAAACATTACAGAAAGCTCTAGCTTTACATCGTGGAGGTGGGAGGTGATCAGAAGATTAAGTCGTCAACCTGAGACATTTGGGAACAAACATGCTGACCCAAAAAAGTGGATAACAGAAATCGTAGTGTATCATTTTAATCCAAATTTATGTTTATGCTTAAATGATTGATGCTACAACAAGCCAAAATTATCACCAGCCTGCACTGTGGTCAAAACTGAAATGCGTGCAAAAAATCCTGATCCTATTAAAGCTAAAAAAGAGACAACTTGCTAGTTCAGCCTCTGCTTGCTCTTGCTTCTTCTCATCTTCGCCTTAAATCTTGACTTCACCATCAGAGTCTGTACTGTATTTGCAAAGTTCCCAACAGCCATTAAGACCAACAGGACACCGCAAAATATTACCTGCCCCAAGAGTTTCTATCATTATAAGGCTAAGGCAAGGCTAAGGCTAAGGCTAAGGCTAATCTATGCAACAAAATATTACTGGATTTATTTTCTTCTGTTCCAATCAATCAATTTATGTACAAAATGAAGTAAAATAGCAAGCACAAACAAACTAGTACCTGCCACTCAGAAACAACCCCAACCACTGCAGTCCTGAGCAACAGTAGTCCTACATAAGCCTCAAATCCCTGAACCAAGATAGGAGCACAAATATATTTCATGAATGTCAAACGTTTGCTATGTTCAGGTCAACGATGTCCAGAATGTGAATAAAACACAATTTCAGTTTTAAAGCAAATTAACACAAGATTTGCATCTCAACTAATCATCTGTCACTCGCACAACACAACATAAATCATGAACATTATAGGAACATGAATATCGCATGAGACTAAAAAACTGGCTCATAGTCATGCATATAACTTAAGTGACATATATCATAGCAGCCATGTTGTTACCTGCAATGTGAAAAGTATGGGACACAACAACCACAGTTGGCCATCCACACCGGCTGTTTCCCCCCACACAACATCCATCCTCTTAGCCTAAAATACAGAGAAAAACACGGATCAAATATATATATATTTTCACTCCAACTCTTTTGAGATATTTAACTATAAAATGCTATAGGGAAAAAGGAAATCTTAATCATAATTGAACAGGGTGATAGAAAGTGTGTGAGGGTGGGTAAAATATAACTAAAATAGAAAAGGAAAAAGCAAGTAACAAAATACTATTTAACAGTGTCACCTTTCCCAATGCAATACGAGTATAAAGTCTTTGGCGTTGATATCTATTTTGCAAAAGCATTGCAACTCCTTGCATCATAGCCCACTGTAGAAAAAGTTGTACACCTCTCTGCATGCATTATTGAGACACAATAGTTACACAACACAACATAATTAAAAAAAAGGAAGAAAAAACTATATGTGCAGAGCTAGGAAACTAACCTGCTCTTTTGCACAGTCTGGTTGTCCTTTAATCTCCCAAGTGAGACTCACGAGGGCCATCACCATAGCACAATAATGATGATATATCCACCTGTAACCGTATAGTAAGTTTATTTGCCAAAAGATTTTGTCCCTTGTAAACCAATCTCAACTCTCCACCCACTCCCAATATGCAATGTGAGGATGACAATATTAACACGTATTAACACGCAAACCAAATAAAATTCCTGTCCTCCCCTTTTTGAATTTAATATAATACAGGACAAAGGGGCATCAATTATACTTCTCTTTTTAGGTGAGATAAGAAATTAGACATATGGGCATCGATTATAATCCCCTTTTTAGACGAGAAAGGAAATTATTAAGAAATGGAAGATATCCTCTTTACAGAAAATGTCAAGGAAAAAATTACAAGCTTAAAACAGTTAACTAATTGCTTTGCAAAATAGACAAAGGAATGCACTAAAAAAACCCATGAGCTGAAGCCCATAACTAAGCTAAGAAAAGCCTGTCGTACAAAATATGAGAGAATAAACCACAGCAAATCTGGCATTTGACACCATTCAACTGAACCAAACACCAACCAAATTAACACAGTTCTGAAACACCATATTCTGCTCACCACAAAAACCTCAAATGCAGCTTCAGAAAAATGACCTTTAAGTTAGGTGGACATATCCAACACTACAAATAGTCAAATAGTCCAAACAATTAACTCTACTATTGCCAAGCTACCTGACAATGTGAAAAAATATATTCCTATTCATGAGAGCTTTTGTGATGCAATACAAATTTCAATAGAAAGTACCATCTGATGCCTACACATGTGTCAAAGAATTAGTGTTAAACAAAGTAAGTGTTAGTGTATCATAATACAAAGGCATCGATTTAGTGGTTGTCTAAACTGTGCATCAAGATATTTGGGAAGGTATCACAATAAGAAGATGATCAAATAAAGGGAAGAAAAAACAGGAAAAAGATTCTGAAGGGTCTAAACTACAAATGCAGGTACTAAAAGAATTGAAATAATATAAGAATTGAGAATGGCCAATGGATATACCAAATCACAAGTCTTCATCTAATATAAAATCAAAGGGCTTTTGTGGGATTTGTGCTAGAGATGTAATATAAAACCATTCATGTATCTTCATCTAATAGCTTAAGTTTTGGGAATAGTTGCTTCGGGACAAACATGAAAATCATGTACATCTTGCAAGGTAAGCACATGATGAAAATACGGGAAAAGACCCAAAAAAGAATCCCCAACCAAAATTCTCTCAGAAATGAAATGGAACCGTAGTACCTTCCAAAGAAAGTAAAGAAAAGAAAGAGGGTAGAGAGAACTCAATTAAGTAGCAGAAACCCAAAATTTAACATCCACAGCCATACTAATGAAACCATATTTGCTCTTGATCAACTACCTTGCCACTAGAGCAACATTTATGAACACAATATTCCTAAAGCCTAATCCTCCCTCAGTCATAGGCTTATGCATTACACACACAGCCCAACTAATTAAATAATTTCTCCTACTATCCTCCACAGCACAGTCAAGTTGTAGAGTATGAAGGGTGGAATGATCAATAAAAAGTTATACATGTTTCACTCATGTGATTAAAGAACAACAAGCAACAAGCATAGAACCAAGAACCCAATACCCATTAATTAACTATGATCCATGCAAACATAGAGTTTAATGACTAACCAAGGACGAATATCACTTCCATTGACTCTCAATATGTTCTCTCGCAATGCCAAACCGGTGTAAAGGAATAGCAGCCAGGCCTGATAATGACAAATGATAATACTCAATGACAGATTGCTGACAAATATTTCATCATGCAATCAAATAAATACTAACATGACATAAAACAAGAGGGGTTTAAAAGAAAATACCTGGTACATCTGAACAGGAAAAGTTGGCAAGCATCCAGACCAAACCCAAGATCTTAGAATAAGCAGTATCGAGGGAAAAAGCAGGAATAGCAGGGCAGTTCTATCCTGAACAAAAGAAGTGTCATTTCCATTAATGTTTCACACACTTTTTTCTGCATGGCAGCATGTGCATGTGTGTGGATCATGGTAGTAAATGGCAGGATTTCAATGTGCAGAGCGTCAAGTCATGTTTTGAGCTATTGTGGTGATGTAATCTTTACTGGTGATTTCGTGAATTTCACTCCCTACCCCACCCCGATTAAACTTGTGCTTCCCCTGCTGATTTGAGCTTAATCATTTTCAAGCAATTCACTGGCATTCTGTGCTCTTTGCAGAAACTCCTGTCCCATACAATCTCTGTCTCAAGGTTTTCATAGGGTTTGAGTGTGCTCCTCAAGACGTCCTCTGTTCTGTTCTGTTCTGTTTTTTTTTTTTCCCTCCTTGTATTTATAGCTTGCAATTCACAGCCGCCACCTTAGAGTTAAACTTATTAAGAATTTGATGCTGTAACCTTGTGTTCCTTGACTTTTGTTGTTATTTATGGTAATGTTGTCTAGACTATGTAAATGTGAATTTTGATAATTAATGACGAATACTTTAGTTTTGGGTAATGTTTTGTTTTTGAGCATTTATATGATTGTGGTACTAATTATTCATCTTGTTTACATAATCTTTTGTGTGGCGCCCATCAACCTATCAGCTATGCTGCTATAGTGGTTTTGGAGAAGGCTGTTTGGGATTAACAACTATGGCATGGAATTACTCGATTTCATGTCAACCGTGTTATTTTCATGCAACGCCTTTTCTTTCTTTTTATAATAGGCATTTTAGCGTGCACAAACTCTGCAAGTATAAACATGAAAGAATTGTAAACGAAAAATAGGAAATCAATCAAAATTCAATTTCTCAGAAGCATAGGACAAAATTCGGCATCTTCCACAAAACCATTTCAACAAGCTGCATGTTGTGACGGTGAATCAAGGAGACAGAGATGATTAAAGAGCAGCAATCAAGATGGAAACGATAGGAAAAAGACAATAATCATCACTATTTCACCAAAAATAAAAATAAAAAGAATTATCAGACGTGAGAAAAATCTACATGATAAAACAAGTAAATAAAAGCAAAAAGCGTGGTCTAAAACTGCAAACAAGTTTAGCAACAAACATGTAATTGTGTGAATGAAGGAGGCAAATGGAAAATGGCAAATTTTAGGTTGAATTATCAAGAATGTTGAGAATTAGAAGCGGTGCATGTGGAGAGAGAGAGAGGTATAATTAATACAAACACACACCCTGTAACTGTTGTATTCCTCTTTGACCTTGAGCTGAACATCCTTCCTGGAGGCACGCACATTGATAGGACCCAGAAACATCCTCAGAAAGCTTCCTAAAGCGATTCAATCGATATGATATCAATAGGTCACATTCCATTAAAAAGAAAGTCGATTATCAGAGATGTGGAGAAAAGTAACCTTGTGCATGGCCAGGGAGGAGCGAAGAAGCGTCGCCGTCAACGATGATGCATCTCGCTCTCTGCAAATCTTCATCCAACTGCAACAAAACAACGGGATCGATCCATTCAATTCAGTAAAGGAGTAATTGAATTGAGGAATTAGAGAGAGAGAGAGAGAGAGAGAGAGAGAGTGGATTAACCTTATCGGCTAAGGAGGGAGGGATTTGTTTGTTGGAGAGGAGAGAATCGAGAGAGGAACGGAGCGAATGGATTCTGGAATCGACGCGAAGGACACGTTGCCGGAGAGGTTCCTCATCGCTTGAAGCCTTTGAGATGTGAGCAGAAACTGCGTCCTGAACCTCCTTCGCTTCTTCCACCACGCTCGCCACCGATTCCTCAATCGTCGTCGATTCTTCCATTGCTGCCTCGCCTCGCTACCCACTCAACCGATAGATACTGACACTGATACTGATGCTGGAGCGAGCGCACACACACACGCAACAACTGTACCACACCAATCTAATCTAATCTAATCTTACTTACATTTCCCCTTTTTATTTCTTAACTAATATGCCTAACTTGTGTCAAAAAAAAAACTAATATGCCTAACTCCTAACTGCAGGAAAAAAAAAAAAAATGCCCAACTCCTAACTAGTACTTAAATTAAACCAATTAAGTTTTATAATAAAAAAATTATTAATTAATTAATAAAGTGGATCCATTGATTAAACCATCTCGTGACACTGTTTTCTTTTCGGAATGCTTTCTCGTCCTAGCCTTTTCACATGCTTAATTTTTGTTTCCTATATATTTATTTATTTTTGTGGATGTCGTTCTTTTATTTGTTTGCTTCTTAAATCAATAAAAATATTACATCCGATTGTAAAAACAAAAACCCGTGTGTCTGTGCAAAATAGAGATCAAACTCAAATTTTCTTTAATCGTATTTTATTTATTTATTTATTGATAAGATAGCATTTAAGGATCCAAAATTTCTTACGCTAGAATAATTCGCCCTTTGACAATTGACATGCAATGCAAGTACTATATATTAACTTTAACACTGGATAATGGAGCAAGACGCGCGTGAAGCTTTGAAGTGAATTCGTTTTGTCTTGGGATAGATAGTACTATGTTTGTATAAATACTATAATTAATTTAAGAGTATTTTTATTAAGAGAAAATAACATTTCTTTCTCTTTTATGTTAAGGTCAATTACATGAATAATTTTTACTAGCTTACTGTTTTTCTAAAAAAATTATAATCTGTGCAAAATGATTAATTATTGTATTTTTTAATAAAAATATTTATAGGTAGAAAGTACAATAAAATAAATGCAAAAATTGATATTTTTCTTGGGAGTACAAATTTAAAATTTTCATTCCCTAAAGTATATGGTCAGGTTCAATGAGACATAACCAAGTCTTGATTCAACCATCGTCGTGTTTTCTGCTGTGAATTTTTCGTCCTCGTGTTTTCACATGTTTAAATTTTGTTTATGTAATTTATTTTTGTAAGATATCGTCCTTTTTGTTTTGCTTCTTAAATGAATTAACAAGAATTAAGATCCCATTGTAAAAACAACAACCCGTATTAATGAAAAATAGAGATCAATCATTATCATGTTTCTGTTTCTGTTAGTGTGAATTTTAAATTAGAGTTGCCATTAGTTTTTCTCTTTTGATTAGATAGAATTATCTTTATCTTTCGATGAGAACTGTAAGGCTATTTAAGCCTATTGCCTCTTAATTAATAAACAAGTCATTTCAGCCAATATATCAGATTTGCAATATGCTTGAGTTCCTAACAAATTGGTATCAGAGCCCCCACTGGGCTTGAGAAAGCAACAATCTTTCGAATTGACTTCACGAAGAAAAATGTCAAGTGAAGGAACATTTGTTCAACCTTCAATCCCACGTTTTGATGGTCACTATGACCATTAGAGCATGTTAATGGAGAACTTCTTGCGGTCCAAGGAGTACTGGAGCCTGATCGAGATAGGCTATGAGGAGCCAGCTGCTGGAACAACCTTGAGTGCGGTTGATAAGAAGAAACTTGATGAGTTAAAGCTGAAGGATCTGATGGTCAAGAATTATCTGTTTCAAGCCATTGACAGGACAATTCTTGAGCAGATTTTAGAGAAGGACACATCAAAACAGATTTGGAATTCGATGAAAAGGAAATATGAAGGCAATGCAAGAGTCAAGCATTCCATTCTGCAGGCCTTACGGAGGGAGTCTGAAATCCTAGAGATGAAATTAGGTGAAAAAGTTGTTGATTACTTTGCTAGGGTTATGACTATTGCTAATAAGATGAGAGCACAAGGGGAAAACATGCAAGATGTAACAATCGTCGAAAAAATCTTTAGATCTTTGACTGACAGATACAACTTCATTGTCTGCTCAATTGAGGAGTTTAAGGATACCAATACACTCTCAATTGATGAGCTGGAAAGCTCCTTGATGGTACATTAGTTAAAGATTTTGAAGAATAGTGGAGAGGAGCAGGCTCTCAAGGTGTTATCTGAAGGAACATTTGGAGATAGAGGAGGCTTTAGAGGCAGGGGTAGAGGTAGAGGACGACAAGGATTCAACAAGGCTATTGTGGATTGCTATAATTGTCACAAACTCAGTCATTTTCAGTATGAGTGTCCGAGTTTGAACAATGAGGCAAATTTTGCAGAACTAAACGAAGAAGAAGAGATGTTGTTGATGTCTCATGTGGAGATGCAAGATGCAAGGCGAGAAGATGTTTGGTTCCTTGACTCAGGCTGCTCTAATCACATGTGTGGAGACAAAAACATGTTCTATGAACTAAATGAGGACTTTAGGCAGGTGTTCAAACTTGGAAACAACACAAAAATGACAGTACTTGGAAAAGGAAATGTGAAGTTGTTCATGAATGGCATTCATCATGCTGTAACTGAAGTCTACTATGTGCCAGAGTTGACGAACAATCTTTTGAGTGTGGGACAACTCCAAGAGAATGGTCTAGCCATTCTTATTAATTCTGGAATGTGCAAAATTTATCATCCTGAAAGGGGTTTGATCATTTAAACCACTATGACTACAAATCGAATGTTTACTCTTGTGGCAAAAACACAAGTCAAGGAGGCAGCTTGTTTTCATGTACCTGTAGAAGGCCTTGCACATCTTTGGCATTGTAGATTTGTCATCTCGGTTACAAGGGACTGAGAACTCTGCAAAGCAAGAAGATGGTTCAAGGATTACCATAGTTTTCCATCACAACCACAACCTGTACAACTTGCATGGCTGGCAATCAACATAGAGAGGCTATCTCAAAGAAGAGTCAATGGAGAGCAACTCAAAGACCACAGCTCATTCACTCAAACATTTGTGGTCCAATCTCACCAGCTTCAAATAGTAAGAAAGAGTATATTTTATGCTTTATTGATGATTTTAGTAGAAAAGCATGGATTTACTTTATGGCAGAGAAATCATAAGCCTTTCATCACTTCAAGGCTTTCAAAATGCTAGTTGAAAAGGAAATTGGTGAGTCTATCAATGCTTAAGAACTGATAGAGGAGGAGAACTTAATTCAGCAGAATTCAATGAATTTTGCAGAATAAATGGCATAAAGAGACAACTTACTACAACCTATATGTTGAGTCATAAGCAAATCAGGACCCTCAATTATTTTGATTATATGCAAAACAAATATTAAGTAAAAAGATTGTGTCTTATAAATGCCAACAGACTAAAATGCTGTATCTGCGTATGTAAGATACAAATGATACGCAGACAGACGCTATAGTCTGAAGAAGCATTTAAAGGCATAGCAAATGCACTATTGTTTTGTTATCTATTTTGCAGGGAATGTTCATAGAACATCCTCTTAGGATCTGTCGAAGTTCATAAAAGGGAATAGAAAGAAGAGTCAAAGCTTCTGAAGCTTCCCAATCCTCAAAAGATGCGCTACAGCTAACAATTAGTACTTGTTTGAACAAGCGATTTCACCACTGCAGCAGAAGGATTTGGAGTATATCTCAAGAAAGATAAGCAGAATGCTTTATCAGCTCAGAATGACTAGTTGGTGACAAGCATTTAATGCTCGCATTAAATGCCCTCAACCACCCTCCTTCAGACGATGGTCAGACGCAAGAAAGAAGACCGTTTAGAGACAACAGTTACTTCCTCAGCAAGTGTATATATAGAAGAAGATTTGAAATGCTAAAGACACATGAACTGAATTCAAATTGAAGCTTTCTTTCAAACCTTCATTCTTTATTTTGTAAAAAGTTCTCAAACCACTTTGTGTATCCTGAGAGAAAAAGACTTAGCTCTTAATCTTGTATGTCCGTCTGTAAGACGATAGCTCTAAAGTCTGCACGCCCTTTGTAAAAACAAATCCAGTGATTTGTTTTAGAGCCAAAAGTGGCTTGGTAGTAAAGAATACTTGGGTTTTAGCTTGGAGAGGCTAAGTGTGAAATACTACTTGGGTGAGCCAGAAGTGGCAATGAAAAATACTTGTAACTTGGTGGTTTGCCAAGAACTGGACGTAGTCTCGGGGTGAAACGAACCATTATAATCTCCTGTGTTGTCTTTCTTTGTCTTACATCTCTTATGACTGCTTCGAACTGACTTTGGGTTGTGATTAAAACCTGTTTCGTTTAAAAGACTTTCATCTGTTGAGTTATCGCCTGTTGAAACGTTTTTCTTAAAACTTCTATATCTAATCAGACGCTACACTCTGTTTATAAAAGTTTGCGAAAAATTTTATAAATCACAATTCAACCCCCCTTCTTGTGACTTTTGCCTTTATAGTTTGGTATCAGAGCTCAGCCTGTAAGGGTTGAGCACC
Source organism: Pueraria montana var. lobata (assembly GCA_026413185.1). Taxonomy (NCBI): domain Eukaryota; kingdom Viridiplantae; phylum Streptophyta; class Magnoliopsida; order Fabales; family Fabaceae; genus Pueraria; species Pueraria montana. The sequence goes on along the minus strand of CM048647.1, from coordinate 96,197,898 downwards.
TGACCATGTCTAGAGGAAAAGATCCAGATGGCCAGTCACGACAATCAGTTCATTCCTGAATGAGCCTCTCTAACAAGGCCTCCAGCCTTTCTTGGAGATGACTATCCTTACTGGAAAGATAGTATGGAGATGTACATCAAGTCCAATCAGTATCAACTATGGAACATCATCAAAAATGGAGATATTCCCATTACAAGGCCTGAGGATGAATGGACTCAAGATGACTACAACATCCTCCAACTCAATAATAAGGCCAGATATACTCTTACCTGTGCTTTAACCAGAAATGATTACAAGAAGCTGCGTAGACTGAAATCGGCCAAGGAGATTTCGGATTCTCTCTGCACCAACTATGAAGGAACAGAAGATGTTCAACTAAGAAAAGCTGCCACTCTGACCAGACACTATGAAAGTTTCTCCATGAAAGAAGGAGAACGTGTCAATGACATGTTTGGGAGACTTCAAGTCCTTCTCTCAGACCTGGAATCCCTTGGGCACACATACACTAAAGCTCAAGTAAACCTGAAGATTCTTGACAGCATGCCCAAAGTGTGGGAACCCAAGACCATAGTTTTCCAAGAAGCAAGGAACATGAGAACCCTGTCTTGGGATGAGCTGTTAGGAGTGCTACGAGTGCATGAAGTACATCTGCACAATAGAGATCAACTACCTGCAAACAACACTAACAATTCTGCTGCTCTCAAAGTTGGTGAAACCAACACCATCAAAGAAGAAAAGAAAAGAGCCCCCAAGGCCGTGAAGGTTCAAACAGAAGAATTAGACGAAAGCTCTACCGAATCTACAGACGATGAAGTCGCTCTCATGGCAAAAAAATTCAAGCAGATGCTAAAAAAGAAAAACAAGTTCAGACAGTCCTCCAAAAAGAAAGATTCAAGAAGAAAGATAAGGAGGACAGTCAAGAGATCATCTGCTTCGAGTGCAGAAAGCCTGGACACATGAAATCTGAATGTCCAAGGCTAAAGAAAAAGAAGTTCTATGGTGGCAAGAAAAAGAAGAAAAGTCTGATGGCCACATGGGACGACTCAGACAATGAGCAAAGCAGCAGCTCAGACGATGAATAAGCAAATGTATGTCTAATGGCAGAGACAGAAGAAAAAGTTGAGGTAAAAACTTGTTCTGAATCTGAAAGCTCATCTGGTTCTTCATCAGACGATGAAGAAGAGATGTCTTATGACGTTTTACTTCAGAAATGTCATATGATCTCTCAGCAATGTAAAAAATTTAAACAAAAACTTAAACAATCTGTTTGTGAAATAGAATTGCTGAAGAAATCAAATGCAGAACTAGAAGAAAAAGTCAAGACTCTGGAAGAGAGCCTAAGTCAAACTAGCACCCCTAATCAAACAGACGATTCATTCATAGTTGAAAAACTAAGGGAAGAATTAGCCTGTTTAACTAAGGACTTTGGGGAGTTTCTAGAGAGTTTTAACACTCTCACTATGCTTTTAAAATATCATCAACATCCCCATGATAAATCTGGTTTAGGCTTAGAAAAAGATGCATCTGCTTCTACTCAGTCTGATCCAGACAAATGTGACTTGTGTGAAAAATTTGGGGACTCCAATTTCAGATGCATAGACAAGAATAAGCAAACTTTTAAGGGCACTAATGCTGCTGGACCCAAAAAGATTTGGGTACCAAAGTCTCAGATTATTCCCATTTCAGATATCCTTGGTAGGTAAAGGCAAGGGTTTGAGCTGGTACCTGGACAGTGATTGCTCACGACACATGACGGGAGAAAGGTCTATGTTCCTAGACCTAAAGCCGGTTGAAGGCAGAGCAGTTGCCTTTGGAGGCATGGGAAAAGGACGCATCACAGACATAGGTAAAGTTGGTATGTCCTCCCTAACCTCCATAGACAACATCCTATATGTTAAAGGTCTGAGGTATAACCTACTGAGCATAAGTCAATTATGTGACAATGGTTATATAGTCTCCTTCAACAAGGATAGATGCATAGTCGAAACAGATGATGACAAGTCTGTCTTTTCTGCCAGACGACACAACAATTTATATGAAATTGATCTTATAAATCTTAACAAGCAGAAGGTAACATGTCTGCTATCTAAAGAAGATGAAAGATGGATTTGGCATAAAAAGCTTGGGCACGTGAATCTGAAACACATTTCGAAAATTTCGAAAAAGGGTTTAGTAAGAGGATTGCCCGAGATTTCTTGGAAAACTCATCTTCTCTGTGAAGCATGTCAAAAGGGGAAATAAATTAAAACTTCTTTTAAATCTAAAAATGTTGTTTCCACCTCCAGACCATTGCAACTCTTGCATATGGATTTGTTTGGTCCTACTAGAACGTTGAGTCTGGGCAGAAAGAAATATGGCTTAGTTATTGTTGATGACTATTCAAGATATACATGGGTATACTTCCTAGGCCATAAACATGAGTCTTTCAAAATCTTTGAAATATTCTGTAAACGAGTTCAAAATGAAAGGGCTTTTGCATCTCTAGCATTAGAAATGATCATGGAATTGAGTTTGAAAATGCTGAATTCAAATCTTTCTGCGAAAATAATGGAATTTTCCACAACTTCTCTTCACCGAGAACACCTAAGCAAAATGGGGTAGTTGAAAGGAAAAATCGAACTCTGCAAGAGATGGCTAGAACCATGCTCTGTGAGAACTCTCTTCCTAAACATTTCTGGGCAGAGGCTGTAAACACTGCTTGTTATGTTCAAAACAGAGTATTGATCAGACCTATGATTGAAAAGACTCCCTATGAACTATGGAGAGGAAGAAGACCCAATATTGCTTACTTTCATCCTTTCGGATGTGAGTGTTACATCTTAAACACCAAAGATCAATTGGGAAAATTTGATTCTAAAGTGGATAAAGGTGTTTTTCTAGGATATTCTGATACATCTAAGGCCTACAGAGTTTTTAATACAAGGACTTTAGTTGTAGAAGAATCTATCCATGTTAAGTTCAATGATGCTCTAACATCTGATAGGAGACTATAAGATCTTGAGGATGATTTTGCAGATATGCAGATAGGTCCGTTTGCCCCACCAAAGTCAGACAAAATTCAACCCTCTCAGGAAATTCTTCCTCAGATTGAAGGAGTGTCTGATTCTCAACCACAGACAAGAGACTGGAAATTCGTGACTTATCATCCACAAGATCAAATCATAGGAGATCAGAAAGAAGGTGTAAAGACCAAATCATCTTTCAGAGACCAAGCATCCTACACCTTCGTCTAAAAAATAGAGCCAAAAATAATAGACGAAGCCTTGATAGACGATGACTAGATCTTAGCCATGGAAGAAGAATTAAACCAATTTACCAGAAACGACGTCTGGACCCTTGTCCCCAAACCAAAGAACAAAAGCATCATTGGAACAAGATGGGTCTTCAGAAACAAACTAGATGAACAAGGAAAGGTGGTAAGAAACAAAGCTAGATTAGTAGCTCAAGGCTATAATCAGCAGGAAGGTATATACTTCACAGAAACCTTTGTTCCTATAACTAGACTAGAAGCTATTAGAATCATGCTTGTTTCTGCTGCTCATAAAACCATTAAGCTTTTTCAAATGGATGTCAAGAGTGCCTTCTTAAATGGTTTTATTGAAGAAGAGGTTTATGTTAAACAACCTCCTAGTTTTGAAGATTCCGCTATGACAAAACTTGTTTTCAAACTCAAAAAGGCTCTGTATGGTTTGAAACAAGCACCTCGTGCTTGGTATGACAGACTGAGCTCTTTTCTTTTAGAAAATGGTTTTATGAGAGGTAAAGTAGATACTACTCTTTTCAGAAGAGAAGTTGGCAAAGATTTCATTATAGTTCAAATTTATGTAGATGATATTATCTTTGGAGCTACTAATGAATCTTTATGCAAGGATTTCTCTGACTTGATGAAAAATGAGTTTGAAATGAGTATGATGGGAGAACTTAAGTTCTTCTTAGGACTTCAGATCAAACAAGATGCCAAAGGGATTTATATTCATCAACAGAAATATACAAGGGAGCTTCTTAAGAAGTTCAAAATGGAAGACGCTAAACCAATGAAAACACCTATGCATTCTTCCAGTCCCTTAAGTAAAGACGAATCAGGTAAACCAGTAGATCAGACGATCTACAGAGGTATGATTGGCTCACTTCTTTATCTTACAGCCAGTAGACCTGATATTATGCATAGCGTTTGTCTGTGTACTAGATTTCAATCAGATCCTAGAGAGTCTCATTTTAAAGCTGTTAAAAGGATCTTACGTTATCTAGTGGGAACCACTAACCTCAGTCTGTTCTATAAGAAAAATCAAGATTTCATGTTAGTAGGATTTTGCGACGCAGACTATGTAGGAGACAGAGTTGAACGAAAAAGTACAAATGGAGGATGTCACTTCTTAGGGCCCTGTCTCATCTCATGGGAAAGCAAGAAGCAGAACTCTATTGCTTTATCTACTGCAGAAGCATAATATGTGTCTCCTGCAAGTTGCTGCTCACAGCTGCTATGGGTAAAATATCAGTTAGAAGATTACTCTAGTTATGAAAATAATATACCAGTATATTGTGACAATACTAGTGCAATCAATTTATCTAAAAATTCCATACAACATTTTAAGGCAAAGCATATTGAAATCAGATATCATTTCATTCGTGATTATGTTCAAAAAGGTGTTTTCGATATTAAGTTTGTAGATACAGATCACCAATGGGCTGATATCTTTACAAAGCCTTTGTCTGAAGATCATTTCATCTGTATAATGAATCATCTGCATATGCACATGCTTTCAGATTAAACATTTGCATTTTACCAAACGATACCCTTCATCTGACTTTCTCTTCTTTAATCTATTGGAACTAATGTGTGTTCAAGTATACAGATGTTAAGGTGCCCACGTTCTCAACGGTTATAAGTCTTTTCATTTTTTCTCTCAAAACGTGCGCCACCCTTTTCGCCATGATAGTTTTTGAAAAGTTTTTAATGATATTAAAATCGCTCTTTTTATGACATTCTCTCTCTCTTCTCATCTCTGGTATAAAAGGACGAAGTGCCTAAAGAAGAAGGTTCTTTTGATCTTCCTTATCTTTCTGAAAAACTCTGGGTTTAACAAAGATTTCAAAGATCAAAACTTTCTCATCTCTTCTTTCTAAAAACCTAAAATCTTTCTGAGAACAATGGCACCAAGGAAGCAAACCGCATCTTCTACTACTCTACTTATCCGCAACGTGGACGAAGCAGTTGTAACTTTTACAGAGGAGCTTTTCATTCCTGGAAAGTGGGCGAGTCTCAGCGAACTTGCAAAGGAGGGCTTTAACGTTCAGGACATGTTCACCAGGGCTGGGTGGACCAACTTTGTTGGTAAACACAGTGTCTGGTACCATGGTCCCTATGCCCTCTTCTGGGGGACAGCGAAGATGGAAGACGACCAATGCATCAAGGGGACGATTGGTCAGACGAAAATGGAGATCAGCCCGGCAACCATAGCTAAGGCTATGGGTTATGCTGAAGAGGGTTTGGTCTTTGACAAAGATTGGGAGAAGACCATCACCCAAGAAATGGTGGACAAGCTTCTCTATGATGAGGTAAGGCCTATAGACGAAGACCCCAAGAAGAAAGCTGTAGCACTGAAGAGCTTTCTTAGGTCTGCCAACATGACTCATGTATGCAGAATCCTTCACAACATGCTGTTCAACATCGTGCTCCCAAGGACAGGGTCAAGGGACCACGTGAGTGAAAAGGACAGATACTGCATCTACAACATTGTTATAGGAGAGAAGATCAACCTTCCAGATCTGATCTTCTATCATCTGGAGCAGGCCTTCAAGGACAGATTCTCCACAAAGAAGCAGAAGAACCCCATCTCTTACTGCATGTTGTTCACTCAACTCATGAAGGATGTTGGTGTTAATTTGTGTGAGTTCGACGCGTCGAAAGGAGTTACCCAGGTGACAGGAACAACTTTTGTGAGAATGGGAATAGCTCACAAGTTTTCTGAATGGGTAAAGAAGCAAGGCACCAAAGTAAAGAAGGAGCTTATGGAGGAATCAAAAAATGAACCTGCGTCTGTTGCAAAGGAACAGGCACTACCTAAGCCGAAACCCTCACAGACAAAACCAACCACCAGACGCACCCAACCTCTCTTTGACCAACCCAAAAAGCCAAAACAACCATCCTCAGACCCTCCCTCATCCTTAAAGAGAAAGGCTTTAGACACTTCATCTAAACCAATCCCTGAACCACCTCTCAAAAAGCCTTTCACTAGAGCTACAAAAATCCGCATCATTACCAAAGCCAAACTCACCACCTCACCAGAACCAACGCAGACAACATCTCAAATTGAAACTCAACCTGCATCCTCCCAGACTCAAGAATCAGATGTTGAGATTCTTGATGCACCTACCTTTAAGCCCCAAATCTCTCCTTCACCTAAACCTCACACCTCTCCCAAACCCAAGCCTTCACCCAAACCAAAAACCTCATATTTTCCTTATCCAGCCAACAAAAAGGAAGCAGTAGCCATCAGGAAAGCTCAGGAGCTTTCAAGGAAAGAAGATGCCAAAAAGGCTAAGTTGGACAAAAGCCTTAAAGCAAAGGAACAGATTGAGTTGGAGTAATCTGTAGTAGAATCCGTGAAGACTCTATCAGCTGAAGAGCTAAAAAGAAAGGCTGATGAAGAAGCTTCAGTTCCTACAGACAAAGCTAAGGAAGACGCTGACATGGCAGAGGCTGTTCTTGAGTCTATTAAGACTCTTTTTGAGCAAGAACAGAATAGAGCAGCCATGGAGGATCTATGGCATATTGAATCTACCCTAGTTCAAACAGCAGTAATTGCATCTACAGAAGAGGCCAACAAACAACTGACGCTTCAGACGCTCACCGTTGATGACGATGCAGACGAAGCTGAAATCGAAGAGCTAAACGAAGCCCTTCTACAATCTGCACTAGAAGCAAGTGCACAAGGTCTGGAAATTGGAGAAGATCTTGTAGAGACCGATGATCCTGGCCCACGTGCCATCTACAGACCGGTTACTGAAAAGGATGAACGACGAGTAGATGAGCACTTAGCACAATCAGACGTAGACCGCGCCTCAAGGCAGATGGTCATCTATGGTGGCTCATCATCTGAACCCTCCTCTGCACCTCAGACTCAGACATATGAAAAGTTACAGACTCTAACTGAAGACGAGCTGTTCAGACGCAGGAGGTATGCTGCAAAGGCCACTCTCTCGCTAGGATACATTTATGGAAGTCTGGCCCTAGACTTTGCTCCAAAGTACAAAGGCTATGACTGGATTATCAGATGCAGCCCCAACATCCCTCTTCCTCCAGTGCAACCACCATCAGACCCGATGTCAATGTTCGCTACTATCGTGGGTGGAAGCGTCCCAGAGTCAATGAATGGGAACGCTGCAATAGGGAATGGAGACGAAAGGGGATCTGCATAGATGAGGATCAAGCTTTCCTGCTTGATTCCATCAACTTCGTCGAGTTATAGAAGAAGGGCGTCCCTGGAATCAATCCTTTCATTCTTCCCAACTACGAAGTGCTACCAGAAGAGGAACTGCCTGCGCTCTCATGCTATCAGGAGGAACCTCATTTCAGAATCTTTCCTCCACGACAGACAAAAGCACCAGACTTAAACTCCATTATCTTCGAGCATAATCCGTGTGGCAAACGCAACTATCCACCTGGAGCCTCCATCTGGAGAAGACTCTCAGTGCTCACCGACGAGGTTCCCTTCTATAAGCCTGTTAATCTGCAATAGATGATGGGTCTGCTTGCATACCTCAATGTGATTCTTTCCTGGAATCATGCTAGGGCAGGTCACTCTATCTACTATGAAGATATCAATTTGGACGACCTTTAGTCTTTGGGAATCTTTAGACTACTCTGCAGAGCTAAGGATGAAGCTGCAGACGTACAAGGAAGAAATCAAAAAGAGGCAGAACTCTTTAAGGTAGATTCAGTGTTGAGCACAGACGATGCCCCACTTCTTAGGCACACAATTTCGCTGTGTGGCCTCCTCTCAAACCCAATTCAAGCTTGTTGTGGATAAGGTCATTCCCATACTTCCCATCTTGAATTATAAGGGTAAAGAGAAAATTGAAGAAGATGATGATTCTCCTCCGAGGAATATTCGAGTATGCAGAGGCAGGCCTTTCAGATGGGAGATTGAAGCCATCTATAAGAAGCCTGCTGCTGCAAGAACATCTGAAGATCTACAGACTATCAGACGCATCAGGAAGTTTGATGCTTTCTGCTCGGGTCTCGAACCTGAGGACAAGCCTCCGGCAGACGGGTACCACTTGAAGATAGGCAGATGCTACTAGTGCATCGGACATCAAGGGTTTCTCTTTACATCCAATGCCTCTGAGCTCATGCCATGGAAGAACAAGTTCTACTATCAATCTGACAAGGATTTTTCCTTCTTCGTGGAACTTCCATTTTCCACTTTCTTCTTTAATAAGCTTATTCTGGGTATAGAGGAAGACCCAGCCGAGGTTATTGAACCATTCAGACCCTCCATCTCAGAAGAACAAGTTCATGATCTATACGCTGAACTGTGGGCAACCCGAAAAGCCCTGCGTCAAGCTCTGGAGAGCAGAAAAGCACTGGAGGCTCAGCTCAAGAAATGGATCAACATTGACGCCTTCTTCAAAGCACGCCGCCGCATACGCACTCCCACTCCACCAGGATCCCCTATGGTGCTATCATCAGACTCTGACTCCGATACCTTTGACTCTGACAGTCCCATTCCTGGGGAACCAGGTTTTGTTGATCGCCATGCAAAAGGGGGAGAAGGGAAGAGTAAAAAGAAATGAAGATAAAAGCTAAGCTACATCTGAGGGGGAGCTACATCAAAGGGGGAGGCCGAGAAGCTTTTATTTGTATAAACACATCATCTTGATGTGAAAACTCTTTCAATAAGACAAGATTGTTTGATCACTCATCAAACCTGAGTCTTCTTTTCTCTCTGTTTAAACTTCATGCTTATAATTAATATTTTCTGTAGCTCTGATACACCTTTTTACAATATTTGCTTGGCATCATCAAAAAGGGGGAGATTGTTGAGTCATAAGACGAATCAGAACCCTCAATTATTTTGATTATATGCAAAACAAATATTAAGTAAAAAGATTGCGTCTTATAAATGCCAACAGACGAAAATGCTGTATTTGTGTCTGTAAGATACAGATGATACGCAGACAGACGTTATAGTCTGAAGAAGCATTTAAAGGCATAGTAAATGCACTATCGTTTTGTTATCTATTTTGCAGGGAATGTTCATAGAACATCCTCCTAGGATCTATTGAAGTGCACAAAAGGGAATAGAAAGAAGAGTCAAAGCTTCTAAAGCTTCCCAAGCCTCAAAAGACGCGCTACAGCTAACAATTAGTACTTGTCTAAACAAGCGATGTGACTACTGCAGCAGAAGGATTTGGAGTATATCTCAAGAAAGATAAGCAAAATGCTTTATCAACTTAGAATGACTAGTTGGTGACAAGCATTTAATGCTTGCATTAAATGCCCTCAACCACCCTCCTTCAGACGATGGTCAGACGCAAAAAAGAAGACCGTTTAGAGACAACGGTTACTTCCTCAGCAAGTGTATATATAGAAGAAGATTTGAAATGCTAAAGACACATGAACTGAATTCAAATTCAAGATTTCTTTCAAACCTTCATTCTTTATTTTGTAAAAAGCTCTCAAACCACTTTGTGTATCCTAAGAGAAAAAGACTTAGCTCTTAATTTTGTATATCCGTCTGTAAGACGATAGCTCTAAAGTCTGCACGCCCTTTGTAAAAACAAATTCAGTGATTTGTTTTAGAGCCAGAAGTGGCTTGGTAGTAAAGAATACTTGGGTTTTAGCTTGGAGAAGCTAAGTGTATATATAGAAGAAGATTTGAAATGCTAAAGACACATGAACTGAATTCAAATTCAAGATTTCTTTCAAACCTTCATTCTTTATTTTGTAAAAAGCTCTCAAACCACTTTGTGTATCCTAAGAGAAAAAGACTTAGCTCTTAATTTTGTATATCCGTCTGTAAGACGATAGCTCTAAAGTCTGCACGCCCTTTGTAAAAACAAATTCAGTGATTTGTTTTAGAGCCAGAAGTGGCTTGGTAGTAAAGAATACTTGGGTTTTAGCTTGGAGAAGCTAAGTGTGAAATACTACTTGGGTGAGCCAGAAATGGCAGTGAAAAATACTTGTAACTTGTGATAAGTTATCGGAACTTGGTGGTTTGCCAAGAACTAGATGTAGTCTCAGGGTGAGATGAACCAGTATAATCTCCTGTGTTGTCTTTCTTTGTCTTACATCTCTTATAACTGCTTCGAACTGACTTTGGATTGTGATTAAAACTTGTTTCGTTTAAAAGACTTTCATCTGTTGAGTTATCGTCTGTTGAAACGTTTTTCTTAAAACTTCTATATCTGATCATACGCTACACTCTGTTTATAAAAGTTTGCAAATTTTTTTATATATCACAATTCATCCCCCCTTCTTGTGACTTTTGCCTTTACACTATATGCCACAACAAAATGGCGTGGCCGAGAGAAAGAATAAAACAGTAATGAATATGGTGAGGCATATGCTTGCAGATAAGAAAATTCCCAAAACATTTTGGCCAGAAGCTGTGAACTGGGTAATATATGTGCTGAATAGATGCCCCACTCTTGCAGTAAAAAATATGACTCCAGGGGAAGCTTGGAGTGGAGTCAAACCATCAGTTGAGCACTTCAGAGTGTTTGGCTGTCTTGCGCATGTCCATGTACCTGATGTTACAAGATCAAAGTTGGACAACAAGTGCTTTTGCTGTGTGTTGCTATATGTGAGTGAGGAATCTAAGGGCTACAGGATGTATGATCCAATTGGAAGAAAGGTTGTGGTAAGTGAGGATGTCATTTTTCAAGAAGAAAAACAATGGAATTGGGGTGAAAGTTACAAAGAGCAAGTAATTGCAGACATAGAATGGAGGGAAAAGGAGAATAGTGTTGATGAAAGTTATGAAAGTGAAGCTGAAGAAAATGGGAATAAAGGTGATGTAAATGAAGTCACTGAAACAGCAGAAACAAGCACTAAAAACTCATCAAATTCTTTGCAGCATACAATAGAAGAAGCAGAAGAGTATGTGAGGAGTAAAAGGCAATAACAACCTCCTGTTTGGATGGTAGATTATGCTTTAGGAGAAGAACTATCTGAAAATGAGTTGAACTTGTTGAACATGGCTCATGTAATGACTACTGATCCAATAAACTATGAAGAGGCAGTGAGGAATTCTAAATGGAGACAAGCCATGGATGTAAAGATAGAATCAATTGAGAAAAATAAAACATGGAGCATGACAAAGTTACCCATTGGAGCAAAGAAGATCGGGGTGAAATGGATATACAAGACCAAATTGAATGAACGAGGTGAAGTGGACAAGTTCAAAGCTCGATTAGTTGCAAAAGGATATGCTCAACAGCATGGTGTGGATTACAAAGAAGTCTTTGCCCCAGTTGCAAGGATGGACAAAGTTCGGATGATTGTTGCTCTAGCAGCTCAAAGAGGTTGGACAATTTTCAGCTTGATGTTAAATATGCATTTCTACATGGAGAATGTCTCTGTAGAACAACCAAAAGGCTATGAAGAATTGGGAGGTGAGCACAAAGTTTAGAAGTTACAAAAGGCCTTGTATGGCCTAAAACAAGCTCCACGAGCTTGGTTCAGTCGAATCGAAACTCACTTCATTCAAAGGGGATTCCAGAAGTGCAACAATGAGCAAACTCTGTTTGTTAAGCAAAACAATGGTGGTAACATTCTAATTGTCAGTGTTTATGTTGATGATTTAATTTATATTAGTGATGACATGCAAATGATGCTGGAGTTTAAGGAGTCAATGATGAAAGCATTTGATATGACTGACTTGGGAAGAATGAGATTTTTCTTGGGAATTGAAGTACTGCAGACAGCAGATGGGATCTATATGGGACAGAAGAAATATGCTCTTGAAGTATTGAGGCGCTTTGGAATGGAAGAAAGCAATGGAGTAATGAATCCAATAGTCCCTGGGTTAAAAGTTGGCAAAGATGATGCAGGAGTCAAGGTTGATGAGACTTACTTCAAACAAATAGTAGGCAGTCTCATGTATGTTACTGCCACTAGACCAGATCTAAATTTTGTTGTAAGCCTAATAAGCAGATTTATAGCTAGACCAATAGTACTTCATATGCAAATTGCAACAAAGGCGTTGAGGTACTTGAAGGGGACAATTGACTATGGAATATTTTATAAGAAGGAAGGAAACAAGGATTTGGTTGCCTTCACCGACAGCGACTATGCAGGGGATATTGAGGATAGAAAAAGCACATCTGGATATGTCTTTAAACTAAGCGGAGGAGCAGTTGCTTGGAGCTCTAAGAAACAACCCATTGTCACCCTTTCAACTACAAAAGTAGAATTTGTAGCGATACTAGCTTATACATGCCAGGTAGTGTGGATGTGTAGAATTCTGGAGCAATTAAATCATCCACAAAAGGGTTCCATTGTAACCCCTCTTCTTATAAAAATATATTTTTTTAACTAATTAATTCACATTATATATGTATTTAAAAGTTCTAATATATTATATTACAATCCAAATTATATTACTGTAATTTACATCATTAAAATTTACAGAAATACTGCTGCAAAATAATTATAACTAATACAAGTATTATCTACCCAAAATAGTCCCATCCTATATGCTCTGGCCACATCTGCATCTTTTCTTTTAAATATTTCTTCATTTACCTGCAATTACACTTCCCTATTATCTAGGGACAAAAGATTTACCGGATCAGGCATTTAATTTCTCATACAATTGAAAACAATTTCAACCAAATACATTTCATATAATAATTAATAAATCACAGAATAAAACAAATGCAGTATGATTTATGCAAATGCAGTTTTTGACTCAAAATCATTTTTGACCCTGCTCCATGGAGACTTCCCCTTTGAGTGTTCAGTAAGAAACTGGTCTACCATTACGCACTGCAATTCAGCTATCAGCCCCTACTAAACGCGAATAAGCTAAACAGAATTAGGAGATCAGGATACCCGGAAGGCCACCACGACCGCATCTCAGTCCAGATTCCGGCCACATGTGGGATTGCCAATACCCTTCACCCCACAGACTATATAATCACAGACTATACAGTCCTGTCTAACAAATTCTGCTCACCCCAAAATCATTTCTCAAATATCAAAATCATTTCTCATGACTATCGCAGTCCCAATTAGTCAACATAATTTTCCTTTTAAAATTCATGGCTACCACAATCCTGGTTAGCCAACAGTAATCACTTTTCATTTGAGAATCTTTAGAAAATCCCCCAAAAAAACTCATGTTATGAAATATGATAATGATTATAAACAAATAACAATACTAAACAATTTACATTATAACATTAATATTTTACTAAATACTAATTAAATGCTTACTATGTGTTACTAAACTACCCTTAATCTTTTTTTGAAATTCCAATTATGTCCTCAAATTGTGAAATTTCCTAATTACCCTTATTATTTTCTAAAATTTCCCATTTTACCCTTGATCTTTTTATAAATTTCCGAATGTGTCCCTAATTCTTCTAGAACCTATGAAATTACTATTTTACCCTTGATCTTTTTATAAAATTCCCAATATGTCCCTACATGTGAAATGACTGTTTTGCCCTTGGTTTTTAGAAAATTTCCGCATGGTATCCCCCCTTTATTCACCATGGCCGAATGGCCTTCAAGCAATTCCCAACAACATTTCAAAAACAACCATTGCATTTCCAATCAATTTCGAAAGTCAATCATTCAATTAAAATCAAGAACAAATCAATCAAGCAAATTTCAATCCAATAACAAGCCAACCAATTAAGTTCACTCCATCAAAACACATCATGAAACCAATCAAAACATTGATTCAAACCACTAATCCAAGCTTCTAACATCAATCATCTAAAACCCTAAATCAATTTCATCTTTTATTGAATCTTGATCAAATCTTGAAATTAGACCTAAGAACATGTTTTCTCCTAATTTCAAGTGGTTTAAATTGAAATTAAATGTCAAGATCCTTACCTTGAATCCTTAATTTGAAGAAGAAATTCTTGAATCATCTTTTCCCTTTCTCTCTTGTCTTTTGGAATTTGGAGCTTTTTCTCCTAAATCTCTTCTCTTTGGCCTAAGGTGGTTGAATTTTAGTGAGGTTAGGATTGATTTCTCTCTTGATTTTGGAAGAAAATATGGCTGAAATGGAGGGGGCAGCTGCAGCACCACTCACGGTTTGGGTTTTAGAAAAGCTAAGTTGTTGAACTTTTGGCTTTGTGTTGGTTTCCCACGTTTAAAATAAAATTTTCTCCACCAAATTTGATTTCACTTTCACATCCAGCTGTAGGGTCCATGGGCAGCCAATTTGGTCAAGAATTACAGCTACTTGGACGGCCAAGACAAGTCCCCTACGTTGGTTGCTAAGCTTGTGGTCAATGGGTCAAAAATGTAGACTTTCTAGAATGTTGTAGTACTTTTTAATTATCTTACAAACTAATTAGAATTTGAAGAAACTAACACCACCATTAGATTCCTTACTATAAAAAACCTTGGGGTAGTATCTTAATTATCTCTTAATCAAAGTCTAATTAGCTTAATTTAATCACATTAGAAATAGTGTGTTGTCAAATTTTGATTGGCTAATACTTGTATTTTTATTTTTCTTAGTTAAACAATTTTAATAATTATTCTAAGTATGTTATAATTAATAGGAAATTCCATAGGTGTCATACAAATTTTATCTTAATTTTCTACCTTAGAATTTTATCCTAATAATTTTACAGATTTCTAACTTTCAGAAAATTCTAAAAATTCGAAATTAGTATTTTAATTTCTCAACTGTATATATTTTAACTCTACATTCAATTATCTATTTATTATATTACAGTTTATTCCAAAATACTACACTGGAAAATTTATCCTGAACAGCTGTTGGACACAACTGTTCAGTTAACAAACAATTCAAACAAAAACAAAGATACCAAAAGGCTTAGGAAATTTTTCTGAATAGAACTGTATCAATTTTATTATGAAAATATGTACAGAAAGTATTCTCTAAATACAGTACATAATTTCTCATAATATTTATAGAAAAATATTTACAAACAGTAAAATAAAAATGAGGGTGTTACATCCATCACTATAATGTGTGACAACAGTTCAACCATCAAGCTCTCAAGGAATACTGTCATGCATGGATGAAGTAAACACATAAATGTGCGCTTCCAATTTATGAGAGACTTGACACGAGATGGTGTAATTGAGCTTGTAGGTACCAAAGATCAAGTTGCAGATTTGATGGCAAAACTACTCAAATTAGCAGCTTTTTTGAAGCTTCGTGACCAATTGGGAGTATGCGTGATGCCTGAAGTAAAAAATAACAACTGTTAGTTTAAGGGAAGGAATGAAGAGAAGTTTTATCAGTATCATGTTTCTGTTTTTGTTAGTTTGAATTTGAAATTAGAGTTGCTATTAGTTTTTCTGTTTATCTTTCGATGAGAACTGTAAGGCTATTTAAGCCTATTGCCTCTCAATTAATAAACAAGTCATTTCAGCCAATATATCAGATTTGCAATATGCTTGAGTTCCTAACAACACTAACAATCCATGATAGTTAAATTAAAAAGGTAAAGCCAAAATATTGTTTAAACATTTTTTATTAATAAGAAAGCATAACGTCTAAGGATCCAAATTTTCTTACGCTAGAATAATACACCCTTTGACATGCAAGTATCTACCCTTTTAACACTTGACATTGAACCGAGATGCGTGTAGGTTTGAAGTGAATTTGTTTTGTCTTGAGATAGATCCTTGCTTGTATAAATATAATTATAATTATAATATAATTAGTTTAAGAGTAAATTATACTCTCTTATAACTTTAAATTATATTTTTCTCTTTTTATGTTAAGGTCAATTACATAGATCATATTTAATAATTACTGTTTTCTAAAAAAATTCATCTGTGCAAAATTATTAATTATTTTTTAAGTCATGTTTCATTATTATATATATATATATATTTAAAAATATTCATAAGTACAAAGTAAAAAGAAATGAATGCTAAAATTGATATTTTTCCTTGGAGACTTGTACAAAGTTTTATTTCTTAAAGTGTAAGTCATGGTTAGGTACAACAAAACATCGCTAACTCTAGATTTGAGTTGTGCTGTAAAATTTATCTCATTGCACAAATTCATTTTTTGTTACAATTTCTATGCTTTCGTATTACAACAATTATAGCTAATAAAATTTGATATAGTTGATAGATAGTTTAGTGACTTAAGTTAGTTGGTTAAATACATTAACCAAGATTTGAATCTAGGAAGTGTGGAGAGACAAAACTTATTTCAATAATCTCAACACTTCTAAAGGAATTAATGAGTGTTTAGAAAAGCTTATTGAAAGTTTATTTACTTATGAAAATAGTTTATGACTCTGGTAAACTTTTTTTTAGCTTATTTCAATAAACTTCCAAGCATATCTTATCAAAATAAGCTCTCTTTAACTCTAATAAATCTTATAGTCAAATTAATTTATGGCATAAGTCTTCATGTGATAAGAGCTTGTTGAATAAATGTTTAATTAACTTGTTTATCAAAATGTATTAGTCTTTGATTATTTACTTGAAGATACTTTGCTGCATACCAAAAAAGTATTGCAATAAATTACATTACATACATGTACATGTCATGTGTTAATTGATTTAATCAAATCATTTCAAGCATACATTTTTTTGTGGCATAAACCATTTTTAAAAGTGTTTGTAATTTGTATGATACCATTTTTAATAAGTACGTTTTCAAATAAATTTATTTTACATTTATAAAAGCATATGAATAAAATGATGTGAAATTAGTTAGGTTAAAAACATTTTTTTTAAAAAATATTAAATAAAATCAAATATGATTCAATCTATTTTACACACCAAGAGAGTAAAAAAAAGGAGAAGAATAACTCGTGTGCAACGTGGGTCTCGATGTACCATATCATGTCGATAAAAACTAGCCAAACTATTCTATTCCTATATTTTTTGGCTTACATATTTGTGTTGGTTTGTCAAGTATGGGATAAATGTCCTTTTAGTATGTCTGACTAAACTTGGGTGAATAATGTATCATCCAACTACTGCCAACCTCCGGGCAATCAAATACTAGTACAACGTTTAAAGAGAATTATGCCCTATCAAACATCTACCGTTGAAAAGTTCTTTCAGGACTGGTTTGGTGCTGGTAGGAAGCACACCAACATCTAGAATACTGCATACTAAAGACTGCTATTATGAACAAATTATGAGGGAATTTGGTAGTTGGGAATGATTAAATCACCACTTACTGCACTCAATCATGGACATGGACTAGTTTTTCAATGCCTATAATATAATACTGCCTTTATCCAACAAAATCTTACTCAACCCAGGCATCACATTAATTATAGTATAATAAAGTTTATAGATAATTTCTTTGTAAAATAATGTTAAATTAATTTAAACCCTTGTTTACCATGATTTTAGGCAAGGCTTACGCCAATTAACCTGCATGAAAAGAATTTGAGGTTCAACTACACTCCTTGGCATGATTCCCCCAATGTGTTTTTTTTTTGGTAGGTATTCCCCCAATGTTTTGCACTGAAAGAATTTTTACATTTTCCACCGAGACTAAATTCTAGATTCTTCTAAAACCATGCGAAGAATTTTTTTATTTGTTTTTGTTGAATACCATGCGAAGAATTTGATTGACCCTTCTAAATTTCTATCTTTACTCTTTTACAACAAGGAGACACTGTATGGAATAAAAAGCAGCTATAGTCATTTATTAAAAAAAACTATTAAAATTGTAATAAAATACGTATATGTATATAATACTAATAAACTAGTATTTTAACATTAACATTGCACAGAATAAATATTTATTTTATACAACTAAAATTTATAATATTATAATAAATAAATACTTCTAAATATATAAATTATATTATAATTAAATTTTTTAATAAATAAATATTTTTAAACATATTCATAATTCTACGTTTCACCCTCTAAAATGCACCCCTCATTTTATAGCTTATAGCTCGTTCTAATTGATTCCGTGTTAAATTTAAATTGGTATAGCAGTATTTCTGCCTCCGATTTGAGACTTCAACACAAATGTACAGCCATCCGCTTCCAAATTTTTGGATTTTAACAAATATTACATTGATCCAATAAAATGGTGCCATTGCACCTTATTATAGCCACAAGACGAAACCTTAAGATGTCTTTATTCTTGAACAGACGGGGACACTCCAATCTTAAAGCACATTTATAACTTAAAATAAAGGGCACCCTAATGAAAAGGGAAAGAATCCCTGTAGTCTGAATATTTAAAACGGACTTAAAGATACATTCTTTGCTAAGGCTACTTGGGTGAATCAATAAACTACTGACTGCAAATATATTCGAGTTAAAATACAGCCACAACACCTTAATATGGAGACGTGCGAAAAGGATGCTGCTGCAACATTGTCTTCCTCTTTGTGGTTGAACACAAACAACTGTTACCAAAGCAGCAACACAAATTCTCAAATCTTCAATGAAGAAATTGGGATTTTTTCAGCAGATGGAGATGTTTCCTTGAAACCCAACATCTTGTTTAGTGCAGCAATATAGGCCTTGACACTGGAAACAACTACATCCATTCCCGCTCCGGTCCCACTATCAAAAACATGAAATGTCATGTCCATGGATCATTAGAAAGATCTAGATACACCGAAGTAATCCACTTTAGAATTCACAATACCTAAACGTTCGAAGAACAGTTTCTCCAGTTATAGCATGAGTAGTACTAGTACTTGTATCACTCTCCCCACGAATTACAACCCGGGTAGTGGCAATTGCATCAATGCCTTCAGTGACTGCATTCATCGAGTACTCAAGAAGTGTTACTCGCTCCTGCATAAAAATTAAAGAGAACAAGATTCCTCCATCATATAATTCAATTAAAAGAGCAAGGAAAATTAGGAAACATCCAAGATTTACAGTCTGCCATACGACAGCTCTTCTTTTTGTCCTATTTCTAGATTGAATCACCTGAAAACATCACTTGGCTATGGTGACTAGAATTACAGGTTTAGGGTTAGGGAAGACGAAAAAGAGAGAAACACAGCTAGCAATAATAAACCAAAAAAATATTATTGATATGATGCAATACCAATGTGTTAAAATTCCCTAACCTAACAAGCAAGAACGAATATATACAACTTCAAACCTTCACAATCAGATCAACAGCCTTGTAAGCTGAATCCACTGGTCCTGTACCAACAGAACAAGCAACCTGTGTGCTACCATCACTACTCAAAAGTTTGACAGTTGCTGTTGAAAGACCAAGAGTTCCACAAGTCACCTGCACCGGATAAATAAATATTGATTAGCTTATGTTTGTTCTATTATTGTCAAGCCAGAATATCAAATTTCAAAGAATATATCAATTTACTTGCAAATCACCAAGTTTCCAGACAGGTTCTGCTTGAAAAACTTCATCTGATACCAATGCTCTGAGGTCAGCATCAGTAACCCTCTGATACAAAATAAAAGCAAGTTAATCACCATGCATCCATTAGATATAGAACCCATTATCTCATACCCCAACTTTGATTCCAAGCAGAAAAGAGACACTGGCTTCATTTATTACTTGCCACATTAATTGCTTGATATCAAATGTTACACATCAAAAGAGACACCAACTTGTAGACTGAGCCAACCCTAGCCAGATTAACTGACTTACATAATACAACCAGTAACAATAGAAAGGAAAAGAAAATCACTAGTTCTAATTTACCTTTTTTTGCTCAGCCACTGCTTTAAAACGCCAAAATAAACTCTGAACTTGGTCGTCGTTAAGTTCATAACCAAGCTGAAAAAACAGAGAACTTGTAAAACAGAAGAAAAAAAAAAACAATAAGCCAATAGTTTCAACTCAAATATTCATATACCTCTTCAAGTCGCTTTCTCAAAGCATGGCGTCCACTGCAAAAATAGTAATAGAAGTTTTCATTAGGAAGAGAAGATAAAAGAGCAGACAAATTGATTGCACAAGGTATCAGAGGAAAGAGCCATTAACAAGACAACAAAATAAATAAAGAGCCATGTCTTTTGAAATACAGCAGAAAAGATACACTATATGACATATTAATTATTAGGCTACATACAAGTTTCCGCAATTAGATGCTTGTCAGATAGCTAATGCATGACACATCAAATAATACAAGTACTCTTAAAATGTTTTATAGATTAAAAGTTACCCTAGCATTACCATACCATACAGGTGACATCTAATACTATGAGTCATCTAGTAGTAAACTTCAGAATTCATGCATAGGTATTTGTAGTATATAACTCAGTCCTCCACTGCTGTCAAGTGTCAAAACTAAACATTCCTGATGGTCAACCACAGGCATGGAACAGACATGATGAACAAGTATGATGCTTCTGAGCATCAAAATAAAGCAGGCTTAGAATCATCATTGTTCCCAGAGTTTCACCCTGCCAAAGTTAGACAACTTCTTGTGCACTCACTCAAACATAACCAATATGCTTGTACCATGAGGACTTACATAGGTCCAGAAAGCTAGAGCCATAATGTTTTCTCATGTTGAGAGGAAGAGAACTCAAAATTTTATATTATCAGCAAGGCAACAATTTCCTGATCAACGTTTTGTAAGCCATGTTGTATCTGACAACGAACACTTTCCAAATGTATGAAAAAAATTATGTTCTCAATATGTTAAGTACAATACGAGACACTTCACAAAGTGCCTATGGGCTTTCTATGTTTCTTCTTTGTGCATGTGGGCTGTTCTCTCTATACAACTATTTTTTCGACATGGTATGGCGAACCTTCTCAAATCTCAACAAGTGGTAAAGAGTTTGATCAAGTTGAAGAAAATGGTCTAATGTTTTGAAACTCAGATCAACATCAAAGTTGACCAGGATCCCCTTGTACACAGGATTCTCAAAGCTCCAGTCATATAAAATTCAGTTCACATTTTGTTTGGCAGTGAATATTCACATTAAACCAACTTAAAAAGAGTAGCAATAAACAAAAAATGATTAAATAGCCAAAACCATGCTTAAGAATCGTTTAGTAGCAGCTATATAGAAGGATAAACTAAACTATCATTGCAACTTGTTTCATCATGTCATGCTGACAGAAAATATTGATCATATAAACATAATACTTGGGAAATGAAAAATTCTAAAGAATTTGAAAAGAACATAGGAATTAGCAGTGTGTACAAGATCCATGCAGATATAAGTGTTCCAGAGAAAAGAAAATTACATACCTAAGCTTCCCCAGTACAATACCAGCTTCATTGGTTCTTTCAAGCCCAATGTCCTCAGGTGATATTATTTCATATGTACCTTTGTGTTTTAGCATTCCATCCTACAACAGTTTTTGAAGAAGAAAAAGGGCTGAAATCAAAGGACAGTTTTGATGAGGGCTAAAGGCTAAGTCACCAAAAAAATAAAAGGTATGATTTCAACTAAGGAAATCGTGTTAAAAATATTTAACATGAAGAGGGAGAGAAAACACTAAAGTGGTTTTAGTCTGCATATTATTTTGGTTAATTTTGGTTTGAATAACCACACCAAGTAATCATTCTTCTTTCATGGTATCATACATGTTGGAGGAAAAGGTGCAGCTGTTGCTAGTTGAAAACTCGTTTCAGGCATACGTACGCAAATTATAAACTTCAACATCATACAATGTTGAGTACCAAGGTCTAAGTCCTATTACATAGATATACAAGGATATATGTATTTTGACATAACCAACCTGATGTATGCCACTTTCATGGGCGAAGGCATTAGCTCCCACAAGAGCCTTGTGTGGCTGTAACTGCAACCCAGTGTACTCTTCGACCTATAGGAAAAGGTCATGATAAATGGAACGATCAACAAAGATCTTTAAAAGGGAGAAGACATAACAAAAAGATCAGTTTCAGATATAAAACCATCCTGCTAGTCAAAAAGATGTGCTTTGTATTAATTCCAGTGTAGAGATTGCCATTGATATGTGCTCCGCATCTCAGGGCCATCACAACCTTAAAAAATGAAAGAAAGAAAGAAATAAGTTTCGAGGCACAGAAACATCAAATGATCATGCTCCAGTAACATATGTTACATCAACTAGGCAACAGAAAATGAAACCCTCACCTCTTCTAAGGAGGCATTTCCAGCCCTTTCACCAATCCCATTAATCGTCACTTCCAGTTGCCTTGCACCAGCACGTGCACCCTGAAAGCATCCAAGAGCACATAAATTCAGACTGGCTGCATCATTCAAGAGGTGAAATACTATTATAACATAACCAGCATACCTCTATGGTGTTTGCAGTAGAAAGTCCAAGATCATTCTGGCAGTGGGTGGAAATAATAACATTTTCAATTCCGGGGGTATTAGCTTTAATATCAGCAATCAACCTTCCAAATTCACTGGGCATGGTTATACCAACAGTGTCAGGTATGTTAAGCGTGGTGGCCCCAGCCTTAATAACTTCTCCAAGAATTTCATAAAGAAACTCCCTATCCGACCTGGTAAGCAGCACAAACACAACCATTGATCAATGAACAATTCATAGTATTAAACTCTGTTTAGTTAAATGAAATGGTTAATGTAACAGAGAAAGTGATAGCGCTAATAAGTAAACCTTCCAGCATCTTCAGGACTGAACTCGACGTCTTGGCAGCCCAAACTGCGAGCGAACTTGACCATATTGCGGGCAATGTCGACGACCTTCTCTTTGGACATTCTCAACTTGTACTCCATGTGAATGGCGCTGGTGGCGATGAAGGTGTGAATCCTCGGCCTCTTCGCGTACTTAACGGCCTCCCAGGCAGTTCGAATGTCGTTCTCGTTACACCGGGAGAGCCCGCAGATCACGGGGACGTAGCCCTCCTCGTCCACGGCGTTCCCGACCTCCTGGGCGATCATTTTGACGGCCTCGAAGTCGTCCTTGGAGGCGGCGGGGAAGCCGGCTTCGATGATGTCCACGCCGAGCTTCGTGAGCTGGCGCGCCACGTCGATCTTCTCCTTGGAGGTCATGGAGGCGCCTGGGGACTGCTCGCCGTCGCGGAGAGTGGTGTCGAAAATGCGGACATAGGAAGGGTCCGGAATGCGGTTCGGTATGTACGGAGGACGCCGCCGAGGTTCCGATTGGGAGCTTGAAACGGTCAATCGGGATTTGGAGCGGAGAGAAGAGCGTCTTAATGAGGTTTGAGGGAAGCGGAGAGTGAGGAATGTGTTGTTGTTGTTGTTGTTGTGAGAGGTGGAGGGAAAGAGGATAGGATTGCGGATCACGGTGGCCATGGAAAAATCCTAGAGAGATAGTGGTTCAAGTTCAAGTTGAAGTTGAATATTCGGGATATTCAGTGACGTAAACAGTGTGGTGGCGGCGGCTCGGATATATACTAACTCAGCGGCGGCGCTTTTCCTTTTCTGCTCAGTCAGTCTTGCTGGTTTGAGATAGGAGAGAGTGACGTGGAACAAACTACACTTTAAACAACACTATTTTACACTCTTACTGCAAATAAAATATAAATAAAAATATGTATAAAATGGGAACATGATCAGAACAGGATCATTTGTATTCTTTGTTTTTATTTTCTATTTTTATAATTAATGATTAATAATTATTTTATTTCTTATCTTTAAATACTTATAAAGAATAATAAAAACATTGTAAATTACTTCTAAATTCTTATTTTTATCATATCTTCCATATTTTTTTTATAAAAATAAGACAACATTTTCATAATTATTTATAAAAAAAAACCTCTCAAATCAAACATATCACTTGCATAATTTATAAAAATAAAAAATATTCACTCAAATTAAACATATTATTAAGTGCACTCACTTAATTTTAAATAAATTAAATTTAAAAAAACATTTATTATTTTTATTATATATTTAATAGTTTGTTATGATTTTTTTTAAGACTATACACAATTATAACATTACTGTGAAATAAACAAAAATACACACAAGCAAGGTTGTGTCTGATTTTGACATTTTATGAGTTCAAAGCAAAACAATAAATAATAATCATTTTATAAACAAGTATTATAAACATATATTTCATAAAAAAAAGTCACACAATTCTATTAAAAACGATACATTTTATTAAATACAAAATTTTTCTCTGGTCATAAATACTTACTAATACAAAATATTATATGTGAATAAATATTTAATTTTGACTTTAATGGTCATACATTGACAGTGTAAAATAGTTTTATATTATCATTTAAACACAAATAACTGTTGATATGATTTTTAAGGCATTTATCATAAAAGTCAATAAACTTATCGTACATAGTGAGTTGTGATTGGATGACGATATAAAATTATTTTACACTGTCAGTGCATAGTTTATTTTCTCTTTAATTTTTTGGTAGAAATTCAAATTTTATTAGCTTTTTTATTTTCACCGAGAATATCTCAATTATCAACTCCTTTCAAGACATAGAAATCATTAGATGGGTTTTGTCTCTCTCAAAAAAACAAATTTTATACTCGATAATGTTTGGATAAATTAAAATTTGATAATTGAATAAGTTTTGGAAATGTTTACAAGATGAAGTTGTTGCTAAAAGTATTGAATTTTTTCTCTTCATATTATAGTTGTCTCAAGCTGTTTTTGGACCTCTTTTAACTATGGGCCCTTAAGAGTCGCACCTTTAAATTACTCTAAAGGCCAACACTACATATAAGAAAGAGGTTGAATTGCGTGTAGTGTATCTTAAAAAAAAATTGCAAAAGGATTTTTTGTTAAGTAAAAATGTACTTCATTATAAAGATTGTTTACAAAGAACACGTGAGAGATAAAAGGATACGGAAAGAAACAACACATAGGTAGAATTAATTGAGAGTTTAATTAATTAATTAGGTGAGTGTGGGATTAAATTGTTCAAGTAATTGGGTTAGTATTAAATTGGTTAAGATAAAAGTTATTCTTTTCTTTTTTTTCTTGAGCCCAAAACGTGTGGCCCAAGTGAAGGAATGCATGCTGTTTTGCTATTTACACCCCCACATGTGCCTTAAATTTTATTTTTCTAAAAATACCATTTTCATGGAAACATGATTCTGTTAACAAATACACAATGGAAACATAATCTATTGTGTTAAAGGGGATGCAAAAAATACACAACGGAAATACATTTCCATTGAATAAAGTATACAATGGAAACGTATTTCCGTTGTGTTTTTTTTTGCATCTCCTTTTATATAATGAAAATACGTTTTCATTTTGCTAAATTTTTACAAAAAAAAATGTAATTAATGGCATATATAAGCTACCTTTTTTACAACTGATAATATAAGTTTCCTTTTTAATTATTCTTGAATTAATTATGATACGAATTATTTTAATGAAGATATACATTACCTTTTTTAATAGTAATAGAATTAATTGTGATAAAAATTACCTTTTTAATTTAAATTTGAATTAATGATGACACAAGTTACCCATTTTAATTGTAATCAAATTAATTAATTGTGATACAAATTATCTTAATGACGATATACATTACCTTTTTTAATAGTAATAGAATAATTGTAATAAAAATTACCTTTTTAATATAAATTTGAATTAATGATGACACAAGTTACCCTTTTTAATTATAATCAAAATAATTATGATACAAAAGTTAATTAATTATAATACAAATTAATTGTAATCAAATTAATTATGACAAATGTTATCTTTTTTAATGAAATATTTTTGAAAATATCACAAAGGAAATATGATTCTGTTTAATCATGTACAGTGGAATCATATTTTCGTTGTGTAATATACAACAAAAATATGATTCTGTTGTACATTATTAAATAGAATAATATTTTCATTGTCATTAATGGGGGTGAAAAAAATTAAGTAATGGAAATATGATTCCAGGTGGAATTATATTCCCATCAAAAGGGTATTTTTTGGAATAAAAAATTTGTAACACGTGGAGGTGAAAATAGTAATTGAGGGATGACAATAGCAATTCCCCTCTCTTGATTGGTCGGACGTCCAGTGGCCCAACAGCTGTTAGAGTGGATAAGTGAAATCAAGAGGGTTAAGCTCATTTCTCACACGTGCAGAGTTAGATCAAGAGGGTTATTGGGGATGGGGTGTTTCTTGTTGTACCCCACAAAACTCTCTTTCCACCCCAAAGGGGTTTAATATTAATCGACCCTATTAATTACTTTTTTTCATTCACAAGACTCGAATCTGAGACATTGCTTAAGAGGATAAAGTCCAGTACCACTCAGACCAATAAATTGTTGGTACATGCATATAAATATTATATATCCTCTTATATTTTTAAATATCAATTGAACATTTTAACTTAACTCCGTATTCTTCCAATTTATCATTTTCAATATCTTAGTTCTAACTTGAATTTTAATATTTTTAAAATAATTTATCACTAATTAAAATTAACAATATATCACAATATAAATTATTTATCATAATATAAAATAAAATTTATATGTTCACAAATGTTTATTTACTATAGATTTTAATTATTATATAATTTATGTATTTAAAACTATTTATTTATCATAAATGTTATTTGTATAAAATAAATATATTTATTTTATACAATCCACATGCTAAAATACTAGTATGCTTAATAATTCTTATTTGATAGGAATGATTTTACCTTGTTTTTTTTATAAAATGATAATTTGCATCACAAAGAAACACCCTTGTTGGCACTATTCTCTTTCTCTTTGGAAAATACTATTCTCTTTCTTAAAGCACTAAACTTTTTCTAAAAAAATTATAGTATAGCAAGTTGCTCTTGTTCCACTTATGAAATATTTGACGGTAGAAGTCAATCTTCACGTGAACACACATAAAGTCTTCTCACAATTGAAGAAAGATCTTAATGATACAAGAACTAATACTCAGGGAACACATATCTGTCGCATGTGTTGTGAAGATTCTTTTAACCTCCATGACATCCTTATCTAATTAAAGCTATGAGGAAGTACGTTGCGTACAACAACTGCAAAAAGAAACAAGACATTAATACATGATTATGTTCCACATTGTATTAACAAAGACAACGAATTTAGTGCTAACAATTTGAAAATGAAAATAAATATACAGATAAACTGCAAAAAATACATGCTGGTATGTTTTGTGCTTCAAACAGTGTTGAATTTTCCATAAGAAGATGAACTAAGATCGATATATGATTAAGTGCATCAGCTTAGTCATATATAGAAATTCATGTTCACAAAAAATAACTTTAATTTAGCTAATTTACCCTTATGTTTTGTATTTAATTGAAAATTGGAAGTCAATAAAAATCAAATAACCTTATTTCTCAAAATAAGGGAAAAGTAATCGAACAACTACTTCCTTTAAATAATAATCTTTATATTGAACTCTAAAATGATAAATAGCCTTTAAAAGGATTACCTTCCAAATCAACATATAGAAGGATCCAGTGGAAGCTTTACTGCTTAAATCTATAGATTTGGCTTGGTACCAGAGAATTGAAGCAAGAACAGCATGTCCCAAACCCTAAAACATTGGCACCAAATAAAGTTCAAATATTGTTAGATAGATTAAACAATTTTACATTCACTTAAAGAATGTATCCTTTAAAGATCAATTTTTACCCTTGATATTACTAACAAGATTATAAAGTTGCAATAATATATGCAATAGAGACAACTTTTGTAGGGAAATATTTTTTCATTTAATCTAAGTCACTCCAAATTACTTAAGTTATAACCAGGCTCAACCAATATATTATAAGACATTCATTACATATTCTAACACTTGTTAATCAAAATCATAGCCCGTTGTTCAAAACAAATAACTTCTTAATTGAAAGAATGGTACAATACACCTATAATTGGAACCTATATACATGTCATAAGCATATTACCGTGATAATTTTAATCCAAAGGTAAGAAGATGATGCTCCTGCCAGGAGGCCGACTCCGAAAGCCATTTCAAAAAGGGAAACGCAAATCCAAAATACCTAGCAAAGATTAGTTAAGAACAACTTAGGGATATACAAGAGGGCACAACCAATTCTGCTAAGATGTTGGATTTGAAAAACATACTCGTTTCTGACCAAAAAGTATTGAAAAAGTATCGATGCCATATGTTTTATCTCCTTCAACGTCAGGTATATCCTATACAATTCCAATAAAAGATTTTACACAAATATTGAACCAAAAGCTTGACGTTGGAAAGAAACGTATGTTTTGAGAAACAAGAGGCTCTTACCTTAGCCAATGCCGTACCGACAGAGAAGAAGCTCATGATTACAACAACAAAAATCAATGATCTTGGAAAGATAATTGGCCTCTTCAACACAAAAGTCTGGACATTATTACATGAGTTAGTAATAAAAACTATAAGAAAGTATAGAACTCCCAAGACTATATGACAAAAATATATTAATAATATAGAATATGGTCCTAGGTGATAGCTTATTCAAGTGAGATACTTATAGTTGGTATAGTTAGTTTTCAATACATATCACACTAGAGTAATGAAAGCATAACTCATTTTTCTCTTTACATTTAGCTTTTCTTCAACTTTTTCACTCACATCTCATGATTAAGTGTTTATTGGTGAATTCAAATAATTGATCACAAATCCAACAAAACCAACCCTAAAAACTTAAGATTAGGATTTGTTATTATTGTTACATTCATATAAGTTAATGCATGCTTGTTTAGAGCTACATGTGTATAAAAAACATAATTAGCTATAAAACAAAACCTGCATGTGAAGGAAACACGTAATTGGAATTACAAATGCCATAACAAAAATCTGGCATATTAACGCAAGCAGCGGATGTCTTTTCCATCTCAACAGGGGTACCTGAAAAGTTTCAAAACCTATTGTCATGAATTGAACCCATAAACCCTAAGTCACACGACAACAAATCCAACTATTGTACCATGGTTCCTCTTTATAACCTTTACATTAAGGTTTGTTTAGATAAATTTCTTCGAAAACACTTATAAGAGAAGAAAATAAGAAAAAAAATGAAAATGGCTTATCCATAAGCTAAAATTAGCTTATGCATAAGTTAAAAATAAACTTTTGGAAAAGCTAAAATGAAAGAGTTTTTATAAATTAGCTTATGCAGAACCTAATTTTAGCTTATGGAACAACTTATTTCATTTTCCCTTCTTATTTTCTTCTCCTACAAGTGCTCATGGATAATTTTATCCAAACAAATCCATACTTATGTCTTAAACATTGTAAGGGGGAAAATAACATGAAATTGAAAAAAACTCACATTGATTGAATAAACAGCCCACATCAAAGAGGTCAATACAACATTCCAAATCAACGGCCAAGAACCTATAATCCAGCTAACCCCAAAACCCTGTAAAAGAGAATAAAACAATAAGCCTCATCCTACATACTCTGTTAATGAAGCTCATGTTAAAAGATATCATTGTAGAAATGGTTGAATCTATATGGCACCAGAGTTAAAAATGATGTCGCAATGATGACAACAGTTGTAAAGGATAATTGCCCAGATGCCAACGGAAGATATGGTTTGTTTATCTACAACAAAACATGTAACATAGATTAGTAATAAGATTGAACTCAGAAAAATTGTAAAACTAGTTAAATTATTACGTGTGAGCAAATGCTCTTGTATATTCTTAGTCTTTATATGTTTTTGAACATCCAACTTTAGATAAACTAGACAACAATTATGTCATTATCATTTTTTTAATGGAATAATACATAAGACCAAAAGACATAGAACAAAAATTTATTACTGATCTAGATTATTTATTTCTAATAGTAAGTTTCATACCTTGTCTATTTCATAGTCAAATAGTTGATTTATAGCACTAACATAAATTGCGATAAACAATTGAGGTACCACAGCCTGAAACATTTTAAAAACTCAAAATATTAATGAAGTTAAAAGGTAGCTTACAATTGACTATTTGAAGAGAAATAACATTTGGAGTCTCACCTGTAACACACCAGTAAAAAATGATGGAGATATTATATCTGATAATTTCTCCACCGCAAGGAAAGATGAAGAAATTGTGCATAATGCCTGTTCAAAGACAAATAAAAATTACCTAGTTAAAACATTAAAGCTATTTATATTATCCAAAAAAGTGTTTAATACAAAAGAACTGAAT
The DNA here is from genome assembly GCA_026413185.1 of Pueraria montana var. lobata. Taxonomy (NCBI): domain Eukaryota; kingdom Viridiplantae; phylum Streptophyta; class Magnoliopsida; order Fabales; family Fabaceae; genus Pueraria; species Pueraria montana. The sequence continues at coordinate 96,167,675 of CM048647.1, read as the reverse complement.
TAAGTATTAACCATAACATTCGAGGATTATTTATGAGAGTAATATTAGAAAGTTTGAACTTACTATGCTAACCAGTGCGTATGGATAACAAAACTTGTAGAGAACAACTAAGAAATTTTTGACAGAGTCCAAAATGTTTTTAGGAGCAGAAGCATGAGGTTCAGAATCAAAAGATGGTTTAGGGACTGCTTTCACAACATATTTCCTATTGCATTCTTGATATGTAGACCCTCCTTCAAAGCCTTTGTAATGTTGGTTCAAGCTTGGCTGTTGGAAGCTTAGAACATTATTTTTTATTTGAATTTTCCTTTTGTGTTGTGAAGCTTTTGATGCACAAGAACCTAGAGCACCAAATGTTGGATGTAGTATTAGTGGCCATGCGAAAAAAAGAAGAAGAAAAGATTCTTGTTTTAAAATTTTTGTCATGATGAAATGATGAATCAAGAAAGAATAATCAATTTGAAAACTAAATAAGAGAAGTCACTATCAAATTTTATTTTATTAGTGAAAACATAAAAAAAAAACTCTTAATTAAAAAAAATAGTTTTCAAAAATAGAGTCAAAAGTCATTTATACATAGGAAAAGTTATTAATAATGTATGACATTCTTTATAAAAATGTCTCTAATTGATCATGCAAGACTTAACAACTTTGAAAATATTTAGGCTAGAATATACTTTTGGTCCTTTATCTCATTGTGAAAATTTGCTTTGGTACTTTATTTAAAAAAAAAAGATATTTTGGTCCTTTAACTTGAAATTTCAAAAAATTTATTTTGGTTCAAAACTATGTGACTTTGATTTTCTAAGCACCTAAGGATATATAAGAGCAATAATTGGAATTGTAATGCCAAAATTAAATTATAAAAAAACCCATTTATTTTAAAAATATTTTTCTTTTAATTCTCTATATTTCTCAAAAACCAAAAAAAAAAATTAATAAACAAAAAATAGGAAGAAATCAAAATCAATTTCTTTCTCTTATTAATGGGGTAAAATAAATACTGGCTATATTAAAGTAAAAAATAGTTTTGAAAATACTATTGTTTTGCTTTGAAAAGTTATTTTTGGAAAGGTTGACTAATTTAATTTTCAAAGGAATTTTCTTGAAGACTTTTTAAAAACTTGAAAAGGAAATTACTTTAATTTTGAAAATATTTTTTGAAGGCTTTTTTAATCGGGAAAAATAAATCCACTTAGGTAAATTTCATGATAGCAAATTACCACTTTTAACATGCAAATGTCATTTTCTTCACAAAAAAAAAAATGCAAATATCATTAAAAATAACGCCCGTCACAAATAATATAGAAGCACGAAATTGGATTTAACGTGCAAATTACTACTCTTAAAATAACTCGATCCTTTCTTATTATTGCATATTTTATGATTTCCATTTTTTCTAAATTTATATTTACTCTTTGATTTTTTTATTATTAAGAAAAACCAAAAAAAAAAAAATGAAAACCAAAAAAAGGCTCGTAAGTCCATCTTCAGTAGGTTCCCCATATTCAAAGCCGTACTTACATCAAATAATTTATTACTTAAAAAACAACTTAAAAAGTGGGATTGATTGATGCCCTAATTCAATTTTATCGTAAATTAAGAGATAATTTTTGAAGGACAGTGAAAACAATTTTTATTTTGAATAAATATTTTCTAATTTAATAATTTTTAAAATATATAAAATAATATATTTACATAAAATTAATATTCTAACATATTTTAATTAAGTTATTTGACTCCTTTAAATATTTTATATTTTTAATTTTAATATAAAAAATCATCCTCTGGATCCTTTCAACTTGGGAACATCTCCCAAAGGGACCCACAAAGGTCTGACACCCATCAACGGGAACGAGGGAAGGTTAAAAAGAAAGTTTCGATGATCCAAATATATATATATATATATATATATATATATATATATATATATATATATATTTTTTTTTTTTTTTTTATTCGTAGAAATCGAATACAGTACAAAATATTTACAATAATTCACGTATCTTATTCAACTAATTGGACTAGACTCCTCAATGATCCAAATATATTTTGAACCTTTCCTGTTATTGTTTACTTTATTATCTTGATCCCAAAAACAATTCATTAATTTATCAGATATAAAAGTTAAGATGTCAATATTTCCAAAGTAAAATTACAAAATAGTTAATAATATCGTTCAATCAATAAAAGGGTAAGACCCTATTTGGATAAAAGTTTCAATAAGTAGGAGAAAAAAAAAGTAAAATAAAATAATTTTTTCTATAAATTAAAATTAACCTACATATAAGTTAATTTGTAAAAATATTTTCATTTACTTTTTTCAAAAGCTGATTTTAACATATACATAAATTAATTTTGAGAGAAATTTAATTTAATTTATTATTTTATTTTGTTTTTCCATAAATACTTTTCGAAAAGACTATAAAGGTGATTCCTTCTACTAATACATTTCAGCAAGCAGATGAACGAAAAACTTGAAAGACCGAGATTCTCAAGATGTTATGTAATAATAATAAAGGTTACTTAAAGGAACAGGGGGATATATATGTGAGACATACTTGCATAGTAAGTATTCTTGGTGGAATATTGTTTACTCCGCCAGAGATTTCCACCTACAAATTACCAATAGTTCCTCATATTAGTCAGCAAATAATTTCGTAATGAAAAATTGACCAAATACCTAATACCCAAAGCTAAATGAAAGTAATGGGTGATGCGAAAGCAGACACATAGGTACCAGTTGTGACTGAACAAGCTTTAGGAGAAGATATGACAAGCCCCGAATCCATGGAAACTGAACCAATAACAACACAAAGCACTTTTAATAGGAAAAAAAACACCCCTGCAGCGTAGAAGATGAGAGGAGGCGAGATTTTAGAGACTAGAGTCGATACAATATATATGATTTGATTGATCTACAAATTGATACACTCCATCGCATATGGTCAAGGTCAACCTTTCGTAGGCAAATAATTGCAATATACTAATTATAATGTCAGAAGTAATGAGTTATGAAACCGCAAAAAAATCAACACTGAAGCCGTCGCGGAAAGTATTTTATGGAAAAATGTTAGCAGTATGAGCGAACAGGACTTTATTTAAATGCAATTTTATATTATATTTGATCGAATTGAGGATTGAAAAGAGTGGAATTGATCATGTCTCAGCTTTCAGTTCACTGTCAAAGTGCGTCATTAACGGAATATATATACTTATCCAGGTTTGAACTTTGAAGTCAAGTTCATGTTCAATTGCACGCATTACTACATCCAGCAGGTAATCAAACCTATAATATGTACACCAATATATAATAGGCAAGTTTTGACGGAAGCAGGCGTATATTTAGGAAAACCGGCCGACTCGTACAAAATAGCATTCCTACTAAAATTTTAAAATATATAGCAGATTTTGACGGAAACATATTTTACGGAAATCATATTCAAACTAAATTAGTATTAAGCAAAAAAGTCCTGTTCGTGCCTTTTAATTTGTGTCTATATCATATTCAAACTGAATATTATTGCTCCTTAGCTGAATTCAGTGGTATGCAAATTGTGTATTCAACTCTCTTTTTATGTTATCTCTCTCCTATCGAAAATGTCTAGTACTGAAGAGGATACATTCTCAGCACAGTAAGCATAAGTGTACATGTATATGGCTGAATTTGCTGGAGAAAGAGTAAAAATGAAAAAAAGAGGGAGTTAGAGTCATTAAAAGGTAATCAGGATGAACTACTAATTAAAGTTAGAATATGTAATATCATAATAATGGTGCTGGTTATCAAGTAAATCAAGAGAGTTTTCCTTTTCATGGTACTCGTGGTCAATGCTACCAATGACTTCGTCTAACAGGGAAATAAACTACCTACAGAGGCATATTCTGAAACAATGGGATTGATTAGTAGTGGATGTATTTTGGTGTGGTGGCCACGTGGGACACATGCACGAGTGGAACAAAGCATGATGTTGGAACTTGGTGGACAGCAAACACAACTGTCGAAGTGGCACCGAATATGAGCAGTGGAACTTGGGGACTACATGGTATTATGTAGAAGTGGGGACCTGCCCAGTTGATGATAGGTGGGAGGTTACTTAATATGTTTGGGCACAACAACAGTGCATGGGGGAGTTTTTATTCACTGGAGAGTTGGAAGTGGACTTCTATGAGGGATACACGTTACATGTGATTTAGTAACTACAGTGGATAACTTTCATGTTATATGCTGGGATAGGTGGATAGTAAATAAGGCATTAAAAGTGTGGTTAATTGGTATTTGTGCTCCCTTTGGCCATAAATAACTTGTAACCATTTCTTTTAGCCATGTTTAAGTTCTTTTGAAATCTTATGAACGGCTGGAATTGTGGTACCACTGGTACCCTTTAATTATAAAATTTTATTTTTTGTTGATAAAAAAAATGTAATATCATAATAAAGATAGAAACAAGATGTATTTTTTTTTATATTCTTTAAAAAAAATCTTGAAATTTGGGTCAATTTTTTCAATTCATTTCCATTTTTAGATTAGAATTTAGATTCTATCTATATATTTTGTTGCAAATTCCTTCCTTTAAAGTTGAGTATAAAATTCTATTTTATTTATTTTTTCATAATAGGTATTTCATACACGAAATTAAGTAAAATTTCATATACTTCAGTATAAAGAATAGAAATTTCAGTTTTGTTAAATTGATTCATGTGATTTGATGAAGAATGATGACACATTGGTAGAATATTTTTTTTTTGATAAAATTCAGGGATAAATTGAAAATGCTTGGGGATGGAAATGAAGGCTGTTGATATAATAATGCATGCACATGCAATATATAATTGAACTTGACTTCAAAATTTAAACCTGGATTCCATTAATGAATTAGTTTTTTCTCTGCTCTCTGGCAGAGTGTTATGTCGTACTTTGACAGTTGATATAAAAAAAAGGGAAAGAAAATAACAAGTAAACAGTGATTTAATATTTTTTTAAGAATTAAAAACGAATTTTTTTTATTAAGAATAAAACCAAACTTGATCATTTTAGAAAGACTTAAATTATATCTACTTTCTATTTAAGAAGTATTTAGGGTAGGAAAAATACAATTATGCCCTCTTATAATTAGTGGACACGTGTCTTATATCTGGGCATTTTAGTCAATTCATCTAAAGTTATTTTTTATTCATTTATCTTTCTTTTGGGTGGGCCGGCTTGCCATTGGCTACTTGGAAGGTGCACGGCTGCTGCATAGGACTTACACTGATGCCATCAAGGTTTGAACCAGAGTCCTTATAATCATCTGGAAGATAGTTAGCGACTAGGCTATGCGACTCAATTAATATTTTTATGTGAAATATAATATAAAAATATTTAGACAAAAATATTATTCTTTTTTAACTTAGTACATTTTCTTTTCACGGGTCAAAAATATTAATTTATTAAATATTTTTTTATTACAAAATATTATTTTAAATTACTTCATCAATAATATAATAAATTAAATATTTTTTATTATTTTTATGTTTGAGTCACATATACTATTCACGAAAAACAATTTTGCTCGAGTCATGTAAGACCATTATGGGCGACAAATACATTTCTCTGGTATGTAACACAATTTCATACTCAAGACTCAACAATTTTTTTTTTTACATTTAAATCCTATAAAATCATTTTTACTTAGAAATCATATAAAATAATTTTAAATTATTTCAAAAAATAACATTTTGCTGAATAATATTTATTTTTTGAGGTTAAATTATTTATATCAAAAATTAATTTAAGTTTAATTAGTTAATATATTTATTACAAAATAATATTTTGACTCTATGTTTAATAACTCCAGTTACGAAAATTTTCTTGATTAATATTTTTATAATAATGTTTACTTTTTTACATAAATATATAATAAATATATTATTCAATTTAGTATATTCACTCTATACTTTTTCATTTATTTAAAAAAAAAGGGTCATGTGAAGGCAAAATATTTTTTATTTTTGTTTGTTTGAGTCACATATACCATTCACGGAAAACAATATTGCTCGAGTCATGTAAGACCATTATGGGCGACAAATACATTTCTCTGGTATGTAACACAATTCCATACTCAAGACTCAACAATTTTTTTTTACTCTTAAATCCTATAAAATCATTTTTACTTAGAAATCTTATAAAATAATTTTAAATAATTTCATAAAAAAAAACATTTTGCTGAATAATATTTATTTTTTGTGGTTAAATTATTTATATTAAAAATTAATTTAAGTTTAATTAGTTAATATATTTATTACAAAATAATATTTTGACTCTATGTTTAATAACTCCAGTTACGAAAATTTTCTTGATTAATATTTTTATAATAATGTTTACTTTTTTACATAAATATATTATTTAATTTAGTATATTCACTCTATACTATTTTCATTTATTTTTAAAAAAAATTGGATCATGTGAAGGCAGTGGCTTCTCACCTCTCACGTAGGAACTCTTGCCCACTCTACCTATTTTCTCTCTCTCTCACTTTCTTTTTTAATTTCTTTTTTTTTTATTTTATAAAATATTACACAATTTTTTCTCTCTCTATTCGGTGCAACTCCTCACTCTTTTTTCTCTCTCAGTTTCTTTTTTCATTTGTTTTTCTTTTATTTTATAAAAACTTGCACATAATTTTTTCTCTCTCTTCCATCCAACTCCCTTCCTTTTTTTTCTCTCTCACTTTCTTTTTTTCATTTTTTCTTTATTTTTTTACTTACACACAAATTTTTATAAAAACTATAAATATTTATTTACTTATCTTATATTACAATTTTATGTCTTTTGTATATAAAAATTTATATAATATAATATATATTAGCATATACAATCATAAAAAATCATTGTAGTTTTGTCAACATAATATTTCATTTTTAAAAATATTATTTTCTATAATTTATTGTTAATATTGTATAATTTGTCAAACTTTCTTTTTGTTGATTTAACGTGTGCATCTAACTTCATACTTAAAAATTTAAAGTTGATTAATATTTATATGATAATGTAATTTTTTTTACTTAAATATATAATAAATATATTAAATTAATTTAATAAATATATTTTATTTTGTTGAATAGTTTTTATATTACGAGGTTGAAATATTTATACTTAAAAATATTTTAAATCTAATTAGTTAATATATTTATTACAAAATAATATTTGATTCTATGTTTAATAATTTCATATACAAAAATTTTGTTGATTAATATTTATATAATAATGTCTTTTATATAAAAATATAGTGAGATATATTAAAATTTATTTATAAAATATATGTTAATCTCATAATAGTTTTAAATTGATTCATTAATTATAAATATTTTTAAATAATTTCATTAATCACATATAAAATATTTTAAAATTATTTCATAAATAAATATTTTGTTAAATAATATTTATATAATAAGGTTGAAAATTTTATACTAAAATTTAATTTAAATCTAATTAGTTAACATATTTATTTCAAAATGATATTTTGATTCTATGATTAATAACATCATAAATGAAATTTTGTTGATTAACATATATATAATAATGTTAAGTATTTTTTACATAAATATATAATAAATTAAATTCTTAAATATATTTTTATTACAAAAGAATATTAAATTATTTCATCAATAATATCATAAATTAAATTAGTTTTATTTTTTTTTATTGTGTAGACCACAAGTATCATTCACGGGAGACAATAATGCTTGAGTTAGGTAGAACCATTATAGACTACAATTTTTTTTCCGAGTATTTAATAAAATTACATACCAAAGACTCGGCAATATTTATTTTTACTTTGAAATTCTATAAAATTATGTTTACTTAGAAATCATATAAAATATTTTTAAATAAATTCATAAATAAATATTTTATTAAATAATATTTACATTATGAGGTTGAAAATTTTATACTCAAATTTAATTTAATTCTAATTAGTTAATATATTGATTACAAAATAAAATCTTGACTCTATGATTAATAACATCATAAATGAGAATTTTGTTGATTAATATATATTTATATAATAATGTTAAGTATTTTTTACGTCAATATATGATAAATTAATTTATTAAATATATTTTTATTACAAAATAGTTTTAAATTACTTCATCAATAATATAATAAATTAAATTAGTTTTTTTTTATAGAGACCGCAAGTATCATTCAAGGGAGACAATCATGCTTTAGTCAAGTATGACAATTATGGGTGACAAAACTCTTTTTTCGAGTATTTAATACAATTAAATATTAAAGACTCAACAATGTTTATTTTTACTTTGAAATTCTATAAGATTATTTTTACTTAGAAATCATATAAAGTATTTTTAAATAATTTTATAAATAAATATTTTGTTGAATAATATTTATATAATGACGTTAAAAGTTTTATGCTAAAATTTAATTTAAATCTAATTATTTAATATATTTATTACAAAATAATAATTTGATTATGTGTTTAGTAACATCATAAATGAAAATTTTAATGATTTATATTTATATAATAATGTGATTTTTTTAACAAAAATATATAATAAATTAATTTATTAAATATATTTTTATTACAAAATAGTTTTAAATTACTTCAACAATAATATCATAAATTTAATTAGTTTAAACTTTTTTTATTATAAAGACCACAAGTATGCGACAATCATGCTTGAGTCAAGTGGTACCATTATAGGCAATAAAACTCTTTTTTTGAATATTTAATACAACTACATACCAAAGACTCCACGATATTAATTTTACTTTGAAATTCTATAAAATTATGTTTACTTAGAATATATTTTTCATGCGTGAATACTCTCTCTCACTCTTTTTATTATTTTGAAAAACTTCATTAATTAATTATGTTTGTCTCAATAAAATATTTAATTTGTATATCTAAATGTATTTTGAAAACGGGTGAAAGCAGGAATGGCCCGTGTGAACGCACGGGTATCTTGCTAGTTTAAGTCTAAAAAAATTACAAAACATCAAGTTTGGTGCCACATTCACATCACGGAGATGACATAAGAATCGAGTATATCATATATGCATCTACTTCATCTATGATTTTCATGGAATAATGGTTGAGGCAGCAGAATCGAACCTTGGCTTATGTGAAGACGAAGAATTGGCAAAGTAATTACGAGATGATTGATTTAGATAAATCATAAAATTGCAACTTAAAAAATGGGGCAAAAAACTTGATGAATGATTAATCGGTGTAAAGTGAAAAAAATTGATGAGAAAAAGGTTCATGACAATGTAAAACTATTTTACATCGTCATCCAGTCACAACCTACCATTTATGGTAAGTTTGTTGACTTTTAAAAAATTATCTTAAAAGTCATTCAAACGGTGATTTGTGATTGGATGGTAGTGTAAAACTATTTTACACTGTCAGTGCATCACCATTAAACTCAAAATTGATTGCGACAATTGTAAGTGAAGTCTTCTAGCTCTGCAATTTACTCTTAGTAAGAAAGCCCTGCAATATGATGTTCTATAACGTCCAAGTGTGTAACATCCTAAAATCTAAATATAATTATTTCGTTATTATAAAATAAGAATTATTAAGTTAATAAAAAGATTAAGTTGTTATGAAGTTTAAAATGAAAAATTGTTAGAATAAGAATTAATTAAAAAAGAAAGAAAGGAAAATTTGGCTAAGACCAGAAAGAATTCAAGATTCAAATTCTTTGAATTGAAAAGAAAAGGTCATAGCCCCACACATTTAATTAAATTCAAATATAAATATCATCTTCAATCACGTACAACATATTTATAGGAATAGGGAGTTTTTCAAGCATAAATAAAAATAGATAAAGGGAGTTGATAGATCACGCAAAATTGGAGATTAAAACCTGATAAAATTTACTTTCAGTGTTGCTGGATAATTAGTAGAAAAAGAAGAGTGCTGAATAGCACAAAATTCACCAAATTCAATAACGTTAGCAAGAGGAGATTAGGAATTCTTGAAGAAACTCTTGGTGTGATTGTAGGACACGCTTGGAACTTAATACAAGGTCTTTATAGTATGTTTCTTGAAAATATACTTGCTGCATTTGTTATTTGGCTTAAATGCAATTTTAGTCCCCCTATTTTGCACAATCTGTAATTTTAGTCCTCTATTTTAAAATAAAGACATTTAGTCATTCTATTTTCTACAATCCGCAATTTTGGTTCTTCTATTTTAAAATAGAGACATTTAGTCCTCCAATTTTGTAAAATTCGTAATTTTGGTCCTTCCATCAGAGGAAAAGCATTGACTATTAAAAGATTAACGCCAACCTTGACGTGATGTGTTACAAAATTATTTGTTTATTTTTTAATTATTCTAAATACTGAGTAGAATAATTGATGAAAAATATATTTTAAAAAAGGACAAAAATCATGGATTTTACAAAATTGAGAGATTAAATGTCTTTATTTTAAAATATAGGAACTAAAATTGTGAATTATACAAAATGGAGGGACTAAATGTCTATATTTTAAAATAGGGGACTAAAATTGCGGATTGTACAAAATAGAGGGATTAAATGTCTCTATTTTAAAATAGAGGGATTAAAATATAAAATAGAGGGACCAAAATTGCATTTAAGCCTTGTGATTTTTGTCCCTCTCAATCAACGCCGTTAAAGGTGATGCACACTTGGCAAACAGCATAGCAATTTGTGATTTTTTTTACTGTCACAATTTGGTTTTATAATTTTATTTTTAAACACAATTTCTGGCAATTTTAAACTGCCATAATAAGCTAAAAAAAATAGATAAGTGCATCTTTCATCAGCACGAGATCCCTAAGGCCGAAGATTAATCTCCCAAACATATCAAATTGAGTTCGAGAACAAGAAACAAGAACAACCGTGTTAAATATACCTTTGCGCATGAAAATAACCAAGAATTTGCGATTCCAATGATGCTCCACTTCAGTGTGGCATTTCATCGAACCGGTACGGTGGAAATGAAGGTAGGAGACTAGAAGTGTTGATGAAACCCAATTACTTCAATTGGGTCACTCCCAAAATGGAAAAAGCAAGCAGAAATTTTGAAAACAGAATTTAACCAGCGCCATCTCCAATTCGCCCTCCCATTTTTTCGATTCGTCAAAACCCATTCCCGCAACCGATTCAGAATACTCGGTTTCCTATATCATTTAAATGTCTAAGTGTAATCTAAGATTACAAATGGTTAGCAGTAATGACAGCTATGTGAAAAAATTGTGTCAATAACATAAATCCCAATTGTATCTCCTCCCACTCAACCAATATGAAAGGTCTTTGCAACTTTAAAACTGTCCCCTAAAACCCCTTCCAAATTTATATTGTAGCCATTTTCTGAAACTGTCGCTTAAAAGAGCCATTTAACTTCTTATTTATTATTAATTTTTATCTAACTAATTTATTTTTTTTATTATCTAGATAATTTTTTTTTAATTTTTTAAAAGAATCATTTTTATTATTTTATTGTTCAATTTAAAGATGAAAAAAAAGCTATGCATTGACAATATAAAATAGTTTTACACTATCTCAAAAGTCATAAACAATTATTTATGATTGGATGACAGTGTAAAATTATTTTACATTGTCAATGCATCACTATCAAACTCTTTAAAATTATACAAGTATAAAGTATTTTTCTAATTATTATTCAATTTGGTCTTTCTATTTTTAGAAAATGTTTGATTTGGTCCTCTAATTTAAAAAAAAAATGTTGACACTATCACTATTCTCTTTCTTTTTTCTTTTTGAAAACTATTATTCTCTTTCTTAAAGCACTAAACTTTTATTAAAAAAAAATTCTAATATGGCAAGTTGCTCTTGTTCCACTTGTGAAATATTTGATAGTAAAATTAAGTTAGTCTTCATATTAATATACATAAAGTCTTCACACAATTAAAGAAAGAACGTAATGGTACAAGAATTCTTATCCAGGGAACACACATTTCTATAGTTTTTATTGTTTTAATAAATTTTAGATGCAAAACATATTCCTTTTATTCTGCCGGATGTATTATGAACATTGTTTTAACCTTCCTCAACATCCTAATCTAATTAAAGCCATGAGAAAGTACCCTGCGTACAACAACTGCAAAAAGAAACAAGACATCAATACATGATTATGTTCCACTTTGTATGAACAAAGACAACAAATTTAGTGCAAACAATTTGAAAACAAATTTATTTCTCAAGAAAGGGGAAAAACAACCAAGTAACTATTTCTTTTTAAATAATGATATGTATATTGAACTCTTTAAATGGTAAATAGCCTTTACCTTCCAGATCAACATATATAAGGATCCAGTGGAAGCTTTGTTGCTTAAATCTATAGATTTGGCTTGGTACCAAAGAATTGAAGCAAGAATAGCATGTCCCAAACCCTAAAACATTGGCATCAAATAAATTTCAAACACTGGTGGAAATTTAAACAAGTTTATATTCATTTATATCAATATGCAAAATAGTAGACCTAAGTTTTCTCCTTAAAGAGTCTCCTTTAAAAATCAATTTTTACCCCTGATACTACTAATAAGATTATAAAGTTGCAATATTATATACAATAGAGACAACTTTCCTAGGGAAATATTTCTTCATTTAAGTGTAAATATTTGCCATATCACAAGCTGATGATATTAAATGAAAATTGAGTATGTTGCATTCTAGTAAACTCTATATTTACATAGAGGTTTAATTGAAAGAAATTATGTGTACTTTCTATTAGTTTTCTAGCTTGTACTTGCTAATCAAAATCAGACCTCGTCGTTCAAAACAAATAACTTCTTAAGTGGAAAAATGATACGACACACCTATAATTGCAACCTATACATGTAATACGTATATTACCGTGACAATTTTAATCCAAAGGTAAGAAGATGTTGCTCATGCCAGGAGGGCAACTCCGAAAGCCATTTCAAAAAGGGAAACGCAAATCCAAAATACCTAGCAAAGATTAGTTAAGAACAACCAAAGGATATACAAGAGGGCACAACCAACTTTGTTGAGATGTTGGATTTGAAAAGCATACCCGTTTTTGACCCCAACGTATTGCAAAAGTATCAACACCATATGTTTTGTCTCCTTCAACGTCAGATATATCCTATATAAATCCAAATTAAGGTTTTGCATTAGGTACACATATTGAACCTAAAGCTTGATGTTGGAAAGAAACATGTTTTGAGTGACTAATGACCTTTACCTTGGACAATGCCATACCCACAGAGTAGAAGCTCATGAATACAACATAAAAAATCAGTGATCTTGGAAAGATAGTTGGCCTCTTCAACACAAAAGTCTGGACATTGTTACATAGATTAGTAATAAAAAAAATATTTGGCTTCCTTTCATCTTTCTTACTTTAATTAATAGCACATGGAAGGTTATAAGAGAATATATAACTCTTAGTACTACTTGGAAAAAATATATTAATAATTAAAAGCTAGATGGTCTTAGATAATAGTGCTTAACTTACATGTAGGCTTTCTATTATTCAAGTGAGATAGCCATAATTGGTATATAGTTAACTTTCAATATATATATGTACATATCAGACTAGAGCAATTAAAGTAGAGCCCATTCTTCTCTCTACATATTTAGCTTTTCTTCAAGTTTCTCACTCGCATCTCATGATTAAGTTCTAATTGGCAAATTCAAATAATTGATCATGAAACCAATGAAACCAACCCTAAAAACTTGGAAAAGGATTTGTTATTATAATTACATTCATATAAGTTAATGCATGCTCGTGTAGAACTATAGGTCTATAAAAAACACAATTAGCTATAAAACAAAACCTGCATGTGAAGGAAAAACGTAATTGGCAATACAAATGCCCAAACAGAAACCGTGCACATTGCCGCAAGCAGCGGGTGTCTCTTCCATCTTAATAGGGGCACCTGAAAAGTTTCAAAACATTGCAATCATTGTCAAACAAAATTTTTCGAAACGAATCTTTATTAGTGTGTTTGTTAGAAAATATTCATGTATTTTCATCTAATAGCTTAGTTTGTATTTGAATAATGAGTTTTAATAAGTGAATGCATTTGTTATGCTTATGGAGAAGTTTATCCAAACATGCCCATACTCATGTCTTAAACATTGTAAGGAAAAAAGAAGTTTATATGCAATTGAAAGAACTCACATTGATTGAATAAACATTCCATATTGAAGTGGTCAATACAACATTCCAAATCAACGACCAAGAACCTATAATCAAGCTAAGTCAAAAGCTCTGTAAAAGAAAATAAAACAATAAGTGTAACATCCTCATTTTATTTTACTATTTGTACATATTTATATATGCATATTATGATCAATTATGTACTATATTTTATAGAAACTTTTTGTACATATTTTCATAATAAAATTAATATAGTTCTATTCAGTAAAATTTTCTGAGTCTTTTAATACTTTTGTTTCTGTCTAAAATTCTTGTTGACCGGACAGTTGTATCAGACAGCAGTCCAGGATAAAAATTTTCAATATAACATTTTGGATTAAACTGTACTCTAATAAATAAAGAATTTAATGTAGATTTAAAATATATACAGTTGAGAAATGAATTACTTGTTGACTGAACCATTGTGTCAGACAACTGTCTAGGATGAATTTTCCAGTGTAAAATTTTGGACTAATCTGTAACCCAATAAAAAGATAATTGAATATAGATTAAAAATATATACAGTTGAAGAATTACAATGCTAATTTCGAATTGTTAGGATTTTCTGAAAGTTAGAACTCTGTGAAATTATTACGATAAAATTCTAAGGTAGAAAATTATGAAAAATTTGTATGACATTTATGGAATTATCTAATAATTGTAATATACTTAGAATAATTAATAAAAATGTTTAACTAAGAAAAATTAGATTTAAAGTATTAGCCAATCAAAATTTGACAACTCAAAGTCTCTAAGGTGATTAAATTAAGCTAATTAGACTTTGATTAAGAGATAATTAAGACACTACCCCAAGATTTTTGATAGTGAGGAATCTAATGGTGGTGTTAGTTTCTTAAAATTCAAATTAGTTTGTAAGATAATTGAAAATCCTAATTACCTTCTAGAACCCTCCACACTTTTCTACATTTTGACTAATTGACCAACTAGTTATTCACTCACTCAAGCAAGCTCAATTGGGACGTCCAAATGGCAAGTCACGTTGGGAACTCATTTGACCGTCCAAGTGGCTGCCAAATCTCAAGCTTTTGGACTGCCCATGGTCTAAGGAGGTGGACGTGAATGCATAATTAAATTGGGTGGAGAAAAATTTAATTAAAAACATAAGAAATCAAAGCAAAGCAAAAAGCACAAAACTTAACTCTCCAAGGAACCCAAACCCGTGAGTTCTTGTGCAGCTGCCCCCTCCATTTTCACTTCATCTTAACTTCCAAAATAAAGAAAGAAATCAATATAAACCTCACAACCTTCAACCTATTTTCGGCCAAAGGAAAGAGAATTGGGAGAAAAGTTCAAAAATTGCAAAAGACAAGAGAGAAAGGAAAAAAAAAAAAAGGAATTCAAGAGTTTTTCATCAAACTAAGGGTTCAAGGTAAGGATCTTGGCATTTAATTTCAATTTAGATAACTTGGAATTAGGAGAAACATGTTCTTAGGTTTAAATTCAAAATTTGGTCAAGAACCATGAAAATAGGAAATTGATTTGGGGCTTTTATATGTTTTGAGGTTTGAATCTTGAATTAGATGATTGAAACAAATGTTTGGTTGATTTTATGATATGTGTGATGGATTGAACTTTGGTTGATGTGTTTGAGATTGATTGAATTTTAATTTGGTTTGTTATTGATTAGAAATACATGATTGATTTTGTGAAATGAGGATTGGAATTGGTTGTAGGCCATTCAGCCATGTAGAGAATGAAGGGATACTATGTTGATTTTTTTAAATAGCTAAGGGCAAAATAGTCATTTCACATGTAGGGACATAATTGGATTTTATAAAAAGTTTAAGGATAATTTAGTAAATTATAAAATATTCAAGGGTAAAATAGTAATTTCATATGTTCTAGAAAGTTTAGGGGTAATCTTGGAATTTGATAAAAAGTTTAAGGGTAAAATTGTAAATTATAAAAATATTAAGGGGTAAAATGGTAATTTTATTAGTTCTAGAAAGTTTAGGGGTAAAATGGGAATTTTATAAAAGATCAAGGGCAATTTTGGAAATAATAGAAAAATATAAAGGGTAAAATGGTAATTTCACATATTCTAGAAAGTTTAGGGATAATTTTGGAATTTTGAGAAAAGATCAAGGGCAAAATTGGAAATAATAGAAAAGAGTAAGGATAATTTGGTAATTTTACACTTGAGGGCAAAATTGGAATTTTAGAAAAAGAACAAGGGTAGTTTAGTAAAATTTTTATAATAGTGACCTAATTGATATTTTAGTAAAATACTAATGTTAATTATTGAATGTTTATATTTCCTTATATGGTTGTTTAATGTTAATTATTTACTTATGATCATTATCACATGGCATAAAAGTATGCATGGGTATTTTGGGAGTTTTACAAAGATTCAAGTGAAAAATAATTGATATTGGCTAACCGGGACTGTGATAGCCATGAATAAAAAGGAAAAGAAAAGAAAAGAAAGAAAAGAAAAGAAAAGAAAGAAAGAAAAGAATAGAAAAGAAAGAAAGAAAAGAAAAGAAAAGAAAGAATAAATGTTGACTAACCGGGAATGCGGTAGTCATGAGAATTGAATCTTTGGGGTGAGCAGAATAAGTTAGATATGACTGTATGGTCTGTGATCATGTAGTCTGTGGGGTGAAGGATATTGGCAATTCCACATGTGGCTGTAATCTGGACAGAGATGCTGCCGTGGTGGCCTTCCTGGGTATCCTGATTTCCTAATTCTGTTTAGTTTATTCGCGTTTAGTAGGGGCTGATAGCTGAATTGCAGTGCGTAATGGTAGGCCAGTTACTTACTAAACACTCAAAGGGGAAGTGTAACATCCCCAATTTTATATATATAATAAATAATAATAACTTATATTGTGTTTATCATTTCCAAATAATATATAAATGAAATATAGTTAGAATTCCTAGTAGTTTTTTTTTTTTTTATAAAATACTAGTTGTGATCACTAAAAGCAAGCCTGGATAATTAATATACATTGTCATATATAAATTCAGATAACAAAACATTATACTTACATATCTATTTGTCAAAATAAGAGTAGAAAATATATACAACCCAGAGTCTGGCCAAAATAAAGAAAACCACCTACTCTATGTTAGGAGCTATACTATCCATACAGTCAGCTTCAGTACTAACTCTCAAAAAAAAGAAACCAACACTACATGTTGGTCAACATACTATGACTTCATCTACTGAGTTCCAGATGGATCTGGAACGTCCATACTGGGATCTTCCTCGGGTGTACTCGGTGTAGGAGTAGGGTTCCTATTGGCTTCTCGTTGTGCTTGTTGACGTCGTCGAGCCATCGCTCCTCTAGGAACAGAAGGTGTGACGATAGTCCTGGCTCTCCTCCTACGATACACCCTTCGGGGTGTACTAGTCTCAACATCAGTATGATTGGCTACAAGCTCAGGCCAAAGAGCAGCAGCAGGTAAGGGTATAAGCATCTTAAAGATTCCTTCAATCTTGAAGGAAGGTGCAGAAGAGGGGTCAAACTCTAAAGCCAGAGGTCCAGAATAAATAGCCATAGAAGAATGGGGTTTCACCCTCCATCCATCCTCATCATAACATTGAAGCTCAATGGTCGTGGTATGTCGAGAGTCCATTGTCTAAATATAAAACAAATAAAAGAAGACATACACAAAAAGACAAGACAGGGAGTGAGGTTCTAACTTAAGGCATCAATATGGTAACAACATTCACGGGGCCTAATCTAACAAGCAATCACAACAATTATAAGAAACAATTCATATTACAACAAAGATATTAATTAATGTGACATAATGCACAAGTGCCTGGACACTGACTCTTCTCAAAGTAAGGACACTGACTCATCTCCATACACGGATACTGACTCATCTCCATACACGGATACTGACTCATCTCCATGGAGGACTTTACAACAGAGTAGCATAATCAGGAGCTCTTACTCCACCGACCCAAGCATGCAAATCAATATCAATATCAATATTCACCTAATCTAGAATAGGAATAGCATTAGGTGAATCACCAACCAAAGCTAGAATGGGAATAGCCTTTGGCGGCTTACTAACCAAAGCTAGAATGGGAATAGCCTTTGGTGAAAATGGGTACGTGGCAGTACACTACACTGATTGTGGATAAATTATAGTGATCCGTCAAGAATGTTAGTGCATCAATCGCCTTACCCACGACACAGAGTCGCGACCCTCTGGCCGTTTGTGGGATGACGTGCCCTAAACATCCTCAAGGTCTCCCTGGCCTCCACTACAAAATTCACACCCCATCACAGGGTGTAGCTACTCCGGACAGACTATGATACAATTACAACCAATCTTATTAGAGTTGATATCCATCAATGATTTCACTAGGGAAATCTCCCTTCCTCAATAAAATTACCAATATGCCAATAACAGGTTTCTCAACAAGTCCTCTTTTAACCAGAGGTATCAATTTACTTGATATCAACTCTAACAGAAAAGACTAATAGTCGTGCATATAACAATATGTCAACTCATTCAAAGAATCCAATCACCATAATAATAAGGAATTAAATCTATTTATAAAATTCCTATGCGAAATCCTTTCTTTCACTCGTCTATTTAAGATTTAGTTTTATGGAATCCTCACCTTACACTCAATTTCCCTTAATTTATTTTGTTAATTAATTATTAATTATTAATTATTATTATTATTATTATTAGAAGAAATTGTTTTCCAATACACATACTAGATTATTTTTCTTTCCTAAAATCCTGGGTCACCACGACCTTTGGATCATCTAAACTTAGTTTTACTTTACTTTTATTGAATTTATATCTTGAATTATGATCTTTATTTTATTTTATTTTTTCTTAGTAATATCAATACTAAACTTGAAAACGTGCACCTCCCAGGAAATGGTCATCTCATACTATTATTATAATTATTATGTTATAACATATCAGATATTATTCTATATTATTTATATTGGCTTACTTATTATCTATTTATTTATTTATTTATTTTTCTTGTTTTGATTAAGGTTTAGTAACTTATTTTATAACCCAACCGAATTGAGTTTTAGTATCTACTTCTAATGTATTTTGATTATAACTCACGAATTGGCCTAACAGGGGATATTAACACATTTTTTTTTCTATTTTAGCTACTTCTAATTGTCCATATACTTAAAGCCAACAACATATCACTTTTTTTTTCCTGTCAACGTAAATCACAAGTTACTTTTTGCCACCACATTGCTTTCATCAATACTTGACTCTTCATAGGAATTCAATGCAAACTCCAAATTGAAACCACCATCAATAAGAAAATCATAACCATTTCATATGCACACAGGAAATTTTCCAAACACAAAGCACAAAATTTTCCACCTAAGTGTAAGTAAGGAACCAATACAGCAAATCTCAAATTGTGCAACACACAAACCTTTCTACATTTCTTCTTCAGCATGACCACCCCACGTTCCAGAGAAGTTGGCACTAAGTTTCCAATAAATTTTCAACCTCCAAATCAAATAAAACATTTTTTTCAATCTCTCTCTCTCTCTTACTTTGTTTTACTGCTTGTTTTCTCTATGATATGTATATTTCTCTCTTTTCTAACATCTGCACTTAGTCTCTCTGTCTTTGCCTCACATTCGTTTATGTGATAATCTGTTTCTCTCTTTTTTTTTTTAACGCTTGTTTCCTTCAGGCTACAACAACACTTTCCATTTTCAATTGCAAATATAAAGTTACTGCAACCTCACACAACATTTCAACACAGATAATCAACAATCAAACACAGAAAAGAAACAACCAAGCAAAAATCACAATTTCCAGCAAATAATCAAACACATAAAATTGCCAATTGAGGCCTAAACCTCCTCCCCCACCTCTATTTCTTTCCGGAAATTTTGTCTTTTGAACAGATAAATCTCGTTCCCTTCTTCTTCTCCACGCTCCGCTACGTTGTACTGTACCCAAAGTCCTCGACGTCCAGCAACAGAGAAATATCAAAGAGATCATGAAACACTTCAAGGAGTTTAGGTGAGATTTCGTTAGGAGAATTTCTTTTTGTGAAATCCTTGCATTAGAAGGAATAAGAAGATACTTATCCCCTTCTTCTATTGAAAACTGATGCACAGCGGTGTCGTGTGAAAGAAGGAAGTGGGACGTGTCATTTTGAGCAAAAGGGTGAGCAACCTCCATAAATTCCTGGCCGTTGGATTATTTTATAAAAGTCTAATCACTCTTAAAACTCACTCTTAGCTGATGATGTAACGACCCATCTTCGTTACAGATTTGTTATTCTAAAGATTTTATTTGTTTAAATAAAATAAAACTCTCTAATTAGTTTATTGATAAAATACTGGAGAATTTTTCTCGATTCCCAAAACTAACATATAAAATTTAAAGCTCAATTTATAAACATCTCTTATACAAAGCTTAACTAAATAAAACTATGTATACATACACTGTCACATGATAAATACAAAATACCCCTAAGCAAGTCCATTCTGTACATGAGACCAAACAAAGGAAAGAAAGAAATGATAATGTCTTCAATCCCTCGTACGCTTTATCCACAAAATCTCCAAGAGAAAGATCCACCTAAAAACCATCTGCTCCCCCGAACACAATATCCGAGATCATCACAGGCACAAACCACACGTGCAAACAATGCAAGGGTAAGCTTACCAAACAAAACTATACATATAACTGAAACCGTTATACAAAACTTAGTTCATAAACTCATAATTCAATCCATCAATAAACAACAATATCATAGTTCAACCATCTCAAATAGTTCATACAACATAAACCATCACCGCTCATCATCATGAGTCATAACCATCACAACGCCCTTTTATGTAACACCCCTGGTCGCCAGCCTATTGGGTTGGGCCCCAACCCTCAACTGACCGCCCCAAGAACCCTCCAGGTCCAAGGCCCAAGTCCTTGGCTGCCTGGCGACAACTCATGACCACTAGACAATCTTAGTCGACAAGACTGACTCTACTCCATGGAGTTTCGACACCATATGAGCGGTCCTTATAGGCCACCTCCCCCACCATAGTCAGTGTCTACTAACCATACAGGGAGTCCCCTGAGCTACCCTACGGGGAAAGTGTGATTTTATCGAAAATAGACAAGTGCTATAGTGGCTTACCTCTGTAGGTTTGCAAGACCATACATCTATAGGGATTCACCCACTCATCTATTCTATAGGCTCACCGTTAGCCACCACGAAAATCCCCAGCACTAGGTTGAGAGCCCAACTGGCACCCTCAACTTACGTGCCTACTCATATGTCTATGCACCATTGTGCACAACAACATTCAGAATATTTCTGTGCATCAACTATGCACACCCTGTATTCCAGCATCAAAACATATTTGGAATCCTTTACAATCTTATATACGGCACCTCCATACCCGCCATCTCCAATGGCCTGACTTAAGGATCCAAATACATCTCAACAACATCAACAATCCTCAACCACGACAATAATCCATCCCCTATACACTAAAAGAGTCACTAAACCTCTTGGGAAGTAGTTCTCAACACTCCAACACGCCATTTGGAGTCAAAACATAGGGGTGGTACTTGGAAAGATATCCCACTAGGCGAGACCCCCGGGTCGCTTTAGTGGGCCGGAGTTCTGGCGTGAAACTCCCCCTCCCAAGTATACCATTTTTTTCTATAAAAGTCTTCCCAAAGGACATAGCTAACTCCTCTTTAACATATAGGGATGGTTCCAACACATCATACACATCACATATATTGTCATCTTATCAACATTCCATTTCAATTTCTCAAAAATCTCGAAATTATATTTTCTTCACTGCAGATGGTCAATTTCAAGGAAACTTTTGAATTAGAAATATAATGAATTAGAAATCATACCATATACCATTAGAAATCTTGAAATGTCTATTTTCTAACCATATAACTCGTTTTTGAATAAGATTTTTGTAGAAATACAGAATTGCAAAACAAGGTACGATGTCCATTAACGTTTTCCTGACTGGACGGTCAACTTTTAAGGATCATAAATCCTTCGATTTTCAATCTTTTTGGACATTTATTGTGTCTAAACTATAGCCCCAGATGTCTATTTTCATCTCCAACAAACAAAATCCAATTTCATTCACTACAGTGAAAGTTATCACCAAAATACTAACACATGTTCAGACAATAACGCACCAGAGTTGACTGGACGCTGGTCACTGGACGCTGGGTCATTGGACACTATGGTCACTGGACGCTGGGTCTCACTGGACGCTGAGTTTCACTGAAGGCTAATGATTGGACGATGGTTTTTCACTGGACGATGGTTTTCCTACTCACTAGTGTTCACTGGACGATGGTTTTCTCACTGGACGATGGTTTTCCTACTCACTAGTGTTCACTGGACGATGGTTTCTCATTGGACGAGGGGTCTTCTACATAATCCAGAACCTCTTAAATAGTCCCCAAAATATGCCTCAAAGGTTTAGGGACAACTCCCAACACTTACAATACCATTCCAAGGCAAAAACAACATATTATGATAACAAATTCATCTTAGGTCACCCATTACCCAAATCATCAAGAACACAAAGAGAGAGAGTC
Organism: Pueraria montana var. lobata; assembly: GCA_026413185.1. Taxonomy (NCBI): domain Eukaryota; kingdom Viridiplantae; phylum Streptophyta; class Magnoliopsida; order Fabales; family Fabaceae; genus Pueraria; species Pueraria montana. The sequence goes on along the minus strand of CM048647.1, from coordinate 96,144,943 downwards.
ATTGCATCATAACAATCAATCTTTAAAATATCCAACCATAGGCAGAATTCTAAACATAAAATACCACCAAATCATTCAAACAAACATAAAGCTTCCCTTACCGAATATTCTTGACTCAAAACCTTGAAAAAGAAGCTAGAGAGGAGACTTGATGATTCAAGAATGATCTCTTTTCAACTTTGGCTATGAAATCAACTAGATGAAACCTAAATCAATCCCAAAACGAGCTTCAATCAAATTTTCACCTACCAACCAAGATTTTAAATGAAACCCATTTCTCATGTTCTTATTAGGAGTTGGAAAAGAAACTAAGAGGTTAAGAATAGAAAGGAATTGGACTTACCAACTTAAAATCAATCAAAGAAGCTCTTGAAATTAAGGAAACAAAGTCCTCTTTGAAGGAATTTCAAAAACCCTAGCTCTTGAAAGGAGAAGAGAAGCTCAGAGGAGGGGAAGAAGAGAATGGAAGAAACTTGAACCTTCACGTTCAAATTGAAATTTATTTGACAAAATTACTTTTTGCACCTATCTTCCTCTAAGGACACCCCCTTCTCTTATTATTTTCCTGCAACTTACGGAATTCACGTAAAAGTCCCAACAACAACCTTACCCTCTACGCCCAACCATACATAATAAATTCTCAACAACACTATAGCTCATAGCAAAACAATCTATTTATTAATTCTTTTATACATATTATAAATTTAATTTCCTCTTGCATTATAAATTAAAACACTTAAATATACCATTAGAAAAATCACAACGTTACAGATGACACTAGGGATAAATATCAAGAACTTAGTCTGGCGGTGGATGTAACACCCTAAGTTTCGGGTACTAGGAATATACCTTAAGGAGAACCCTTATTAGGACTCTTTTGTTATATTTTCTGTAAATTCTTGTTATTATTACTTGTATATTATCGGTTTTGTCCTAAGCATGTACCTATGTTGTGATAGTGTTTGTGCTTTTCTATGCACGTGTGTCGTGTGTATTTTATTGCTGCTGTTGTTGTTATTTGTGATCTTATTGGTGTGGATGTTAGATTATTATTATTATCTTTATTATATTATATTATGTTAGTGTTATAGTTATTATATTTGGTGTTAGAGGAGTGTTAGATTAAGTTCTTATAATTAGAATGTCTGAAAAGTGTTTAAGTATAGTGATGAGCTTTATGATGAAAACCCTAGAAAGACTACGTCATATCTTGAGTTGTACTTGTCCATATGAGGTGTTGTTTGCGTCGTTGGAAAGGTTGCTGAAAAAGCTACAATTTATCCCTACACCTTAGAAACAAAAATCGGCTTCCATCTTAGAGAAAATCGGCTCTAAAGTAGGTCACTTGATTATGTAAAACCCTTTAAGTCCCACATTGGGCAAAATAATTTCATAAATCTCTTCCTTCCTATATATATAGAGTAGATCACCAAGCCTTAGTAGCACCAAAGAATAAAGTGGGCTTAGCGTTAAGCGTGGAGCCCCTTATAGTTAATATTTTTATCTTCCCCTTAGAGTTTCCAAACTCGGGGCATATAGGCGGGGCTTGGGATCGTGTTTTTTTTCACACCCAAGTTTTAGCCATAGTAAGAGTTGTTGCGGTGGTCATGATGGACAACGCCACCAAGCTCTCCCGGGTCAGTCGGAGATCATCTTTGTGCTTCCCAAGTGAGTGCTTTCCCCTACCCTTCGCTTTTAGATTTTAATTGGACGGGTTGTGAATACCCCGAAACATTATGTTTTCTTTGATTATGTTTGAATTGTAGACATCTCACCTTAGGATTCGATCATGTTTGAATTGTAGATATTTAAGTATCTTATCTTATGACCCAGATATCTCATCGTAGTTTAGGAAAATGATGTGGAAATTAAGAGATGTAAAGAGAGTAAACAGGAACGTGATTTTAATGTGAAAAACGAGTGGTGAATATGACCGAATTAGGCTTAGGTGTATTCATAAGAGGTGTAACCCTAGATGTTAGATAACTAATGGCTTTGGTTTCATCCCAATCGGAATTCTAGAACTCTAGATATCACCCAATTAGTGAGCAAAGGTCAAGCTGTCAGGATTCCGCGATAAGTCTATGTTGTTCTTAATTTTAGGCATAGTAGATCATAATACTAGATCTTGAGGTCAACATACGAGTTGTAGATAATTGTCTTAAATTTAAAACAAGATAAAATTCAACTTGATATGATTAGTATAACTCTAGATATCATGTTTATACCTCAGAAAGGTCATAGATGCACAACATAAAATGATAGAAGTAATACTAAAAACTTAAAGGACGTTATACCAATCATAATACAAAGTAGATAGATTCTACAATTGATGTATGGCATAGGGTTAAGATGTATTTCAGGTACTTGACTTGATTGAATAATGAGATTGAATACATGTGTTGTTGTTATAACTTGAATGGTGATTTGTGAGTGTTGTGCAATCATTGAATGCTTTACATTATCCCTAAAGTGTGAATTGTAATGTATGAGTATTAAATGTCTTTGAATTTTTGAGTTAAGAGGTGATGTTAGATGCCATTGAGATGGGTGATCTAGCCTATATGGGGTGAGAATGGACCCAAGTGATATTTTGACCGTGAGTGACCTAGCCCATGTGGGGCGAGAATGGGTTCACTATGTTTGATGTGAGGTTTAATGAAGTCATGAACATCTATGTGAATCATGCATCATAACATGATATATATGTGTTTTTGAAAGTTGTTTATGAACCTAACTGGGGAGGTCGTGAAGAACTCGATGAGTTCTGACCTTGGGAGTGTTATCTGGTTTGGAATCTCCTTTAAACTCATGCTGATCCCATGGGTTGGAGTATCCTTGCAAGACTGGGTAACCCTGATGAGCCGCTAGGGGTATCATCCTGGTTGAGACTGTTAGTGTCGGATGCCCATGGTGTGGCTATTCGTCGACTCGCACGTACTCCCAGGCTACTTTCACAAGAATGTTTTACTGGTACCACATGCATATGAGAAAAGAGAATGGAACATCGCATTGCATACGTGCATTATTGTAAGTTTTGTCTGACTTGTGTGGTTTATGAAGTGGATGCCATGTGATGTGTGAATGATTCTATCCATAATCATAATATGTTGTGAATGTATATATATCTAGACTTGTAATGGAATGGGATAGGATGTGACTCTTAGTGGGCATAGAGAGAGATGTACCTAGAACGACACTATGTGAGTATAGGTCATGATGTATTTTGCTATTAAGAAATAGATTGATGCAAAGAAAGTGTTAGATAGTAGAATACGAGCATGGAAAGTGAAGTTAACGTAGAGGTAGTAATGGAAGTAACTTGCTAGTTAAAGAATAAATACTAAGATACTGATGATGGTGAACTAGCGTAGTAGAGTGAGCATGAGAGATGTGTTATAGGAAAGTTTTTATGATCGATGGATGTGGACTAACTATAGAAATACTAGAGTTTTATAAAGGCTCGGAGAGGGTAAATTCATAAAGACTAATAGATGAATTGTTCGGGTACAAGGATTTAACCCAGCCGTAGAGTCTTAGAGCACTCACTGAGACCTTATGTCTCACCCCTTTAAGTTCCCTCCTTTCAGGAAACAGGTGATGGCGCGTGTCGTTGGAGCATGAAGCCTCGTCATAGAAGATGTAGCTTAGTTATTTTATATTTCTATGTAATTTTCTTATATGTTGCATGATGTAAATGTTACAAGAAATAAGTTGTAATTATTAAATCAAGTTGTAATTTATATGTTTATATGTTAGCTTCCGCATGAGATGGTTGTGTAAATGTTTTTAATTTTTGCGTCTTTAGAAATATTAAGCGTAGTTACGGTAATATCCTTAGGGTGTTACAGTGGAGAGATTTTTTTTTTTTTGATAATTACTCCATTACTTGGTTTAGGATTAGGCTGAAGAGTGTAATTAGCCCAAAAATAACTACACACTTAAAAGAGCAATTCGGTCCTACAGTTTTGCAAAGCCCAAAAGAGAAACAAAAAATTAACCCAACTAATCTAAAGCTAACCCCAACTTAGTTAATACTAGTTCACTTGTATAATTTTTTTTTTAATTCAATCTAATATTCTCTTAATTAATTTACTTAATTTAACTATCAACTATACACACGTTAATACACACATAGAATTACTAAGTTGTTATTTATTAATATTTTAAATATTTAAATTTAAAATGAAATTTTTTAATTCACACACAAAAATTATCTATAATTTTTTAACTAATTAATGATATGTTCTTTTAATTATTTTAGCTTAATTAATATATAATTCTACAACTAGTTGTAAATAAAGCTATTAAAAAATATTAATTGAAATAGTAATATATAAAATAAAATACTACTTTATTTATTTATGTAAATAGAGAAATAGAAGTTTGAAAATGTCAAACTAATATTAAATTTTAATCATATACACCAAATTTTAGTTTGTTCAAGTTTATCGAAATTTTCTCTAAATTTAAATAAGAGTCCTTTCAAATTCTTATTTTATTAAAATATAATTTCATAAATAATCGCAAATTCAACAATACTACTTATTATTAAATAATATTATATTTTCATATTAAATAAATTGAAAAAAAAAACAGGATGTTACAGGAAGTCTCCATGGAGTAGGGTCAAAAATGATTTTGAATCAAACCTGCATTTGCATAAATCATACTGCATTTGTTTTAATTATGTGATTTATTAATTATTATATAAATTTTTCTGGTTGATAATGTCTGTCCTTGTATGAGAAATTAAATGCCTGATCCGGTAATTTTTGTCCCTAGATTCTAGGGAAGTGTAAATTTCAGGTGACTGAAGAATTAATTAGCAGATGAAGATGCAAAAATTTCCAGAGCTGTAGGATGAGAATGTTTTGGATAGATAATACTTGTATACATACTTAGATAATTTTGTAGTAGTGTTTATGTAAATTGTAATAATGTAAACTACAAGCAATATACTTTGGTTATTAATAGAATGTATTAGAACCTTTATATATATATATAATTAAAATTTTAAATAATTAAATAAAATTTAATATAAGAATGGGGTTACAATAAGCCTCCAACTCTATTAATGAAACTCATGTTATCATTGTAGAAATGGTTGAATAGATATGGCACCAGAATTAAAAGTGATGCAGCAATGAAGACAACAGTTGTAAATGATAATTGGCCAGATGCCAACGGAAGATATGATTTGTTTATCTGCAATAAAACATGTAAAATAGATTAGTAATAAGGCAAAGCATATGGTACTTTTCCAGGAAAAAGTTTGTAAGCTATAAAGGTTGTTTGTTTTTTCAACCATATCAAAGGTTATAATAATTAGGTAGGCTTGACAACCAAAATATAAAAGGAATGTGGTAGTCAAAATCATATATAAACTTAAAATCTGCTCAAATTGTTACGTGTGAGCAAATGATCTTGTATGCACCTAGTCTTTATAAAAACATCCGACTGTAGATAAATTAACCAACAATTATGTCATTATCATATTTTTGAATGGTATAATACATAAGTCCAAAATACAATTTTTATTTATTATTGATCTAGTTATTTATTTCTAATAGTAAGTTTCTTACCTTGTCTATTTCATGGTCAAACACTTGATTCACATCACCAACATAAATTGCGATAAACAACTGAGGTACCAAAGCCTAAAACATTTTAAAAACTCAAAATATTAAAACATTTTAAAAGGTAGCTTATTGGCTTTTTAAAGAGGAATAACATATTTAGAGTTTCACCTGTAACACACCAATAAAAAATGATGGAGATATATCTGATAGTTTCTCCACTGTAAAGAGAGACGAAGAAATTGCACATAATGTCTGTCCAAAAGCAAATAAAGATGAACCAGTTAAAACATTGAAGATATAACTATTATAAAAAAATGTTTAATACAAATGAACTGAATTAAGTATTTATCATAACATTTGATGATAATTTATGAGAGTAATATTAAAAAAGTTTGAACTTACTATGGCAATCATTGAGTATGGATAGCAAAATTTGTAGAAAATATCCAAGAAATTTTTTACATAGTCCAAAATGTTTTTGGGATTGGAAGCATAAGGTTCAGAATCAAAAGTTGGTTCAGGGATTGCTTTCACAACATATTTTCTATTCCTTTCTTGATATGTAGACTTTTCTTCAATGCGTTTGTAATGATGGTTCAAACTTGGAGGTTGGAACCTCAGAATATTACATTCTATTTGAGTTTTCTTTTTGTGTTGTGAAGCTTTGATGCATAAGAACCTACAACACCAAATGTTGGATGTAGTATTAGTGGCCATGCAAAAAAAAAAAAAAAACTTGTTTTAAAATTATTGCAACAAAGATCATGATGAATAGAGAAAAAATAATCAATTTGAAAACTAAAATAAGAGAAATTACTACCAAAATTTATTGAGGAGTGCTACCAAAACTAAAGGTGATGAATGTGGTTGGAGCCGAGGAGTAGTCAAGAGTGGTGCAGTGTGTGGCATTTGTTATGTTATGCGAGTGCAAAGAAATGAAAACATGAGCTTCAGAGAGTGAGACCTATATGTGTGTGAACGTACGTGAGTGTAAAGAGTTCCTTGAATCAGTGTGAATGAGGAGGGTTGTGGGTATATCTAGAGAATGAGAATGAGAGAGAGAGAGTGCTTTGCTACGTGTGTTGTGATTGAACAAAAGAACCACAGATCCCCTTCTATTTCCTCTCTGTTAAACCGTACGTTTGCTTTTCATTTTGTTTAATTTGTATTCAGGGACAAAACCTGTACTCTGGTGTCGAGAGGGGAGCTGTCGCTGCAGGCAGGGAGAGACTTCCTGCTTTTCAGGGACCTTCTTCATGGTTAGTGGCTCAAGAGAAGGTGCATGCAAAGCTGGAATGTCCACGCCAAAATAGGAAGAAGACAAGAGACAAAGAGAAAGAGAATTTGGAAGCATACCTAAAATATATATTTTGTTTTTGTTCTATTTTTCTTTTTCTTTTTTATAATCTAATTGAATTGCAAATTGGGAATGAAAAAGAAACAAGATTTTGACACCACCACCATTACTACTATCATCATCATTATCACTACTACCACACATATAACTAGTGGCGGATCCACGTTTGATAGTGTGGGGGCAATTGCCCCCACAATTTTTTTTTTACTTTAATATATTTAAAAGAAAATATTTTTGCCCCCATAAAAAAAATAATGTTGCCCCCATAAGACAATTTTTTTTTAAAATGAATGTAAAAAGTTAAAAAAATAAAAAAGAGAAAATAAACTGATATTAATTTTATCACTTTATTTTTAAAATTTTTGATAATATTGACAATGAAAAAGTTATACAACATTTTTAAAATATAAAAATGTGTAGAAAGCAATTATAATTTGTAAAAATATAAGTATGTTGGATTTTTTTTGTCATCACATTATATATTTTAAAAAAAATTGTAATATTTTTCTTCTATGAAAATATTATAAATTTTTTTGCCCCCACTAATTTTTTTTTCTGGATCTGCCACTGCATATAACATGCCCTCAAACAATTTTAATAGGATAGGAAAGTAAATTTATTTTGAAATTAAAAATTAAAGAAAAAATTAAAATTAAATTTTTGCCGATAGGCAGAGATTTCCACCTACGTAAAATTATCAATGGTTGCTTACATTAGTCAGCAAATAATTAATTTTGTATTAAAAATTGACCAAATACCCAAAGCTATACACGAATTGAAAAATGTATGATAAAGAAGAAAGTAATGGGTGATGCGAAAGCAGACACATATAGGTACCAGTTGTGACTACACAAGCATTAGGATAAGATATAACAAGCCCCGAATCCATGGAAACTGACTAACAACACAAAGCACCTTCTATAGAAAAAGCAAAAAACACAACCCTGCAACGTAGAAGACAAGAGGAAGAGAGACTTTAGAGACTGACTAGACTCAATATTTGATTGATCTACATTCTACAAATTGATACACTCCATTGCACAATGAGGTTCGTGTTAGCAAATTACTACTTCACGATAATAAAGGTCAATTAAAGGAATAGGGGGATATGTGAGACATACTTGCATAGTAAATATTCTTGGTGGAATGTTTACTCCGCCAGAGATTTTCACCTAAATAGCGGTCGTACTAAAATTTTAAAATATATAGCAGGTTTTGACGGAAACATATTTTACAGAAATCACCTGCTATATATATATATATATATATATTATTCTACACATTATAATATTATTAATTTTGCTTTGAATAACCACACCAAGTAATTATTCTTCTTTCACGGTATCAATAGTTACTTTTTTGGAATTCTCCGAAAAATAAAATGCACTAGCACCAAAAACAGTCAAAATAAATGTGTTATCCAGGGAGGAAAAAGAGAAATAGAACGAACTATGAAACTTGGCTATATCTTATGTGAAGGAAATCAAACTAAACTTATATGTGTGAAAGGAATCAAAAGAAAATTCTAATGTGTCTCTGGGATGAGTCTAAAATGGCTGCTTGAATGAAGCTTAAAAAAATTCTTTTACATTTATCAAGCGTATCTTTCTGTGTTGCAAAATCAAAATCAAACATATAAATAAAGTTCAAGCTACTGAAGCTAGTCCTACAGGATAAGGCACTGATTTGGACCAGAACGGTAAAATCACATTCAAAGAAGGCTTTTATTTTTCTTTTAATTTATGAACCCAAAACATTCTAAGTAGTTTAGCAACATGTATAAGATTCACATTCAGCAAAAAAATGTATAAGATTCACATGCAACGCCCAACTTGAAATTAGGAAAAAACAATAGGGAAGCCAGTGCATGAGGCTCCCATCACCGTGGGATTACAAGGCTGCAAACAAGTCTCGTGTGGCTCTACCTGAAAACAAGTGTACTCTTCCGCCTATAGGAAAACATCATGATATGTAAACGGCTTAAATATATTTTTGTTCTTTGATAAAATTTTGAATTTTATTTTTGTTCCTTGATATCTTTTTTTTTTTTTTTTATAGATTTTTATCCTTAATAAATTATTTTATTTTATTTTTAGTTTCTAAATTTATTTAAATAACGCTTTAAAAAGTAAAAAATAAAGTAATTTAGATAGTATTTAAGGGGGCAAAAATAAAATAAAAAATTTATCCGGGACAAAAAACATATTAAAACCTATATAAACCAAACAATATATTTTCTTAAATCAAACATGTCATTTCTTGCATAGTAAAATAAAAATATTCTCTCAAATTAAAATATAGTTAAAGTACAGTCACTTAATTTTAAATGATTTTAAATTTAAAAAATACACTTATTTATTTATTTATTTATTTACTATTGTTATTATTATTATTATTATTATTATTATTATTATTATTATTATTATAGTTTGTTATAATTTTTTTTAAATGTAACATTTTCAAAGATTAGAAATGTATTTAAATCATTTTTAATATACAAAATTTTAAATAACATAGAATAAATCAAATTGAAAAAAAAACATCAACTTCTAGCATGCGACCCTCAAACAAAGTGTCTTGATTTTTGCACTCTTTTTAGAATCCTCTTTTTAATTAATCGCACTCCCCAGTTTTTTTTATTAATTTTTTATTTTTATAATATTTTTATACATGAGTTTAATTTTGTTATTTCAAAATTTGAATTTTGAAATTATATCACAAAATGACTTGTAGTATTTAATTTCTAGAAGTCTATTGTTTTTCATAGTTTTAAATTTTAAAATTCGGAAGTAATTTTTTTTACACATTTTAAAAATAAATTTCTATAATTCTAATAGTAGAATTCTCAAAATAAATTTTCTAAATTCTCCTATTTCCCTGTTTGAATAAAGTCATTGGATCCTTGCCTGCATGATTGTAGACCACGCATCATATCTCAATTTAATTTTTGACTAAAATATCATTTTGGTCATTTATGTTTAGCTTAATTGTAGAAAGTAAATTAGTTTAGAAGACAATTCGTGATGTTTTGTAAATTGAAGGCAAAATTTGTGTCATTGTGAAATTTTAGGGACAAAAAATGCAATTAAACCGTTATATATATATATATATATATATATATATATATATATATATATATATATATATATATATATATATTTGTATTTTTTGCATTGATCCTTTATATTTTAAAATTCCTATTTTAATCTTTTAAATTTTAAAAAAAGAGCTAATTAACTCATCATTTTGTTAGTTTGAAACTAACAACATTAAATTAAAAAAAAAGACTTAAATGCATTTTTAGTTCTCCTATTTTACTAAATCCGTAAATTTGGTCCCTCAATTTTAAAATTGAAACATTTAGTCCCTCTCTTTTTTAAAATCAGGAAATTAGGTTCTTCTGTCAAATTGGTTGCGTTGACCAATTGTTGACTGTTAAAATTAGCCCTCCCCCTCCTTCTTCTTCCTTTTCCTTTCTCAGAAATCACACGCCATCTCCACACCATCAACACTACCGCTTTCTCTGACTCATCTCAACATGATTTTTATGAAAAAAAATTATAAAAATTGGAAACATGAAAGTAATGGATGAACAATGTTGAGAGGAGGAGAGTCGAGAGGATCAGGCGATAAGAGAACTTGAAAAGATGAGCCTTAGACATTGCAGGAGTGAAAATTAAGGAATGAGATGAGATCAAGTTGTTGAATTAACTTATAAAAATTAAGGAATTTCATCTCCTGTCAAAAGAACCAAAATAAACTACTTTTGACAAAATATTTACACAATCAAAACAACCAAAATAGAATAAATCCAGTGAAATCTTTAAACAGTCAAAACAACCAAATCAAGAACAAGCTAAGAATGCAAAGAAGGAATCCATGTGAATCTCAGAAAAACAAAAGTGTCGACCGGTTGTCGGCGTTGGTTGCGGCTCCACCAATGACACCTCCGTCGCGCTCCCTGCCTACTACGCCGCCGAAGGGATCCCCTCCATCATCTTCCTCCCCGTGAACAAGATCTTCACTGTGCAGTTAGTCCAACCGGAATCGGAACCAAGATCGATGGTTCTTTTGACAATGGTGTTTTTGAACTCGTCGATGGTGTGACCCACGGAAACGAGAGAACCATGCGCGACCTCGATCTCTTTCCACAGACCGTGCGAAATTCCTTGAACAAATAGGATCGTGGTTTCTGTGAAAGGAAAAGAAAGAAGGAAGGGTAATTTTAACCATAAACATTTGGTCAACACAATCAATTCGGACCTAATTTCCTGATTTTAAAAAAGGAGGAACTAAATGTTTCAATTTTAATATTGGAGAATCAAATCTGCGGATTTGGTAAAATTGGGGGATAAAAACGCATTTAAGCAAAAAAAATGAGAATTAAAAATTGTCACTTTAATAATTTTTTATTAAATTTAGAAAATAAATTTTAAGTTAATAGCAATTTTTAACTACTTTAATTCATGTAAAACAATCACAGCGTCAAATTCGCAATTCTCAAAATCTAAAAACCTAAAATTCTACAAACAAAGTAGAATGAAATGATGTCAGTGTTGAAAATCCCTCCGTCCATCTTCTCATCCTTCGAAAAACCCTAACCCTAGCAATGTCAGTGATCTCTCACCTTCTCCACTACTCCACCTCGATCTGATCTATCTGAATTGTCATTGATCGACAATGCTAACCTCGAAGCAGAAGAGTCGCAATGCCCTCCAACTCATCGAGATTTGTCACGTTGCCTTCCACACCCTAGACTTCCACCTCCACCGCCGCACCTTCTCCTCCGTCGTTGCCCCTTCATTAGATTAGAAGAGAAACAAGACAACCCACAAGGCAAGAACAAACCAAAACTAAAGGAAAAATGCTGAAAGAGAAAAATAAGAGAACATGAGAGGCCCAAGAAAGAGACAAGAAGAGCTGAAGGGGTAAGAAGGTTCTCGCTTTCCTGTATTCTCTGTGACGTCAAACTCTAACTCAGTGAGCAAGACGAACATTCCGACTATATAATTTTCAAAAATTTATTGTGATGGGTAATGAAATACACATGTCCTCCTTCAAGCACCTCATGGTTCACGCAGTGGAGGTTTCCAGGGTAGGTAAAAATTTTCACGATAAAAAAAATAATTGTTGATTTTTTATTTTATATTTATGTGACTTTTAAAATTATTTTTAATGACTACTAATAAAATAAATGGTCATGATCATTCCTTCAAAATGAAATTTACGTAATTATAAGGAATATGACAACAACAAAAAATCGCATGACAACTCTAACACTCTAGAGGTCACTAAAAAAAACCCTCTTTTAGCGACCGAAGAAATCAGTCGCTAAAATTGTTATTTCAGTCACTAATTTATTTTGTCACTGATTTAGCGACCGACATCTATCAGTGGCGAAAACCCTAGTCGCAAACCCTGTTGCCACCGAACTTATGAATCGGTTGCTAAAATTAATAATTTTGAGACTGTAATTGTGGTCGCAAAATTATTTTATTCGGTGACTATTTTATGTGAAAAAATAGCTATCTGGTCGCTAAAATTTAATAATAGCTACTGAATTAGCGATTGATGGATTCGGTTGCTAAGTTAAAAAGTTATAGTTCGGTTGCTGATTCGGTAGCAAAAATGGAAATTATAACGGTGGCTATTTCGGTGGCTAATTATATGTTTTTGCCACCAAATTTTTCGGTTGCTATTTTAATTATTATATCGTTGGCTATGTCGGTGCTATTTTAGTGGCAAAAATCATATTACAACTATTTTCTTTTATAATTTTTGCGATTGATACTTCGGTCACTAAATTCCATACATAGTATTGGTTAATTTTTATTTATATATTTCTATTAAAGAAAACCTGTATAACCAGAATAAAATCCACCAAAATAAAAACATATATTAACTAAAATTAGATGAATGACATCAATTCTCATTAATCAAAATAACAAACAAAGATATAGTTAAAATCCTAAATCAAAAGGATAAAGCATATCTTAGAAAGTTCTAAATATACAAAGATGAAACATGTTTCATCCAAAAAAAAATTCTAAATCCAAAGAGATGAAACATGCTTCAACATCTAATAAAAATTCCTACACCTATATCTTAATACATAAAAAAATGTCTTAAATATTCTCAATAGCAATTGTATTGATAATCCCAAGTTGTAGGTGTGGTATCTTCTACACCCATATCATTGACAAGGACACCTTAATTGTGGATATCTTTAGAAGCTGTCTTGACTAGTTGCAAATTGGATGAAATCATTAACTCCTTTGAATTCAAGCCTTACATGCCTTTTATGGTCCAACCTAGAATTCATCCACCTTTGATGGTCAAGAATTTCCATTACCGCTAACAAGAATAAAGGGGAAAAGTTACTGTCCATGACTAAAGTCTCTTCTTAAAAAATGGAATAACTCTATCATATGCTCAAGTGCAAATTGGCATGTACATAATGTTGAAGATTCAAATATAACTAAGCATTCACTAACAAAATTAAGCATTAAGAGTATAAGTAAGCAAGACCAAAAATTAAAAGCTTAACTTAAACATCACATTCTGGATGCAAGTATAACATTTTATTGATAGTTGCATACATAGGACACCAAAAGCTTGGTTGTATTAAGTTTGAAAATCAGGTAAAAAAGCCCACCCAAGTATCACATTTGTCAAAACTAATCAAAAAGTTAAAACTTGGGCAATTTCACTATGCTGAGAATAAGTAATAGGATAGTATTAGTATCAAATTATCAAGGCCATAGTACCACACTCAATGATCTAGTTGACATCATTGCATAGTGATGACACCAAAAATATAATTGTGATCCAAGACAACTCTTTTCCTTGTTTGATTAGCATGAGCATATCATCATAAATTACTTAGTTATTCACATCAACCTACGAAGACAACTAGGAGAAAATCAAAACTCAAAATATGTAAAATACTAATTTTTACATGGCCTAAAAGATTAATTATTAAATCACTTATTTCTTCTCAACTTTTTAATTATTCAGGGGTATTTTAAAAATTTGTTATTAAATTAAACTTTTAGAGTATGTATCATACTTATTAAATTTAATTTTTATATTTTCATTTTTATAAAAATATACATTTTGAGAAACTAATTTAGTAAGAAAAACAAATTAAAGAATAAATATAGTAAGACCGTAATATTCAAAAGAATAATTTAATATTTATTCTTATTTTAACATGCAGTTGCAGTATATAGCTATAGGGAATTCTAAGGTTGTCTATCAACATAATTTACATGTTCCCTATTAATTCTAAATTTCTAACATATCACATGATCGATTTTTCTTTTTTCAAATTTAATTAACTAGCTAGTTTTTACTATATCTCCTTTTTTATTTTATTTAATTACTTTTTTTTAGTCTATCTAAATTTCTAACCCCTGATCGAAAATACCTCCTATACAAAATAAGAACAACACTAAAAGAATAAAAGTTGAGAAGATTATTGGCAAACATGATATCTTGTGGAATCAACCTTGTCATTAGATTCCATCCCAGTAGCTTCAAACCCATCTACACTGCCCTTGTAGATTATGACAGGCTCTCCTCCAAAAACATATATACAAGATAAATGAAAAGTTAAGAAAACAAAATTTAATGAATTAATAAGTTGAAAGATTAGAAAAATTAAAATTAAAAAAATATGACAATTGTAATAAGTGCTTTCATACTATATAAAAATATATAAATAGACATATATATTACAATTAAAATTGTTAAATTAAAAAATTATAAATACATGGCACATGCACAAATAATAATAATAAATAACATGGTAAAAAGAGTAATAAAGAGAGTTTCTAACATTTCTTATTTTATTAATTAAATATTAATGCAGTTTTCTTTCTTTCGGGCCATACCTTTTTATTTTTATATTTTAAAAAAAGTAACTTTAATTTCTTGAATAGTATCAAATATTTGACCAAATAAAAAATCACAAACAAATACACCACGAACATCAGAGACCAAGTTAACCAACACAAACAAATCCAAACTTTGTCATTTCTAGTTGATTCATGAGAAAGCCAAAATCTACATCTACGGCAAAAAAATAGAACATTGAAAACGTGAACGCATTCACTACCTCAGAATCTCGAATTCACCAAATGCTTGTAACCTGTCAAAAATCTTAAGAGAAGATTAATTAAAGGCACTAACAATATACACATCTTCAATAGTTAAATTTATTCGGGCTGCAAATTTAGAAACTTAACATCTGAGAAATTATTACCTAACAATTTAAGTGCATTAGTCTTTGGATTGGGTTCATGTGTGACAGGTTTTTGGGGATTACTTCCCAGCAATTCAGAAAACATTTTTCAATCAAAATTATTCAATTATGACCATTAGGTGGTGCAGGAGTTGTTTTTTCTTTAATAAAACTTTATAGTAGAAGTCTAATGTTGATTAGAAAAAGACATTAGTGTTTGACTGTTTGCTACAAACACTTCTAGCTTATTAAAGAACATAAGTACAAAATAAATTTGTATGGATAAAATACAAACCATAATACACTAAATAAATAACTTCTAGCTCACTAAAAACATGGTTTTATTAATTTTATACATCAAAGAACAGAACCAGTGAAATTATGCAGAAAAATCACTTAATTCATGCATCCAACTCATAGTTTAAACATAGTTTGTTTCCATTCAAATTTTGTAATGACATGGCACCTTTTGTAACTTAAAATCATCATCATAAGCAAGTTAATTTCATGATTTAACATGCCAATTAAAACCAGACCCAACAGCCACGTTTTTTTATATATTCAAGATTTTTCAAGTGCCAAAACATGCCAAGATGACCTCCTGTGCTCACCAAATTTTAGGGGGATCATATACTCAACATAAGTCACTTATTTTTCAACAATTAGCACACTTTAAACATAGATTTCCACTATTATTTGTAGCAACAGAACAGAGAGAAATTATGCAGTAAAATTTCATAATTACATGCTTCAAATACATAATTTATGCTCAATTTGAACTCCATTAAGTCTAAGAATCATATGGTACATTCCATAGCATAAAATCATGTCTCATGGCATGTTAAATTCATATTTTTTTCATCAAGAAAAGGTGCAGGCAGCAGCACATATTTTCACTGTTCATATAGCACTTTCAAGTAGCAAATCACGTTCAAAAGACTTTCAATGCTCTTACCAAATTTTAGAGGAATCATACATCTCAAAATACACTTAACAAGCAATAATTAGCTCACTAAAAACATGATTTTTACTGCCTTCAACACAGCAAAACAGCACCAGTGAATTATGCAGCAGTTCTATTTCACAGCATTAAAATAACTCTATTCTTAAACCTCACTATCAATATGTACCAAAAATCTGAGCAATAAGTAATTTTGATCACCCAAACTAATAACCTAAAATACTACCATATTCACCTGGATGCCTGGATCACCGTCCGAATCATTTAACAAAACTAAGCTAGTAGCATTAAAACACTTATATTCTTTATTTTTCTAAACAAAGAACATTACTCTCATCCTTAGCTCTATGCACCTACTCTCCATTATGCCTAGAACAGAAACTAGACCCTTACCCCCCACAACACCAAAATTCCAACACATGCCATCTGACCACAACACCACTCACTCACACGAACTAGATTGAGACCCTATTGGCACCATCAAACCCATGAGTCACCAAACCCCATTCAAGCACCACCTATTCATAACCAACACAACATCAAATCGCCCTCAAACAACATCATATTAGTTAGTCATATAATCTTTCATTAAAAAATATTGAACCCAAAACAATTCCTAACAACTACCATTTCAAAGAAGTATACATTTAAGCAAATGGGAGTAATTGACTATTCTTCTTTCTAATAAAACAGCAGTATACTCATACAATTTAGTCCCTACCTTTATAAAACAGCAGTATACCTTTTTGAAAGATCCACCAAAATCTTTAGCAGCTGGAGTCGATGGACCTAAGGACCAAAATAAATCAGTTAAACAAGCAACACCAAACAAAGAAAAAGCACTTAAAGACCCACAATCACACTCTCCAACTATTTAACTCTTAATCAATCAACATACAAAATTCAATATCTAAAATAGAAAAATAAAAATCCAAATTACACTTGTGCTCTTTTTTGTCCAGACAGTAAAAACCAAATTACAGGGAAGTTAAAGGGAATGGAAGAGATTGAGAGAGGAAGAAGTAAGTGCGGGAACCCTTAAGTGAACTGAGTATTCACCATTCTTACAGCTATATGAACTGAAATTAGCTAGAAGCAACACTGACATTCCAACTTCAATTCAACAGGGTCGCAATGAATATCGTGACAGAAAAAGGGATTAGAGCAATTAGGGCCAAGTTTCAGTGTCTAACAGCAACATAAATTGCTAAGAAGAAAGGGATTGTTACAAAACCCTTTTATAATTTCCAATAAAAAAAAAAGCCCCAAATCAAAAACCCTATTTTTATTTTTAAATAAAAAAGAGATTCTGAAAGAAAAGAAGGATTAGTAGAGGACTAAACAAAGATGGTACCTGCAAAGCAAAAGCGGCACGAGAACCAGATGGTGCGACGGTGACGAGTGGGGCGGCGAGAACCAGATGGTACGACGGTGACGAGTGGGGCGAGAACCAGAGAAAACGAAGAGTGAGTGTGCGAGTAAATGAAACATGAAACACATACACCTTAAACGTGAAACGCAACATGGGATGCGCGGGTTAGGGAAAAAAGATGGGTATTTTATTTAATAAATTAATTTTTAGTTAATATTTTACTCACCTCTTTATCTGAAATTTCTTTTATAAAATTTATATAAAGAGACGGATATTTTAGTTAATATTTTTTTAAGAATAATTTTATTTAATAATATATTTTAAAATAAAGAATATTAAATATATATATATATATATATATATATATATATAATATTAGGTATTAAATTTTGACTGTTAAAAAAATATTTTTTAATATATCCTCTATCTTCTATATCTATAAATTAGAATAGTTATCTTCAATGGGAGTGTTTTTAAAGATTTTTTTAACAATTCATCTTTTTCAATCTATAATTTTTTAATTCTAAAATGAATTTCAACTAGTATTTTAGCATGTGCATTGCACAAATTAAAATTTATAATAAATATAAAATTTTGAACATATAAATTACTAGTATAGTGACCCGTACGATGCACAGACTTGTTATTATATTTTAAAACTATAAAGTTGTTATTTTAGTTTACATTTATTACATATATTATTTAAGATTTATAAAACATAAAATTTGAAGTAATGATTACAAATATATATATATATATATATATATATATATATATATAATTTAATTATTATTGAATGGAAGAAGAATATAATTAGTAGTAAGTATTCTAATTAATTTTAAATTATACAATTACCTTAATTTAAAATAATCTTAATTACCTTAGTTAAAACATATGTGTTTATCACAATTAATTTAATTATTTCAAATCAGAATATATACTTATTCTAATTACCTTTATTATTATCAAAAAAATTATTTATTATATTTAAATAGTTTTATTAATTAAAAAATAGATAAAAAAATTCTAAAAATTTCTCGCTCAATTAAATAAGAATTTTCCGCTTAGACTTCTTTACTTTTATTATTATAAAGATAAAGATAAAGATATTTAGATTTATGATAAATAATCTATATTGTGATACAATGTTATTTTTAATTATTGATCATTTATTTTTTAAAAAAATGGAATTTAAAACTAAAGATATTGAAAATGATAAGTTGAAAGAGATAAGAGATTAAGAAAGATTTCATATTAGGAGTGTACTTGACTTTTAAAGATAATATGTGTGTGTGTGTGTGTGTGCAGATATTATATATATATATATATATATATATATATATATATATATATATATAATGAAAAAAACAACAATATTAAAAAATAGTTAATTAACAATGTTGGCCTTGAGGGATATATTTGGGTAAAGGACTGTTTATACATGACAGAGCAAATTATCTTTTGTATTTTTGTGTTGGTTTGGTCACCCCTGGTGGCCATGTTGTTGCTTACTTTAATAAAGTGTTTTGCCTTTTCTAAAAAAAAATATTACAATTAGTTAATAATTAGTGCTATAGTTGGGTCTTATTAGGCCTTGACCAATCATTAGTGTCACATTTGGACCTTTTTGGGCCTTAATCAATCATTAGCTTTACAGTTTGGTCTTTTAGCCCTTGGTCAAGCACTAGTGCTACAACTAGGCCTTATTGGGCATTGGACAATCATCTGTGTTATACTTGGGCCTTGATCAATCATTAATGTGACAAGTTTGCCTTTGGGCCTTAGTTAATTATTAGTGTTATAATTGGGCCTTGTTCAATCATTAGTGTAAAACGTGTATTAGGCTTTCGTTAATCATTAATGTTGGACCTTGGTCAATCATTAGTGTTACACTTTGGCCTTATTGGGCCGTGGTCAATGATTGGTATTATAATTGGGCTTAATCAAGTCTTGTTTAATGAATAATACTACACTTGGGCCTTAGTTAATCATCTATGTTACAATTGGGCCTTGATCAATCATTAGTGCTACAATTGGGCCTTAGTCAATCATTAGTTGTACATTTGCACCTTATTGGCCTTAGTCAATCATTAATGTTGCAATTTGAGCTTATTAGGCCTTGGGCAATCATCTGTGTTACACTTGGGCCTTGATCAATCATTAGTGTGATAATTTTGCCTTTGGGCCTTGGTCATTCATTAGTGTTATAGTTAGGCCATATTGGGCCTTGTTAAATCACTAGTATAAAACATGTATTGGGCTTTTGTGAATCATTAATGTTGGGCCTTGTTCAATCATTGGTGTTACAATTGAAGCTTATTGGGACATGGACACACATCCGTGTTGGGTCTTGGTCAACCATCCATGCTAAACATGGGTGTTATTGAACCTTGGTTAAACAACAATATAACACTTAGTATTTATATTTATTATTATTATTATTATTATTATTATTATTATTATTATTATTATTAATTGTAATTGTAATATATGTGAATCATTTATTATATAACTAGTAATAAAGAATTATTTTCCACAATTTTTTTTATAAATCCATTATTATTTATATGTGTAATTAAATAAAATATTTATATATAATTAATATTGACATTTGTAATTTTATATTATAATATAAATATAATTATTATTTTTTATATATAATATGCTTACATGTTAGATGTATTTATTTTTGAAAGAAATAAAATAAACTATAATGTATGACGTCTTTATTTATGTTTTTTTAAATAAATATGAAAAACATATAGTAAAATAATTTTATATTTATTATGTTTTTATTAGTTCTATTTTAATTATATATTAAATAATTATAATATAATTAATGTTAAAAATTATTATATTTTTCTGCTAAATTTTCAATTTTATAATTGACAAATAAAGTTTATATTATGACTTTAGCGACCGAACGTGTTGGTCACAAATAACTTTTTTCAATATATTTAGCAATCGATGCTTATGGTCGCTAAATTAAGAACAAATACAGCATAAGCATAAACTTACAATTTTTGTGACTGATGATTTCGGTCGCAAAACATTATATATTATTAGCAATCGTATATATCGGTCGCAAATTATTTCTGATATCTATTATTTTTGAAATATTTTTGCGACTGATTTAGCGACTGATGTAAGACTTCATAATTGGCCACTAACATATCGGTTGCTAAATTAGTCGCTAACAACCTGAAGATACTTTTTTCCCATAATAATGAATACGGTCACTATTTTCGACCGATATATTTCGGTGGCAGATTTTGGTCGCTAAATCGACTTTTTTTTTGTAGTTGGTCGTACCTACATACATAGAATGGAAAATTAAAATAAAAAACATTACACAATTAAAGAAAAATCTTGTGATTAAAGCCACAAGGAAGTATGTTGCATACAACAGTTGCAAAAAGAAACAAGACAATACATGATTATGTTCCACTTTGTATGGATAAAAAATTCAATACATGAATTTTTCACTAGAAGATGAAATTAGATCAATATATGATTAAATGCATCATCTTAGTCATAGAAATTTATGTTCATAAAAAATAACTTTAATTTAGCTAATTTACCCATGTGTTTTGTATTTCACTTGGAAATTGAAAGTCAATAGAAATCAAACAACTTTATTTCTCAAAATAAGGGTAAAGTAATCAAATAGCTATTTTTTAAATAATAATCTTTATATTAAACTCCTCAAATAGTAAATAGCCTTTAAGAGGATTAATTATCTTCCAGATCAACATATAGAAGGATCCACCAGAAGCTTTGTTGCTCAAATCTATAGATTTTGCTTGGTACTATAGAACTGAAGCAAAAACAACATTTCCCACACCCTAAAACATTGGTGCCGAATAAATTTCAAACATTGTTGGAAAGTTTGAACAAGTTTATATTCACTTATATTGATATGTAAAATAATAGACCTAAGCTTTCTCCTTAAAGAATGTCTCCTTTAAAGATCAATTTTTACCCTTGACACTACTAACAAGATTATAAAGTTACAATAATATATGCAACAAAGATAACTTTCCTAGGGAAATATTTTTTCATTTAAGCGTAGATATTTGCTATATCACAGGCTAATAATATTAAAAAAAAAAGGTT
Source organism: Pueraria montana var. lobata (assembly GCA_026413185.1). Lineage (NCBI taxonomy): Eukaryota > Viridiplantae > Streptophyta > Magnoliopsida > Fabales > Fabaceae > Pueraria > Pueraria montana. The sequence continues at coordinate 96,123,310 of CM048647.1, read as the reverse complement.
AATTATGTTCATTTATTTTTATTCATCAATATTAGTAACTCTCACGGACTAATTTTTGCCTATTTTTAGTCTCTCTCAAGGACTAATATTGATGAATAAAAATAAATGAGAGATTAAAAATGGTCAAAAACTTTTATAGAGACTAAAAACATAAATTAACCCTAAAAAATAGAGTTTGTTGCAACCTAGTAAAGTTTATATATACACAGAGGTTCAAAGGGTTAAAGAAATTATGTATACTTCCTATCAGTTATACAACTTATAGATTATAGGTTCAGATGGTGTCAAGGAGGATGATAGTGACGATAAAGACTCTAAAGCAGATGAATTCTGGAAGTTTGGTGCAGCAGATACATTCAAAATCCCAGATGAGGTAGACCTCTCTCACCTTAGTTAGGTTTTTCAATGTGAAGCCATTCTTTAGATATGTGTTGAGTCATAAGATGAATCAGGACCCTCAATTATTTTGATTTTATGCAAAACAAATATTAAGTAAAAAGATTGCGTCTTATAAATGTCAACAGACGAAAAATTGGATATGTGTCTGTAAGATACAAATGATACGCAGATAGACGCTTAAAGTCTGAAGAAACATTTAAAGGCATAGTAAATGCACTATCGTTTTGTAATATGTTTTGCAGGGAATGTTTATAGAACATCCTCCTAGGATCTGTAGAAGTGCATAAAGAGAAACAAAAAGAAGAGTCAAAGTATCAGAAGTTTGTCTCGCCTCAAAAGACGCGCTACAGCTAGCTATGAGTACTTGTCTGAGCAAGCGATGTGACCACTACAACAGAAGGATATGAAGTATATCTCAAGAAAGATAAGCAGAGTGTTTTATCAGTTTAGAATGACTAGTTGGTGACAAGCATTTAATGCTCGCACCACCTTCCTTCAGACGCTGGTCAGACGCTAGAAAGAAGACCGTTTAGAGACAACGGTTACTTCCTCAACAAATCTATAAATAGAAGAAAATTTGAAGTGCTAATCACAACACATGAACTGAATTCAAAATTCAAGCATTCTTTCAAGCCTTCATTCTTTCTCTTGTAAAATTTTTATTTGTTAAAAAGCTCTCAAATCACTTTGCGTATCCTGAGAGAAAAAGACTTAGTTCTTAATCTTGTACATCCGTCTGTAAGATGATAGTTAAAAAGTTTGTGCGCCCTTTTAAAAACAAATCTTATGATTTGTTTTAGAGCCAGAAGTGGCTTGGTAGTAAAGAATACTTGGGTTTTTAGCTTGGAGAGGCTAAGTGTGAAAAACTACTTGGGTGAGCTAGAAGTGGCAGTGAACAATACTTGTAACTTGTGAAAGTTAGTGGAACTTGGTGGTTTGCCAAGAACTGGTCGTAGTCTCGGGGTGAGACGAACCAGTATAAACTTGTGTTGTCTTTCTTGGTCTTTTATCTCTTATAATTGTTTGAACTGACTTTGTCTTGTGATTTAAATATGTTTTCTTAAAAGGGCTTTCATCTGTGTACTATCGTCTGTTAAAATGTTTTCTTCAAAAATAATCTCTTTTGTCCAACAGACGTTACACGCTGTTTATAAAAAGTTTACGAAAATTTTTATAAATCACAATTCAACCCCCCTTCTTGTGATTTTTGCCTTTACATGATGTGTTTGACAACATTGCCTACCTATCTGTTAATTTTATCTATATTGCTTGGACTTCCCTTTATAAGCATACTCAGAAACCTCAGGGAATAAAGTGCTTCATTGCACGTGTAATTGGGTAAATTATGTTTGTTATTTATCCAATATTTAAATGGGATATTGACTTTATTTAATTATTTTTTTAAATGAAATAAATAAAACAAAACAAATCGTATATATTTTTTTTAAAATAACTTTTTATACCGGTCATATCATGATTGATGTAAAAAGTTAACTTCCTACATAGCTTTTTACATCGGCTTTTTTCTCACAAATGATATAAAAGGTTAACTTTTCACATCGGTTATGAAGAACGAATGATGTAAAAATTTTACTTTTTACATCGGTCGAAAAAGTAACCGATGTAAAAAGTATTATTTTACATCGGTTCATATCCGATATAAAAAGTTAATACTTTCTATATCGCCTGTATCTATAATGGTCGTACAACCGATGTAAAATGTCTTTTTTAACCGATATAAAAAGTATTTTTTTCCACAAGTGTACACCTCTGGTATTATAATTAGAATTAACAACGCTACAACAAAGGGAAAAAAATTTTGATTGTGATGAAGAACAAATATTGGGTTCTAGAGCATTCCGAGAGGCCTCGTCGTTTCCTCCATGGTTTGGTTGCCTTCCATCTTCTTTCCTTTTTAAATCCCATGAGAGCGTTTGTTTCATGGATTATTTATTTATTCTTAGGAATATAGAGTTGGGAAAATTTATTCCTACGTTTATTATGAGGTAATAAAACAATTAATATTGCCAGATATATCACACATTTCTTTACAATACCTAGGAATAACATTCCATTGTTATATCCAGGATTAAAGAAATAATCCGTAAAACAAACGCCCCCTATGCAATTTTTTCTTAGTTACTGATGATGGGTACATTGACAAACATGATGACATCGGTTCAAATATCGAATTTGAACATGTAAAATCCGAACCAATTCAAACCAATCCAAACTCATACTATTTTTAAAAAATTAAATTTTTATGTTGCGTAATTCTATAATTCCCACTTTTAAATATGATCCATTAGTTTTTTTTTTCATTTTATTATAATTTTCTATTTTTCTCTATTATTTTCCATTTTTCATTCTTTTTAAATATTTTATTATTTTATTAAGTGATCTGATGACTCGACCCGAATCAACCTGAATGTGTTCAGGTTGGTTCGGTTCGGGTTAAAAAAACCAAATCAATTCAAACTAATTAATATTGATTGATTTGAATCAAAATATCTCCTAAATCCGAATCCACCCGACCCATGGTCACTCCTAATATTAATTTATCTTATGTCATACATATATTAATTATTGTTTAATTTTATAATACCTCTAATAACTGATTTTACGAACAATTGTAATAAAAGTAGATTCCATTTTAGATAGATTTTATCTGAAATTTAAACTTCAAAATTCAAATATTGACTTCATGATATTAAGGAAATTTCTACCTAATTACCATTTTTGGCTGAACCCAAAAATTAATTTCGGTCAAAGATAAACATGTATGGCATAAAATTTAATTATATGTTTTCCATCTAACAATATTTCCTTTCCAGGCATAAAATAAAATAAGGCTTTGACCATAAAATGTAAAATAAAAGATAGAGGTAATAATTTTAGACTTTCTATATTAATTAACCTTAAACCAAATTAAAAATAAATATTATATTTTGTGTGAATTTAATTTCGGTCAAAGATAAACATGTGTGGCATAAAATTTAATTATATGTTTTCCATCTAACAATATTTCCTTTCTAGGCATAAAATAGAATAAGGCTTTGACCATAAAATGTAAAATAAAAGATAGAGGTAATAATTTTGGACTTTCTGATATTAATTAACCTTAAATCAAATTAAAAATAAATAACGGAGACTTGAAATATATTTTAATCTTAAAATAGAATAAGGCTACATGCTTTTCGTGTGTACAAATTCATAACTTGTCTCTCAATATGATGATGATGAACCAAATGGTTGTAGCTCAGTTGGTAGCCACACGCTGGCTTTTCGTGTGTACAAATCATAACTTGTCTGTCAATATGATGATGATAGGCATTTCTTCTCTTAACTCTGAAAGACTATTAATAACCTTGATTAATTGATTATATAATGTAATAAATTCATTTGTGAGTATAAGGATTTACGTTGCATAATCTATAATCACATTGAATGACGAGAGACTTTGACCATAGAATGGAAAATATATAGAAGATGGAGGTAATTAATAATTTGAGAATTAACCTTTTATATATATATAAAATAATAACAACAAAATTATAACTTAAGACTATTCAAAAATCTTTAATCAATTAAAAATAAATAATGGAGACTTGAAATATATTTTAATCTTAAAATTCCTTGACATAAGGTAAAATGTAAATGTTTTCCTTTCAAGACAGCTAACATTTAAATTTTGCATCTTGTTTTTCAGGTTTCAACGTCAAACCATATCCCTCAAGTGGTCAACAGAAATTGGTCATTTTTGGTACTCACTAAAACACTTTCCATATGTTGTCAATTGTTGGAAACTCTCACCGGCAGTTAGTAGACTGGCTTATTAAACATTTTTGGTATCTAATAGTATTAATTATTATTGTTCCAATGGCAAATAAACAAGAAGGTCCTATAAAATGGCCAGGAAACCTCATCACTCGAATATCATTCACAATTATTCCATTGCTTTCAGTTTCATGGCTCCTAAGTCTCCTCGCTTCACTGTCCCAATGAAAGGGGTGGGCCAAGTTGGGTTGAACCAAAGGGTCACTGAGCTGAGGAAAACTGCAAAAAAAGGCAGGTGGGTTCGCATTTATCCCCCTGAAACTGAAAATTTGCATTTAGGATCATACCCAAATACCGACATGCACCGTGTGCCAGTATTAGCTCCTAATAAAAACGTTGTTGATGGTAAGCCCGCAATTGAACCGTCAATTAAGTAGCGTTTAAGTTCATTGCCCCCACCCAAACAACTTCGTTTTCTTGACGATTTTGCTAATCTCGTTCTGAATAATAATAATAATAATGGTGGACACAACTCGAGGAATTATGATGGTCGGACCCATAGCAATCCGCACCAGAAACATGGGCCGTACACGTGCCCAAAGTGCAAGGGCGTGTTTGCGACGTCGCAACGGTTTGCATCGCACGTGAGTAAGAGTCACTACAGGTATGAGACCAAAAGTGAGAGACACAAGAGACTGTCGGCCAGACTCGGAAGGAGAAATTTGCGTATTGAATGGCTAAATGGTCAACTCACTGTTGTTCCTGATAACACCAACACCAACACCAACACCAATGTTGCTCCTCCTGTTAGGGTCATGGACATGGTTCAAGTCAAAACTGAATGTGGTGTGGAGGTCCTTCCTCCTCCTCCTGGATTTCAAAAATTAACTGCTGGAGCTGGAGCTGGAGCTGTCAAAATCAAGTTGGAGCCTGCATATACATGAATCCAATAGCTACCAAGGGTCTTAGTTTTTATGAATGAATGCTCCAGTACTTTCAGTGCTCAGACTGAAAATATATTGTCTTTCCAAATAACAATTGGTTTTTTATTTTAATGGAATTTTATATACTTTATTATAAGAATTTACAATTTAAAAGTTAAATTGATTAATTTCATATTAAGTTATTAGGTTGTGGAAATAATGCAAAAAAGTTTAACACTAATTGTTAATTGGTCTTGTTCATATAAAAAGAGTATTGATTACCATACATCTGAAAATTATAAATATTGCATCCACCCAACATATGTGTTAATCACATATGTAATATAGTTAATTTTATTTTGTGAGTGGTTAATTATTATTAGACATTTTAATAATCTTGTAACATTATTAACCAATTGTAAAGTTAACCACTATTAGACATTTTAATAACCTCGTGACACTATTAATCATGTATTAATAATTTACTCTTAATCACTTGTGAAACAAAACTAATCATATTTATATATGTAGTTAATCACGTGTGATGGTTAATAACCTCATAACACTAATAACCACTTGTGATATAAAATTAACCATATTTAAACGTGAAATTAACCATGTGCGATAGTTTATTTAACCTCATGACATTATTAACCAATTGACGTGCAAAGTTAACTACCATTAAATATTTCAATAACCTCGTAATCTTTTAACCATATATTGATAATTGATACAATTACGTTTATTTACTTTAATCACTTATAAAAACAAATTAACCACATTTAGATACATAATTAACCTAGTTTTTAGGTGGATATGCTGGGTGTAAAATTTTGGATGTATGTTTAGCTTTTTCCTAATAATCGGTTCAAGTGTTAAATAATTTGATATCATGATCTTTTATCATTTATCCTTGAATGTCAGGGGATCTTCTTGAGGAGGGTTGCCGATTTCCCGCATCAACAGAGAGCATGAGAGTTAACTTTAGATCATAGTTATTAAACCTGGACCAGACCTGCCGATTAGATCGGAAACCAGATATATGGCCGGTCTGATTAGCTTATGAGATCGAACATGCACTCAACTCGGTGTTGACGTCGTTCTCCCTTGCTCCTGGCCGGTCCAACCGGAAACCAGACATATGGCCGGAATCGAATATGCGCTACTTTATGACATGTTAACCATTTAAATTCAAATGATAATTAAAAATGAATCACCAAAATGTAGATAGCAAGGAATCAAAGCTTAATCCCTTTGGTTACGTGAAATAGGTGCTACCAATAAACCAAGCTGATTGTTTAGTATAGAAGTGATCAATATAATATTATATATTATATATTAACACATAATTTCCTTAATAATTTAATGATAATATCCAACAAAATAATTTATAATAATAAATGATAGTTTGTTCAATTTTTTCATCTTTATTCCTTTATTTTATCATGACAATGATTTTAAATTTGTAGTATGAATTAATCAAATTTTGTTAGCTTATATACATATATATATATATATATATATATATATATATATATATATTAATTTTTTAATATATACCAGTCAACCGGTTCAATAAGTAACCCTCCGGTTCAACCACTGACCCATTAACCCAGTACCTCGATCGGGTTGATGATTGGGCCGATTTTCACAACACTGCTTTGGATCCTTGATCAATTGTACAAACCCACATTTGGCGATCATGTGTGACTGGTTTTAGCTTATAACGTTGGTAAGATTGTAGATAAGGGTCTACCAAAGTTTATTCTTGGATGCATGAGTGCTAGCAACACACTTTTTGACACACTCTAACACGTTCTATTGGTTAAAGTTTATTGAAAAATACATCATGAGAGAGGTTCATTAAATAGGATGTGAAACCTACACAATTTTTTTATTTTCAATAAATTTCAATCAATAAGAGGGAGAGTGTTCAAAAGAGTATATCAAAAAGTGTGTTCCTAGCATTTCTTGAATGTGGTAGCTAGCTTATGTTTGGGTTTGGTGTTTTTTAAAGAAGGATGGCCTTCCTTATTCTTTACTTGTACTTCTAGGGCTTTGGCTAGGCACACCTTGTGCTTCTAGCCAAGCTTTTTTTTTTCTTATAATAATATTCTTTGCTTACTAAAAAAAAGTTTTCAATTATCCAGTGATTAGATTGATTAATTTCATATTTTACAAACAAAAAAAAGTTATTAAATGGTTATAAATGCAAAAGTTAACACCTTGTATCAATTTATCTTGTCTCATATATATACACACACAAATATTATAAGGGATGTATCAAGTGAAAATTCTTTATTAATGTGAAAACAATAACTATGAATTTGGTTCATATAACTAAACATAAATGGTCAAAATTAAAATTTAGTTAGTGGTAACATGATTACTTAATCATATACGTATTAACATAATCTTATTTTTTTTATGAGTAAACCGCCAAATTTGTCTTTGAAAGATATAGGCACTAACAAGTTAGTTCTTGAAAGGTTTTTATTGGCAAAATAGTATCTGAAAGTTTTTTCTATTGGGTCCGTTAGTCCTTCACCCTCCTTTAGTGACTTCGTTACTAGATGAACAATAACCACATTAAATGCTTTGTTGGCACACTTAATGGTGGCTAAAAATCACTACAATTTTTTTTCTCTTTATTCAATCTCCTTCTTCTTCTCTCTTCTTTAATCGTTTTCTTCAAAAAACTCTTCGATTTGAGTTCAACCCTCCCATTCAAGTCATGGTCGAATTGCACGAATAGGGACCCGAACACGTGAGGGCTCATCAAGGTCACGCTTCATGTCAACGCCATCGAACACCTCACCACCAGAAGGAGTTCTTTTGATGGTGCATAAGATGAGGGTGTTCGAGACCCACTTGGATAATGTTAAAGGAAACAACAACAATGTTGCTCCTCATCTTCCTCCTCCTCTTTGATCCTGTTAGGGTGAAGGTTGAAGTAAAAATTGAGTGTGGTGTGGAGGTTCCTCCTCCTTCTGGATTTGAAAAATTAACTGCTGCTGGACCTAAGTTGCTCCTCCTCTCTTAGATGGGAAAAATTAACCACTCCTACACTTGTAGTTGGAGGTGTCAAAATCAAACTAGAGCTTGTAGATGCATGAGTCCAATAAGGGTCTCATAGTTTCTTATCAATGGTCTAATAGTTTCAGTGTTGTTTAATTGAGAAACTAAATATAATTATCTTTCAAACTAAAGTAGTCTAACTAAAATAATAATTAGTTTTTTATTTGAATGTAATTTTATAATCTCTCTCTCCATATATAATATTAATAAATTTATAATATATAAGAATTTACAATTTAACAGTTAAATTGATTAATTTTATATTGACTTAAATATATTTTGGATCTCTAATAAATTAACGAATTTTGTTTTTGGTCCCTAATAAAAATTCTCTTTGAGTCGAGTTCCTAATAAAACAAAAAATTTGTTTTGGGTCTTTGTTATTTTGTCTTGGTTCATCTAATATATCTATTTTTTCGTTTGAGTCCCTAAAATATGTAGATAATTTGTTATTAGTCCCTATCAAACATTTTTCAAAGGGACCAATACAAAATGAACAAAATATTATAAGGACTCAAATGAAAAAAATAGATATATTAGAAGGATTAAAACAAAATAATAAGGACCCAAAATAATTTTTTTGTTTTATTAGGAACTCAACGCAAAAAAAAAAAAATTGATTAGGGATTCAAAACAAAATTCACTAATTTATCATTGACCTAAAACATATTTAAACCTTTTATATTCTATATTAAGTTATTAGGTGTGGAAGTGCAAAAGCTTAACACCATTTGTTAATTGGTCTCATAATAATAATAATAATAATAATAATAATAATAATAATAATAATAATAATAATAATAATAGCGACAACAACAACAATATTAAATTATTCCAAATGTTAAATAATTTGATATTATCTTTCTTATCATTTATATCAAACTTTATTTTATTTTGCATAAAATTGGTATAACCAACCCTTGGATGTCAGGGGATCTACTTAAAAGGATTGTCGATTTCCCGCATCCATGAAGAGCATGAGAGTTAACTCTAGATTCTTGACCATTATTTGTACCAATCCTCATTGGGAATTATGTGTATATTAAATTTCACATAAATTATACATTATTTGTTGTTAGGTTCTATATCGAGTAATGGACAAAATAATTTTTCCAAGTGCTCAACACATGTATTCGATCTTCACCTAATACCTTCATTGATAACATTCTTTTTGAGAAAAATTGAATCAAAGGTAGATTAATGCTAAGGTAGATAACCTGTTATTGACGGTAGAGTATATTTTTAACCATTAGATGAATCTTGTTTGATAATTATTATTAGATGAACGAAATCCATCAACAACCGGTGTTAAACTTTTGCAGCTCCACCACCTAATAACTTAACGTAGAATATGAAATTAACCAATTTAACTATTAAATTGTAAATTATTCTAATAAATTAGTATATAAAGATTACAAAATTTCATTCGAATAAAAAATAATTATTATTGTATGAAACTAGTTTATTTTGAAAGATAATAGTAGTATATCTTCGGTTTCTCAATTAAACATAGAGCACTGAAACTACTGGACCATTCATTGACAAGAAATTAAAACCCTAGCTAATTAACTATTGGACTCATGCGGGGTCCAGTTTGATTTTTGACAGCTCCAGCTCCAGGTGTTGCAGCAGGTTGCTGTTGTTTCCTGCAGCAGCAGCAGCAGCATTGTCAATGTCAGTGAGTTCACCATGTACCCATTCAATAGGGAGATTTCTCCTTCGGATTATGGCCATCAGTCTCTTATTTCTCTCACTTCTCGTCTCATACTTGTAGTGAGTACTCGAACCACAATGAATTGGTTCAGTTGCGTTCTGCAAAGTATTGTTTTCACGGGCAAAACGAGAAGGACGACAAAGGGTTTTGGCTTTGCTGGTTCCTTCATGATAATGATATAACCACCAAGTGCCACCAACAACCTTATTTTTAGGAGTAGGAGCTAATGCTGGCATAACGAGAAGTTGGGCTTTCAGATAATCACTGCCTTTCACGTTGATAACCGGGTACATGTTTGAGGTTTTTCGATTTCTCAGCTCACTCACCCTTTTGTTCAACTTCAACCCTTTCACCGCTGAGCCAGGAGAGTTTTTGGACTTGGTAGAGTTAGGGGCCATGGTGGTGTGGTCGAGATAGATCGAAATTGAAAGCTAGCAATGGAATAATTGTGGCCATTTTTTTTTATAGGAGGTTTGTGTTTGGATTGCATTAATTCGGTCAAGAACAAATTTATTTGGCATTGGAACAATATTTAATATTAGATCTGAAATATTTAGGGCAGTCTAATGTGTCAATATGGGAGAATCCTGCAATTGAGAATATATGGAAAGTGTTTTAGTGGGTACCAAAAATGCCCAATTTCTCTTGACGGATGGTTTGACCTTGACTTATTTTCATTTTACTCTGCAGATAATTAACACGATAGCCTTTTATGTTAAGGAGTTTTAATATTTCAATATCAGAATGCCCAAATTATTAACTCCATCTTCTATTTAATTTCCATTCTATGGTCAAAGTCTCTCGTCATTCTTTTTTTCTAAAAAAACAAATTATTAATATTCTTGTCTATGTCTATTTTACCCTTCAATTACTCTTATAAGTATAACAACACAATCTCATACTTCCTATTCACTGGTAAGAAGTAACTGCAAGCTCCCATGCTTTTTTATCCCACTCTCTCTTTTCTTAGTCATTATTGTCGTCTTCTTTGTCTGTTCTGTGCCATCCCGTTTGTTTGCTTCTTCGTGAGTTTCTCCGCTTAAAGCAACCACTATATTAGGAGACTTTGTTTCATTGTTACGTTGGATGTTGTTTGATAATAATTTTTCAATGTTATGTGAGAATTCATAATCTGATTGAGAATATAAGTAGAGAAATTGTGAGCCATTCGGGTTTCAAAGAGAACAAGGTATATGTGCATTGTGCTGTGCTTATTTGTCTCTTTGATCCTTTTATTTTCCTAATTGTTAACCCTCGATCTATATTTCAATTGCTGAGACTGAGATATTATGCTTTATAATTTGCAAACTTTATCCTAATTTAATTAATTCTTTTGTCTTGAAGGGATATGATATGATATAAAACTGAGATCATCATGGTAAAGAGAGGTGCAATGGGATGGAAACACATTGAAGAAGATAGAAAACCTTATAATACTGGAATGTGTCTCGAGAATGCCTTGCAATCAGGTATTTCTCTTCCAAATTTCTAACTCATCGGTTACGTTAGATTCTTCTGTTTAATTTGTTGAATGCGCTAGAACTGAACTGAAACTTGATTATCTTATGCTTTCTCGATCGGCTGAAATTTTAATTGACTGATATTGATTGTTTTGCAGCAAAGTGGCATGCACCAATGACTGATTTTGATGCCAATTAGTCACAATGACCCATCTCTCGGTACCATGTTGATGCACCAATGGTAATTCCTTCTAATTTATTCATCTTAAATTTTGATTATACTTGCTTTTCTCTTTTCTATCTTTTTTTTTTTTTTTTTATCATTCTAGAATCTGCAAAAGCTAACGGTTTTTCTACTGATATGTGCACCAAGGAATTCGTTTGAGAAATATCTTAAATTTGGTGAATTTAGTTTAATTGAGGAATACTTTTGTGTATTTTATGAAATGTGGGGTTGTTTTGCTATCTAAATTTTAAATTTGGATGAAGTTTGAAAAGCCATTAACAGGGCCAACACCTTGCAACAAAGAAGGAGCACGACAAATGAAAGGTATTCGTATATATGTGCAACTCTTTTTATTTATTTATTTTTTTTATTTTTTTTTTATGGTCACAATAATTTCCTCCATCTCCTATTTCTCATTTTATGGTCAAAGTCTCTCGTTATTATTATTTTTAAATAATTGTTGATATTAATATCATATAAAATTAGCTCTAAATTCTCTTACTATTTCTTTTTTACATTAATCCTTATAAAAAAGTATTGAATATTTAATTTTTTGTTATTATATTTATTTTTTCACTTAATATAAATAAAATATCATGCATTTTCACACACTATCCTTATAACTAAAAAAAAATCCTCTAGATGTCCATTTTACATAATATTTTTATAACTAGAAAAAAAATATCCTCTTTCAAGTATCGCTAATATTATACTACCTATTCTTATCTTCTTAATTGCTTATCCCTTTCAATTTATCTTATCTTTAATTTTATAATATTTAATTTCGGTCAAAGATACATAAACATGGCATAAAATTTAATTATATGTTTTCCATATTAGAGAATAATTCCTTTCCAGCGTAAAATAAATAATGTAATGCTAAATATTTTTTTAAATAAATAAAAGTGGCTAGCATTTCTTTTGTTTTTTTATTTTTGAAAAGCTAAATATTATTGAAAAAGGAATGCTTACATTGTGCCCAACCCAACAATCTCAATTCTATTTTAAGATTATAACATATTCCAAGTCTCCATTATTTATTTTAATTATTTAAGGTTAATTAATATCAGAAAGTCCAAATTATTAGCTCCATCTTTTATTTCCCATTTTATGGTCAAAGCATCTTGTTCTATTTTATGCTGGAAAGGAATTATTCTCTAATAGGAAACATATAATTAAATTTTATGCCATACATGTTTATATATCTTTGACCGAAATTAAATTTTATGAAATTAGTTTTTGGGTTAAGCCAAAAATGGTAATTACGAATTAGGTAGATATTTTCTTAATTAATATCACGAAGTCAATATTTGAAGTTTAGGTATTATAAAATTAAAGATAAGGTAAATTGAAAGGGATGAGCAGTTAAAAAGATAAGAATAGGTAGTATAAGATTAGAGATAATACTTGAAAGAGGATATTTTTTCATAGTTATAGAGATAGTACGTGAAATGCATATCTAGAGGATTTTTTTTCTTCTAATTATAGGGATAGTATGTGAAAATGCACAATATTTTATTAATATTAAATGAAAAAATATTAATAGAAGAAATAAATATAAAAACAAAAAATAAATATTCAATACTTTTTATAAGGATTAATGTAAAAAGAAATAGTAAGAGAATTTAGAGTTAATTTTATATTATATTAATATCAACAACTATTTAAAAAAAAAAAAAATAACGAGAGACTTTGACCATAAAATGAGAAATAGGAGATGGAGGAAATAATTGTGATATTAATTATTGACCTTTTGCTAGAAGTAGAAAAAAAAAAATTCAACAGAAATGGAAATTCAATTAGTTTTATCATTAAAATTAAATACAATTAAAATATTTCTCTAAAAAATTATTTTAACTTTTCCCCTTCATTTTAGCTTTCTTAAAATAATTATTTTTAATACTTAGTATCATAATAATTGCAAGCGACAAAGACTGAAGATACTAACTAATTTTTTTTCTTTCAATTAGCTTATCAACGATTTTTTCAAACATAACCATAGAGTATTTAGTAAATTTTATGTTTTGGAACTATTCTCTAATAGTTAGATGGGAATCGTATGATTAATTTTTTTATTCCAGACATATTCATCTTTGACCGAAGTTAAATTCACAAAATATATAATTGATTATGAAATTAATTTTTGGGATAAGCCAAAAGTAGTAAAAAAAAGTATAGATTTTCTTAATATCACGAAGTCAATATTTGAAGTTTAAGGTGTTGTTCATAAAATCAGTTATTAGAGGTATTATAAAATTAAACAATAATTAATATGTGCATCAATAAGGTAAGTATTTATTTTTATATAATTAAAATTTATAATAAATATATTTAATAAATAAATTATATTACAATTAAAATTCAAAATAATGAGCATATGATTATACAATATTCTCTTAATATTGAATAAAAAAGAATAAATGGAAAAATAAATATATTTTAATATCTTAATTAATAACATAAAATAAATGTTCAATAATTTTTTATAAGGATTAATGTAAAAAGAAATTGTAAGAATTTAGAATTATTCTTATATGATATTATAATATTATATTAATAAATTTTAAAAAATAAATAAATAACAAGAGACTTTGACCATAAAATGAAAAATAGAAGATGGAGGTGATAATTTAGACATTGTGATACTAACTAACCTTTTCTAGAAGTAGAAAATACAATTAAAATATGTGTTTTCTATAAAATTCTTAAATTATTAATTATTTTTATGTTAATTCTTAAAAATTTTTGCTTCTTGAAATAATTGTTTTGAATACTTGGTAGACTTGAAATACTATATTTTAATCTTAAAAGTCGTTGAGATAAAAGGCTAACCTGTTATCTGCATGGTAAGGTGTAAATGCTTCCCTTTTAAGAGGGGTAAGATTTAATGTTGCATCTTCTTTTCAGGTTTCATGGTCAAACTATCAGTCAAGTCGTCAACAGAAATGGGCCATTTTTGGTACTCATTAAAACACACTTTCTATATAAGCTAAATTGCTAGATTCTCTCATTAGAATTTAATAACGGCAGCACTTTGACAATTGACACAAATAATTAATTAACCTGGTCTAAATATATTATTTTATAGTATTAATAACAATTATTGTTTGAATTGGTTCCTGCATGAAATTAATACTATCCAAACCAGAAGATGAAAACAATTTAACACGAGGCTCTTATAAAGTGGTGAAGGAATCCTGATCAGAAGGCACACTGATTCAGAATACCATGGCCATGAACCTGAACTCTCCCAAGTCCAACAACTTTAGCACTACCCTCTCTCGTCACTCGGTGAAAGGGATGGGGCAACTTGGGTTGAGCCAAAGGATCAGTAAGCTGAGAAAAACCTCATTAACCGCAGAAAAGGTTCATGGTATGGAAGACACTGAAAGTATCATAAGAAGGAGTCAGATTGTAAGAGCCCAACTGGCACATGCAGTGTCAACCCCAGTTTCGAATGCTGTTGCGGACACGGACACCGCCATGGAGATTCTGCAAGCCAAACTTCTCTGGGCGTCAGCATTTGCTCCAACAGATAACGGCGTCACCCCTTGTCCGTCTCCGTTGAGTGTTTGTTTTGACAACGACAGCAGCAAGTATGATGGTCGGATGCATAGCTATCCGTACAGGAAGAATGGGCCGTACACGTGTCCAAAGTGCGGCCAGGTGTTTGAGACGTCCCAACGGTTTGCGGCGCACGTGAGTTCGAGTCACTACAAGTACGAGAGCAAGAGTGAGAGGAAGAAGAGACTGATGGCCAAAATCCGAAGGAGAAATCTCCGTATTGAATGGGTGAGTGGTGGACTCACTGTTGTTCCTGACGATGATCATGCTCCTGCTCCTAACAACAACGTTCCTCTTGCTCCTCCTCCTGTTAGGATGAAGGTTCAAGGTGAGAATGGTGTGGACCTTACGCTTGCTCCTCCTCCTGGATGGGTCAAAATAAAATTGGAGCCTGTAGATGCATAATAGCTAGCATTAGCAAGGCTCTTAGTTTTTATCTCTTTATGGACTACTTATCGGTCCCTCTTTCTGCTTTTCTCTTCAGTACTTGTTCCTTTTCTCTCCTTGAATGAATAAATACTGGATTTTACTTTATGTCAATTGCAACTTCACTGTTACCTATCTCAAATGTTTAATTTTTATCTCGTTAATGATTCACCTATAATGTATGTAGCCCACAAGTGTCGATTTACAAATATTGATAACCATATGAAAGATTCTTTTAGATACCTCTAAATCTTGTAACTTAACGACCAATTAAAAAAAATTAGCTAGTCATGTAATTAATGGTTTTATCCAAAGAAAAAAAGAGTTTAAATAAGATGTCTAATTTAACCTAGTAAAATGAGATTAAACAATATCATCTTCGATAACTAGTATAATTAAGACAACTCCGCCAACCTTGAAGTACATAAATACACGTAGTGCTCTCTTTCCCTCACTTCTCACTATTCACTATCGTTCAGTTGCCACAAACATAAATTGAAAAATTGATATAACAGTTTACAACTCAATTTTAAAATATATAAATAAAAATGCATCACTATCAAATTATAAAAATATTTATTTAATTTCATGAGTATATATTCAAGTTCAACGTTAGTACTTTTTAAAAAATGTAATATCAAAATAAAAATATTATATTTAAAATAAAATATTTTGATACTCAATAGTTACAAGTTACAACCTAAAACAGCATATTAAAAATAAAAAAGATGGTTTCTAATGTTTCCCTTAACCAATTGTTGGACCCTTCCTAATATCTTGTTCAGCACATGTTTGGTAATAACCCATAAAACAAAATAAATAAATAATATTTTTCATGTTCTATGTTTATTTATAATCTTAATTTTTTTTAGATTGATTTTAATTTGGTCACAATAAAAAATTAAAGTAATCAAAATCAAAATTAATAATTACCCCACGGGGAGAAGCAACAACTTGAATAAGCTGGTAATGGCATAAGCTCTTGGTGAGATAAATCTTCAAAATGAAAAATAATCTTTAACGGTATGTTTGGACTAGTATTTAACTTATTTGAAATGATCATTGATTCACATTTTACTGAAGGATACGAATTTATGCACCCATCATTTTATTATGTAGCTAGTTTATTGCGAATGTCACATAATTTAAAGGTTTAAATATTTTTTTAGTCCTTGCAATTTAGTATTTTTTTACTTTTCGTCCTTGCAAAATTATTTTTTTGGTTTTAATCCTTACAAATTATGTTTGTTTTGTTTTTCGTCCTTAAAGTGGTTTAAATAGCACTTTGAATAGTGGAAAAAATGCTATCTAAATCGCTATAAAGACCAAAAACAAAACAAACATAATTTACAAAAACTAAAACTGAAAATAATTTTACAAGGATGAAAAACAAAAAAACGTTAAATTACAAAGACTAAAAAGATATTTAAACCTAATTTAAATGCAACTTTATTCTTAGGTAGACAGGAAGAATGGAAGCTCTTTTTCAGAACATGGAAATATGTCTAATATCTTGGGACAACACTTGGCTAATCCTCAAAAATAGGGGGAAAAAAGCACGAATAGAGAACGGGTCTATGCAAATTAGCTAATAGATTTTGCACGATAAAAAGTAGGCAGTGCTGACATTCAATGTTGGAAGGAAAAAGGTTAATTGGAATATAAGAGAATTCAAAACTGATATTGCATACATTAAACCCAATGCTACATCTAACGATTTAAATGGCATACACTAGAAAATTGATGATACAACTATTCACAATGGAGACCTACAGAAAATCTAGGCTTCCTACAAGAAGATTTACTGACTCACCCCTCTCCACGAAATTTAAAAGGCATTATAGTTCGTATCTCTTTTAGGAACAAGGCACGAGCCAAATACAACTATATCCCAGTATTTGGATTGTTCCCAGCTAGAATTAGAGAAATTTCTAACCCTCGGCTAAAAGCCTGGTTAAACATGAGGCGAGTTTGGAATGTTGATACAAATGGGAACCACGAAAAGAAGGCAATGGGTACAAAGATGAGCATTCCCATACCAGCATCGTACAGGCGAGCAATTGATCGAACAGATTTCCATAGTCCTAGCCTCTTCATCACCGGCTTCCAGGCAGAAGCAATCTAAACAAGCAAAATCAAAGTACAAATATCAGAGTGGAACTGCATACAAATGAGATGTTGAAACCATTGTAGTATACAAAATCAGCTCCATTTCAGCACATTGAATGGATAAGTGTATAAGATTCTAGATGTCAAACAATGTAAATGGAAAAGATTTGGCATCCATATGGGCAAGGAACAATTTCATTAAAGAAAAGAAGATGATGATGTAAAGGATCCTGTTATTTTCTTTCTATACAAAAAAAGTGTGAAGGAACCAGTAGTTATCCTACTTCGCCTACAAGGTGCAAGCTGAAAAATGAATTTTACATATTCTTTCACCAAACCCTCGGGTATCACGGATGGGAAATTTTAATGAGAAGATTGAAATCTTGATTGCTTTCTTTATAATCAAGGTTCATATATAATACTGAACCGCTAGTTCTCTGCCAACAATAATCTTTATTTATATTTGGGTTTGAAGCATCACCACAAACCCATCCAGCTTTTGCAGTGACTTTTCCAGCTTTTGGAGGGGGGAGACAATGAAGGTGTCCCCAAACCTTTTAATTGTGGCTTGACCACATGAACCCAAGTGGTGTTTCGTTTATTTTTTTGGTTTTCATTTTCAGTTGAAGTTTCCTAGCTGATAATTACAATAAAAAAATATAAATAAAAAAAGAAGCTTGTTTTCAAGAATTGGCAAAGGAGATGGTGAAGCAACAAATAATTTTCATCATTTACTTCATGTCTGAGCCACTGCTTGTTAGTTAAAAGGCAATATCAATTTGATCTAAAGAATCAAACTGCAACCCAAATTGAGTTGAGTTAGGCCCTATAAGCTAGTTTTATGGAGTTGAGTTAGGCCCTTAAGCCGGTTTCGGGCTGTTGTAAAATGTGTGAGGGTTGTATTGGAAAGCCTCCATAATTGCGATCAACCCTAGCCTACCTAATTATGGCCTATCAGAGTTGGTTGTCAGTGTATCAGAAAAAAGCTACCTACATAGGGGCTGATCAGAAAGGCTGAGTGAAGCATCATAAAGTGCAGCCGCTGGGGCATCAACTCTCGGGGGTTGAGATCCTATATTGACTAGAGATATATAATCCTTATAAAGTTTGGACAATCTTCACCTTGTAATCTAGTTTTGTAAGATTGAATTAGGCCCTATGCCCAAATTCTAAGACATGCAATCCAATTGCGTAAAGAGCAAATAATAACATACGGTTCAGAGGAAAAGGAAACTCACCGACAGAATTCCCCATCCAGTAGGAATGAAAGCCAACATAGAAGCAAATATGTCAGGTACAGACAGGTCGGTCAATATAACTGCTACAACTATACCAGCCAGTGCCACCAAAAGGGAGAGTCCTTGTATAAAGCGCAAAACAAGCTGGAAATTGACCGATATCTTCTGGCTAAAGGTGAATACCTATTGAGCAAGAATAAAAGGCATCAAGATACAAAATTACCAACATACACATTTAAATGGAGCACACACACAATGCATATTTTTCACCTTGAAAAGAATTATAAGCCCAGCCAGAACTACCCATGAGAATCCATAAACCTATACAAAATGCCAAACATAAACAGTCAGTTCACAAACCTGTTCACATTCTGTACATGTAGATATGTAAAATGAATTGCATACTAACACTGGTCAAACATAGAACAAATCAAACCATCCTAATCACACACACACATATAATTTAAAAATATGCAATCAGTTCACAAACCTGTTCATATTCTGTACATGTTCATATGTACAAAGAATTGCATACTAACACTGGTCAAATATAGAACAAATAAAGCCATCCTAAGCACGCACGTGTGTGCACACACACACACACACACACATATATATATAATTTAAACATAACCAAAGAAAGTCAATTCTCAAAAAACAAATAACATCACTGCAGAAAGCTGTAGCTGATACCTAGGAAGCATGGATACAGTACATGTCACATACATGGTGACATGACACATTTTTTATAATATATATGACATAGTCAGGACACTATACAAGAAAACAATGTTATAATCGTAAAATGACACCAATTCAAAAACAGATAAGCATTAAGCGTAGTTACAGATATTAGAATGTGATAAATGTGTAATTAGGTATTAACAGTACAGTTATAGTGAGTTCGGTAATTTGAGAGTCAAGTTAGGGATTATCAGGGACTAGAAAACATGTAAGCAGTATAAATGAAAGCCTGTGTACACTAATTATTAATTAATCACACAACTTCCATTGTAATACCGTCAGGGAAGTACTTGTTCCTTTCAAGAAAAATAATATATTTAAAAACCAGAATTGCTCCAAAAAGACAGATAAAAAGGAAACAGAATGAAACAAAAAGCATGTAATACCGTCAGTGAAGTACTTGTTTGTTTCACGTTAAGCTTGTACACAATACCATATTGAAAGATGAAAAATCTAAGACTCAGAATGGTTTCTGCTATCCTTGAACCCAAGCTCCTGATATGAGCCTGTAGATGGAATAATTTATGAATATTAAGACACAGATATTTGAATAAAGTCAATAAACAATGATGAAACCAAAAGTTAAATTAAGAGGGAATATGACAGAATTTAAGATCGACTTTGGGAACAATAGAAGTGTCATGCAATATTCAAATATCCTCATATAATTTCATAAACTTGAGTAACCACCAAATAGTACCATATACCAAACTCAAAGATATGGTGCATCTTATGGAATTATTTCATGAAAGACAAAAATATCAAGTCAAGAATTTTCATCTTCATCCCAAATTGCTCCTCACAATATGGCAAGTCTTGCTTAGCTTTATTCTTTCAATGACAAAGATGGACATAGTTCATCTTGCTGTAATGATCGGTCATTCTTTCATTAATAAATGTCCACCACAATGTTACATTAAATCCATAATGCATCATAGTAGTCCTTGCTTATGCACATGAAAACAGAGAAGCAACAGCTCCTTCAATTACCCATACCCGGCCTATTATATTGGAAGAGGAGGGAATGTGTACTTCAAGAATTAGCTTGATCTTACCGCTGCAAATTAATTATATATTATATTAATCTTGCAGTAGTAATTTTTCATTTCATTCATTAATAAATGTCCACCACAAACCCATAGGGTTGAAGCAGTGGTATAAGGTCCCGTTGCCTTCACATGTGGAGGAGCAATCTATTTAGCGAGAGAACCCATATTTGATTCCCTCCGTATGCAAAATTTCCTTGGACCAACAGTAGTCATGCACCGCGAGCGGGATTGGTCTCTGACCCAGTGGATTGGGGGACACCCGTGGTTTCTGACCCAAGAAAAAAAAGAAATGTCCACCACAATCTTACATCAAACACATAATGCATCATAGTAGTCCTTGCTCATGCACATTAAAATAGAGAAGCTACACCTTCAATTACCCCATAGCCAGCACGCTATCTTGAGGAAGAGGGGATGCCTACTTCAGGGATTAGCTTGATCTTACTGCTGCAGATTTAATTATATTATATAATAGTTTATCTTGTACTAATTACACATTTCTTTCATTAATAAATGTCCACCACAATCTTACATCATACCCATAATGCATCATAGTAGTCCTTGCTAATGCACGTGAAAATAGAGATGCTAAAGCTCCTTCAATTACCCAAACCCAGCCTGTTATCTTGAGGAAGAGGGAATGTCTACTTTAAGGATTAGCTTGATCATACTGCTGCAAATCTTACAACTATATGCTGTCTAATTATATAAAAATAAGCATATATTCTATGTAATACACACGCTAAAATACTAGTTAATTATTTAATTATAATATATGATAGTTTGTCTTGCTGTAGTAATTGCTGATTTCTTTCATCAATAAATGTTGGAAATATAATCACATTAGTGTTCCACTTTCCAAGTAGTCTAGATTCTCTGTATAGCAAGATAGGTTCAATGCATATTAGGAAATAGTGATAGCTTAATTACTTTCTTGTAAATTGTATTTGACATTTATTATCTTTGTAATCTTCATGTATATAAATTAAAGAATTCAGCTGGGCATTAATTCACTCAAGCACATTCAGGAAAAACTTGTCCCTGAATTTCTACAATAAATGTCTATCACAATCTTACATCAAACCCATAATGCATCATAGTAGTTCCTTGCTCATGCGCATGAAAATAAGGAAGCTACATCTCCTTCAATTACCTGTACCCAACCTATTATTTTGAGGAAAAGAGAATGTGTACTTCATGGATTACCCTACTCTTACTATCGTTGTCCCCTCCATTCATCAAAGGGTCTCAAGTTTTTATATTAAAAAAAAAAATGTATCATCTGCTGGTCCTGTTTTTAGCCAATTGGCTTTGGATGTTTTTAGTCATTGTTCGCTTTCATTTGATACATGTATTGTCCATCCCAAGTTGAAAGTGTTGTGAACACCTTTCAGCTTGTGGGGGGCTATTAGATATATGGCCTCGTCTTTGTCCCAGATGCATTGACTTTGTCTTTGTTCCAGATGCATTGGTCCCATCCTTGTCCCAGATGCATTGTCCTGGTCTTTATCCCAACTGCACCACGTCTTTGTCTTTGGGCCTTGTCTCTATCCTTGAAGCAATTGTTGTCCCTGGGGTTCGATCTAGTCAAGAAACTGTCTTTTTCTGTTTGAAGGATAATGTATGGTAACAAGCTAAAAGCGTAGTAAGCTTAAGGTGGAGTGTGTTGGAAGTTGTTAGCTGAGTTTGAGGATCCTTCCTTGTTTTGTTTTGAGGAAGTGTTAAAATAGTTGTTTTCTATCTTCTGTATAGCTTTATAAAAGCTGTTTTTGTATGTTCTAGCTGTCATAGGCTGTAGCCTATTTTTCTTCCTTCTATACCTCTGATTGTACTGTGTTCAGAATACTTTTATATATATATATGACATACATCAGGTGAGACTCACTCAGTCTGATTTTGTGCCCATATTCCTTTTTTTTCAAGTCTCTCAAGTGGAAGTAAGTACATCATGACTCAGATGAAGTATTGGACTGGTCAGCATCTGAGTTTCAGACATGGGTTTCAGTTTGCTCCACCACGACATCTGAGTTGGAAGAAGAATCTTCAGTTTTTGGTGTTGAATTCTGCACACTGGAGTCTCTACCTTAGAGTGGTTTTCTTTTTCTAATGTTTCAGTTCATATGTTCCAAGCTTGGAGCATTTAATTGATATGCTCCGGCTTGAGGGGGAGTGTTAGAATAGTTGTTTTATTATCTGTTATTCAGCTTTTATAAACCTTTTTTTGGTTGTATCATCTATTTTGTACTTAGGCAGTAGGTGTACTAATTAATTGTACCCTCTTTCCTCTCCCTGTAATCGTATAGACCCTTCAACAATGTAGTCCATATTTCTTAACAACTCCTATTTCCACCAACCTTCTTAATGATTTTGCCTATATTTTTTCTTGATCTTCCTCTATCTCTAACAATAAGGCTACCCTACATCTGATCTTTAACTCGTTATTGGGGCTTCTATAGTTCTCCACACATGCTCAAATACGTAAGGAGATATTATACCATTTTTTCTCCAATAGGTGTTACCACAATTTTCTCTTTAATTAATGCCTTCATTCATAATCCTATCTTGTCTAGTATGTCCATACATCCAACATCCAACAGAACATTCTCATCTCTACTACATTGAGTCCTAAAGAAGTGTCCAAATTATTTTTTCACTGTTGGACTGCTATTTTCGAATAGTGCCTGATGTTCTTAGTGAATAGCACAAATACCCAGATAGATAGAACCTATAGGGTACACACATCTGTAAAATGTCATTGTACTAATCTTATGAGATTTTATGGGAGTTAAATTATCAAACACCATATTAATAGATAAGGATATGCAAGAAAAGCATTTATTGATTAAGGCAAAACACTAATTACCAGTTCTTCTTCCCACCAAGCTTCCCAGCTTTCTTCTCCCTTGACACCAATTCCACCTCGGTAAAGTAGCCAATTTGTCCAATCTCGAAAATCTTCCACCACCCTAAAAAAACACCATGTGAGGGAAAATAATCATATGAGACATATGCCTGACAGAATACAAAGACAATACTTACTTTTGCCACTCAAATCCAGACGGGTTGAATAAATATGGAGCAAACAACCAGGATAGAGCCATAAACCAACTGCTTATACTCAAAAGAATATACGAGAGTGCACCATCATTATAGCCATAAGCAAGATATACTATCAACAAAAGCGCAACCTCCAACCTGAGGAAAAAACATAGGAATACAATTATTACATTTCAGGGAAAGGAAAACAAGGATGCAATCTAAACGAGGATAATTTCATAAATACCAGATGGCACAATTATGTGACCTATCCTAATGCCTATAATATGAAAGCAAATGAAAATTTGCAAGAGATTTCTAAAACCATCAGCTTAAACAGTTTGAATACTTAGAATAACAGCAGTCAAATAAGTTCAGTTCATTTTCTGTTAACCTTCAGTTATATATAACTACAAGATCAACACAATAACAATTCATCAGATTCCCAATTCAGAGAATCTCTATTTTTTCTCAATCACTCCAATTCATTCTCTTGAGCTTTCTACCAAATTTTATCCTTGTATCAAAGCTACTGTTGAAAATCAGAATATTATATTCTGATTCTATTAATAATAGCGGTTTATAGGAACATAATCTTTAATTTAGAGGAAACAAAATATCCTCTATTTATGTGTAATTAATGTAATTAACCTATATAAACACGCATCCGCTGTGTACTCTAACACACAGTTTTCCCTCCATTATACTTCTGTTTTCTCCTATTTTAACATGGTATCTAGAGCCTGACAAAGGAATAACAAAAATCGTGCCCCACCGGGGACCTACTGTCCCCAGTGGACCTCTATGCTCGTCCTTCTTTCGACGACCTGTTTTCGCTTTCCGGCGACATTTTCCCCCTTTTTCAGGCGCATTTTTCGGCAACCGTCGCAGTCTGTTGTCGGAGCTTCGGCGACCTTTCCGGCCGGTGACCCCACCACCGCATCGCTGTCCACCGATCTACGCAACGGTGGTGACGGCGGCCTCATCAGAGATCCGACGCTCCCTCACGCGCCCTTCCTTTGCGTGCCAAACACCATTTGAGCGCCCCACTGTTACAGCGCGCGACGGCGCATGAAGGTGCCATTCAGGTTGCAACGTCACCAGCTTGGTCGCCCCTTCATTGCGCCCTTAACCCTGCAGTTTCGCCTCCATCAGAGTTGTTTTGCGTGCCTATCTCTTTAGCCTAGGTTTTGCATACGTGTTTCTTTTGCAGTTGTTGTTTGCTCACGTACGGTTTCTTTCCCTTGATGGCTTCAAAATCCTAGCGCCACTGTTGCAGTTGCACGTGTTTTGCTCGTATTGTTTTAGCCCGTTATGACCCTCAGGCAAATCTTGCTATTGACGAAGATTCTCTCTTTTTTTTTCAAGTTTTAAATATTTTTGGGTCTTCACTAATATTGGTTTGAAGCTTCTAAATGTTGGTTTTAAGAAAGTCGGAACTTGCTTTGCTTGCCATGAATTTTCTTAGGCTGATGGGTATTCCAGCTCTCTGGCAATGTTATCTTTCTAGCAATATTCCCCGACTTCACCAAGATCCCAGAGTTGTCTTCAAAATATTGTTTTTAGTGGAGCTCAATTTTTATGTTTTTGTTGGGAATAAATTTTCTTGTAACAAGCTGAGAGCTTAGTAAGCTTCAGCTTGAGGGGGAGTGTTGAAAATCAGAATATTATATTCTGATTCTATTAATAATAGCGGTTTATAGGAACATAATCTTTAATTTAGAGGAAACAAAATATCCTCTATTTATGTGTAATTAATGTAATTAACCTATATAAACACGCATCCGCTGTGTACTCTAACACACAGTTTTCCCTCCATTATACTTCTGTTTTCTCCTATTTTAACAGCTACTATGACTTCCACTCGGAATTTGTTTCACACATTAGGGAATCCAGCCAGAATAGCAGTTTTGATTACTCAGACACAGTTTTGAGACTCTGCTCCTTTGTCAAGAGCAGACTTGAGAAGCACAAGCAGACCATGATTTATGATGCTTAATCTTACAAGGATCCCTCTGGATCATCTAAATTTCAGCAGACAGCCAGCCAGCCAGCCAATCCATTGCTATCACTGGTTCCAAATTCATTTACTGCACCTGTGCAAGTTATGGTCAGGACAGAGCAACCCATATCTGCAGCCCTTTGAACCTTGTTTATTACTTGGGGACAGAATCCATGGCAAAGGGGGTAACTTTCAAAGGCTTCAAGGCTGAGGAAGTCAATCCAGTTACTGAGGCTCCAGTGAATGCTAAATCTGGCACTTACCTCTGTTTGCTATCAAGGTTACAATCATCATTTTCTTTATAAATGACTTATTAATACGTACAGGGTCAATCAGCTAGGGCCAAGTGGCAATCAAACTACATTGACACGGGTCTTGGATGTGATTCCTACTAGTAGTGCTTGGTAGATTGTCTCAATACCACTATAAGCCCGTGCTGAGGCTTAAGGCATGCCCTCAATGAAACAACACTATTCCTATACTACATTTTCAACCTGTCAATCCAACTGGAATTCTCAAATATATTGTTTCCTACAATACAACTGTTCTAACTAATCATTTTGTGCAAGAAATGCATCATAATGAGAAATGTGAAGTTCTACTGTAAGACGAACACTTAAAGTAAAAGGAAAATAGAATATGATTTGCCAAATAATTATTTGATTTTAAAATAAATATCAAGAAATACATAATGTCAGAAAGTGGATTTAGGCCTAATTCAACCCTACAAAACCGGCTTGTAAGGTGAGGATTGCTCCCCACTTATATACTCTATCTCGGCACTATCTCTAGCCAATGTGGGATTTCAACATGTCCCTTTTTGCCCACGGCTACTCGCCACACAATGTGGGACTTTCAACACACCCTTTCTTTTGCCCATGGCTACCTGCCACAACTAAGGTGGGCTAGGGGTGACCACCATCAAGGTGGCTTTCCAACACTCCCCCTCACGCTCACGGCTACCCACCAAGAGCGTGACAAACATTGGGGGTCCACCTATGGATCTAGGATAAACTCTGATACCATGTCAGAAAGTGGATTTCGGGCCTAACTCAACCCTACAAAACCGGCTTGTAAGATAAGGATTGCTCCCCACTTATATACTCTATCTCGGCACTATACATAATTAGAGAGAGAGGCCAAATGTTGATTTTATACTTTGAAATTTTATGCTACTTGAAATTTATTCAGAGTTGGGAAACTGATTAGTGGAGCAAAGAATGTTAGAAAGGGAATGAATTTGCAATGTGGAAATAATTTGAAATTTCGGAAACTTAACGTAGCACAATAATCACACCAGATATTCTCATGTATTGTCTACTTAGAGAAACAGCAAGCCTCACCCTTTAACAAAATGACTACGAGAGTAGAGTCTGTAGTTCTCTGAAAATTTGATATGG
The DNA here is from genome assembly GCA_026413185.1 of Pueraria montana var. lobata. NCBI lineage: Eukaryota > Viridiplantae > Streptophyta > Magnoliopsida > Fabales > Fabaceae > Pueraria > Pueraria montana. The sequence continues at coordinate 96,096,165 of CM048647.1, read as the reverse complement.
CGGACAACAAACCCGCGGCCAGTTGCTTGATACTGTAGTGTTGACAAATAAACAGATTAACATTTCAAAAGATAAGTACAGAAAGAGACAGCATAGAGTCGGAAGACAAACCCTTGCACCACCATGAAGAATGGTCCGACCAAAATAATGTGTTCTTGTACCCAAGGAAAATGTGAAAAAGACAGTGCAGAGCTGGAACTGCATTGTGACAAAACTAACAATGGCCTGCAGAGCAATAAAAAATAAAAACATATTAGCAAAAAAAAAATGAATATTTTTCTAATTATTTGCTTGCAGGGCATTCAATATATAAGATCAAGACAGATTCAACAGAGAAGAAGAAATAAATAATAATGTAATCATGATGTACAGTTGACACAAGTTCCTGAGGCTTTTTTTTTTAATTGAAGTGCTTGATAGTAACAGTAAGATAAAATGGCCAAGAATAGTTCAGGGCAAAAAATATGGTGGGGATTGTAAAACAAAGCATTTTGGTTCTTTAATCATGCCTAGGGAAACAAGCATGACAAGTTAATCTTTGCAAGAATAACAGAATTGGCTGGATACACCTTGTCTCACTATCTCAAATTTGCAGATATGCACAAACAGATAGGTGTGTGTACATGTCAACTTCTCAAATATTTGGTACTATTGTTAATATCAGCTAACATGTTCAACTGGATTTCTTTGGTGATATTAAGATAAAGAACGGGATACACACACACATACACTTACCCTCAAAAAACCTTGCTCAAGAATGAAGCCAAAGATCATTGGCACAGCAGTGAAGATACCAATTTGGAAGAGAAATTGTGTATTCAAAGCAGCACTCAGTGCTGTATTCTTAGTTATCCTAGCCCTTTCTTCAATGGCTTCACCAACACCAGATAGTGCCTGGAAAAATATTGCATTTGTGTTCATAAGTATAGAAATAAGTTCAGTAGTAAGTATTTGTTTGTATTGAAGTTACATAACTATACTAGCAGAGTTCTTGTACTGATAACTTCTATTACAGGCTCAAGTATTTGTTTGTATTACATAACTAAACTATACTAGCAGTGTTCTTGTACTGATAACTTCTATTACAGGCTGTACACAACCTCTTTGTCTATTGCCAATAACACGTAAACATAAATTGCTAAAAAAACTTATAAACTGAGCGATTGTTGCAAATAATCTGATCAAAACAAGGCAAAATTCCACAAAACAACCCACCAATAATTAAAAAAATAAAAATAAAATAAAGTGAAATTAAATCATGTCCAACTAAAAGACTAACCATAGACAAGAATCTGGTGTGAACGATAAACATTTGGCACAGTAAAAACTATGAAATTTTGAACAAAAGGAAAAGATAACCTTGACATAACAAAGCTTAGATAAACAACCATAAAAGTATAACAAAATCCAACTTACCAAATACGCTTTCCCATAAAGAAAGGCATATACAGTCAGCACTGTTAGCTGCAGGATGATAAAGACAAAAAATCCTCAGATGAAGAAAAGCATGGATGTAAATTTATGTATGCTGATGATTCTAAAATTGTACTGTATGGGAAATTTCCATGAGATGTGTTACAATATCAGTGTTATGTAATGTGTGGCTGGGTTCTCCCTCTCATTCTGAATTGTAAACAAAACCAGTTACCAGCAGCTATTGCTTCTGCACAAAACAACCATTACCGCGAAGCCTTCTTGCTGTATCAATAAAACCATTTGAGTTCAGGTCATTTTTATGTTTACGTAGTAGGTCATCCTCTAGACTCTTTAATTAGAATATCATTCATTTGCTTCATTTTGCTCAAAAGAGCGACTATCCTTTTCTTCATACAAAACAACCTCAAGCAAGTTCCTGTCACCTTCTCCTCAATAGGCTACTCCATCTCAACATTATAATTTCTGCTACCCTTGTATTTTTTTGGCACATGTTGGCACTTCATTGCCCAAAAGTCACCACTATAGAGCATCAATTATAGGCAGATTTTCTCTTTGTTGATAGGCACTGAGTGAATGCAAAGATAACTCAAGTTTTCCTACATTTCATCCAACTGGCAATCTCCCCATCACTTTGTGAGATTTGTTTATGGAGTTTCTAAGGACAGCTAGGACTGACTTCATCAGTAACAAGGTAGGCAAGATGAATGACTATGCTCCAGCATGAAGGTGTGTGTGCAGAAAGAGTGTAATAAGGGTTCCATTGTTTGTTGTGTTGTAGTCTAGGTGCACTCACATACTTATTCATTCAATCAACAAAAAATAAATGACGCATAATTGGCATACCATGGTACAAAAGTAGTATCCAACTGTTGTAAAATAAAAAGACAACATCCGGAAGAAATCAAAAAGCTGCCCAAGTCTGTATACATCACGACTGAGAACTTGTTCACCGTTACCACCTGAAACTTTTCCTTCAAATAGTGCAATCTGATTGAGCCCAACATCTCTTCCCTTACCAACCTGTAAAATTACTATTAGAACAGGATTTGTTGTAGAGGCATCATTAAATAACAAGTCTCACCTGAATATATTCATGATGTGTAACATTTCCTTGACGTAAGGTTGAATTGAATCCTGTGAATTAACAAGAATATTAAAAAAGAGAGTAGCAAAGGGAAAAGAAGGGAAAAGCGTGGGAAAAAAAAAAAAAAAACACAATTTCAAACAGCAATACAATAAGAGCTAAACCAAATCAAATCAGGTCTGTCTTGACCCAAATCCTGACATCACTACTTCAAAGAAAACTGTATTACACAGCATAAATGAGTAAGTAAATAAGTAAATATGTTGTGAGAAGAGAGAAACAAATATTTTCTGAATTTGCTTGATTGTGTTTACCACTAAGCAGATTGATCCATTCATAATAATAATGATTATAAAGATAACTAATAAATACTACTATTTTCAGAGAAAAAATTAAAATATCACTACTTCCTAAGATGTATTGAACTCAGCTAAACACAATAACTAAGCTACTTGGAAGAGCTTCTTATAATTTGGGTTTGAGACTAAGTCAATTCTACAAAACCGGCTTGTAAGGTGAAGGTTGTCTCCCACTTATATACTTATTTGATCATATCACTATTAACTAGTCGATGTCGGATCTCCAGCAGAGTGTATTTGCAACAAAATTACTCGCACACAACACTATTCAGTTCTGCTCCATTTAACTTCTATTCAAGAGACTCATGTTTATAGGCTATGGGCCAAGCTTAGTTATATTTACCTCACCTTTAAATACTTAGATTTTCTATTCAGCAAAAAAAAAAATACTTAGATTTTCTAAAATAGTATTCACCTTAGGGAATGACAGAAAATTTTTATTGTAATGAAGTAATCTCTGCAGCACAACAATCAACATACAATGTGACTAGAGTTGGGTCTATGGGTCTCGGCCTGCAGACGGTCCATTTAGCCAGCAATCCACACGGACCATGGGTCCCATAAAAGGAGGACCATTTAGAACACGTTTTTTTTTTTTGCCTGGTCTGCATAACCCGCAGACTTAAGAGAGTTTGGTTTGCGGGCAACCAGGCCAGCCCACGGACCATTGTATTTTTTAAAAAAATAGAAATTAATTTAATAATTAGTTTATTTCAAATGCACTAATACCCATTTAGTATTTTTTACAAATGCATTAGAGTTAAATCAGCTGAAAACCTTATATTCTGCCTAATTTATAAAATACCATCACTACCAGCAATGTATTTAAACTACTGCATTTTATTTGGTGCAGTAACATGCCTATAATCATCAAATATGTTTTTAACTTTTAGAATAAGCGTAACTGGAAAACTAGTTATTACTTCTTATTATAATAATTATGCTTTGAAGTGTTTACAAAATAATACTGTAGCCAATAGGATTTTAAAACAGTTAAATGGTAGGATTGGTAGCTAAATTCTTGCATTGTGAATTTGCAGCATTTTCCCCCCCTTCACCAGAACAGCAAAATTTCTATTAATCAAAAGTAACAGCCATACCTGAATAGATATCTTCACTAATGTTAATAACACGGGAAGCCTTGCTGATACCACCACGAGTTATGTGGAATATTCTATCAAAAACATCAGGATGCCCATAGTGCATGCGGACCCTGAATAGATCATAATTGTCATACATAGTCTGAATTTTGACAAGAGAAATCATTATTTAATTTAAAATGGGCTTACTTCAATGGATTTGCTAAAACTCGCTGCCCCAAAGTCACAAAACTAGTTTCTTGATTGGACATAAATGAAGCTAAAGATGAGACACTGCACACAGTAACAGTGACATTACACAAAGCCACAAATGCAGCAAAACCAAGTCCAAAAAGGACACTGTCAAAGGATGTAAGCAGCACATACCTGCCGGTAAAGACATGTTCTCTAACACCAAGTATAGTAGGAGGACGCAGCCCATGATCAGAATGAAATTCTTCAAGAAGGTTCCTCATCTTCAAAGCCTCCTCAAAATAGTTATCCTATAATAAATTCTACAAGGAATTAAAACATAAAACAACAGCAAAGAACTTACACATTATCACATAAATCATGAAATAGTAAAATTTTCTACAAAGTTTATATATATAATCTGAAGTGGATCGAAGCCATGAAGATAACATATCAGTTAATAATTAAGGAAAGCAATCAGAATCATGAGATTTGATCTATGGAATTCAATCAGAATTATGTGATTTGATTTTGTACATTTAATATTAGGATATAATGTAATTAGAATCTATTTCATTTCCTTCTTTCCAATTTTTAGAATTAGCATTTATAGGAAAGATTATTTCCTGATATTCACTTTTTCCGCACATATAAATATATAATACATCACATATGACAGAATGGCTTACAAAATAGGAGGGGGCACAAAGGGAGAATACAACATGGATCCTTAAGAATCATCACAATCTATTATGATAAAATTAGTCAAAAACAGACAGATATTAAAACTGCACCTGATTCATGTCAATTGTTTGGACTGCATTTCCACGCGTAAATATAATTGCATGATTTTGATTCTCAGGCTTCCCTTCACCCAATTTGGGATTTCCAGGTAACTTCACCGAGTATATCTCCTGTCACATCAAAAAACTTCAATAAATGGAGTGAAAAATATTGAAAGCAATCTAATTCAATAAAGGGAGGCAGCAAAAGTAAAAGCAACTTAAGTAACTATGGCAATCTAATTCAATAACAGAATGTGAGTGTATAACTCCTTTACTGATTGTAATTACCTACTGTTAACTATAATAGCTTAACTCTAGTTAGGTGTAACTGTCTTAGTTAGACAGTTATAACAAACCTCTAACTGAATCTCTGTAATATAAATAACTAGTATAATACACAGATTCAGTGCCTTTGTATAATTCTCTTTTCATTAATATAAATCTCAATTCTCTCTCACACAGAAGGTCACAAAAGTAAATGTAACATAAATAGTTATTTTACTTCAGCAAAAAAAAAAATAGTTATTTTATTCCTGTTATAGATAATTCAGCTATTAGAATCTGTTCCAACAGATTAACAGCTAAGTTTGTTAACCAGACTAAACAAGAACTAGGGGTGCTCAAATTAATTAGTTATGAAACTAGTTAATGATAATTGTACTTGAGATTTAGATGTTTTGAGAATAATGCTTGAGTGAATAATTCTCACTCAGCAGAATATATATATATATATATATATATAACATAGGGTCTGAATAACAACTTTTACATGAGAGAGAAAGAACCTATTTATTGCTACTCTAGAAACACCAAGACAGATATATATAAAGCCTACAACAGATAACAAAACACTATTTCTTAACACTCCCCCTCAAGCTGGAGCATATAGATCATATGCACCAAGCTTGGAACATATAAACTGAATCCGAGGTCCTCTCAAAGACTTTGTCAAGATGTCTGCAAGTTGATCATTTGAGCTTATAAATTCAGTACCAATTTCCTTGGATAGTAACTTCTCACGAACAAAATGACAATCAATTTCTATATGTTTAGTTCTCTTATGAAACACTGGATTAGAGGCAATATGAAGAGCTGCCTGGTTGTCACAGTATAGCTTCATTTGCTGGATTTCACAGAATTTTAACTCTTGCAGAAGTTGTTTGATCCACACAAGTTCACAGGTGACTGAAGCCATAGCCCTATATTCGGCCTCAGCACTAGACTGAGCAACAACATTTTGTTTCTTGCTCTTCCAAGAGATGACATTTCCACCAATGGTTACACAATATCCAGTGGTGGAGCGTCTATCTATAGGAGAACCTGCCCAATCAGCATCACAATATCCACAAATTTGAGTATCTCCTCTATCTTCATACAACAACCCCTGTCCTGGAGATTTTTTTATGTATCTTAGAATGCGAATTACAGCATTCCAGTGATCAATATGAGGAGCTTGCATAAACTGGCTGACAACCCCAACTGCAAAAGAAATATCTGGCCTGGTAATAGTGAGATAAATGAGTTTCCCAACTAGTCTTCTATATCTTTCTGGATCTGAATAGGGTTCTCCTTGGTCATGCATTAACTTTTTATTTGGCTCCATAGGACTATCAATGGGTCTACATTTAGTCATGCCCGTTTCCTCCAAAATATCCAAAGCATACTTCCTTTGAGAGATGACAATGCCTTCCTTTGATTGAGCCACCTCAATACCAAGGAAGTATTTTAGACTACCAAGATCCTTGGTTTCAAAGTGACCAAACAAGTGCTCTTTTAGCTGGGAGATTTTAGTAACATCATTTCCTGTAATGACTATGTCATCCACATAGACCACTAGGTAAACACACTTTCCAGGAGAAGTATGGCAGTAAAAAACTGAGTGATCTGCTTCACTTCTTTTTAGCCCAAATTTCTGGACAATATGACTAAATTTCCCAAACCAAGCTCGTGGAGATTGTTTCAAGACTAGACTCCCCCTGAGCAACAAACCCAGGAGGTTGCTCCATATAGATCTCCTCATCTAATTCACCATGAAGAAAAGCATTTTTAATATCCAACTGATGTAGAGGCCAATAACGAATGGCAGCCATAGCAAGGAAGAGGCGAATGGTAGTAATTTTTGCCACAGGAGAAAAAGTGTCACTGTAATCAAGGCCATATATCTGAGTATATCCCTTGGCCACTAATCTAGCTTTAAAACGATCAATTTCACCATTAGGACCAACTTTAATGGCATAGACCCATCTGCAACCAACTGTCTTCTTTCCAGGAGGAAGAGGAACCAACTCCCATGTACCACTGTTTTCAAGAGCCTGCATTTCAACAACCATGGCTTTCCGATGATCGGAGACCGGCACGTGTATTGCACGCGCCATAGTAGTTAATAGCGGATAGCGGCGCGTAGCGGCCGCCCTCCAAAAACGCTATAGCGGGATAGCGGTAGCGGGATGACCGCTATTTTGATCCCTAAGTGCATTTATATTACAAGATGTATATAATATATATGTGCTGAAAATTAAAGAAAATCACCTAAAATTAAACACATTCTAAATTTCTAATTAAGATTCATAACCAAGAGTTCCAAAACAGCAAAAGCTGCATAACAACATATCACTATGTCCAAAAAAATAGTCATTGTTTGCATCTCCAAAACAGCAAACAATTAAGGAAATCAAATAAAAAAAGTTTAAGTTTCTAAGGCTTAAAGGCTAAAACCAATTAGCAAATTCTGTACAGAACATTAAAAGCATTTAAATGTCATCATCTTCAGCTGCAAGGTCAAGCATTGCATCATCATCTTCATCACTTCCACTGTTGTAGATTTGTTCCTCCTCCTCTTCACTTCCAATTTCATGACCAATAGGCCTAGAACTACAAGCTGCAGCTGCATTTTTAGCTCTTGTATGCTGTCTAGTGTATGTAATAGGCTCCTTAACCCCAGTTGCAGCTGCCACATCTCCCCAAGTTAAATCATCAAACACTAATTCATCTTCTTGGACAGCTTCTTCATCTTCATTGCCCATTTCTCCCAACAACCATTCATTACTCTCATCAACCTCATTCAAGACAATGGAATCTTTCACATCTTTACAATCAAAACGCTCATTGAGTGATTGGTTATATTTGATATATACCAAATCTTGCAACCTTTGATGCTCAAGCCTACTTCTCTTTTTAGAATGAACCTATTTTATATACAAACATAAAAAAAAAAAAAATAGTTTCACTTTCACATTCTTACACTAAACTATTTTAAATGAAGTAATTTCATAAATTACAAACATGCTCAAAGATGCTCCAGTTCCTCTCACATCCTGATGAACTACATGTTAAGCTTAACACTTTAATGGCAATCCTTTGTAGATTGGGAGCTTGTGATCCAAAATTCTTCCACCATTCAGCTGCAAACACAATTATACAGCAGCTAATTAAAATTTAATCCATTATACAGCTGCAAAAACAATTATACAGCAACCTTTGATCCAAAATTCTCATACCAGGATGCAAGTTAGACCTTTGTCTTATTGCCACGGGATAGCCCATGTGGAAACCAGCTCTTCTATAAATTGACAGCTCAGTATTTGCAGCATCTTCCTCCTTTGGAGTTGCAGCTAGCCTTTGAATACACTTAAACAACCCATCCATCACTTCTGGATCATTTTCAAGTCTTGGATTGCCATAAAAGTATTCAGGATTGAGATAATGACCTGCTGCATGCAATGGGTGATGAAGTTGGCTCTCCCATCTTCTATCAATTATATCAAGCACCTCCTTGTACTTCTCTTTGTTTCCATTGAATCCATATTGGATAGCTTCTTTCGCCCTATCCATAGCCTCATAAATATAGCCCATGGCAGGTTTCTTTTCATTATCCACTAGCCTCAAAACTTGAACAATTGGTCCCATAGCCTTGAGGGTATAAATCACATTAGCCCAAAAGGTAGGCATGAGCACTGTGTCGGTTGCTCTTTTTCCTTTAGTTTCCTTGGCTGCCTTTGACTTCAACCAATCATTAGAAGTAAACATCCTTCTAAGGTTGTTTTTTTGATTATGCAACCTTTGTAACGTGAGGAAGGTTGTAGCAAATCTTGTCACTCCATACCTAACCAATTCGGTTTTGTTGGTGAACCTCCTCATAGTATTCAATGCCAATGAGTGGTTATAAATGTAGCCCACAAGACTAATCCCCCTTTGTATAGTTTTCTTCACTCTTGCAATCTTCCCAATGTCTTCTAACATTAAATCAAGACAATGGGCTGCACATGGTGTCCAAAATAAATGTGGTCTCTTGGCTTCCAACAACTTACCTAAAATTCCAAATTTAATAAACTAAAATCAGAAATAATCTTAACAATTCAGAATTTGAAGCATTAGTAATATTCAAGATTCTTACCAGCCAATTTAAAGTTGCTTCCATTGTCAGTGACCGCTTGAACAACATTGCTCTCTCCAATCTCTTCAACAAAATTATCTAACAACTCAAACACTTTTTCTCCGGTCTTCATGTAAGAGGATGCATCAACACTCTTGACAAACATAGAACCGGATGGACAATTTACTAAGAAGTTGATCAAGGTTCTATTCTTCTTATCGGTCCATCCATCCGACATAATTGTGCAACCAAAATTTTCTCTTTCAATCAAATGCTCTTTCATTAAATTCTTTGTGTACTCCATCTCTTTCTTGAGAAGGGGAACTCTACATTCATGGTAGGAGGGGGGCTTTAGGTACTTGCCATAATTACCAATTGCTTCAATCATTAACTTGAAGCTTTTTGACCGCACAACATTAAAAGGAATGTTGTTTCTAACAAGAAAACGCTCTATGTACTGTATGGTTCTTTCTCTTGCATCTTTATCAACAGCATTGATCACGCTTGTTTGCCTCATGTCCTTGCCTAATTTAATAGTTTCCTCTGGCTTCCTGAAAAACAGTAAATCAATGGGACCTTTTGCAGTTTTTCCTTTCTTGGCAGCAGTTAAGGCTACATTTGTTGTTGCTGCAGGCCTTTTTCCAGTTACAATATTGTGGATTTCTTCCACCTCTTCCTCCTCCCCATCTTTTGCATCTATCTCAACTGCATATGCCTCCTTCTCAGCCTTTTTCTTTGCAAATGCTTCCTTGAGCAATGCTTGCACATCAGGGGTAATTTTCTTACAACTGTTAACATCACCCTTCATCCCCATCTGATGTCTCTTTGCCCGGGTAATACCACCAGTGCTGGTATTCAAACAAAAATCACAAGTTACAGCCTTCCTATTATTGATATCTCGGAGGCTGTTCCACTGCCAAGCCATGTCCAAGTTAGGACCAGTTGGCTTCACCAATCTCGTGGTTGCTGGTGGTGGTTGTGGTGGCTGAACATTTTCAGTGGGTGAAGCCATAGTTGCTAAAGTTTAAAAAAAATAAGAAAGTTGGAAGAAAAGGAAGAAGCAAAGGGTTCAAGTTTACTCGCCGGAACCAGTGGCCGGAAAATGGGTGAAGCTTGCGCCTAGGGTGGACAGCGCGGGAGCATTGAGCGGCAAAAAAAGGCTGAAGGTCGAACGCTTGTCGAAGGCTGGAGGGGTGGGGCAGTTTTTATGCAGAAAAAGGGACTAAGTAAAACACACCGTTTTACTTACAAATTTTTTTTTAAAAAAAAAAAAAGCTAAAGTGAAACGGTGCATTTCAAGGGAGGGAGCACTGCAGCTTTCTTTTAAAAAAAAAACAAAAGCCTTAAGTGAAACGGTGCGTTTCACAGTTAATTTAAAAAAAAAAAAAAAAGAAGCAAAACGTCGACGTTTGGATGCATCTCCTTCCCCTCGCCCTAGCTCACTGTTGCGCCGTTCTTCGCCGCAAAACTCCGCGATTCTGCGCGAAGAAGGCCGCGAACAGCGGCGCGACAGCCGCGAGAGGCAGGTGCAACGCGACGCACCCTATCGGAGCGGCAGCCTGCCGCTCCGCGCCGCCGCTATTAACTACTATGGCACGCGCTAATTGAATCGCGTGAAGAACTGGCGCGTGTGAGCGCGTGGAGAAGCTTCTGGTCTCGAAACTTACAGAGATGGATCGCACTTCTGAAGACGTACCAGATCCAGGTGACGTCGATGACAAGACTGGCGGCGGATGGCAGCGCCAGCGACGAGCGGCAGCGGCGGACGGTGGCGGTGCCGGCGGCCGGCGATGGACAGAGACAAGCCAGAGCAGGATCAACCCGCTCTGATACCAACTTGAGATTTAGATGTTTTGAGAATAATGCTTGAGTGAATAATTCTCACTCAGCAGAATATATATATATATATATATATATATATATATATATATATATATAACATAGGGTCTGAATAACAACTTTTACATGAGAGAGAAAGAACCTATGTATTGCTACTCTAGAAACACCAAGACAGATATACATAAAGCCTACAACAGATAACAAAACACTATTTCTTAACAATTGTAACTAACTAGTTATAAAATATCTAGTTAGCTAAAACTAGTTATAAAAGTATAATTGTTTTATTGATTAAATTAAAATGTAGATTTTTAGTTTATTTAACTAGTTAAAAATAGTTATAGTTATAGTTAATAACCAGTTATAACTATAACTGGTTATTTTGATCACTTTCTTATAAAATCTATTAAATAATGTTAATTTATTCTCAATTTAAGTCAGGGTGTTACTGCTGATGTGCCTGGAGCCATAGAAAGGCTTGAGTTTTGACTCGGCGTCTCCTACGCGTATTAAATCAAATTGCCAACCGTAACTACTTCATTCTTAAGAAAAGCATAATGCACACTATTTATCCAAGATAGATATATTAAGTAAATGTACATAAAAATGTTAATTTCTTCTCTTAAAAAAAATGTTAATTTCTTAAAATTGAAGTATAAATTATGATAAAATTCCCATTGTTTTAAAACTTTCCGTTTTTTTTTACGCATATAAAACAACTTTGACTTTTTTTTACAAGAACATTCAGCATGTCAATTTGACTTTTTACATCAAAAAATATATTATTCATTGGGTGTGCTCGCGGAGGAGCCACGTGCGACAGGGGGTGCTCACGGAGGAGCCCCGCACGACTGGGCCATGCTCAAGGAGGAGCTCTACACGAATGGGCGTGCTCGCGAAGGAGCCCCGCATAGCTGGGCGTGCTCGAGGAGGACCGCAGCCGAAGTTTGAATCGCACTTGGAAAAGGAGGCGACAGCAGCAACGTTTGGTTGGATATGCGCATCACAAAGTTGGCACGTGTGGGCGCGTCAAACCTCCGATTGAGGTGTGATGACCGGATATTGGTAGATCGGCCCAAGATGCACCAGATTCGGTGGTCATAGGCCGGAAAGGTCACCAGAGTTGTGGCGGCGACCGACGACGGTTTATGTTTTTATATTTTTAATTTAAAAAGTAATAATAAATATAGGGGCAATAAAAAACCGCCACTATCTGCAAATGAAAACCGTTAGAATTTTTATATTAACGATGTCAACCTCAATTTGATGGCAAGGACCAAATTGATGCACTTTTAAGAATTTGGGGACCAAATTGACATTTTTAAAAATATGGGGACCAAATTGATGCAAATAAAATAATTTGGGGATCAAATTAGTAATTAAGCCAAAATAAAAACAATGCGTAAGCAATTACATCATAGAGGCACATCCAGCCCTTAAATAAATTTTCACCTGACCAAGGTGGGTTGCAATGACGGTCTCATCAGCAATTACATCAGATTATTACAATTTTGCTAATCCAAATCCCAATACTCATGTGGTTATATAACTAGTTTTAGATATAACTGGTTATATATTGATAACCGGTTATATAACTAGTTTTTAAAAATAATAACTAGTTATGCCAAATCATAACTAGTTATAGTTATAATAACTATTTACAATTTAGTTATTTAGTAGTTATAGTTATTGGAATAACTAAATTATGAGTACCCCTAACAAGAACCCTGTGTCCTGAATCATAACTAAAGTATAAATATAAAAAGTAGAAAATGCTTATGTATATGTAAAAAATATAGAAGAATGGTACCTTGTCTTTCCCATTGATATCAGCTTTCACAAGCTTTGAATAGTATTCTGTGTTCACTTTTCCCTCTTTTAAAGTTTCAACAACATCAATGAAAGCGACCCGAAGAGCTTCATTTCTAAAATCATAAATAATTTAAAAAAAAAAAAACAAAAGAAGCCACTATAGACTTGAGCATTCAATAGTTAAGAAAATCAATTAGCAAACGGAAAAATACATGATGTTTGATCCATAGAATTGTTGAACCCACCTTTGCATAAGTAAAGCAATATCAGCAGCCTCAGGCTTTTGCTCTTCTTTCTGCTTACCATAAATTTGACATGTTACAACATAAGTGAACTTAAGGTCCACCCGGGCACGTGCCTCGGGGGATAATTCAAAGCCATGTGTATCAGTTACTTCATCACAACCTATTGCAGCCTCCAAATCTATATTATGAAAAAATAATCAAAGAAAAAAATTACAAACATAATAACGTACTATCATAAGGAAAACTATGGAGTTATTTGTCCTTACCTCCAGCTGTTGTCCTCTCCAAATAGGCCTGAAGCATAAGAGCTTTCCTATAATACATCATCCCCCGAACTGTGCATTTCAAACAACAAAGAACAGAAAATGTAGTAAATATCTTGCAGTAGGTATCTTCTTTTTTTTTTTTTTTGAAGAAAGCAGTAGATATCTTTGATATTATTAGATTTAGACAATATCTCATTATTTCTCTATTTCCTTTTTTATGTTATTTCCCTTAATAGGGCTAGTCATTTTAGCCTATTAAATGGTGATTGGTGCTTGTATTAAAAATATACTGAAATACAAAAGTTCGTTTACTTTAAAGTGAAACTTTAGGAAAATAAAATTGTTCATGACAAACTTTCAGAGGGCATTTTATGTCATATTCAATATTATCTTTCCAACAATTGCATAATAGCATGTGTCTACATTTCCTACCTTGCTTACAATAAGTAGCAATCCGCTCCATCAACACCACTAAAACAATTAACAATATTTTTCACTTTACTGATATAATCTGTTTGGACTAATTTCTCAGTTCTTACTCATCATGCTTGCTACAACCATGACCGCTGTGTGATAGTTATATACAATGAAGCCAGAAAAAGCAGTGCCATTAGACTTTATTGAGCGACCTTTGATATTTCCTAACAATGGAAGCAGCTTAATCTAAATCTAAACTAGGTATTGAGCCCCCATGACCAATTGATAAAGATTCAGTCCTTGAAATCCCCACTCCTTATAATTATGTAAATTTCAACAATTTGAATTTTCCAAACCTAAAGGGCTCTTGCATTAGGGGCCATGATATGGAACATGTTAGAAACATATTAGCACATGTTCATATTAGATTTGGCACATATAGAATTAGTCTTAATTTATAGGGATTTAATTAATTATTTTTATTACTAATTTATAGGGATTTGATTCATTATTCTGTAATTATAAACATACATGTGTGTTTGAGATGACATGTCATTTTGATATTAGGAAGGTTGCTAAAGGTGAATCAAAAGGTTTTGAGCAAAGAAATAAAGAATGTTGGTGGTGAAATTAAAGTGTTTGGGACAAGGATAAAAACAAAAGGGAGTGCTGTAAGGTCTTACACAGGTACAATCAATAACGTTGAAAATTGGGCAAGATATAAAAATACTAGAAATGAGACAACGAAAGTTGTGAGTAAGGCATGATCCAAAGCTTTTTAAAGAGTTTTACCAAGATCTTGGAACAAATAATGGAGAATGTGAGATGTATAAGCTTGCCAAAAATAGAGAAAGCAAAACATGAGATCTAGAGCAAGATATTAAGGATTAAGAAGGAAAATTTTAATTACAGATCAAGATATTAAAGAGAGATGGGAGAATTTATTTTGAAGCTTTTCAATCATGGACAAGAATTGACTTATGATATGGAGGGAATAGAAACCTAAGAGAACAAACAAAATTTGGCATACTATCGTACAATTCGAGTTGTAGAGGTAAAACACAGTTAAGAGGTTGGATGTATTCCTATTGAAATTTTGAAATGTGTAGGACAAGAAGGTATCGCTTGGCTCACTAAGCTATTTAATAGATTTTGTGATGTAAGAAAATGTCAGATCTGAGCGGAGCAACACTTGGTACCTGCATTTAACAAGGGAGATGTTTAGAATTGTGTAAAGTGTAAGCTACAAAGCGGAAAAACATTACTATTAGCCACACCATGGACCAGCCGATCCACCCGCTAGAAATATGAATCAGTCCATTGATCAATTGGAGACAACTTATCAAACTGGTCACTAAACCCCTACACTAGGTACAAATCGTCAAAACCGATCATGGTTATATGGCCAGCTCAGGTTTAATCTTACCCAAAGTTTTGTCATTGGGACACGAATTTGGGTTTTAAGTTGTTATCCTTGATTTTATCCATTCTTTTTGCCAGTGCTCAAATATCACTCATTATTTATCTTGCAAATTCTCTGTAAATTACATTCTAGATTGATTGTATTAAATTAATATTAATACTAATGAGTATTTATTTTTACTAATATTTACATAATTTATATATCAATTCAACATTTCCAAATAATATTTTACCATCCACTGTATATAATATGATCCTCTTATGCTAATTTGAAATTTTACCTAACTTGATTTTTAAGATTCTATGTTACTTCATTAATTAATTAACATATTACATAATATTAAAATATATATTTAATCATTACCGGTAACCACGTTTGGACTAGTAACAAATAAGACATAAGAAGAAAATCAAGTTCACTAATAAAAATATTGATGAACATTACCTGTTCTGGCCAATGTTTGCCCCCGATATGAAGCCCAAAATCGCAGTTCAAGAATATCACTAGGATTATCATAAAGTTCACTCTCAAGTGTGTTTTCATCACGGCCAATTCGGGCAAGAAAGTTTTTCCACTCGTCTGCAATGAATTATGAAAACTATCAGTTAAGGGATAACAATTAAAAAATATATATACAGAATGTCAAGAACGTATAGATAATAATTCAGAATTATGGATGAAGCAATGTAGATTATTTTATTAATTACTGTGACATGTCCTGAAAGCAACTAAGAGCTCAGAATAACTGCTGAAATCAGGCCAGCCCTATTACTTTCAAGCTTGCAAGATCTCGTTAATATTTGGATTACTTAAACAGCAGGTCTTTGTACGTTTTTCAAGGAAATTCAAATAGGTTCCTTTTCTTTTGTAAGTTTGTAATTGGATCCATTTATAAATTATAAAAAAATATGATATTTGAACATTCCCAAAAAGAATAGGGATGAACAAATTAATTTAACCAAATTATTTTCAGGCTGAAAATAAGCAGGTTGGTCTGGATATCAACCCAAAAGCAAATAACTGGATCAGGCTATCGTGAATGTAAATCATTGGGCTGGTTTAAATTTAGACCAAAAGTAATTAGCAAGCCCTTCATTTGATCATTTAAAAAAAAATTAAAAAAAAAAAATAACAAGAAGCTTGAAAGTAAGTTGAGCATTTGACCAGCCCAATTTTTGCCACAAATTAATTGGACAAGTGCGATTTTTGCCTGAGTAATCCATACAGCTCAGGCTGAAATAGAACCAACCTGATCAGTTTCAAAACTAAATCAAGCAGGCCATCCAGTTATACTCTGATATTCTAATAGAGGCAAAATCAAGTAAAAACTACCTGGATATATCTTCTGAAGGTAGAACAAAATTGAAATGCCATCTTCATTTTTCTTTAGGAGTTCAGCCATGCTATAAAGCACGATCTCAGAATAATAAGGAGTGAAAACACTGCATGCACAAACAAAAGAAAAGATAAGCACGGAAAAAATAAGGGTAATAATTTCTTCCAGGAAAAAAGATTTACCTAAAGGATAACATCTCCCGAACTGGCTTTGCACGAGGCATCTTCATAAAAAGTGAATTTGTGAAAAACTGCAGTCGTCGCCTGGCCTCAAGATTTTTAGGAATGCTTGAGGCAGACTCTTTGATAGTCAGCAGTGAATACAATCTTTTGACTTGCATTTTCTGCATGCAATCAATGGTTAAAAATTCATAGACAAATTATTTACACACAAATATAGACAAATATGATTAGAGCATACTAAATCTGTATTCTTGGGCCATTTCAACTTTTCAAACAAATGCCCTTCATCCCTAGCTTTGGTCAGTAAACTCCATGTGTCATAATTCTCCCTAGATAAAATAAAAAATAAAAAAAATCAACATTAATCTGAAGGGATGAAATCCCTAATGCAGGCAACAGGAAGACTGTATTTAAAAATCAATGTATGCAGACAACAGCAACTGTGGCAAACCTCATATTTATAGAAAATACATCATGTCGCATAACATCATACAGATCCTGTACAGCCCTAACTGCACCCCTTTCCAGTTCAGGTGTTTCAGTCTCTCTCTGTAAGATGTCAATATAAGGAATAAGTTCAGACTTCAACAGCATGTTAAACTTCCATATATAAGCCACCAAATACACACACGCACACATAGATAGATAGATAGACAGACAAAATATATGTATAAGCCAAATTCATATACAGGAACAAACAGATAAAATAAATTCATCAACAGCAACTAAAGTCTTATCCCACCAAAAGAGATTGACCAAACAAAAACAAGTGAGATTGACAACATGGAAATTTAATCCAGGATTCTTAGTTTCTTTTCATAAACACATGTAAACACATTCAAAGAATAAATGTTATTACTTACTACTGAAATTAACTTATAATAATAATAATAATAATAATAATAAAAACACTCAATATATATACTAGCTTGAAAAAAAATGCACTAGATCATTTTTGAAAAAGAAGAAAAGTTACAAAATATTCGGTTTTGAGAGAAAAGTTTAGAGAGAATTTCTGATTTTATTGAGAATCGTTACAACATTCTGTTACAAGAGATGCATTTATACAAGATTCAGTCTAACTATCTTGCACAGCAAGCTAAAGGTTACAACAGATGAGCCTAAGCTAGCTGTGCAACTGTAGTACTAACAGAGTAATACACTCACACACAAAACAGTATTACAACTAGGGGGAGATAAAGATATCATCCATAACAGAGTAATAGAGAGTTATAGAGTTCTTCTCCTCTATTCTGTAAGCTGATTGGCTATCTGTCAGATCAGCATAGTTAGTTACTGCAGTTAGTTAGGTTCTCTGTGAGCTGATTGGCTTAATGCACATCAGCAGTGTTTGTTAGCTTCTCATGTACTCTTTATACTGTAACTATATAAACTGATATCTTCTCCTGAAGAGATCAGAATATCAATAACAATTACAAAGTTTCCCAAATCTCTCTTTTCTCTTCCCTCTTAGCACTGATCTCTTTGTAAAAATTCAAGTTTCCATCCATTATTCTTGGCCATTTCCTTAACCATTTTGAAAAGCAAGACAAAGCATCTAATCTATGTAAAACTCAAATCTCACACGCAATGTTCTACCTTTGGCAGAATTCTGATTAAAAACTGACTAAAAAAATTAAGACAAGAAGCACAGCATATCACAGTCACACTCAGCAATCAGTCGAACAAGACCATAGGTTCCATTTTACAAATATTCACAAAAACAATAGATACAACAATTGATTAGAAAGGAGAAAGGAATACAAGGAAAAAAAACAGGGAGAATATGCTAAACTAGAACTATACTGGGTAGAAACAGACAAGCAGACATTCACAAAATAATTCAAGAGCTTAAAAGATTAAATACGAACCAGGACCCCCATCAATGCAGTTACTCTTGATATCACAAGAGCCAACTTATTTAGTTCGAAGTCTAGATGAATACTCTTCTTTGTGATACTAGCATTAATATCATCATATATCCTTTCAACCCTGGTAAAATGGCAACAATTGCAAACAAACAAGATATCAAATACCATAAATTAGGTTTATCATATAGAGGAAACACAGCTCGATTCACTACACTGTTACAACTTATACTTACCACTTCCTTCCCACATCATCTAATATCTCTGTCAAAATGAATTTAATAGCATAGTAACACTCCTGAACAGCATACATCATATAATCATCTCGGGAAATCCTATCCCAAAGCTCATCTTGAGCATCTTTACTCTCAACAGCAATATCCCTAGCCAAAAATATCTACACAATCATGCAAAAGAACAAATCAATGAATCTTAACAAAAAGAAAACATAAGAGCATAGAGTAAGTTAATGAGAAAAGCCAACATAACATACATATGCAAAGCGATCTGTGATAAGATGTAGTACCTGTATGTGTTACAGTTCACAAAACATGGTACACTTTCCTATATATATCCAATGGCTAAAATTTACATATGCACTTTTTTCAATATCATTAGATGGAAGCATATTTTTTTTCTCGTTGGACAAGCCTGTTTGCAACTAATACAAACAGAGCAGTAAATAACCTACAAATTTGAACCATCTTGTAGGTAGAGTAGAGTGCTGATTCTACTTCCTTGTGCATCATCCAGATAATGCCCACATCAGCCGGGTCCTGTATTGTGACCCAAATGAGGAAATTCGCCTTTTTTCGCAAACTTTTTTGACGTGACCACAACAGCCAAGATATTTAATTTGAATTGCTTATAAGGTGGCATCCCTCATTTTGAGCCCAATTTTATGAAGATTGAGTTCTCTAGAAACTAAAATTCTTTAGAAGTTTGTCAATTAGAATATAAGAATACTGTAAGAAGTTGTAGCAGCAAGCATTTAAGTAAATTAAATGGTAGCCACATCATGTTATTAAAATTGAGTACTGAAACAACTAGAAAATGATTAGTGTTTAGGTAAGAAAGGAGAAAAGAGACTCAGAATAAGAGTTTACCAAATTGCTGTGGTATTTTATGATGCAACACAAAAACAAAAAACAAAAAAAACATTAAACCCCATTAATGATAGTACTGGACTCATGGTATTAATCACATAAAGAAATATTATAAAATCTAGAAACTACTACAAAGAGATCATGTGATATACTATATATAATAAAGATATTAATTCAGATATACACTAGGACCAAACATTCTAGCATAAACACAAAATTTGAACAATTACAGTGTATTTGATTCAACACTCAAAAAATGACCTTTTAATCACAACTTGACAATGATTAAAATAACTGATACCTTGCTTGCAAGTAGAAAAAGTGGCCATTGAACCAAAGGAAGATCCCCAGAATTCCTAGGCATTAAAAGCAACTCCATTTCGCTGTGAACAAGGAAATCATGACCATGCAAGTAAGAAGGAAGGAAGAAAGATAAATAAAGCTAAGGAAATGTATAGCAGTTTCCATGACTAACAAGTTAGTTACATAATCCTCCTCCCTTAGATTTCTTATGATCTCATTCCAAAAGGGGGCAAACCGAGCAGCATCAACCTTGCTATTCTCCTCAACCTTTGGATGAAGAATAATTGAATAAGTTATTTAACTCAAGTTCAAAACAAATGCTCAGCAAACATGAGACCAGTGTACCATAACCTTTCCATCAACATAAAATAGTTTCTTATTTGAGAGTTAGTACACAGGTATCAAGCGAATAAACATATGAATTTAAACTAAATTATTTCTTCCTTCTTCTGTAGCAAAAGGCTGACCTGAACAGAAGACTGACGGGAACTCCTGAAAATATAAAATAGTGAGAAAAACTATATAAGCTTATACAAAAAACAGTACTATTCAATGGGAAACTCAAAGAAGAGAGGATATATTCTCACAGAGATTGGACACATACACATACAGCTATCTTCCAAATACATAATGAAAATCATAAAACAGGAAAAAGCACATTTCAAAAGCAGCACCTGTTGGGTAGAGGAACATGAAGTGTGTCCATAAAAGCTCCAGGAAACTGCTCAAAAAGTTTGTGCAGTGCTTCCAATGACCTAATCTGGTGACCACATAAAGCCACAAAAAAAATTATGCTAACTAATCTTAAATTCTAAAATGTACAGGACAGGACTAGCAACAGGTAAAAGATATTAATAATAACACAGCATATTATCAAAAGGATTTACCGTTGGTCAACCACAACAACTTAAAAAAGACTACTTACCTCTCCCAGTCGATCTCTTGCCCCCAGCAAGAATCCGTAGACAGCCGATACAAGTGTGTAAAACACATAAATATCTAGAAGATAAATCTGAAAGAATGGGAATTAACAAATTGGAAACAGCAACCAAAACACTCAAAAACAGGAGAGGGGGAAAGGAATTTTACATAACAGTTAAATTGAAGGTAACAATTATAAACTATGGAATAGGAAGACAGTTTTTAAGAAATCAATGCATAACCAGCAATAGGACACCATTTTATATGTTTTTCCAATCACCTAAAAGCTTCTATACAATTTATTAACTACGAAACCAGTAAAATAAATCCCTCAGTACTAAGTTCAGCAACTGCTTAAGATATAATATTCAAATTACAAGAGCTAAGTATATAATATTTTCAAACTCCTGAAGATATCATTAAACTGCTCAAGAAAGAGCTTTTTGCTGAAAAACATATACTGAATGCAAACAAAGCTAATCCAAACACTCTATGAGACTGCATAACAGAAACTCGGTTCCTGCGTAACAGAAACATGCTATATTAACAACCCTGCCAGTTCACACCAAACTTTAAGGACCTCTTGTCAGACATTTTTCCCCATTGAGAAAGAAAGATAAAAAGGAACAAGATACCCTCCTTTTATGATTAACATATTTGAAGAAGGGGGGAGGTAAACAAACAATGGCAATGTACTTACAGCAACCACAGGAGCCCACACGCTAACAACTGTCAGAGTATTATGATTATCTGCAACAATAGAGGCATACTAATGACTAATCATATCAAAGAGAAAACAGCGAAGACATAACCACAGTCAATCACACCAATGCTTACTTTTAGAGACAAAATCATGCCAAGAGTAATTTATATTATCCTCTTCTATAATATCCCTTGTTGGGGCCACCAGTGGCCTGATCTACAAACCACAAAAATAAGACAATCAAACATACATGCATACAAGCTCACCAGTATATGTACCTTCATACACACACACACACATGAACAAATTGTGTATAATTCCAAATGTGTATCTACAAATCCAAGGGTATATGTATCACTAACCTGAAGAAAGTAAGCAAAAGCAAATTTTCCACTCAAAATAACAAGCCAAAACAGCATATACCTGAGAAAACGAGCAAGGTATCAAACTAATGTGCAACAATGCACAACTTCAGCTTGCATGTAAAATTAATTATGGAGCACACACAATTCTTAAGTCATCAATATTTAAAAAAAAAATTATACATCAACATAACTCTCTAAAATAGAGTAGGGAAGCAAGAATCTTGATTTTCCTACAACATGTATTAGAAATTTAAAAAATAGAAAAAAGACAAGATCTAGTGCATACTTTATGAAATCTGAACTCCTTTCATACATTCCTCGTCCAACATAATGCCGTTCCTTCATCGGTCAACAGAAAAACGACAATAAAGGCAAACCCATCAGTCAGCATAATTCCACAGGATACTGAACAAACAAAATTAAATGAACTAATATAATAAGCAACAACTAATGCAACTGAAGACATATAAACCTGGCGCAGCCACTTCACAAAACGAATTAAAGGCCAACGATCACATTGATTTGTTAGACGATGACATGCTGGTATCCGCATGAGGAAACTAATGAAAAATTGGACACCAGCATAAATCCCTATGACAATCACATACAATCTGAAGACAACCGAGTTTCCATTTCTTTTACTCTCTTCCTGGAGTGCTTTTCTGCAGTCAAGCACAAACAGCTGGAAATGTAAAATCACTTGACACAAATTAAAAAATCAAGACAAATAGATAAAAGGATGAGGATGTGAGAATATATGAACAAAATTATTATAACTGAAGGCATACATACACATAAAGAAAAGTTATGAAAACTGAAGCAAAGCTGAACCAAAGAAAACGTAAAAAAATTCGAGAGACAGCTAAGCGCCTTGTTGTTGAATATGCACCATACATCATGAAAATGTCCAGAACACCTAAAAAAGAAATGAAAATGTGAAAATATAACTAAATGGTAACAAGAAAATATATGACAGAAGATATATAACAGAAATACATACTCTCAAAAAATTTCATCACAACAAATGTAGGTCCAAGACTAAGAACCTCTCGCAAAGTCTTGGCATTAAGCTTTCCATCATTGAATGCAAGGATGGTTAGACCCTGAAAATTGACAATAAAAAGAAAATCATTACGATACAAAAATATGTAACACATGAACCATGAAACTAAATGCCAGTTAAGAATACATAACTTGTAAGTCTGAAGAGGAAAAACAAAAGTTCAGTGCTAAAAACAGCAGATGTGAACAGCAAGCATTTGGCAAAAGTTCATGACTATGTAAGAATAGACGAATGTACAAACCTGAAACATCATGAAAAGAAATATCCACAATCGATGGAAGCTATGATAAAGATGAAAAAAAGTTCGATGCTCCACAAAAGATGTTTTTCCCTGATGCCTACTGCTGCCAGATATAAGCATTTTCTGCATTGTACAATAAAGAATAAATAAGTACGAAAGGACATTGACCAAAGAAAATATCATATTAAGATACTCGGTTTATCAAGAACTCAATAAGACATTAAGATCCATCATATATGGATACTCATACTGTCATACATATAAGTTGTCTTCAGAGCCAATCTAATATTCTTTATGATACTTGCTTTCCCAACCACATAATGAAATATCAGTTCTTTCAAAACCTTAACCCAATCCCTACAAATCAACAATCCATTGCCTATTGTAAAATGTGCATCATTTTCGGTATTGCAGCCCTTCCAAACCTCTCTCGTATCTGGCTAACAGTAGAATACTGTGCACCACTAGCAACCATACATTAAAAAAATAAGAATGAGAGTAGGCATCAATTTTACTCCTAGCAGTGAGATGCAATAATCTGCCTGCCTTTTAATTAATGCCACCACAATGCACGTCAGTATTCAATATCCAAGACATGAATGCAATAGAAAGAAACTGCATTGCATAATGTAATGTAATTAGAAGGGAATCTTTGGTAATTCACTGTTCTCTTTGGTAATTTATAGTCTAACATAATTGTAAACAAAACAAACCTTTGATCTGGGTTGTGGCTTTTGGAAAAATGGAGAAGTTTTGCGCCACGGCCAACTAAGCTCAAAGCAACGGAGTGACCTTAAGGAGGGAGGGTCAGTCAATGGAATAAAAATAAAATTGAAATAGTCAAAGATGGTTTGAAATAGTCAAAGATGGTAAACAAAGAATTCTTGTCAGATTACGTTTTATCATGTATTTATTATTAGATAGAAATCAGAGATTTTTTCCCTACTGTGTTTGTGTGTCATATCAGACCACACATGATCTTTATTTATAATATTACAATTCTTACCAGAAATACTCATTAAAATCATCATAATTTCTCCAGGAGGAATGAGGCGCTTTCCCGTTATCATTGTTTGCAGCTTCCTGAAAGTCCAAGAACATAAATAATGAACTGCAGAAATAAATTTATTAAAATTACAGTATAGAAACCCAAAAGAGAGAGAATAAAGACTCAAACTAGTCCTTGAAAGATATACAGGATATCAAATTAATCCACCACAATATAAAATAATCATCAAATAAATGACAAAATTGATGTACAAATATACATTGCAAGACTAAATTTATGTCAATTTTAAACATTGAGAAACCAAATTGATGTCCAAAATTTTAATAGGACTAATTTGTTGCCTCGTCTATCTTTGGAGGAGTAATTTGGATATTTAGCCAAAGACAAAGGTAAAAATAACTGGATATTTTAACGATTTTCTATTCAAATGACCAAAATAAATGATCATGCATATTCTCATACTTCATTGCTGACCCACACTGCCACAGTAATCTATTTGGCAAATCAATTAACATAACTAACTTATTTTGTCATACTATCTTGAAAGATCTCACTACATAACACAAGGATTTATTAGTATTAATTCCTTCTTAACGTACATTAGGAAGAGACTGATGATATCCTCCAAAACCAAAAGCTTAAAACAAAAACAAAATGGAGTAGATTTATTTTTGGCAGGTGGTGGGGGATGGTTTAAGAGCAAAAGAATAAAAAAAAATACTGATTTGTTACCAAGGTTTTCATAATGTTCTTTTATCATAATTAAAAATTGCCTGTATTTTTAACTTCTGTTTCCTGAGTAATGTTCTAATTAAACTCATTACCCAAGGAAACACGTTTTCAAGCCCGTTTTCTCAAATATTGAAAAGGAAAACAGGGAACATGCATACCAAACACACTCCAAGACTCGGCATTTATTTCCAATTTGTATATACACCTCTTGGAGCTGCTTGACAATTTTGCTTAAAAAGATTTTCTTGTTTATCTCTTGAACACAACCCACAATCTAAGATTGGGGTCATCATCTACTTTTTGGTGTATGAGCTTATTTCACCATTCTACGTAGTATAGTTTAATAAAATATTCATAAAACATTTGTGAAACTTACTGCAGAAACAATATCATAGAGAGGAAAGATAACATTATCAAGAAATGAGACACCATCCTTAGAATCATAAGTGCAACTATTAGCTGGCTGTGCAATCTGCTGCCTTAACATCTCATCCATCTCTCTAGCCATCTGCATATCATATTCATAATACAAAAATCATAAACAACGTTGAAGGGGAAGATACAAAAGCAAGACATAGATTAAAAATTCAGGCATGAAAAAGACCAAAAAAGTTTTGCAGTATACCAAATAACTAGAAAAAGATTGCTGAGCAACATATTCACTGAATATGTATGCATCTGTTAGAATATATACAAAATATTTTAGAGAATTACACAATACAATAGGATGATTTGTTACTTTAGAGAAAATTGTGTTACCTTATATTTAGAAATCTTAACTTGCTAGAAACCTCATCTAATGAGATTTTATCTTGTTAGAAACCTCAACAAATTCATCAAATATTTATGTATCATTTTATGTATTTCCTTAATTAGGATTATTGAGTTAGCAGTTGAGATCGCAGTTTTGTCGCAATCCTTGATATTGCAGAAAATTGCAAACAAATGCAGCCACAATGCAGTCGAAGAGACTACAAAAACCTTGATGTTGCAGTTGAAATCACAGTTGTGGATCATTTTTTTAAAACCTCAGATAGGACTATTTGGTTAGTATTTTGTATCACCTCATGATACACATAACTAATTTTGGGCCTGTCTGTTTGCACTAAAAAAAGTGACCATGTGATACAGCTTTTTTTTTAAGAGTCCTTTTTTCAGAAGCTACTATTTTTAGTATCTGTGAAAGCAATAAAAACAACTTTTTCTTTTTTAGGTTTATACTTTTTTCAGGAACACATACATAATTATTATAAATTTTGTTAAACATCTCTTTTAACTAAGAAGAGCACTTTTTCTTAAAAAACCTGAAATAAATGGCCCTTGACATGATATTATTTGGAGATTCTGTTCTATCCTTTCTAACCTAAACCCTATAATTTCAACAGAATCTGATAGTACTTAAGTTTCAAAAAGTCCCAACACTGCTTGCCGTAGTACCCAATTTCCAGCAGAGCACTTTAATGATACTAATTGAACTAAGATCCAAGTTAGTTCCATTAATGGATTGCGATAGAGACGTAGATAAACATTAGGAGTATATGTAATAGAAAATAACTGGTTCTGTAATAGCAAATCTATTAGAAAGCAGTTCTGTATTAGAATATAGAAATTGTAGAATGACAGTTATTTGTAGAAAATAACTGCTGGCAGTTATGTATTAGGATTTTGAGAGTATATATCTGATAGCAAATCTATTAGGAAGCAATTCTGTAATTGAAACTGCATGATGACAATTATGCATAGAAAATAACCAGTCGTAGAGCATATATCTTATACTAGGTAATGTAATTAGGCAGGTGAAGTTATTTGCAGCTTGTGGACAGATGTTAGAGCTTTAGAGAAACTGAAAAGAAGATAAGAGAGTTTTCTGATTTCATTTCAACACACAGAACAAGAGATTACAGAGAAGTATTTATAGAGAAAATCTATTCTACTGACAGCTATACACAGCTGTTAACTAACAGTTAGAAACTAACTCTGTTAACTACCCAAGTTACACAGTATACTCACACAACAGAGAATATACTTGTGTCTCTGGGACAGCCTATCAGAAACAAAATTCATTTTCATTTATAGAAAAAATGTCTTTCACATCGAACTATATAACAATGAAAAATTATGGCAGTTCCCAAAAAGTGCACTTCTATATCAAAAAAAATTATTAGTAACACTACGGAAAAAGAAGGGATATTGGACAACATTGAAAACTTCTTCACTACCAACTCTTGATATCTTCTTTTCCACTGAAACTTTAACTTAAGATTGAGGTTAATAAAAAAGAAAAAAAGAATCCTATTAGATGGCAAAGTTACTGCAATCAATATCAATTAATCAAGCAAAATCTTTAAAAAAATAAATAAATAAGAAAGAACTGTGACTCAGACTTGTTCAATTGACTTACATGATGGAATATGTAGCACAAGCATTCTGGTAGAAACCTGATATTTGAGGCTTCACCCCATATTAGGAAGTACAAAGAAACATATAGTAATTTCTTCTCTTTACTGACAGCCTCCAAACTGCACAAGAACCATTATATCATTCATTCAATCTTGGCAATCATAGACCAGTAAATTTCAATAATTTTTAAACAAAACAGGGATAATAATAGTACCTGCTCCAAACAGGCTGAATGCCTAAATAGTCACACCAGTTTATGTAATTCTGAAGGGACTTGAGGAATACTGCCTGCACGGCAGCTTCATCCAATTTCTGGAAACAAAACAATTTCTTAAGAATAGAATGAGTTTAGAAGTATCTTCTAATTTTAAAGCAGTCCCTCTTTATTCACTTTAGAGGCTTCTGCATTGGAAGTAGAGGATAGCATAATTTTCTGTCAGAGTGCAGTTTTACAGGGTAATAGTGTATGTTGTACATAATTTTGGTTGGAGCTGATAAATGGGATACTTCAACCTTACATTTGTTATCTGACAGGACTTTATTAAAACTTAAAAGTGACTGAGAATTGGAAAACTCAATTAAACCATACTCACGCACGCACATGCACAAAACAATGACACCCTTTATAATACACCAATGAGCTGAGCACCATCAAAATGATATAATATGCAAATAAAACACTCAACAAGAAACTAATCATGTTACTATTCAACATGAGGTTACAAAACTTCCCAGCCCATAGCCCACATTTTTCAATGCAATAACAGTATAGCACAAAAGATCCACAAGTTTAAAAAAAAAAAAAAAATCGAAGACTTACAGGTTCAGCTTCTTCTGGAATTCTAAGTCGAGATTGCTCATTTGCAAGCAGGTGAACTATGTGTTCATGCTGATTAGCTACATTATCTTTCTGGAAGCAACAAGTTATTATTATAAGCAACAGAAAAAAAAAAAAAAAAAAAAAAAAAGGACTCAGCAAAAATACCAATGCATGAAACAGCTTTCAACCACAAAACATGACCAAAAAAATCATAACAAAACAAAATTATTTACTTTAAACAATTAAGAGAGAGAATAAAAGTCACAAAGGCAAATTATGAAAAATTACAGTCAAATTATGAGTTTTCACAGCATCAATAAATTCATTGTTCCATGATTCAATTGTGGCACCAATTAATTTAAATTTAGAGCAAGTATAATATCAAATTGGGTGGGGTGCCAATCCAGCAATCTCTACAATCCATTCTAGGGGAAAGGATCCTCTCATGTGGAAAAAAAAAAATCGAATTGTAAAGTGTGATAAACTCACCATTTATTTATTATATAAAACTTTAACTTTATAATCAAACATATTTTATTAACAAATTTATTTAAGGGCCAGGATCTCATCCAGTGAAAATCTCACTGGAGAGAATCCATTCCCCCCATTCTAGTCCATAAGTTTATTTCCAAGAGATTTTTAATTAAACAACGGTTTCTTTTGGTTGTTATACATGCATCATCTTTTGGGGGTGTTTACACGGGAGATGTTCCTTTCTAGAAGGATTTTATTGTTTTTATTATTGCCTCTCTACTTTGCATAATTTGCCCATTTGAAAATAGTATTGTATTCAAGGTGAATATTTAAACATCAACTTCCAATTTAGTAGAGACTTGAGTGATACTGAGAACTACAAAGGCTGTTGCACTTGCTTCATTCAGCACATATCTCAGCTAATTCAATCACTTGTTATTGAAACAGAGTAGAGAATAAATGGAATATAGGATGCAATAACTTGATTTTTTAGCCTCCCTAACCCCTTGTGTTGAGAATCAGAATAAATATTCTGCATTTATAGTGATAAATAGGAACACAATCTCTAATTTAGAGGAAACCAAATATCCTCGATTTATTTGTAATTAATGCAATATCTCTATATAAACAATCTTCCGTGATGTATTCATACACACGGTTTCAATCAAACATGTCTGTCTCTGTTCTTTATCTAATTTAACATGGTATCAGAGCCTAACAGAGATACCTCAAGAACCGTGCCGCCCGGTGGACCCACTGTCCCCCGGAGATAAAAACTTTTTTTGCGAACCTCTGTGCCTTTGGTTCGCTCCTCTGTGCGCCATTGATTTTTCCGGCGATCTTCCCTTGCTCCAACGCCTTTTCCGGCAGCCACCGCCGTCGTCACCGGCGACCTTTTTGCCTTGCGAGTTCCCTGTTGCACTCGTCGTGGGCCGATCTCTTCCGATTCGGTCACCACGTGCCCAGATATCGCACCACGCGCCCTCACTCGCGCGTTCTTTGCCGCGCCAAACAGCGTCGACCTCCGGCGCGTGGCGGCGCGTGCTCCATTTTTCAGACCGCGACTCCGGCGTGGAGGTCTCCCAACCAGCGCGCCTCAACCCTTGCAATTTCGCTCCAATCAGAGCAACTTCGACGACGCACCCTTTTCGGGATTTCTGTGGTTCTGTTTTCCCTTTTTTGTTTCTGTGCAGGTGCTATTTCGAATTTTCTCATGGCTTCTGGTACTACTGCTTCGGTCGCACACACTGGTAAATCTATTGCTTGCATCTCTCATTCATCTTCCTTGGGTCCTTGGGTACTTGACTCTGGTGCGTCTGACCATATCTCTGGAAACCGC
Source organism: Pueraria montana var. lobata (assembly GCA_026413185.1). Classification (NCBI taxonomy): domain Eukaryota; kingdom Viridiplantae; phylum Streptophyta; class Magnoliopsida; order Fabales; family Fabaceae; genus Pueraria; species Pueraria montana. The sequence goes on along the minus strand of CM048647.1, from coordinate 96,065,993 downwards.
TCCCTCTTTTCTTCTCTTTCTACATCTGGTTATTTACCTACCATTACTTCTGCTAATGGCTCTCAGACACAATCTCAAGGCATTGGCACCACACACCCTCTTCCATCCCTCACTGTTGAGTCTGTTCTTTTTGTACCTAATTGTCCGTTTAATCTGCTCTCTGTGCATCGTCTTACTCAATCCCATGATCTTATCGTTAAATTTACTAAAAATTTTGTTACCTTGCAGGAACGGACTTCTGGACGGATGATTGGCGTCGGATGTGAGTCACATGGCCTATACTATCTCTCTGAGCCGTCGGAGGTGTGCTCGTCTACTGTCTCTCCATTGACGATTCATGCTCAGTTAGGACATCCTGGTCTACCAACGCTTCAGAAAATGGTCCCTAGTCTTCAACAGTTGTCTTGTCTACATTGTGAGTCATGTCAGTTAGGGAAACACACTCGTAATTCGTTTCCTAGTCGTGTCAATAAAAGGGCTACGTCCCCATTTGCTTTGGTTCATTCAGATGTTTGGGGTCCATCTCGCATTGTCACCTCGTCTGGATTTAGGTATTTTGTCACATTTATCGATGATTTTTCGCGTTGTACCTGGATCTGGTTAATGAAAAATAGGTCTGAATTGTTTTCCATCTTTGAGAAATTTTATAATGAAATAAAAACCCAGTTTGGTATCCCTATCCGTTCTTTTCACAGTGATAATACCCGAGAATACCTGTCCCATCAATTTCAACAGTTTATGGCCTCAAAGGGCATTCTTCATCAAACATCTTGTGCCCACACTCCACAACAAAATGGGGTCGCTGAGCGCAAGAATAGGCATCTCATTGAGACTACTAGGACTTTTCTTCTTCACGGTCATGTTCCCCCGCGTTTTTGGGGTGATGCTGTCCTCACGGCATGCTACCTCATCAATCGCATGCCCTCTTCTGTCCTAAATGATCAGATTCCTCATTCTGTCCTCTATCCTCAGTCATCACTTCACATACTACCTCCACGGGTTTTTGGTTCTACATGCTTTGTTCATAATTTGAGTCCGGGCCTTGACAAACTGTCGGCCAAGTCACTCAAGTGTGTCTTCCTGGGTTATCATCGCTTGCAGAAAGGGTATCGTTGCTTTTCTCCTACCCTTCAACGGTATTTCATTTCTGTTGATGTCTCATTCTTTGAATCTGTTCCTTATTTTGAGTCTGCTCCATCTTCTCCTGACATTTGGTGTCCTGTCACCCCTGGTACCCCAGTTATTGTTCCTCTTCCTATTACTTCCCAAGATGACTCTGCAGTACACCATGATGTTCCAACACAAGCACCGCATGCTGCACAACCATTTCAAGTCTATCACAGACGACAGCAGCGTGCAGCAATTCCTCCTCCAGACTCTGCAGCAACTCATGATGATATAGTAGAGGCCATGCCAGACTCTTCCCCGACGCCATCTCCTATACCGGATCCGGGCCCGCCATCTAACCTTAATTGGCCAATTGCTTTGAGAAAAGGTATTCGTTCTACACGTAACCCATCCCCTCATTATGTTAACCTTAGTTATTACCGTCTCTCTCCTTTGCATTGTACTTGTCTGTCTTCTCTGTCTTCCGTGTCTATCCCTACTTCTCCAGGTGAAGCATTATCCCACCCAGAATGGAGGCAAGCAATGATTGACGAGATGTGTGCACTCTAGAGCAGTGGCACTTGGGAGTTGGTCCCTCTTCCGCCCGGGAAATCCACTGTGGGGTGTCGATGGTTATACACCCTTAAGGTTGGCCCTGATGGCAAAATAGATCGTTTCAAAGCACGTCTGGTAGCAAAAGGTTACACTCAGGTGTATGGACAGGACTACACTGATACTTTCTCCCCAGTAGCCAAAATGGCATCTGTCCGCCTACTTTTATCTATGGCTGCTATTTGTCACTGGCCTCTCTTCCAGCTTGATATTAAGAATGTTTTCCTGCATGACGATCTTGATGAAGAGGTTTACATGGAGCAACCACCAGGTTTTGTTGCTCCGGGGGAGTCCTCTACCATGGTCTGCAGGCTTCACAGGTCTCTATATGGACTTAAACAGTCCCCTCGAGCCTGGTTTGGCCGCTTTCGTACTAGTGTGCAGTAGTTTGGAATGATCCAAAGTGAAGCCGACCACTCAGTCTTCTATCGCCATTCACCTCAGGGATGCCTCTACCTCATTGTTTATGTAGATGATATTGTTATTACTGGAAGTGATCAACATGGCATTACCAGTCTGAAACAGTACCTCTCACAGCAATTCCAGACTAAAGACCTTGGTAAGCTTCGGTATTTCCTAGGTATTGAAGTTGCTCAATCCAAGGATGGTTTGGTAATCTCTCAGAGGAAATATGCCCTAGACATCCTGGAAGAAACAGGCCTATTGAATGCTAAGTCGGTGAACACTCCTATGGATCCTAGTGTCAAACTGATACCTGATCAGGGGGAGCCACTATCAGATCCTGGAAGATATAGAAGATTGGTTGGAAAACTGAACTACCTCACAGTCACTCGTCCTGATATTTCCTTTGCAGTAAGTGTGGTAAGTCAGTTTTTGAACTCTCCCTGCCAGGAACATTGGGATGCAGTCATTCGAATCCTGAAATACATTAAGAGTGCTCCAGGAAAAGGTCTCATTTATGAAGATAAGGGACATGCTCAGATTGTTGGCTACTCAGATGCTGATTGGGCTGGGTCACCTAGTGATAGGCGGTCCACATCAGGATATTGTGTACTGGTTGGAGGAAACTTGATATCTTGGAAAAGTAAGAAACAAGATGATGTAGCCAGATCAAGTGCTGAAGCAGAGTACAGGGCCATGGCTTTGGTAACTTGTGAACTCATATGGTTGAAACAGCTCCTTGGAGAGCTTAAGTTTGAGGGGGCCACACAAATGACGCTTATCTGTGACAATCAAGCAGCTTTACATATTGCCTCGAATCCAGTCTTTCATGAGAGGACCAAACATATTGAGGTGGATTGCCATTTCATCAGACAAAAGATAGAGTCAAGAGTTATTACTACGAGATTTGTCAACTCCTGTGACCAGTTGGCAGATATCCTTACTAAGTCTCTAAGGGGTCCTAGAATTAGTTATATTTGTAACAAGCTTGGAGCATATGATTTGTATGCTCCAGCTTGAGGGGGAGTGTTGAGAATCAGAATAAATATTCTGCATTTATAGTGATAAATAGGAACACAATCTCTAATTTAGAGGAAACCAAATATCCTCGATTTATTTGTAATTAATGCAATATCTCTATATAAACAATCTTCCGTGATGTATTCATACACACGGTTTCAATCAAACATGTCTGTCTCTGTTCTTTATCTAATTTAACACCTTGTTTGGTAGGTGAGAAATTAGGGGGAAAGGGTGACTATTTCTCACCTATTTCCACTCATTTCTCTCCTCATTTCTTCTCTAATTCTCTTCAACCAAACACTTGCAATTTCCACTTTATTTCTCACCTATTTCCACTCATCCTTTTTATTTCCATCCACCCTATTTCTCTCCTCTCTACCAAACCTGGCCTAAATGTATATGTCTGCAAAAGGACTATAAAAGTGCAATAGAAGTGTTATAGATACAAATGCTCAGCCAATACTAAGATTAACCCACCATAACTAACATATTCTAATAAATATGACAATTTAGTTTCACTACATATCAGAGATAAAGAAAAAAACTTAGTTCGAGAACCCAAAAAAGATTCTGTACAATTGAAAGAATCACACCAATCTTGACTTAACACCACATGGAAACCCTGGTATACAGACCTGAAATCCAAAAGTACACTGCAAAAAATCGAACATGTTAGCGTTCCTTGCAGGTTGAATGAAATAGCCCCTAGGCAACTCTGGCAAGCCATTGAAATACTTCAAAGCTGAAACAGCTGCTTGCACCTAACAATCATTTTTTTCAGGTAATAAGTAGACATGAATATGCAAAAATTTGGGATCTTAAACAAAGTAACTCAAACCTCAGGGAAATAAACAATAGCATTTGTTGAAGAGGAAGCATCTAAGGGGATGATGTTGTACGCAATAAGATCCTCTGTCAATGCAGAATCTGAGTCCATGACCTGCTTCAGCTGTAACAAAAAAACAGACGAATAGATGCTGAAGTTCAGAAATTATTCCCTTCTGATTGCACGAGTAATGCCAAAGTAATAACATAAATCATGCTTCCAAGCTCCAACTCACATGCACAATCATTTTCTCTACACCCAGAAAAAAAGCATGAGGAAAAAAAAATCAAATGGAACTATATCAGCAATACTAATCCCAACAAACTCTAGCACTCTGCTCAAAAAATACACCGAAAAAAAATATATGCAAAAAAATATGCCAACCCAGCAAACATTGCGTGCTTATATTTATCCTAATGCAATAAGAAGATATTAATTGGTGCAAGCATATTTTCAACTGGAACAAATATTGGATAAAGAATGGTTTCATCGGACACTGCTCAAACCCACCAGCTAAAGCCACATATAAACCCACCACCCCCAAGAGAAACACAGTTTGATAACAGTAAAAACTCTAAGTAGTTATCTTCTGTCATACAGCAAGATATCTGGTATTCAAGGGGTCATACACAATTAAGAAAACAGTAACAAGTAACAGCAAAGAAAGAAAGAAGGGTATGAAAAAAATTAAAAAAAATAACACAATTAAGAAGGGGGAGGAATGATCATCAATTCTAATACAAAGTAAAGGAAAATAACAAGTGTATAAAAGAGTCACCACCTTTACAAAGTTAACAGAAGTTCCCCTAAAGGATCTGTCTCAAACATTAGTAACAAGTAACAGCAAGAAAGAAAGAATGGTAATAAAAATATTAAAAAAATAACACAATTAAGAGGGGGGAGGAATGATCATCAATTCTAGTACAAAGTAAAGGAAAATAACAAGTCTATAAACGAGTCACCACCTCTGTTAAAAAGTTAACAGAAGTTCCCTAAAGGATCTGTCTCAAACATTTTACTATTTTTTTCACTTTTATTTATAAAAGTGAACTATTGCAAAGAAACAAGAAAAAAAAAATATTGAAAAAAGGAGAATCCTCTCAAAATCGCAAACCAGCTCATTAGCAGAATAGACAACAAAACTCCCTAAAAAAAGTTAATCCATAACAATAAGCACAGCAAGAATCTGTTAGTTTATTTTTGGCTTAATTGCACCTTTTGCCCCCAAAGTTTCACAATGTCACGAATTTTGACCCCCAATTTTTTTTGCGAATTTTGCCCCCCAAATTAGAAAACATCGTTATTTTTGCCCCCCCCCCCCCCCCCCAAAGAAAAAGCACCAAAATTAATGGAAAAACCATCACAAAATGGTCTTAATTATAGCAGTTTAAAGCAAAACCCACCACAAAATGTCTTAATTGTGGCAGTTTTTCTAAGTGGGGGCAAAATTCACGACATTGTGAAACTATGGGGACAAAAAGTGCAATTAAGCCTTTATATTAAGAACCCAACCTCATCAGGAATTTCTTCACTCAGCTGCTCAAGTACTGTTCCCAAAACCTTTAAGGTAGCAAAAACCCTTTTCCTCTTCACAGTCTTGCGCTCCAACCTGTATTCAGAAGAAAACACTTAATGTGGAAAGGAATAAGCATAAATCATGTATAAATTAAAAGCCATGACAGAGATCCCAGAACATTAAAGAAATCCGTGAACAAAATTTAAGTAGGGTATTTTGGATAAACAATGGAATTTTCACAAGAAATAAAGAATAAATAAAGGTAGAATAGATTATAATTATTTTGAACTCAGTGTGTGGATAGTTGAGTAAAAGCTTTGATTACTCCAGCTTCAAACAATGTTAATTAATAACCATTATAACGCCGCCATAATGCTATAACGTTGTGTTTTTCAACGCCTCTGCCTTAGGCAATTTATCAAGGGAGGCCCGCTATGGCAGCGCCATAGGCCGCAATGGCATGTTTACATAGCGGAATTTTAGCCTTCCACCATTGATAACCTTGGCTTCAAAACAAGGAGTGCCACTGAAGACGGCTGGGTACAATCTCTGCTTGGTGAACTTCAAGTTAAATTCTGTACTCCTACAATACTTTGAGAAAACCAAAGCACTGTTGCTTAGTCACAATCTTGTGTTAAACTCACGCACTAAACACATGGAGCTGGATATATTTTTTGTTTGGGAAAAAGTCATCAATAAGTCTCAAGTTTTTCATGTTCCTGCACAAGATCATATTGCTGATGTGCTCACCATATGTCAGACAATTCTCTTGGAGTCTTCTAGAGACCACCAATTCTGTTAGTTAGACATAACTTGTCAGTTAGTTATCCTGACAGCTATTGCAGCTGTCAGATCCTCAGCTTATTACACAAGCCACCTATACATTTTCCTAGTAATGACTTTGCAAACCTTGAAACAAAACGCATTAATGAAACTCTCCTATCATCCAAATTAACAAAAAAAAGAGTTGTGTCAAATGTGCAGCATTCTAATGGCATTTTATATTATTGTACTAATGGCACTATTATATTTGACTGGTATGCCTGGATTATGGGATGGACAATCTATTGGCTAATCTATTGGTGGCTCAATAAGAAAATACTACCCTTCTTGGGCAAAAGTTATGGCATATGCCTCTGAACCTTACCGATTGTGGTTGTGGCAATAGGACATCACAGCAAGTATATTCTAATGAAACTCTCCTATCATCCAAATTAACAGGAAAAAAAATAGTGTAAAATGTGCAGCATTCTAATGGCATTTCATATTATTGTACTAATAGTGCTATTATATTTGACTGGTATGCCTGGATTATGGGATGAACAATCTATTGGCTCAATAAGAAAATACTACCCTTCTTGGGCAAAAGTTATGGCATATACCTCTGAACCTTACTGGTCGTGGTTGTGGCAATAGGACATCACAGGAAGTATATTCTAACTTGGATAGTTTTGTTGGGACTCTGAAACAGAGTCAGCTTCATTCTAGCAAGTTTTGAATGTTTATATCACAGGTATGTATGTGTATGCTTCACTTTCTTCCCTATGAATAAGATTCTGAATGACTTACAAATTTTCAGTTTTGGAATAATTTGAAAAATTATTGATACAAAATCCACAATTAAAAAAATTAAATTATAACTCAACTACAAAAACCTAATGCCTGAACTCTATATAATAACGAACACAAAAAGCATTATACATCAATTATCAAACTTGTTAAATTTTATTGCAAATAACAAAATCAAGCTTTATCCCATTAAGTGGGGCAAACCCATCACAAACAATCAACACAGAGAAAATGAAACAGCACCTAAAAGAACGAACAATCAGCCACATTATATAACTTATTTTGAGGCAGGTGGTGCCCCAAAAGGAGGGGGAAAGAGGAAGCACAGGATAATCCAAATGAGTGTTATGCCATTTTCTCAGTCAAAATACATACTCGCCAAGATCCCGGCTGAAAGCACCAGATTCCCTCAACTTCATTTCTTCCTCGCGTAATTTATCCACATTATGCTTCTCTCTATAACTCTTGTAGAACTCTTGTAACCGAGCTATGTCCTGACTTCTATCTATGGTTCCAGCTTCTCTTTTAGCCAGCTTTTGCTGAAAATATAAACAAATAACATAGATTATAGTAAATTATACCAGCCCATAAAAGGATGGAAGAAGTTTACTAAAGTGAAGAAACTTAAAAAGAACAGTGAATACTTTAAAAATAAAGGGAGAAAAAAAAACGTGTATATCATAAAATGTTATAGTCTCTCTAAAGAGCGCATGTCAAAAATTCTGTGAACTGACAGTTATCAGTTAGAGTTAGAACCAATGTTTTTAAAACCGGACCGGTCATTGAACCGGTCAAGGCACTGGTTCAAGGTTCAATGGTTCAACCGTGGTTGAACCGCGGTTGAACCGGTATTAATAAAATAATAAAAAAAAAATAATTTATAAAATAATATTAAATAAATATAATATCACATAACATTATAACATTAAAAACTATAATAAAACTTAAAACATCACTTTACAAGATTTTAACATTCAAAAAATACATAAAAGTTTAATTAAATATATCATAATACTTAAGTTCAAATTTTAATAAAATAAAATAATGTCCATTAACAATAACAAATTTACATTTAGATTAAAGAAAGAAAATGACAAATTAATATAATATAAAATTATCAAAAATCAAAATATAAAAAAATTATAAATTAATATAAATGAGCAAATTATATGTTTTACAAGAAAATAATAATAATAATTGATAAAATAATTTATAACTATTTGAGATATTTATTAAATATGTGTTTTTATTTATTTTTAAAATATTTTATATTAAATTTAAAAATTTAAATAAAAAAATAAAAAATAAAATAAAAAATAAAAAAAAACCGGTTCAAACCGGTTCTGGGTACCGGTTCTTGACCGGTTTTGGTCCGGTTTGACCGGTTCTTGACCGGTTCCCACCGGTTCTTGACCGGTTCCCACCGGTTCTGAACTCCTCCGGTTTTATAGAGCATCCGGACCGGTAACCAGACCGGTTCCCGGTCGAACCGGCCGGTCCGGTCCGGTTTTCAAAACCATGGTTAGAACACATATATAGTTGTAACAGCTCTCCGTTGAGATTATCTTTCACAGCATACAGATTTCAGTTTCAGTTTGTTTCATAAAGTCTCTGTTTCTCATCGCTCCTCTTCAAAGAAAGAAATGAAGATGGAAGTTAGATCTAATCATCTAGAGCTCAGGTAGCATTGCATTAAACAGTGGCAAATAGCAATTGGCCCATGGACTAATTATCAAAATGACTATAAGGCAAAGTTCACGCAGCAAATTCAAAGACCAATCATGCAATAAAAAATAAAAAAAAAGGAGTCAAATGATATGAACTTTCCAAAGGAGCTGGCATTGAGAGACCCATGCAGCAAAATTCTAGCATACCAAACAAGCACCACAGAGTCACAGACAAATAAAAACATACCAGTATGCACAAGACAAGTATCCCAAGTACAACTTCTTTTATTTTACATAAAAGTAGACTATAAATTTATACCTTGATGACAGACATCAAACCAGTCTTGAATTGTAAAACACCTCGGCCTTCACTGTTGGGATCCAAATTTTGAGATAACGAATATGCATGCTCACATACTGCAAACGAATAAGAATTATTTAGAACAAACAATAGGTATCTAGAGGAGTTTGTTGGTCAATGTATATATGGGAATTTTCAAGAAAAATGTTTCTTAAATTCAACAATTTCCCATCATCCACCACAGAAGAAAGCAGAGAGATAATCTGAAACTGCAAAACTTCTATTGACTTCAAAACTATGATGTGGCAAAGAAGGTAGCAGAGACCATATAATAGCTGCCTTTTCATAAAAAAATGGGCACAGATAGAGCACATGATATGAAATAGCATTAACATAGAAGTACTGATATAGTAAAAATACTGATAACAAAACACAACACCTACAAAGTTACTGCTCATATAAAACAGCTGCCAATGATTCCAAAGGGAACCACGACACAATGAAACTTTGACTTAGTCATATCAAACTACCAAGTTTTCAAATCAATAATACATAAAGCAATCTTCTGATTGTGTTAGTTGCAATTCCATAGAAAAGGTTTTTGACAGAGGGATTTTGATTAGCATAAGATGGAAGTACTCATATCAAGTCTATGGATATTGGACAGTGGATGTTTTATTTAGAAACTTATTGTCACATATACCTTCTCTCTACTTTGCATAATTCACCTACTAGTAACTGTAAAGTATATATAATATATAATCACTCTTTAAGTTTTTACAAGAGTATGAAGAGATGGTCCTTGACATGGTATCCAAGCCTGACCAAGTGATGAGGATTTTGTTTGTTCAGAATTAAATTTCAGCAGAAAGGAATCTGTTAAAGTTTCGTTCATCAGAAAAACTCCAGATTTCCGTATCTAAGGCAAAGCCTTTTGTTTGACACAGTTGGGCTTGACAAAATTAATGCAAATGACATGTTGAAGATCTAGTCCTCACTGGCATTTTTCCAACATATGTATTATGAATAGATCTAGTTCAGAATTGGTAGACCACTTATTTTTTAATTGTAAGGTAGTTCCTTGCCTTTGGAACAATCCTTGTGGTAATCTCTAGCTGCAGCAGAAGATTCCACATACTTTGCAGCATTTTCTGATGGTAGCTATAATGGATTAGCAGTTTTTGGTAACTATAATGAAGACAAATATTGGGGCACAGTACTTTTTATGCAGTCCTTTGTTGTTTTCATTGGATTGGAATGATTGCATCATTAAGGGTGTCCCTAAACACAAACAAACCAATTCCTTACAGTCACACTCTTTCAAGAGAAAATGGGAGGAGGGAAGTTGGGTGAAGAGAAAATAAGGAGAAAAGTATCAGGCCCACGTAAAAGTTCTCTCTACTCAACTCAAGTGGATAGAAGACTCAAATTTTGAGGAAACAATTCAATCTTTCCAATTATACCCATCTATTTATTTCTCTCATCTAGTGTGGAGCCCACTTGATTCTAATTCTACTCATGTTATTAAAGAAAAGAATTATATTAAACCAAACAAGTGGGGCGAGGCTTCAACTTTTCTTTCTCTTCTACTTCTTTTGTTTTTCTTCCAATCCTAACAACCTAAAAATCTACCCATTTTCTCTTCTTTCCTCCACATAGTGTCAAAGAAAACCTTAGCTTTCCACCAAAGAAAAATATATATTATAAACTAATTTCAATTTCAAATTTTTTATATTGAGCAATTGAGAAATTAGGTAATTTTCTAATTTTCCTCCTCTTTTTTCTTGTTTTGTTGATATGAAAATCCAGTATGCAGAGTTGCAGACAATACCTTCAATGCCAAATAACCCATTTTATGCATCTCTAAAATGTTGGAATGAAAATTAGCACATTAATAAAAATACATAAGGAATACAAAGCAAGATGTGACAAACATACATATTCTTGAGATATTGGGATCATCATCTTCAATTTCATCAGCAACTCTCAAAATTTCATCGATATCCCTATTTTTAGCTAGGGCAGATGGTACATTTCCGGCAATGCCACCAACAGGTCGCCCATATGCATCATCACCAGTCCTTTCCCTCCTCAATGCAGCACGGACTAACCGCTCCCAAAGTTCCTCAGCTCGAGACATTTCTATTAATATTAAGTGAAAAACATACAAGTTAATATTAATAATTCAGAAAACAAATGTAAAACCAAAAACCATTCCTGCAGGAAAACATAAGTACAAATCAAAAAACCAGCAATGTAAACAAGAGAAATATTTGTTAAAAGGCATGGGCATTGAATTGGTCATAGCCTATAGGAAATTAACTTTTCTTGAGATGCCTTACTAGGAGAGAGCGAAAGAGAAGAGAGTTCACTTAATCCAACAGATTAAACACCAAAAGAAACGAATTGACTCAATATTCCTTCACCATCCATCCACCAATATTGTCTTATTGTTAAATCTCAAAAGTTCACTTGTACATTTCAAAAATGTGGAGTTGAAGATGTAAGCCTCCACACACAAACCGATTATGAAATGCATGCCACAACGGTATCATACAAAATTAAGAACTCCAGTGATGTTTAAAGTGCAGTACAGACTACAGAGTAACTAGCTCCAACAACCGTTACGTTATAGAATCACAAAAGCTTCACAGTACTTATCACCTATTGAACTTAAGGATTCACAACAGCATCAAACGATGAAAAGTTGATGAGAAGAGTTATTCAATCGAGTGGATCCACTTCAACCTCAGCCTGTAGCATCAAATCAGTAGCACCAGTAAACAATCCACTGCAAGACAAATTACCTTCCATGTTCGGAAAAGCACAAGAAATGCTACAAGAAACTATAATAACATGAGCATAGCAAATGAAAGACAATAACCGCCATTCCGCATATAAACAAAAGATCACACGATTCAAACTGAAAGAAGCTTCATGCAGTTCGGAAACTTGAATTTAAACGAAAGAAAGAGCAAAACACAAGATCGAAGAGCTTTCGTTTCTTGGAAAAACAAAATCGAAGGGAATAGCAAGAATAAGCGAAAGAAATGAAAATGGAAACCTGAAATGAAAAACCCTAGAGGTAGGGTTTCGAGTTGAAAAAGAGCAGAATCGCACTCTAATTACTGAAAAGCGGTTGTGTTGTTTTGAAAAGCAGAAGAGGGATGGAAAGATTATATTAAAGAAAAGTGAAAGAAAGGGAAAAGTAGTGGGCAACCGGATCTACCGGTTAAACGCAATAGCGTTTGGGTTGGGGTGGATCGCGACGTCAAAGTTACAACCCAGACGCGGAGAAGTAGAAATAGTAAAAGGCAATGCTACGACGGCATTAGAAATGGACCACTTTAGGAGAAATAATCAAAAGAAAAAGAAAATCCGTGTCTTAAACCGATTGTGATGGACAAGGGTAACTTACCAATTAAGCCAAGTAGACGCGTCATTTCTTTTTCTTTTCTTTTTTTAAATATTGGGATTTCGGACGTTAGATTTTCACTCCGTAATAAAACTGTTATCATTTATTAATTAATTTATATAGCATTTAATATATGCTTTAAATTTTACAGAAATAACTATGCGTGAATTTTTTAATTTTAATTTTTAACTAGGTTTAATCTGTATTTTTAAAATTTAACTTAAATATAAATATTGGTGTAATGCACGAAATATTTACATATAATAAAAATATAACATGAATGTAAGAAAAAGGTATCTAATATAATTATATAATATTCTTTAAAAAGTTATTCACGGTACCATGATCCGTGCATCATAATTAAGGATAATCGTTAATTATCAATTTTAAATTACTTAAAAAATTATTATAACTAGTATTTTAGGTTATTTTTATACAGGATAAATATTGGTTTTTATATAATTAAAATTCATAATAAATAAGTATCTTTAGATATAAGTCAAAAAAAATATCTTTAGATATATAAATTATATTTTGAAAAAATTTAAATTATAATATAAGGTTAAGACAAGATAATTGAATAGCCAATTAAAAAAATTAAGTATACAAATAAAGATAAAAATGTTATTTTGAAATAGTTATGAAATTATTTTTTTTAATAGTTATGGGAGCAATGTGTGAATACACTTTCAAATAAGAAAAAAAATATTAAAATATCTAATTTATTTTGAAGCAATCCTCAGCAAAGCAAACTCATATTTGAGTAATTGCCTTTTTCAGATCTTCTTTGTATACTTCGTGAATAGTAATGGGTTCAATCCTCAAATTTTAGTGAACCCAATTAGAATTAGATTGGATAATGGGTTTAAAGTTTTAGACACGACCAAACCCAACCCACTCGAATAATTTAGAGCTGTCAAAACGGACCAGTCCAGTCCACTTGGCCCGACCCACCTCGACCCCATTCATAAGTGGGTTAACCCAACCCAGTTCACCTCTTGGTGAGTCTTCAAAATGTTGGACCGGTCCAGTCCATCACGGGTTGGTGGGTTAAACGGGTTGGCCACCTAAAATAAAAAAATTAAGAAAAATCAATATTTTTTTTAAATTCATAGACATTTTTTTAAGTGAAACCACCTTTTGGTGGGTTGGGCCTCCCCTTTTTTTTTCAATGGCACAACAAAATAACACTAAGTGAGCAAAGGCATGTGATGTGAGGAAGGAGGACAGTTTTTTTTTTTATAAGTGGACAACTCGCAAGCCAACCTGATCCACCATGGGTTCAACTCGATGGCGGGGCCATCAGTGGGCCGAGCTAAAATTCTCATGTTATTGAAAATGGTTTTTTTTTTCAACCTAACCCGGCCTAAACCCATGGTGGGCCAGGCTGACCCACAAGTTGCAACCCATTTTGATGGCTCTACCGAATATAAAAAATACTAAATGCCTACTACTATTCTACTAAAATAGAAAATCTTAAAAGCCTAAAGTAAACTCTCATACTAATTATGTTTTTATGATTATTGTTGATTTAAGTACCGTGAATTGTAAATCAATATTATGCTTTATGAATGATGTGAGTTGTTAAACAGATTACAAAAATTATGTTTTATCATTATGAATAAGTTGTTACTTAAACAGGTTACATGTTTATGGTCTATCATATGAGTACAAAGTACATATAGTATTTTATGAATACTGTGAGTATATATTTCATATTACACATGTTACGAGATTCTGAAAAATAGATTGTGTTTGACTTCCTCTCTTGGATCAATCTCATAGTAGCTGTAAAACAAATTTTGAAAATACTAATTTTGAGAACATCCTTTATTGTTTGTTTAGATTTAGGTATTTTTTAATATTTTTTCAAGAAGTGAAATTTTTTTAATGACTCAATCCGATGACCCAACTCAATTAAAATTTAATTAGATTAGGTTGAAAAATAGACTAAATTCAACCCAACCCATGCCACTTTTTACACCCCTACTTTTAGGAGGTCTTTCCTTACAATTTTGTTTTGTATTCATTTTTTCTGATTTCACTTGTTAATTACAAAATTGCTATCTTATTTTTAATATGTTTCCTTCCTTTAAATATTTGTAAAAAGAATAGGAAAAAAAATATTTTCGATGTTTCCTATATAAATTTTGAAAAACAAGAGACAAATTGAAAACAAAGTGACAGATTTATAATTAAAAAATAAAAATAAAAAATAAAACTGCAAGTAAACACTCCTTAGGTTGCTGCTATTATTTCCTATGAGCAGGAACTCGGGAAACCAAAATTGGAGAACTCCGAAGAAAAAACTCTCATAAGTGCTACTGCTACGGTTATCCTCATTTGTGGAAATTAAGCTAAGGCCAATTCTACGGTGGGAAACTTCACCAAATTTCCCACCGTGGGAAACAAAATATGATGCGTTAGATATGAACTCTTTATAATCAACGGTTAAAATAAGTGAAGACCACTGTAAGAATAAATGCACCGGATTATCTTAAAAAAAATATTTTTATATTTTTCTTTTTTCTTTTTCTCCTCCCTGTTTCCGATGGCAAGGCCACTATGCCGCCGTCGTCATCTCCTTCTTCCCGTTTCCAATGGCAAGCCTTATTATGAGACACAGACACAACACCACCCTCAATTCATTCCTCAAATCACAATTTGCAAACCACCGCAACACAAAGCGTCTCAAATTCACATTAAATTCCTCTCAAACTCAAACTCAAATTTCTTTCCCTCCCCGGAAACGATGTCATTTGAGGTGGAGGAGGAGGCGTTCGAGCACACACTCCTGGTGGTGCGCGAGGTGTCGGTGTACAAGATCCCGTCGCGCAGCACCTCCGGCGGCTACAAGTGCGGTGAGTGGCTCCAGTCCGACAAGATCTAGTTGGGTTGGATCAGTGCCGTGTCACGCCGGAACCGCTACGAGATCCGTCTGGAGGATCCGAACTCCGACGAGCTCTTTGTCGCGTGCTTCGTCTACCCCGGCCAGCGCGTGATTTTGTTTTAGATCTAGATCTAGATTCCAAATCTCCCCCGACCTCGCAGGTATCACGACGCAGGTTCATTTTGGTGATGGCGGTGTATGACGTTTCTACTTTCCAACGGTAGTGTGCGAAGGCCAAGCAGGCGGTGGCGTCGCGGAGGAAGGAGTGCGACAGCTCTCCAACAACGACGGTGATGAAGGCATGGTCGAAGTGAAGGAAGAGAGACGGAGGGAATGGATAGAGAGGAAGAGGTTGCAATGGCAGTGGCGATGAGGGAAGGGTGTGGCAGAGAGGGCGGAGAGTGAGGGTGGTTGGAGTCGAGAAGGAGTGTCTTTTCCATTTTTATATTTTTTAAATATTTTGATGCATGTATACCTATTGGAGTCCACACTTATCTTATAATCTGATGGCTATTAAAACTTTCCCACGGTGGAAAATTTGGTGAAGTTTCCCACCGTAGAATTGACCATTAACCTAATAGGACCACACAGCAAGCAATTTCTCAAATTGAAATAACTTTCATTGATGTTCGAAATGAAGCCTAGGATCTATCCTGTTCCTAGTTCCAACATACAACTACTTACAATAGATACCAAAATTGTTGCTCAAGCTGTTACCGCAATCAAGGAAATGTAGAGCATATTTTGCAGACAAATTATTCCTTGTTGCGAGAAGAGCGCCCCTTCCTTTGACCTCCAAGAATACGAGAAATTTGCAAACCACGACTGAATGCTTGGTTGAATAACATACGTGTCTGAAATTCTGAAACAAAAGGAAACCAAGCCAAGAAGGCAACAGGAGTGAACAACAGCAAACCCATGACAATCTCATAACCACGAGCTAGAGTTTTTACTGATCCCCAAAATCCAGCTCGGCGTACTAGAGGCTTTAATGCTTGTGCAATCTGCAAAATAAAACAAACTTCCCCATAATTTCATACAAGAAAGAAAAAATGGGAATCCCAAACCATACCTAGGATTCATAGAAGTGCTTTGCTAAATTGATGTGTATAATTTTTATGTCAATGAGTCCATAAGTCCAATCTTTTCATTTTCATAATCAGACATCGTTTCATGGATGAGGATATAGCATATAAGTCCAAAACAATAAATTATTTAGTACAGTAAACAGAAAGGGCATTCACCTGTAGCATTCCCCAACCAGTTGGCATGAAGGCAAGAATGCAAACAATAATGTCCTGGATTGTCATATGAGGAAGGGCAATCATGGTGACTAGAATTGAGATAAATGTTAAGAATATCAACCCCTTGATTAGCCGGAAGACAAGTTGAAAATCTGCACTGAATTTCCGCCTCCCAACAGACACCGTCTGAGACAAAATGGAAAAAGAAAATCAGAAAGAATACAGAAATTTACTCCAAGAACAAGCCTTTTGCTTCATTGCTAGATAACCCAACCACACTGTCCACCAACGAGCAAAGACTAATAATAGGACATAATATTCATATTGAGAAGTTATACATTATATGAACAATTTTAACATGCACTACAAGATAAAAAATAATAACTTGCTACTAACCTTCATAACAAATAATATTAGAAAGATCACCAACCACGATATGCCATAGACCTGTAGCCAAGAAAAGGATATCCAATCAATATGCCAAATTATGAAAGTGAGATAAATAATTGGAAAAAAAAGAAAAAGAAACAACACAGGTAAAAGACTGGTTTACTTACCAGAAAACTTTTTGTCCTTTTCGTAAAGTTCAAGTGATAAACAAGACCATACTGATAGATAAAAAAACGTAAAGACAGCAATATCTCAGCAATGATTCCGCGCATTCCTGAATATTGGAGATGCTCTTGTTCCTCCTCCCACCAGGACTCCCAACTTTTTTCAGGTGGTACACCTATACCACCTCGGATGCTAATCCATTTATTCCAATCAGTCCAATCATCAACAATCTTTTGCCACTCAAACCCAGAAGGATTGAACAAGAAGGGAGCATAAAGCCATGTGCCAACCATAAACCACATCGATACTGTAATCATGAGATATGCAACCCCACTTCTATATGTGTGACCAAAGATTTGGTATACAATAAGCAAAATCATTAGCTCAATACCCTTGACAAAGTGGCTACGGGAGTAAAGTCTATAGTTGTCAGCAAATTTAGCATGGAAAACCACAAACCCTCGACCAGTAGGTCTATATTTTGCACCTCCATGAAGCAATGTCCTTCCATAATAGTGAGTCTTTGTCCCAAGCGAAAATGTGAAGAAAACTGGAGCTAGCTGCAACTGCATTAATATGAACTCACTAAGTGCAGTTCGGAAGCCTCTTTCCAAGCCAATTTCCATCAACATGGGCAGAGCCATCAAAAACCCAATTTGAACAAAGGACTGAGAGGCGAGAGCCACTTGAAGAGGCTTATTGTCTCGAATGGCTTTTTGTGTACTTAAACCTTCTTCAAGCCCACTAAGAACGAGATAAAGCCGACCATAGAGGAATACATATACAGTGAGAACAGTTATCTGCTCAAAGTTTAAAGAGGAAATGAAAAAGGTTCAGAAGCCTGTGAAATGAGAACAAAATAAGAGATAACTCAGGTGGTAACATACAAGAGTACTGAAGTAAAATCCAATCGTGGTGAAATAACAAGACAACATTCTGAAGAAGTCAAAGCGGTGCCCAAGTCGGTATACATCTCGACTCAATGTTTGTTCTCCATTGCCATTAGCTATCTTTGCTTCAAACATAGAAATCTGGTTGAGACCCACATCTCTTCCTTTCCCAACTTGTATGTACTCATGATGAGTAACATTTCCTTCACGGAGTGTAGAGTTGAAGCCTGTGAATAACAAAGTAAATCAAATGAAGATGTGAAACAAGCATAAAGCAAAGAAAGGGGAGAATTGGACATCACTTCACCAGCAAAGATATCTTCACTCAAATTGATAACCTTGGAGGCTTTGCTAACACCCCCTCTTGTGAGGTGAAAAATCCTATCAAAGACATCAGGATGCCCATAGTGGAAGCGAACCCTACACAAGCATATAAAATGAAAACAGAGTATACATTTCTATAAACACAACGAATACCCAAATAGAAAAATAAAGTTAGATGAAGCCCAAGAAATAGAGACGTAAAAAAAGTATATCTGTTGGAATATATGAAAAATACCCAATAGTATTTTGATTATATCTTAAAATAATTTAGAGTATCTTAGAGATTATCTCTTTGGATTAGTTTCCCTATTTCCTCATATTTCATGTGTCTCCCCCTATGGCCTATTAATTTATTTATTTATTTGATCCAAGGGGAGGTTCCTAGTAGCCATACAAGTGGAGGGGGGAAAGAAGAAAAGGGAATGGGAAATGGATGAAGCACATTGCTAGGGATTGAATCTACGCAGTCACAATCATGTCCTGCAAGTTAACCAACTACACTAACCCAAGGGAACAAATTAGTTGTGTATATGTTTATTAATTGTTTCTCCCTATTTAGGTAGGATTATGATATTAGATAAATAAGAGTTAGTACTTTACATTATATCATCACATTGTAATACATCGCATCATATCAAGTTTATCAATTTCAGAGTACTTAATCTCTATTCTCTCCTTTTCCTCTCTATATTTCTAAAACCGAACAATTTCAACAAAATCTAACAAGATAAATATATTGACTTCCAGACATTTATATGCCAAGTTTATTATAAAAGGTTATTTAAAGACATTGGCAGTTATTGCTACATCTATCTTCATTTTATGTACTTGATTGTTGCTTTGTCTGTTCATAGCTTCAGCACGCACTTATGTACCGAGATTGGAGAACAGCAGCAAGCAAACCTCTTTACAACAGCTCTTTGTCATAACAATAAATCATACTTGAAGGAAGCTAGCCATGATTAACATCTATGGTCCAATTTGAGGGGGAGTGTTGAAGAGCAATACTGTATGTACTAAGCTAGTAAAGCTTATTAAAGTTGTCCAAGGAGACAAGGGATAATGATCAAGAACTTTGTTCAGTGGTGACCCACGTCATTAGACATGAGGTTTTGCAAGGTCCTGCACTCAAATCCCACCAGGAACAACTGTGTATTTCCCCTACTCTTTCAAAATCATAGACCACTTTTAATAACCAAACAAAATAAAAAACAAGAATGAGAACTCACTTCAGTGGATTAGCCAACAATCTCTGACCAATTGTCACAAAACTGGTCTCTTGATTTGACATGAACCATGCAAGAGAAGAAACACTGAAACCACAGAACAAAACAATAGTCAGGGACACAAATTATGAACTTTAGTTACAAAAAATTTGTTTTCCGAGAAGAACAAGAACAAAATCTTTTACCTTCCAGTAAATATATGCTCCCTAAGTCCAAGAATACTTGGGAATCTCACCCCATCATGCTTCTTAAGGAATTCTTGCAACAAATTTCTCATTTTTAAAGCTTCTTCCATATAGTTATCCTATAGGAAAGACAATTTAATAACGTGGAATGACATCAGACCTAACAATTTTGAGCTCTTCTCTCACAAGCATCATACCTGGTTCATATCTATTGTTTGCAAGCCTTCTCCACGTGTGAAAATTATGGCATGATTCTGATTTTCAGGTTTACCCTCACCTAAGATAGCTGGGCCAGGAAGCTTTATTTTATATATGACCTGATTAAGACAATCAAATGGAGTATGAACCAAGACAATGACAGAAAAATGATGAATGAAATATTATGGAGGGAAAGAGAATGCTGGCTCAGCAACAGTTCAAGTCATGAATTATTTGGTCTTATGGAAATAATATAACTATATACTTAATAGCTTGAAATTATAAAATGAGAAATCATTGTTTATTTGTAAAAGTTAGATTTAAATCTTGTGCATATGTTTTAACCCAAGTTAAAACAATCACAGGATTGTTATTGTTCTCTACACAACCACAGGAAAATTATTATTATTCACAATCATGATTAAATGTGAAAACAGAATTGTTCAAATATGAATTATTATTATCCTTCCTGTTTTGGAGGATTTTACATCCTCCTGTGGTTGTATTTTCCCTCTTTTATGAGCCAAAAAACTTCATTTTCTATCAAAAACAAATTAATAGAAGCAAAAATGATGAAAGAATTATTTACAGCCTTCACTTATCAAGATCCACATACCTGGTCTAAATATTGCACGGGCTCTGTCTCTGAAGGGCTACTGGATTTTGGCATAGCCTTCACCAAGCAAGAGTAATAAACCTTGTTGATCTTTTTTGGTCTCTCTTTGCTAGGTTCCTCTACCTCATCAATATAGGCAACTCGAAGTGAAGGATATCTGCCAAATGAAAACATAGGAACCAATTGATACTTGATAGGTATAACAAACATCAAGGCCAGTACTATTAACCTTGGATATTTACCTCGTCATAAGCCTCAATATGTCCTGTGCACGAGCAGCACCAGATCGCTTGTCAATCCCATATTGTTGGCATGACACCACATATGAGAATTTCATATCAGCTACAGCTTGACATTGAGTCCATAATGACCTTTCCCCCTTTGAGTTATCATCTGAATTTTCTATGGCCTTATAGCCTTCCATCAAATCTGCACATTCATAACATTTCATTCAGAAAAATAATATACAACAAGTTTCAAGAAACAAATTTCATCAACTAATAGATTTACAACCAAATTATAAGCAGCTAATAAATATCATTTAATCATTCTCAAAGAAGGAATGGTCACCTTCATCTTTGGCCATATCAAGAAAAGCCTGGAGCTCCAAAGCTTTTCTGTAGTACATCATACCTCTAACTGCATCAGTGAGAATGCTACAATTAAATTCAATGATAAGCAATATGCAGTTGACATTCTGAGGAAAGGACATAATTATACAGGAACTTGAGCACTCAAGTTTGCATATAACGTGTGTGTGTGTGTGTGTGTGTGTGTGTGTGAGAGAGAGAGAGAGAGAGGGCGGGAGAGGACCAGTTCTGGTCAAAGTTTGGCCTCGGTATGATGCCCAGCGACGAAGTTCTTCTTCTAACTCATCAGATTCATTCCCTTTAAGTTCTTCCTCACTGGAACAATTCACTCGCTGAAGAAAGTTGTTCCATTCATCTATGCATCAATAACAAAAAAAGTACCAAGAAATGCATTCATACTCATCCCTTGAACTTCACATTTATGCAACATAATGATTTATGGGTAAAGGGTGAACCTGGAAAGATCTTCTGCAAGTAGAAGAGTATTGAAACACCATCTTCATTGGGTGATTCCAACTCGCGCAAGGAAAAAAGAACCTCTTCTGTGTAGTATGGTGTTAAAACCCTGCAAAGTCCATAATGCAAAAAATAAAAATGGTTCTGCCAATGAGTGTCCCAAGGGCAATGGTAAAGGAGCATTAAATACACCCTAATAAATGCTTTAAATTACCTAAAAAGGCAAGCATTGAATGAATTTTGTATTTTCAATACAACAAACACTTTCTTTATCAATAGAAGCTTTCTATTTCTACTTCCATAACCAAAGCCTAAAAAAGGCACTGGTTAGCAATTGGCAAATAAATATACAGATCTACAACTACAAGTGCCCAAAACTGATAAAAAAAAAATATCCAGAAAAAGGAAAGGAGGTGATAGGCCAAGTTCTGTTGGGCCTGCTGAGGGAGGGAGAAGGCCTGAGGTCATTGAAGGTTTATGCTAGGAAAAATAAATGAATATTTTGTATTAAGCAATTATATTTGTGTTATTGGGCCGTTATGACAGACCTGTAGGAGGCAGTTAAGGTGTCAATTTGTTCATTGTGGTGTTTTGAACGAGGAAACTCCTTGTTAGGGGGAAACCTCATGTACTGTTCTTCAAATCTGGTCTAAAAACCAGATTATTCTAATAAAAAAATAATTATTTGTGAGTTCAATTCTTGAGTTTAACAGGAGGTATGTTTCTTTCATACCCATTAAATTTATATTTCATGGGGAAAAATTTTAAGCTGAAGTTCTAAGAAAAAAAAAATACTACAGCTTTCAACCAGATAATATTAATTTTACTACTAGTAGAATATTTGTTTCTTCCTTTGGCCTTCTTCCAAGAATATATAGCAGAAAGCTTCCTATGACAAGCAAGCTAAACCAAACAATCAAATTTGTCTTGCCTATCACAATATTTTATAATAGTTCATAAAATTTACCAGCTAAATTTGCCATATAGGCATTTTATAGATTTAAAATCTTTTAAATGCTTCACTTACAAGCTTATGGGTTAGGTACTCATACTGTGAGAAAGCAAGCAATATATTACTAGTTTGAATCTTCAATCAATAAAATTGCAATATTGCATTGAAAGCAATTGATTAAAATCATGTGAATGACATTTTGGAAGAGGAGTCTCTGCTAGGCTTAACCAGTTCACAAATTTCATCAGAAAAGCATGGCAAAAGAAAGGACTAAAAGAAAGCTTAAGAGAATGAAAGCATATTGCAAACTTTGGGATATAGGTGTTTTATAGATTTAAAATCTTTTAAATGCTTCACTTACAAGCTTATGGGTTAAGTACTCATACTGTGAGAAAGCAAGCAATATATTACTAGTTTGAATCTTCAATCAATAAAATTGCAATATTGCATTGAAAGCAATTGATTCAAATCATGTGAATGACACTTTGGAAGAGGAGTCTCTGCTAGGCTTAACCGGTTCACATATTTCATCAGAAAAGCATGGCAAAAGAAAGGACTATAAGAAATCTTACGAGAATGAAAGCATATTGCGAACTTTGGGAGCTGAAGGCATATCCATAAACAGTGAATTAGAGAAAAACGAAATGCGCCTTTTGGCTTCTAAGTTAGATGGTACATCCATTGCTGATTCTTTTGTTGTAAGCAGCAAGTAAAGCCGTTTAATCTACAAATATATAAAAATGTAAGCAGATCATCAGAGATACTTCATTGATCAAATTCTCAGCAGAATACTTTATTGAGTAGCAAGCAAACCTTCTCTGTCCAAGCTTCGGTAACTGGATCAATTGGAAACCTGATAGCCCCTTCAGATGCAAATAACTGGTGTTGTTGCTCAAGAAGCAGCATTCCCTCATGTCCAGATCCACCATGGATTGAATCTACCAAGCTATCCAAGAAAAAAATGATACAATCATATTCATAGTGGGATGATGCCCTTTAAAAATGTAGTGACATTGGGATCCATTATCATTACCTGAATATATGATCCTCCATCATTATATCTCTAGTCACCACCTCCAGCATATCCTGGAATAGAATCACAATTTGATCCCTGTCTTCATGCTTATTGTCTATCTGAAACAAATATAAAGCTGAATAAGATTTTGACAAGCTAAAGATTATAAACTAAAGTGCTGGTTTCATAAGGGTGTCCAAACAATACCAAATATTTTATTAGCTCAACAAATTGCCCATAGAGGCTAGGAAGTGCACTCAGTCTGAATTCACTTGTAAGGTCATCAGCTTCAATATGTTTGTCTACCTCAGAGAATATGTATTCTATAACCCTGAAATAAAAGGTTTCAACAA
The DNA here is from genome assembly GCA_026413185.1 of Pueraria montana var. lobata. NCBI lineage: Eukaryota > Viridiplantae > Streptophyta > Magnoliopsida > Fabales > Fabaceae > Pueraria > Pueraria montana. The sequence goes on along the minus strand of CM048647.1, from coordinate 96,042,061 downwards.
ATTGAAAATAAGTTTTAGATAAACAAAGAATCATTTAGAAGTAGTTATGCGTCCAAATTGTGGAAGCAAGTGATTTCCAAAAGCTTTCTTTTATCGGAAGACCATGATATGTTAATATTTGGATCAACATCAGAATACTACAAGGAATATCACTCAGTAAAAACAACTGCATTATACTTCTTTGAGGGACTTACTGTTTTTCGCGGTCCCCTTGAACCAAGCACTTAACAATGCTCTTAAATGAAGCATAGCACTCCTGAATAGCAGAAGACATATAGTCGTCAGATTCAATTCTTTTTCTCAGCTCTCGATCCTTTCCATTGCTGTCCTTAGCCATATCCAATGCAATTGGAATCTACAAAACAGATAAAGAATTGTTCAATGGACATGAAGGTAGCAGAGTTTTAAATAAATTAAAAAGAAAAAAAAAACTCAAAATAAATAGACCTTGCTAGCAAGTAGAAATGGTGGCCACTGTATAAGGTCCAAATCACGATCAGCCCAGTAAGGTACAAGCAAAAGATCCATTTCCCTGAATGGTACAAGTATAAACACCTCAGCTCATTATGAAAAAAAACACAGTACTCTACTACAAAGAAAAGATGATGAACCAAAAATACCAAATGTATCCTCCAGATTACCTATTACTGATAAGATCTTCCTCTCTAAAACTAGTGATTATTTGGTTCCACAGTTGTGCAAACCTTGCAGCTTCTTTACCTTTGTTATTTGGGATCTGTATCAATAAGCCAAAGTAAATTTGAAGAAAAGATGTTCTAATCTTCAATCACAAGCTCAAGAAAGTGAAATAATTAACCTGATCAAATCTGCGAGATAAAGTGGCTTTCAATCCTTTTTTCCTTGGCTCACTCTTTTCCTCTGGGATCAAACAGGCATTGAAGGCACCAGGCAATGATTCAAAACGAGATCTAAGCATTCCTAGTGTCCTTATCTAGGAGGATAGGAATATGATTAAGCATACAAACAATAAATAAGCAACACAAAGATCCAAAACAAACCACTAAGAAAGAGATCTAGGAGTGGGCAATCTACTGACCTCTCCAAGGCGACGGAATGCCCCATAAACACCACCAAATAAAGTAGAGAATATGGCATACCAAATCTGGGTATCCATGAAGTATACCTGAAAAGGAAAAGAGATCATTATGTAGCATAATATTGAAATTTGAAATAGTAACCAAATCAGGTACATTGTAAACACATACCAGAATAATTGGAGCCCATAGTGCAACTACAACACCAAGATTTTTTCTAGCTGCAAAGCACAAAACTTATAAATTCATTTGTGGAAAAATGAAATAATACAAAAAACCAAAGTGTTCAAGCTTACTACCACGGGGAAAGAATTCATGCCACTGAAAAGTTGAGATTTTTACACTCATAATAGCTTTTGTAGGTCCCACCAGAGGTTTTATCTATAGTAAATACGAAAGATACAGATCGTTAAAAAAAAGTAAAATTAATAGATTCTGAAAAAAACAGAGATGACTTTTTGTGGTATAGCTTGCATAGGTCCCACCAGAGGTTTTATTTTATAGTAATAAATAATGCAAGAAACAGACAGTTAAAATATGTAAAATTAATGTATTATTTTACAGAAACAAGGGCAGCTTGTGTAGTCTCTAGAGGCAAGAATTTAAAATGTGGACCGCATCACTTGATGCAGCTGCAACGTCTCAGTGGCAGTAGCCATCATAACTGCAATTGCAGTCCACAATGACCACATCAGGCCACATCTGTCTGTAACAACAGCAACTTGACCACAACCAAGATTTAAAACCTCGATTAGGGGTTTAACTGTAGCAACAGACACATGGAGGATGGATTACGACCAAAAAAGAAAGTTTAACATATTCATTCTCACAATCAAGGGAAGTTCAGGAAGTAAATAAGAAAAGGCAGAAAAGATTAGAGTTATCAAAAAGTCATGAATGAAAAGAAATCACCTCTATATAGTAACTGAAAGCTAACTTTGTAATTATAAGGAGAACCCAAAACATTGTGTACCTGAAATTATAAACAACAATACATTAAGATCAGACTCCCAGGAAAGTAACACTATTCACAATAAAGAGGAACTTTTAAAACTCTAGATTCATACTTAAAAAGGGAAAATGTGCTCTCATGCATCCCCCTACCAACGTATAGTCGAGGCTGCCAATTATAAAGCATCAAAACGACCAAGTTAAATTCAGTATATCTCAGTTTCAATGGCATAAAACAACTATTGTTTGGTGTACGAGCCGAAAAATGTACATAGAAAACAGGGTTGCCATATAACCTACCTGTGACCACCACATCATTAGCATCACAATCCTATAGTTCGACCTCTCAAGAAAGCGACGAATGAGTGGGAACAGAAACAATATGACAGCTAGCATATTTGGTGACAGGTATACAGCAACAGCCATAATAAAGAATGAAGGCGAACTTGAATTGCTTCCAAACCAACTTTGAATGGTTTGAGCAAACCCAGGAGGATTTTCCCAAGTATAAGCATAACTAACTGACAGGACAATCACCCATACTGCAGCTGAAACAACTTTTAGAATGTATCTCAACTTAACATGCATTGACATACTCCATTGTGCTTTCCAACTGAGGATCACATCCAGAACAGCTGCCCACGTAAACATAAAATAAAAAACATAAACACAAGCAACCTGCACTTTTATAATGCCAAGATTGTTTCCAGGAAAAAAAATCGGTGCTTTTTGATGAAAACCGAGAGTTAAGCGCAGTTATGGGCAGAAAAGTTGGAAGTAATTATGTATTATCAGAATATGTGTAATAATAATTGCCATGTTGGCAGTTATATTATTGTGTTGTAGTAGGGTGTAGCGGGAAAATAAGTGTGTTGTTATTCGCAGTTTGTGGACAAAGAATATTCTCTGTAGCAGACTTTTGTCTCTGGGACAGCAATTGTATTGATATATTGTGTGTGATTAGTGTTCGGAATTATATTTTATTAATTAATCATTTGGTGTTCTATCACTTTCAGACACAGCATAACACAGTCAACAAGATAATCTCTCCAGTAACCATGGGGCAATTATTGCATGAACACAGTGCTTGCCTATAGGAACAACTAATCAAAAGCTCAAAATAACAATAAAACAATTTCAGCACTGATTGTGTTATCTTTTTTATTATATGTTTAATGTATCTTGAGCTTTTGATCAGTTGTACCAATAGGCACTGTGCACATGCAAGAATTACTCATCCTTTAGCATAAAATACAAATCAAGGACAAAAATCCAGTTCAAATAAGATATGGGGATAAAAGTTTTACTTGAAAAAATCTAGCTGAGTTATCTTATCCTCCAGTTTTACAAGAATCTAGCTATGACCTTTTTCCTTTCTATTAATGAACACTTTTTTATCAGAAATATACGACTTGTAGGCTAGTCTACATATAATAATATAATAAGACTACTAAAATCAAGGCCCTTCCATCCTATTTTCTCCCCTCTCCCATCCTATTTTCTCCACTATTAAATTCTACTAGCATTTTTTTATTCCACTTTTCCGGCCCTCTGCTCGATTTGCCTACAGAGTACCACCTTGAAACTTTTTAAAATGGTCTATTAAATAGTAAAGTAAAAAGGAAAATTTTTCACTAAATAAATCTTCCTTTGATGTTTGTCAGTTGCGCAATTGCATGTTAAACAGACAAGCACTAAAATAGAAGAACAAATGGCTCCAGAATAGAGGCCAGAGTAGCAATGTAGGCTACAATTTTATACAGAACAGGCTATTGAGTAGTATCCGGCAGCAATATATGTGCTGTTAAAATTTGCTATTACCCACCTTGTCCAAGCTTCAATATAGCTGCTGTTATAAACACGCTAAGCACCTTCTTGAAAACATCCACATTAAAGATTGCGCTTGGGTCCCCAGATCCATTCCAAGCAACGATAATCATAGCCTAAGATAAATTAGCTCTTTCAGAAATGGATCTTATTTTGCAAGATATTGAAGGGAAAAATCACTCACATGAATGATGAAGGGCAACAAACAAAAATTATTACCTGTAAGCACAGAATGAAAAACCTCCACATGCGATCAAAACTTCTGAAAATATGCCAAAATGACCTTATCTCAACAAAGTTGACTTTTCCAACCCATTTGTCCCTGTTAGCTGGCTTGTTATCCTGTAGATTCAAGTTAGGGTTAAAATCCAGTGGCAGGTACAAGTTTCAGGATTTCAGCAGTAGCTATTCAAATATACTCTGTATAAGATAATGAGAATTTTAAAAAGCACCCATTTAACATTTTAAATCAGTATCATAATCAAACACAACATTTTCTTCCCATTTTCAGACAAAAATCCAAGCAGAGTGCATATCATAATTTTTTTATAGAAAAATGCATATCATAACCGGTAATCAACCAAATATATAACGCATGTCAGCATATAGATCAATTTTCAATTCATTGTAAGCCTCTTGTCAATTTTGAAAACAACTTTTTCTCTTCTTAGAACTAAATTTTATAAAAGATTTAATTAATTATTTGGTTCCTATACCGCTAGAAAACAAACAACAGGAACTTAAAACATAAAAAAATTGCTCGTATAGGGACTAAATGGTAGAGTTTTTAGGTATAGGGACTAAAACGAAAAGTTGGTGCAGGTATAGAGACCAAATGATTAATTAAACCTTTATAAAACTTAAACCATATTGAGAGAAAATAAATATTTATAATTGAAAACATAGTCAGAAATTGAGAACATCAACAATGCTTACGTTAGATTTGTCAAAATTTAGCTGCTCAACTGGAAGGCAAAAGAAATCAGCATCAGCACGCATCGGCCAACCAAGCCGAAAACAATCAGCTGACCTATAATTGTCATTGAAAATTAATACCCAGACAGGTATAAATAATAAACCAGAAAAGACAAAACAAAAAGGGAGAATCAATTAATTATACCAGAAATATTCATTTAAATCATCATAGTTCCTCCATTGCGAATGCTTTGACCTACCCTTTTTGCTCCGTTCAGCTTCCTATTGAGCAGAGCACAATTGTCAATTTTTCATGAGACATACTCAGTAATATGAATAACTTGTGGGTGTGGTAAGTATACAGACAAACATAAAAGAATGAAAAGAAGAAAATAATCAATGGCAGGAAGCACCTTTGCAATCACATCATATATAGGAGTTACAACTTTCCTTAAGAAAGCCTCTTCTTCACCTCCATAGGCTGGCTTGACATTCTCTCCTGTCATTGGACTAACATTACCAGCAAGCATACCGTACAATTCAAAAGCCATCTACAAGAAGCACCATAAAATGATCCCAAAGCATGTCAATATCAACAAAAATGTAGGTTCCCTTTGAAAAAATTCATTTAATACCAACTATGTGAGCAAATGCCAAAACCATAGAGATAAAAATGTATCTGTCGGGGATATAAACATTCATCATGATTTGGGGGTTTGTACATTGTCCAAGCCTCACACATAAAAGGCTCTTCTTGCATGAGGTTGCATTTTAGAAATATAACACCACTAGGAAATAAAACGACGACAAAACTACGACAAACTTTGAATGTTTTAAGACTAAAAGTTTATTTACATTAATATTATTCTTAGAATTGTGGGTTTAAGCCTAACTCATAGGATGAGGGTTGCCCCCCACTTATATATTGTATTTTGGCACTATTTCTAGCCGATGTGGGACTTGGGTTTTTCCCAATAATTATAGTGCCAAATGACTAAGCAGGATAGGGAATTCGTCTTGTTTCTTATTCTAAACTTGGTTAGTTTGTTTAGAACACCAAGAAACACAAGCTCTTTACTACTTTCTTTTTTCTAAGTTAAAAGCACAAATTTACTGGTGCACTGAATACCTCACTACAACAATGAAATATTGATATGAAGTTTTTACAAAGCAATTTAGCAAGGGTTCTAAAATTGGTTTGGCCTAAAATGAGAAATTTGTAATTGGAACAGTTAAAAGTGCTTGGGCTTTGATAAAATGACAGATATAGACATCTGCAATTCAAACTGTTCTAACTAGAAGGAAAAAATTTGAGATAACTGTTACCCAATAATAGGTAAAACTGATAATGGGCCAAAGTCCAAACCCAGGGGTTAATCCTGTTATAATATTTGGAAAAAAAGGGTACAAGAAGACTGAAGCAAAGAGATAGAAAGGGTGATAACAGGGATTGCATGATTGAAAAAGTTAAGGAAATCATGTTGAAACTATGTTCCAACTTCCAAGGTAGATTAAAAGGCAAATTCTGCACAGAAACAAGCAAGGGCAGCCACATAAACACACGCAAATTTGTTAGTGAATTTTTATTTGGCAATGGATTGCATACCCAATAGCAATTCTATTTTCAACTTCTTACCCAAATATATCAAAACATCTGCAAAAATTAGAACATGGTTACAAAAAATATAAATACAGCCAGAAATAGTAAATAAACATCATCATAGATTGGGTTAAGTCACAAAGCTCACATGGTGATAGATATAGCAAAGGCATTCTGGCATGAATCTTAGGTTGGCAGCTTCACCCCATATTAGAAGATACAGACCCATATATAGTAATTTACGCTGCTGCACTTCTTGCTGTATGGTTGGCAACCTGCAATATACATCCATATTCCACGAGATATGTTACATACCACGAGATATGATACATTAGAAACTGAAATATGCATATACTACTTGAGAAAGCTAAATAACAACAGTTAAAATTAACACAAGCTGCAAATAAGAATCCAGATTCAAAATTGAAAGTCACAACTAAATTTAAGAGCCCATATAATGATTCAAAACTATAGAATAAACTATATAACTACAACATAATAACAAGTTTAAAATGTTTGTTGTCCCCAAATGTAACAAAGCAAAGAGGTCCAAGTTAACAAAAAGCAGTTACAATATCTTTCGACATTATGAGAACAGAAACTCTCACCAAAGGCTACTCTTCCGACCCAAATACTTGCACCACTTTTTGTAATTCTTAAAAAGTTTCTTCATCACTTCTGTCAGTGCACGCTCGTCCAACTGAGCAAAAAATGTGTACAAGTCACAAGCAGATTTAACACAAATCAATGTATGAATATTTTTCTGGATGATCATAATGAAAAGAAAAAGGGGGGACTATATCAATCATCCAAATAAACCCTGACCTTTGGCTGTTGATCAGGCTTGGGAAATTGTCTTATGTGCACATTTGCAAGTAATAAGATCAAATGCTCTCTCTGATTTGCTACATTGTGCTTCTGTATTTTGTGCAAGAAGTGGCAAACAAATCCAATTGCATTTGTTAGAAACAAATAATTCACGTTCTGTTCAGCTAAATTAATATGTAATACAAGACTCAAATGCATAAATAAGTTAACAGTTCCAGATTCTAATTTACCTGAAATCCAAACATTACCCCAAGCCAATCCAGAATGTCTTCATCTTTTTTTTTCTTGTAGTCCTTAGGCCAGGCTAGACCCCTTGTGTTACGAAGAGCATATACAGCAGCTTGGATCTGTGAAGAAGAGTGATGAACAATTATTTTCATTAAAACTATAGAAGTAAATATGACCAGAGTACATATAGAGGCTAGAGATCATACCTCAGGAAATCTCATTATTGCCTGATTTGCACTATCAGGATCAAGAGGAAGAATATTATAAGGAACTAAGATCTCTGTTTTCTCAGCAACTTTATCTTGAGTCTCCAAAATCTGTTACAATGCCAATGGGAAATCAATCATCAATCGTAAAGTATAAAGACAGGTAAATAAAGTTATAAAGAATATTCAATGATAATCATCTTATTTAAATATCGATAAAGGTTCACATAGAAAAAGAACACCAATAGGAAGATAACATCTTAGGAGATACAAAAAGATAACCTCACGATCAACTTCCATAGATTGTGTCATGTTAACAGCCTTCAAAACCTCAAAAAGAACATTGGCAGTCTGATATGCCTTGGTAAGCTGCGCACTGAAAGTAAGAAGACAGACTCACTGCTAGTCACACAATAGGCACAGAACATATCATGCTGCACATTATGTAGATAACATACCGATCAGCTTTATCAGCAGCATTTTGTAAAGCTTGGATATATTTTTTGTAGTAATGCTGATAAAAACTCTGCATCTCGCGAGCATCACTTTTCTTTACCCTTCCTTTCAATGTCGGATCGTTTTCCTAAAAATGGAACAAATTGATAAAAGATATATACAATTAACTTGAAATAAGGCCATTGCCATCTCTAAATCTAGTTAGGGGCAACCATTCATGTTCATTCTACATAACAGGAAAAAGGTCTGCAAATAAGATGTTCAGGAGTCTGACATTCTTAATTCAATTTCATATTACCACTAACCAAGTCCTAGGACAGAAAGCATAAGTGTTAGACCAAGAATGTATGGAGCTCAAAGCTTAGGAGCCCGAATATGTAAAAATACACTACATCCCAAGCAGGGATTAATTTTCTGCTGATGGCTGTAGATATGTCTCGTATGCTCTAAGTTAGTTACTACTCAGATAATAATGAAGAGTTTGATTCATTTTTTCTTTCAATACTAAGGGTCTGTTTGGTTTTAGAAAATGTTTTTTGGTTTCATTTCCTGTTTTAACCAATATTTGCAAAAGTGACACTTTGTTTTAACTTTGTTTGCTGTTTACTATTTTCTGTTTTGTTGTTTTTACTTTTTACCATTTCTGATGCAAATATTTGAAAATAGAAAACAAGATGGCATTTTTGTAATTATTGATGGAAGCAAAAAATGAAATTCAGAAAATGTTTTTTGTTTTCATTCTTTTAATTTTCACCTTCAATTACAAAAATGTCACCCTGTTTACACTGTTTCCCATACAAACTATTGAAAACAAAATGAAAACATGACACATTTTTGTAATTAAAAGTGAAAACAGACAATACTTTCTCAAACCAAACCACCCCTAAATTTTGTTAGATTCACAATTCCTTTATATCGAGGAAAGACACAATAACCAGATCTCAACACATTGATTTATAAAGTTCCTTTCCTCCAAAGCCAAACATTAGTGTAAAACATCTACATGACATGAGCATTGAGCAATAAAACGGCCAGTAGCAAGAAGAAGATAATCCTGTGACCTATTCTTCCATCCTTATTATAGTTAAGGAAATAGAAAAACCACAAAAGCTTATTGGAAAAGAAACATTATAACTGTATCTTGTACAGATAAAACAAAACATGTCAATGCTTACTCTTTCCAAACGTTGAAGAAGGGCAGTTTTGAATTGTCGAACACCACGACCACTTGAAGTAGGATCCAGCCTATGAGCTTTCTCGAACGCGTAAAACCGGCCTACAATAGCAAAATAGACACGCCCATACAAAAATACATTCAAGCACCAAAAAAATAATTAAAGTGTCGATCTGGCAAACAGCCAAGGAAAGTTCAGTAAACAGGTGTTCTAGCCATAAAAAGTTTACATAACTTCAAAAAGGGTGTGTTTGATTAAACAATTAAATTTAATTAAGCACTTTTTCAATAATCCCTTATAACAAGAGGACTTATGTCATAAATTTGACCATTAAACTTGCTGAAATAAGCTAAAAAGATAGTATCATTTTAATTTTAATGAGCTACATTAAGAAGCTTGCTGAAATAAGCTGAAAAGGGCTTATGGAAGTTGTAGGCTATTTTTAGTAGTCCAGATAAGCTCTTCTAAACACTCTCAATGCCTATGAAGGAAATGTACAAATACAAACACTACGCAAGCAGACAGTTTCATCTAAGCATAAGCACACCTGGACAGACAGCGAATAATACTGGAACTACATTCTAATTCTAATCAACGTATCAAATTAGAACCAGCCGCAAGTAAACACTCACAGAGAGAGGTTTCAACATAGCAAAGAGAAAAGCAAACAGTTGAGAAAATGCATGCGCAGAATAAGATGAACTTACAGAGATAAGCAACTCTGGGATGAGTCTTCTCAACCTCATTCGCAACGCGAAGAATCGGTGCAATCTCCACGAGAGACGACGGCACCACCTCACTGTCAAATATCGCCTCTCCAAGGTTTCCGGCGGTTTGCGTCCGCGTGATCCGCCTCTGCGGCGGTCCCTGCGGCTCCGACGACGGCCCCGCCCTCGACGACATTCTCCCACAGATCTAGCTTCCCCCTCCGATTCACCAAAACCAGCAATGTGCACAGCAGTGACAGAAAACCTTGCATGCAAAATCAATGCATGAAGACGGAACGCGAAGCGCGAAGTAGTGGTTCGCGTTGAGGAAGAGAGCGTGCAAATGCGAGAACCCTAGGTGAGATGGAAATGGAAGATGAAGTGAGAGCGAGTGTTTGCAAAGAAAAGCAAATACAGAAGGGAATGTTGTTGTTTGGGAAGAGCGAAGAGGTTACTAATACTATTGAGGACAGAGAAGCACAATGATGCTTATTGCTTTAGAATAGACTAGTGTTGTGTTGTTGTGGGTGGGGTGATACATTCGTCAAGCGAAGTCATAGAGTGGGTCCGTTTGTTTCTTTTTGGACTTTGGTACAACCAAAATGCACACCTTTTTTGGCCGAATTAACGGTTATGCCATTCAGCTCCTTGTTTAAATTTGAAATTGAAACTCCAACGGCATTTTTTTTTTCTTCTTTATATTCTCATGCCTTCTCTCATTTGTCATTTTAATGTGCGTGTTAGTGTAAATTAAATTATGTCAGTTGGACATGGAATCTTACTTAAGCCAGATTAACAATGAATAATTAAGCATTCCTTTTTTATTGAAATCTTCCTTTTTGATCTTTTTATGTTAGTTCGCAGGAAGCGTGCGATATTGTTTTTATTATTAGTTTGTTATTCGACTTGACAAAAGAAATAAATTGATTTTTTTTTAATCTAACTAATAAAATTGTTGACAAATTTCTAACATAATTCATACAATTTGAATTTGTTTTAAGACAGATAAGTCAATCAATGTGTGTTTGGTTTCTCGGTAACACGAATTTCAAGACCGTTAAATGGAAAAGTATATGAGAAGAAGCTTCTAAATCAACATACGTTTGGGGTGCGGAAACGGAAAAGTAAACACACCCTAAAACGTTAGGGATTAGGAAAAGTTTACAATGGAAGCTTTAACCTAACATTCAAATCAAGAATCAATTTTTGATGTATAGAGAATATTTCTAAATTGATTTAGAAGTACATGTAGACTTCAAAATAAAGAGCATGCATATAAAAAAAATCATTAACCTTGTGTTTGGATGGGGAATTTTAAAATTTCAAAGAATTTGAAATGCTGGAGAATTTAATTGCTCTTATTTAGATTTCCTTCCTTTTTCAAATAATTTGTTTGGATAAGCCAATTCAAATTTCTGGGATTTCAAATTTTTAGTTTGGATTGGACAATTCAATTTCTTCCATATGCAATATTTTATTTTTAAATATATATTTTAAAAAATGAAATTTCAATATTAAAATTTACCAAAAATAAAGATTGCCTATTTTTTAAATATTTAATAATTAAAATAATATTAAATCTTAAAAATTCAAAAATAATGTAATGTTAGAGAATATTTAATAATACTACTAAATATTTGAAAATACAACGAAAATAAAGAAAAAGGAAAGAATTTTTTATTTTATCCTTAGAATTATTTGTTTATTGAATAATGGTTCTAGAACCCTTTTAAGCTATAATATGCAAAGAATATTATTATATCCTCTTATAATATTTTTCATTAACTTTCTTTAATATTATATTGTAAAATAAATTAAACAAAAAATAATCGTGTTTAATATTTTAGAATCTATAAAATGTATTTAATATTTTTAATTTAATAAATAAGAAAATTAGTAAAAATATGTTGTAAGAGAATTGAAGAATACATAAGGATAGTGTATAAAAATTCAAAGTAGTATTATTTCACAAAATCTTACTATTTCACAAAAAAAATTGCAAATTCAAATCGTATAAATCAATTGGTTTACATCATTATACACGAGGAGAAATAGATAATCATTAAATGCAATTCATCCAAGCAACATTGTACTTGTCATTTAATCAAATTTCATATGGTATTTTCGTACAGAAAAGGATTACACTAATTTATAGTAAATGCAATGCCTTCTTGCAGCAAAGTTAATTTCAAGCAAAGTCTTATGATATTACTTAGGAGCTAATTAAAAATGTTCACACATTGCGTGCGATCAATTTGGCATTTGGCATCTAGATTGTGATAAGTCTTGAACATCTTGCTTCAATCCCAGTCAACATTTGCACTGCCCTGCCCTACAAACGCACAACAAATCAATCAAATTGGCATTTAGGTTGAACCAAATTGTCACAGACATAAACAAATTGGCATCTAAAGTAATCTCGAACCACAAATCTAACCCCTGAAGTCTGCAAAGTACTAACATATTAGTTAGCTCACTAGACTCACATATATAAATGTTAAGTTGTTTCCCCTTTTATACAACATACACACATACTCATACACAACACTACCTTTTCCCTTTTAAGTAACACAAAATTAATCCATTTATTGCTTAAGTTCAGAGAGCAACTCATGTAGCAGCTATGTTAATGCTTAAGTTCCAAAATAGTCCTAACTAGCAATTAAGAGTTAGCAGTGATTTGGTTAGCAGTGCTAGTCAGTCCATGAACGAATGTTGTAGGCAAAAAGATGCATTCATTCAGCAAACAAACCAGTGATAAGCCAATGTTTTATAGTGGTTTATTCCTTCTTCTAAGCTATAAAAACAGTTCAAGGCTCAAGTATCTCATGCAAGCCAAAGACAGTTCTATGTACAAGCACCAGAACTGAGGGGGTTTGCTAATTCATGATGTTGAATAACACATCATGAATTTGGGTCCTGGTGTAAGGTTTTTGGACTAGCTAGCACACAATAATCTATCTCAAGGCAAATAATGCTCAACTTTACATGTCTTTCTAATTTTGCCATGTGTAATGTCGTGATTTTTTTCAAGTGTATGATCAAGTGTTTGATTGATAATACAAGAGGAAATTAACTTTAAAGCTATATTATATATAAAAGAATTAATAAATAGATTGTTTTGTTATGTGCTATAATGTTGTTGATAATATTTCATGTACGGTCGGGCTTAGAAGGTAAGGTTGTTGTTAGGAATTTTACGTAAATTTTGTAAGTTGTAGAAAAGAAAAAAAAAATAAAAAAAGGGGGGGTGCTTTTAGAGGAAATAGGGGTGTTACTAGCAAAATTTCATGCAAATCTCTTAATTTGAACGTGTCCAGCTTCCTATTTCTTTCAATTCCTTCATTCTTATCTTTCTTCCTCTCTAAGCTCTTTCTTCTCCGTAAATGGAAGTTTGATTCCTACCTCAACTTGAAGTTTGATTTCTTCTTCCCTAGAGATTTCTTAGTTGATGTTAAGTTGGTAAGTCCAGTTCCTTCCTATTCTTGATTTCTAAGTATCTTTCTCATCTCCTCCCAAGAACATGAGCAATGGGTCTTGGTTAAATTTTAAGAGATGAGAGAAATCTTGATTTTTGAGTTTTACTTTGATGTTGATTTAGGTGTCTCCTAGTTGATTCTGTAACAAAACTTGAGGACAGATCACTCAAGAAATCCAAAGTTCTCCTCTCTAGTTTTCTTCACGGTTTGAGTCAAGGAGTTTAGGTAAGGGAAGCTTTAAACTTGTTTGACTGATTTGGTGGTGTTTGGTACTTGTGTTCTTGATGAGTTGATTGAAACTGTGATTTAAGTTGAAGTTAATATAATATCATGATGTGTTGTTTTGATTTGAAATGGTCTTGCAAGTGTTGTGAATTGTCCCTAAACCTTTGAGGCATGTTTTTGGATGCTTGGGATCCTTTGGGAAGCCCTGGATTCTGCAGAAATTCTTGTTTCAATGTTCTGTTAGTAGAAAATTTTGTGAGAGTCCGATTCTGCAGAACCAGCGTCCAATGACCCACTCAGCCAACCAGCGTCCAATGACCCACCCAGCGTCCAGTGACCAGCGTCCAGTCAACTCTGGTCAACTCTGGTGCTTTTGTTCAACTTTGAGTCCAGGACCCAGTTTTGTTATGAATATGATATATATTCATTTTTCTTATATAAATGATTATTTTAAATGTGCGATTGACATTCTTTGAGATGTGTAATATAATTGTGAGTGTAGATTTGAAATATTGAATGAGAATATTGGATATGCCACCACTTTGGTTCTAGAACTATGTTAGGAAATTCACCCTTAGTTAAATTTAGTGTTGTGTTGTGAGTAAGGATTCGAGGTGTGAGAATGCCTTACTTGTGCTTAATGAACTGCTAGATTGGGTTCATAAGTGTAATTTAAGAAAAATGGTGAATTTATAACATAGAGGGAACATGTGGCGAGCAGAGTTGTTTGGTTTGTGCATAAGATTGCATGCGGGTAGGCACGTAAGTTGAGGGTGCTAGGTGGGCTCTCAACCTAGTGTTGGAGGATTTCGTGGTGGCCAATGGTGGGCATATAGAATAGACAAGTGGGCGAATTCCTAAAGATGGAAGGTTTTGCAAACCTGACAGAGGTAAGCCAATACCAACACTTGTCTATATTGGATTAAATTCACACTTCCTCCACATGGTGGCTCAAGGGACTCCCTGAATGGTCTAAGAAGAGACTAATGGTAGGGGATGGGGCCTATGGGGACCGCCCGAAGTTTGTTGAAATCTCCATGGAGTCGAGTCAGCATAATATTGCATGATGATATTGATGTATGGAGTGACATATGAAATGAACTGAATGTTTAGTGTGAATGATGTTGATTGAAATTTTGTGTATAATCTATCATTCTTTTTATAAGAAGCTTACCCTTGCAATTTGTGTTTGTATTGTATTACTGCAATGATCGTGTATTGACACGGGAGCAGGTAATAGTGATGGCGCAGGCTCTCATGATAGTCAAGGTTGAAGATTGGACGATCCTTTTGTTCCTTTGGATTGGACGATCTAAAGATTGGACGATCCTCCTGTTCTGCTGATTATGTTCTAGTATATATGTACATAGTATGGGGACCAGCTTAGGAAATATGTATAAATATTTAGGTTGCTATGAATGTCCTTTAAAAGAAGACTATATTGGTATTGTATGTATGTATATATACGTAAGTTTTGTAAAGCCAGACTTAACACTTTTATGATGTGATGATGTACGTTATCAGTAGGAAAGTAGGTACATATAATATGTGTTAAATGAAAAAAAAAAATTCTTTAAAATTTCATATGATAATAATTAATCAATGTTTTAGTATAACAAATCTGTAACGAAGATGGGTCGTTACACCATGTATGCAAATTTATCACTGCTACAAACTCAGAAACTCAGCAAGCTCATCCAAGGGAGAAAGATAGATTATTTACTGACACCACCAGGAAATCAAAATGATACAAGAGTTTCACGAGATCAAGATAGTAGGCATCATTAGAAATCTGTCTCCTAACCCCACTGCTTATTTTATATATATATAATATAAAATATATAGATATAGATATTATTTCTAATCTTGAGGCATGAGTCTTTTTTTCCTTTTTACTTTTTTCTATTGAACTTACTACTAAAATCACATTTAGCTTTAAACAATTGTTAATGGTGCCTGCCACAAGTTTCCAAATTAGTAAGATAGAATTTTCTTTTCTCTGCACTGATGTACCAAACTGATGTGAACTGATTCTGAATCAAGTAAAAGTGCCACTACTTCCATGATTGACTATTTGCTATTCCATGACAAATTAACCGTTTTATCATAAATTGTGGTATTGAGAAAGAAATGGAGTTGTGGCTGAGACCTCTTAAAATGGCTGGCAGGTTACAGTTTAGTGGTTGGTGCATGAGACGCTCTCCTTTACACTTTAATTGGAAAATGGTCAGTAAGTTAGTGTTCATATATTATTCCTTTTTAAGTTTGCACTTAATGGTTGCATAATGTATGGTATTTACTATTTGATAGATGGACAGAAATGCAATTATAAATTCTCCCATGCAGTGATGCAATGCAGCCATATCGATTTGTTTACCTTAATATGCATGCCGCCCGACATTGAATATTTCAATTATATATTTGTGGCAATGTTTTGTTGATCAAGGTATTGTATTGTATATGAATATGAATTTCAAATCCATTGGTTAACAAAATCTTGTATAATTACATTTTGAAAATCATAGATGATTATTGATTATCATATAACTTACAAATACTATAACAGAATTTAGGTTACACTTTTTCTTTTAATTTGGCCACTCATTGTGCAATAGAGTCCAAATTTTAGCTTTGTACATATGAACCGTTAATTAACCTCGTCGTTGGTTCTCAAGACCAAAAGTTTGACACTAGAATTTTCTAAGAAATGCAAAAGGCTTTGGTTGAAAAAGCTAGTCGAGTTAATCAACACATAAGGTAAGACAACAATTAAGGGTCAAATGGACTTGAGACATGATGAATCACAATAGACTTTATACAAACTTAAAAACTTAGTAGACCAAACAAATGACAATTTTTTTTAATAAATTTCTCATTTTAAGGAAAGCAAAGGTTAGTCAAGTAACTCAGACAATACTGAAGGAATACATGTATTCGGTCCTTAAATTCAGATGATTACTAATACCCTGACAAATATTATTGTGCAAAATAGGCTACACATAGCAAAGATCTTTATGCATACATACCTCCAAATGCAAGAATCTGCATCCGATCAAGTTTAGATCCCCTTAGACATCAACTGGGAAGCAAATTTCTAAACCTTCTGAATGTTCACAATCGTCAAGGAAATAACTAGCATTAATGTCTACAATTAAATGACTAGGAGGAAATGAATAAAAGAAGAGTGGGATCTGAGGCAGTCACTATCCTCAGCTCAAGTAAGTAAGTATGATGAAAGATTTTAATGGATAGGGTCAATCACTTAACTTCACCAACACCGTCCTTCATGCCTTGACCCTACCCTGTCCGTTGGCCTGGTCAAGTTAAGTGAGGCACCGATTATTTATTTATTTATTGTGTATCCGCCTTATTCAAATACTGGATTAATTTCCTAGGTGCTCACTGTTAATCTTAGACCCGCAGATTGTCATTTTCTTGTGCAAATTTGCATGGATTCTTGTTCAGGTTTATTTGGTACCAGTGTTATTTACTGCAAGTTGGGGAAAATGGCAAAAAGTCAGTAATCTTCTATATTATATAATGGGTTTCTATCCCTTAGTTGAAGTGATTAACACATAGTCACAACATGATGAAATCAATGCAACAAGCAAAATTGATTCAGCAACACATTTTTTCAATTGGTACCACATAATGGAAAACCATGTGAATTCAACTTTCAAATCAATATCACAAGTATTCACATGTCACAAAATAATCAAAGGAATTGGATTGGAGGAAGAAATCTCGAAATTAGTTACCTCTGATGAGCAAATTCCACTATCTTTACTTAACTTCTCTGCCTAGCGTTGCCCAATGCGTCTGCCTGAGGTGAGAAACATAAACCTAGATTTAAGAGATATGCAGAGATGGGAGCGAGAAAGATGAACAGAGAGAGACGAACGGAGAGAGAGAGGAACTAAATCAAAAACTAAACCCTAGATCAAAAACAAAATTAAATACCAAAATAAAAAAATGAAACACAAATTAAAGAAATTAAAAACGAAAATCAGATATGAGAGACGAACCTGGTATGAACCTAGAGAGAAAGCCTGAACCACTGTGAGAGAGAGTGAGAGCGCACTCTGAACCACTGAGAGAGAGAACAGAGCGAGGGTCACGAGGGTTGTGGGTGTCGCTAGGGTTGCAAGCGAGAGTGAGAGTTGAACGAGCGGAGCGAGCGTTTCAGAAAAGAGAATTTCAAATTCTCTATTTTTTGGAAGAATTTTGAATTCCACTGTTTTAGTTTAATTAATTACCCGATAAAAATGATAGAATTTCAATTTCTTTTTAAATGTTTTATCCAAACAGCACATTTCACTTCATAGAATTTCAATTTCATTGAAAAAATGAATTACCTTATTAGATTACCCCATCCAAACACAAGGTAACACAAATAATTTGACATTGGATGGGTGTCCCAACACACTAGACATGCGTCATCCCAAAGTTGGTATCTACTTGCTTCTACGCAAACAATAGAATTTGACGTGAATTTTGATACGATAGGTTCAATAAACGCAAAACCAAACACCCTATAAATTTCTTAATTAAGGTCTAGGATTCGATTCATAGTTTAAAAATAGAGTTACTTGCTAGCACTCCTCTTACAACTAAAGGAAGAAAGATTGGTTGGGTATAGAGAAATTAGTTAAGTGTTAGATAAAAGCCAACATATATTCTTAGTTAAAAAAATAAAATAAAACAAAGTTGTTTATTTTTATTTATAATTATGGAGCATTATTTACTCCAAAAATATTCTCAACTTTAACTTGCTGGTCTTAATAATAGAAATTTGTATTAAACTCTGAATATTGAAATTAAAATTTTTGTAGTCAAAATGATAACTTTTCAAACTATAATTAATAAATATAGTATTTATTTGTGAGATTTATAATTAAGTATTAGTTATAAGTTATTTTTTATTAAATCAAATATTGTGTTCAACTCAATGATGAGTTAATTTAAAATCTTAATTCAATTATGATCCAAATCTTATTAAAAAGTGAGGCCCTGTTTGAGGTGGTTTTTAGTTTTAAGTTTCAAAATTTTTAAAACCAAAACCAGTTTTTGGTTTTCTTTGTTTCCAATTTTTAAAAATTGTTGTGAATTTGTCATTTTGCTTTAAGCAAACAATTTCATAAAACATTTAAAAAAAAACTCAACACATGGATCAATCAAACTCGTTCCTCAATTTGTGGGTTAGTGGGTTATATATGTTGAAAGGTTGAATTATACTACCTCTTATCCTTTATATAAGAAACTAGTGCATATTCCCGTGCGATGCACGGGACAAATTACGTTTGAAAAGTAATAAAATAAAATATTAGTTTAAAAATATAATAATCATCAAATTTAGATTCCAATAATGTTAAATGTTAAAATATTAACTAAAAAATAATTAAAGTAATGTGCAAATAAAATCATGATTATTTTGTATTTTTTAACAATCACAATAAAATCAACTTATTATAACTTATAAATATAACATATTGATAAAAATATATACTTGAAAAGGTAAAAAAAAAAAAACTCCTACTTCTACCAAAATAATAAAACTTCATAAAGTTATTCTCAAATCCTACATAAAAAAAAAAAGTATTTTTCTCACTTGCAATTACCGCTATTGCTCCTAATTTTGGTTCTTTTCCAGAAAAATAGAAAGAATTAAAAGTATAGAAATGCCTTGTCATACTGTTTGCAGGGAAAATACTAAATATTCAAACCATTAATATTGAAATTTATTTACATTAGAGTTATTTAATAATTAATAAATTAATCAATGTTAAAATACATAAAAATATCTTTAGAGAAGAGTTCATAAAATCCTCTAATATAAACCTTAAATCCTAAATCACTTATGAGATATATCATCTTTTCTAAATATGGATTTCAAACATGTCATAGCTATGACATGTTTGAAATCCATATTTTTATTTTAGAAGCACATATGACAGATGGGGGTAGGGGTTCAGGTATTTGGTATTCCAACGGATGTAAAAATCTCATTTAGTGTATGAGAATCTGCTTCACAAAGCCATGATTTACACTATTTTTTTTTTGTTATTCTCCTCCTGCATAGACCATGACAGAGATAGTAAAGTTTAGTTATAAGTATAAAAGTCAAGTTTTTCTAATTTTTGGAATTCATTTAGTAAACACTTACAGATTTGTGATTAGTGAGAAAATACCTTATAGCACACCATGTTGGCAAGTTACATCTGATAAGATGGTTCGACCAATAAAATTGCCAGATTCATATCTTGGGACCTACTTGATATGCACAAAAGAATTGTAAAGCAGACTTAAAATTAGATAGTAAAAAAAAAGAGAAAAAGAATCCATAGAATAGCCACAGTACTCTTTACTCTTCTTATGTGGCCATTTCACTCCTTTTCTTGTTAGCACTCTTGTTTAATCAAGTGTCAAAGTGCACACTACTTGCTACCATTTGGTTAATGTGAAAGTAAATCACCTAAGATTACTTTATAAAAAATGAAATAAGGACATTCTATATTATCATTTTATATTAAAAAATAAAGAAAAAAAATCTAAGAATAAGATGTAATGGAATTTTATATTATCATTTTATTCTTTTAGATATTATCACCTAAGATTACTTTTATCAACATTTACATCAACCAAAAAAGAAATGTTATCCTAAAATAACTACTTGCCCTTTCCAGTTAACAGTAAATTACATTTAGATAATAAGAAAAAAATATAGGAATAAAAATCCATAAATGCATTAAATATTAGTAGCTTAGAACAGGCCAGCAAGCTTAAGATTCCCCATCTTTTATGCATATGCAATTCGTAGTCACATGCCTTGAATACCAGTTTGTAATTTAGAACCAAGTCATCTAATTTCTTCCATATATAAGCCCATATTATGGAAGATATCATGAGATGAATTCAATTAAAAATGTAAGAATGAAGAAATAATTATTTAAACAAAACAGATTCAAAGAAAAATGCTACTTACAGGCAAGACAGTATTAGCTTTTGAGAACTCTACTCAAGCAACAACAGTTTACAATTGAATCTTTTAACAATGGTAGGCTGAAGACAATAAAAGAAGTATAAATAACAAATCCATGAGCAACAAAATTTAAAATATATATCAAATACAACATTTATAAAAATGAGTATGTCTAGTAAGAATAAAAAAATGGTATCTTTTCATTGTTTTTTAATATCTCCTACTACATTTTTTGTTCTTATCATTTATCCTATTTTATCTTATGACATTTAAATACCTTTAATGTGTAGACAACAATGATTAGATATTGTTCAACTTTCAAATAGAATAGTAAGACTACAACAAATGCTACCATATTTTTAATCCAATGGTGTAAGAAAAGGATCTCACACTAAGTCCAGCAACAACAAATAATAAGAGATCCAAACAATTGAAGAAAAAACACCTAATATGGTAAATCAAATGAAACAACTGCTCAAGCTATCTCTATAATCCTCTGTAATATAGAAACATTTCATCAATATTTATATTTTCATTGATTTTCACTAATTATGTTGCTCATATATAATCCTTCAAATGGTATGTTTAAACACATAATCTGGTAAATCAAATTGTCAGAAATCATTATTATTGTAGAATATAGGAGAAAAAAATATATTTTTTAAATTATAAACCGTGCCTCTTTTGTAACAAAAAAAAATTGTGCCTGTTTATTTAAGAAAAACAATTAAAATTATATATTTTCCAAAGAAACATGAAATAAGCATATAGATTAGGAACCTCCTATGTAGGGGTAAAAGATATAATATGCTAATTTAAACTACCCAAAATCATGATTATTGAATAATAGGAGAAAAAATAGTTTTTTTTAAAATCTATAATCACTTGCAGTTTATTTAAAAAAGCAACGTAGAAGATGCAATGAAAATTATATATTTTCCAGATGAAGATGAAAAAAGCATACACTTTTTCTAAATTAAGAATCTTATATACAGTGATAAAGTATATACTATGCTAAATTAAACTACCATAAATCATGATTATCGTAGAATAGGAGGAAAAATAAATTTTCTTAAAATTATAATCACTAATCGTTTTGTTTAAAAAAACAATGTAGGAGAACCAACGAAAATTATATATTTTTCCAGAGAAGCATGAAGAAAGCATACATTTTTTCTAGGTTAATTAGGAACCTATTTTTGTGTTACAAAATAATGACCTCCGTTTACTGAAAAGGATGTAAAAAAATATTGTAAGAGCAAAGTACAATCTTTTATCAAGAGTAAAAAAAATCTCTCACCATAACACAAAATCTTGAAACATACCTTTTTTGCATTTCAAACCAACGACACTTGCTTTTAAATATTGTATTTTAAATTTAAACAACATGATCAAAAGTATAGAAAAGGCTTACAGGAGAAGTAGAACATGACGGGTTCTAGCGTGCGTGACTGTAAGATGTCACGCACGGTGCGAAAGGTCATTTTCCAGCGTCAGATGTAAAGGTAAGCCAGTTAACGGTTAAAATCACGAGGGAGTAGCATATAGGAAAAGCATGGGAGAGGTTTTCTTTTAAAGCATAAGGAGTACCGTGACAAGTTTGATTCACTAAGTGATGGTTTTAGTTTTTTTTTCTATTTAAAGTTCATTTATTTTAGTAAAAAAAAAAAAAAAAAAACACTGAACCAAATACGATTCAAACCCCGTTACAAAAAAATTACTTTAACGATGAAGCTACCACTAAGCCATCAACAATTTTATGTTATGTTAAAACAATTATACACCTTACTATATGCTTAATTTCATTTTAAATACTTCTTTTATCCATTTTTGCACTTAAATTTTTTGATACATTATATTATATCATTTTTTATCCATTATTACATAAATATTGCACTTAAATATAATTATAAATTATTTGATAATTTTTTAAAAATCTTTAGATATTTCCAAAAAAAAATAGTTTTTAATCAACTTAATGAATTTTTAAAATTTTAAAATATTTTTTTTAATATATACATTGTTTTAATTTAATAGATATTATCAAAAATAGATTCTTATAATTTACCTAATCTATGATTAAAATATATTAAAAAATATCAGTTTTTTTTTCTTCTCCTTATGTATAAATGAATAAGTCTATTTGTGTTCTCATTGCTTCACTCACCCCACTCTTTCTCACATTCACTCTCATTTGAATATTCTCCTCTCGTGGTCATGGAGCACCACGGGGCATCGATGCACCAAGGATCACAAGCACCAAAAACCACCAGTCACCACGATGTAGTTCACTCTTCTAATATGCATCTCGTTCTTTTACTTTTTCTAAAATTTCTCTTATCAATTTCTATAATTACTCACATCCACAATATTTCTATAACTACCTCTATTCACTTCTTTATATGATGCTATTTTTTTAATATTTCTTTTATCAGTTTTTCTGATTCTATTTTTTAATTTAGAAAATTTCTCTCTTTCATCAATAATTTCAAATCCTTAATTCAATTTACTTTTCAATTTTCAAAATTTAATGTTAAAAAAATTAAAGTTACATCGTTACATTTTTCCTTATTTTATTTTATTTTTAATTTAATAATTTCTAATTTCTTTTATAATTATCTATTTTTTAAAATTTCTTTTAATGTGCTATATAATCTTTTTTTTAATTTTAAAGTCTCTAATTTTTTTTAAAATATTTTTTTATCAGTTTTTTTAACTCTATTTTTTAATTCTGAATATTTCTCTCTTTCATCAATAATTTCAAATCTTTAATTTAATTTTCAAAGTTAATATTAAAAAATTAAAGTTATATCGTTACATCTTCCCTTATATTCTTTTTTAAAATTTTATAGTTTCTAATTTCTTTTTTAATTATCTATTTTTTAAAATTTCTTTCGATGTGTTATATATGTTTTTTTTCAAATTTACTTCTATGAACTATATAAATAAGATGGTGATAATTTGAATAAGCTTGTGCAACGCACGGGCTAAAACACTAGTTTCTCTTATTCCTATGCATATGAATATGATATCGTTTATAAAATAATCTAAGGGGTCTAGCTCATTTGGTTAAACATTGTGCATGAGTAGTTGTAAATGTCATATTACTACCACACGTGAAAAAAGCGTTAAATAATCATCTTCAGCGAAAAAAACATAAGGCTAAAAAGGCATCCCTGAGAACTCAAAGATAAGTAAGGACACCAAATCATTATTATCATTAAAGAAAAGTAAAAGAAAAAGCGTGAAATCTAATGCAGGTGTTATTACCTTGAATTCAAGGTTGGATTAGATTCAAGACCTAATCGATAAACACTTCAACAGTGATGGAGCTTTAGATAAAAGTTTGAAGGGGTCAAAATAATTAAGATTATAATATCTATGACTATTATAATGGGGATGTCCCATTTTGGTGTAAATTTTTTGTTGGACATTATTATTTTTAATTTTATTATTTATTAAGGGGCATAAGATATACAACCACACGAGAAAATTAAATTAAAAGGAAAACAAATAAAAAAGAAAACCCTTATATTATTTTATAAACGATATCATATTCGTATGCATATGAATAAGAGAAAAAGAAAAAAAACTAACATCTTTGAATATATTTTAATCAGAAATTAGGTAAATTATAAGAATATATTTTTAATAATATCTATTAAATTAAAACAACGTATATATTAACAAATTATTTAAAAATTTTAAAAATTCATTAAGTTGATTAAAAACTATTTTTTTTTAATTTCTAAAGATTTTTAAAAATGATCAAATAATTTATAATTATATTTAAGTGCAATATTTATGTAATAATGGATAAAAAATTATAGAATATAATGTATCAAAAAATTTAAGTGCAAAAATGGATAAAAGAAGTATTTAAAATGAAATTAAGCATATAGTGAGGTGTATAATTGTTTTAACATAACATAAAATTGTTGATGGCTTAGTGGTAGCTTCACCGTTAAAGTAATTTTTTGTAACGAGTTTTAATCCTATTTGATTCGGTGCTTTTTTGTTTTTACCAAATAAATGAACTTTAAATAGAGAAAAAAAAAACTACAACCATCAGTGAGTGAATCGAACCTGTCACGGTACTCCTTATATTTTAAAAGAAAACCTCTCCCATGCTTTTCCTATACGCTACTCCCTCGTGATGTTGACCGTTAACTGTCTTACCTTTACATCTGACGTTGGAAAATGACCTTTCGCACCGTGCGTGACATCTTACAGTCACGCATGCTAGAACCCGTCGTAGAACATACCCAGTTTCGTTACTCTTTCTCAATCCTTCTCAATCTTGGTATATGTAGAAAAGGACTCCCAACAAAATATTGTTATCAAGTTTCTGAAAATAGCACTGGCTTTTATCCGTATCAATTAAAAGGCACAATTTCAGATAATCAAACAGCCCACATTAATTGTTATCAAGTTTCAGATAATCATAGATTAAAATATTTAAGAATAAATTGTTATCTTTTATATTTTTTATTAAAATATAAATTTATTACAATTCATTGTTATTTTGTCAAAAAATAATAATAAATTGTTATCTTTATATTTTATATTAAAATAAAATTTATTACAATTCATTATTATGTTATAAGTGATTGAAAATGTCCTGTAATCATTTATTTAATATAACTGAAATTACCAAAATAACCCTTAAACTTTTGTGGGGGGAAATTTTGTTAGCATTACATACTACTTTAAGTAATAAAGGATTTTATAATATTTTTTTTGACAAAATATATAAGAATCTTTTTTTTTATCCGTATTTCATATAAGAATCCTTTATTTTATAACTCACGTGAATTTTCCTTTTATTTAATTGTATTTTAAATTTTAAATTTACATTACTGTTAATCGTATTTAATATTTTGCATTGCTACTCATTTTGATGCAATTGAAATCATTTACTTATTACTTTTAAATTTTAAATCAATCATGATTATGTATTTTAAATTTTACATTATTGTCATTTTTTAATTGTATTTTAAATTTTAAATCAATCAAGTGATTCAAATCAATCATATGATTGTATTTTAAATTTTCGTTGCTTTTAATGGCTCATAAAATTTTAAATTTAAGTTGTTGTTTTTTTTTGCATTTGAAATTACCTTTTTGTCCTTGAAGTTTTTGGGGGAAAAAATTTGTAGACAGTGTATATTCCTTTAAGTAATAAAGGATAATAAAGGATAAAGGAAACATTTTTTTGTTTTAATTACAAGAAACATGATACAACTTTTAAACATATTAATTGCTAATTTCTTTTTATACCTTTAATTTATTGTGAAATCTATGAATGGGATATCCACTTATTTTCCATGAAAGTATATGTATTTATTGAATTATTAACAATATAAGGCATAATGATAAAGTTAGTCCATAAAGTACGAATAGTATCATTAAATATAATTACCATTTAAACTATTTAATTTTATGGATATTGTTAGAAATAAACTTAAATTTATGACATTATTGATTTAAATTAACTACTTTTATTAATATTGATGAATTAAATATTTATTTTTTATATATAGGACCGGAAGTAGTTATCCTAAATACTTTCTATAGTCTACAGGCATAATCCACAAGGATAAGGAAAATTAGCTAATTTAGTTACTAACATTAAATATGTTCTAATTTATATGTTTTTATTAAAACTAATCATAACATAATTCATTAATGAGACGTGCTCTTATTTTTTAAATATATTTATTAACTTTAATTATTTTAATTTCTCTCTTCATAATATATTTATAACTTCATTTTTTTTATCAGGTCATGTATATGTGAAGAGGCAGACTAAAGACTCCAAAATGCTTTGCATAATAAATAAAATTAGACTCCCAAAAAAGTCTAAAATGTTAACGTATTTCATCTACTATCTATTAAACTAGTTATTAAAATTTTTCCTACCTTATTTATATAGTTAATAGAAAGAAATTTGAAAAAAAACAAAGAATTATATAGCACATTGAAAGAAATTTAAAAAAAAGATAATTATAAAAGAAATTAGAAACTATAAAATTAAAAAAAAAAAAGATAAGGGAAGATGTAACAATGTAACTTTATATTTTTTTAATATTAACTTTGAAAATTAAAAAGTAAATTGAATTAAGGATTTAGAAATATTGACTAAAGAGAGAAATCTTTGGAATTGAAAAATAGAGTTAGAAAATCCGATAAAAGAAATATTAAAAAAAATAGATTAGAGAGTATAAAATTTGAAAAAAAAAATATATATAGTACATTAAAAGAAATTTTGAAAAAGAGATAATTATAAGAGAAATTAAAAACTATAATTTTTTTAAAAGAAAAAAAAGGGAAGATGTAATGATATAACTTTAATTTTTTTAATATTAAATTTAAAAATTGAAAAGTAAATTGAATCAAGGATTTGGAATTATTGATGAAAGAGGGAAATCTTCGGAATTAAAAATAGAGTTAGAAAATGATAAAAGAAATATTTAAAAAAAGCCCAAAAGATTAGAGAGTATAAAATTTGAAGAAAAAAAATTATATAGCGCATCGAAAGAAATTTTGAAAAAGAGAGAATTTTTCGAAATTAAAAAATAGAGTTAGAAAATCAGATAAAAGAAATATTAAAAATAACCCAAAAGATTTGAGAGTATAAAATTTGAAAAAAAAAAGAATTATATAGCACATCGAAAGAAATTTTTAAAAGAGATAATTATAAAAGAAATTAGAAACTATAATTTTTTTAAAAGAAAAAAAAGATAAGGGAAGATGTAACTTTAATTTTTTAAATTAACTTTGAAAATTGAAAAGAAAATTAATTAAGGATTTGAAATTATTTATGAAAGAGAGAAATCTTTGGAATTAAAAAAAACTGATAAAAAAATATTTTAAAATATATAACATTAGATAAAGAAGTGAATAGGGGTAGTTATAGAAATATTGTGAATGTGGAGTAGTTAGAAAAATTGATAAAAGAAATTTTAGGAAAAGTAAAAGAACTAGATGCATGTTAGGAGAGTGAACTACACCACTCTATGAGAGAATAGTATTCAAATTAGAGTGAATGTGAGAGAGAGTGGGGAGAGTGAAGCAAAGAGATGAGAGAATCTCTTAGTCATTTATATATATAAGGAGATTTAGAAATATGATTTGTAATTAAAGATAATTTTGTAAGAAAAATAATGTTGTAGACATTCTAGATTTATTTTTATAGAAAAGGATCAAAGGGAAAATTTCTTCTTTTATGTACATTTTTATTTTTTAAATTATAAAAAAAAATAATAATCAATGTCAGAATTAACATCAAATAATCTATTCCTACATTATAAATATGAATTTTTATTCTTGAATGAGAGTATTTTTAGGAGTTGTTTTTGAATGAGGGTGATTTTTAAAAATAATTCTTAAATGAAAATATTTTTTTTAATTATTCTCACTTTCACTGTGTCACATGTCTTATCTTAGCCTCACGTATCAACATTTTTATTTTTTCAAATATAATGTAAATTTCAATTTTAATTTAACTTAATAATTATTCTAAAAATTATTGTTCAACTATTTCAAATCACTATCCATTTTTATGTTTATCCTATTTTATTAATTGTTGATCTCTTCTAATCTATAATTCTTATCTTTATTTTTAAATTGAATTTCAATATTTATTTTTTCTAAAAAAATGTCAATAATCTTCTTTGCATATAAATTAGAACATAATGAATATCTTGAAGAAAGAATTTTTAAGAACCATTATGTTCCTATCTGAGGGCAACTGGATAATTCTCTCTATGCTGGTGTCTTCAATTCGAGATCTTCTTCAAATGTTCAAATCCTTCTAGGCGAGAAGAAGGGTGAGTACCTGCAAAAGACACTCCAACGCTCAAGTCAGCTTTCGGCTCAGAGAATTTAATAAGTGTAATAAATGAGGATAAAATTACTGTACTTCGAGAATCGTATCCCTTTTTATACTTATCTTTAGTGGGCTTTGGACTTTTATGGGCCTTGGTTATCTTTTGATGGTTTGTCACTACTAATTAAGATGGTTAATTACCTTCTAATTCTTTGATTATCTTGATAACACCTTTTTTAGTATGATTTATCTTATCCGAGTACTCTTCGTGGTACTCGATTATCATGATGCCGGATACCTGGTTGTACCTATTCGGCCACTTGTCAACACTTGTCTTTATGGTTATTCTTACTACCGAATACCTGTCTAGCGTGAGGGTATTCGGCTATTCCAATAGCCTAATACCTATTCGGTATGGAGGATATTCGGCTAATCATGTTGCTGAATACCCCTCCGGTATACATTATTTTGCGAGAGAAATTTTAAATATTTTTCTTAAATCATAGCTGTTCAGTTATAAGACGAATCAGGACCCTTAATTATTTTGATTATATGCAAAAGAAATATTAAGTAAAACTGTTGCGTCTTATAAATGGCAACAAACAAAAATGTTGTATCTGCGTTTGTAAGATACAGATGACACGCAGACAAACGCTACAGTCTGAAGAAGCATTTAAAGGCATAGTAAATGCACTATCATTTTGTTATCTATTTTGTAGGAAATGTTCATAGAACATCCTCCTAGTATTATGTCGAAGTGCATAAAAGGGAATAGAAAGAAGAGTCAAAGTTTCTGAAGCTTTCCACACCTCAAAAGACGTGCTACAGCTAACAATCAATACTTGTCTGAACAAGCGATGTGACCATTGCAGCAGAAGGATTTGGAGTATATCTCAAGAAAGATAAGCAGAATGCTTTATCAGCTCAGAATGACTAGTTGGTGACGAGCATTTAATGCTCACATTAAATGCCCTCCACCACCCTCCTTCAGACGATGGTCAGACGCAAGAAAGAAGACCGTTTAGAGACAACGGTTACTTCCTCAGCAAGTGTATATATAGAAGAAGATTTGAAATGCTAAAGACACATGAACTAAATTCAAATTCAAGCATTCTTTCAAACCTTCATTCATTATTTTGTAAAAAGCTCTCAAATCACTTTGTGTATCCTGAGAGAAAAATACTTAGCTCTTAATCTTGTATATCCGTCTGTAAGACGATAGCTCTAAAAGTTTGTGCACCCTTTATAAAAACAAATCTAGTGATTTGTTTTAGAGCCAAAAGTGGCTTGGTAGTAAAGAATACTTAGGTTTTAGCTTGGAGAGGCTAAGTGTGAAATACTACTTGGGTGAGCCAGAAGTAGCAGTGAAAAATACTTGTGTTAAGTTATTGGAACTTGGTGGTTTACCAAGAATTGGATGTAGTCTCGGGGTGAGATGAACCAGTATAAACTCATGTGTTGTCTTTCCTTGTCTTACATCTCTTATAACTGCTTTGAATTGACTTTGGGTTGCGATTAAAACCTGCTTCTTTTAAAAGGCTTTCATCTGTTAAGTTATTGTCTGTCAAAATGTTTTCTCAAAACTTCTATATCTGATCAGACGCTACACTCTGTTTTTAAAAGTTTGCAAATTTTTTTTATAAATCACAATTCAACCCCCCTTCTTGTGACTTTTGCCTTTACAGTTTGGTATCAAAGCTTAGCCTCTAAGGGTTGAGCACCTGACCGTGTATAGAGGAAAAGATCCAGCTGGCAAGTCACGACAATCAGTTCATTCCTGAGGGAGCCTCTCTAACAAGGCCTCCAGCCTTCCTTGGAGACGACTATCCCTATTGGAAAGACCGCATGGAGATGTACATCAAGTCCAGTCAATATCAATTATGGAACATCATCATAAATGAAGATATTCCCATCACAAGGCCTGAAGATCAATGGACCCAAGATGACTACACCATTCTTCATCTCAACAACAAAGTCAGATATACTTTGACCTGTGCTTTAACCCGAAATGAGTACAGGAAGATACGAAGGCTGAAATCGGCCAAAGAGATATGGGATTCCCTCTGCACCAACAATGACGGAATAGAAGATGTTCAACTTAGGAAAGCTGCCACTCTGACCAGACACTATGAGAGCTTCTCTATGAAAGAGGGAGAAAGTGTCGACGACATGTTTGGAAGACTTCAGGTCCTTCTCTCAGACCTGGAATCTCTTGGGCACACATATACTAAAGCTCAGATTAATCTGAAAGTGCTTGATAGTATGCCCAAGGTGTGGGAACCAAAGACCACAGCTATCCAAGAAACAAGGAATATGAGAACCTTGTCTTGGGATGAGCTGTTAGGAGTCCTTAGGGTACATGAAGTAATCTGCAGAACCGTGATCAACTACCTGCAAACAAAACTAACAATTTTGTTGTTATCAAAGTTGGTGAAACCAGCAACATCAAAGAAGAAACGAAAAGAGTCACCAAGGCCCTGAAGGTTCAAACAGAAGAATCAGATGAAAGCTCTGCCGAATCTACAGACGATGAAGTCGCTCTCATGGCAAGAAAATTCAAGTAGATGCTGAACAAGAAAAACAAGTTCAGACAGTCCTCCAGAAAGAAAGATTCCAGATTCAAGAAGAAAGATAAGGAGGACAGTCAAGAGATCATCTGCTTCGAGTGCAGAAAGCCTGGACACATGAAATCTGAATGTCCAAGGCTAAAGAAAAAGAAGTCCTACGGTGGTAAGAAAAAGAAGAAAAGTCTAATGGCCACATGGGACGACTCAGACAGTGAACAAAGCAGCAACTCAGACAATGAACAAGCAAATGTATGTCTAATGGCAGAGACAGAAGAAAAAGTTGAGGTAAAAACTTGTTCTGAATCTGAAAGCTCATCTGGTTTTTCATCAGACGATGAAGAAGAGAAGCCTTCTGATGTTTTACTTCAGAACTGTCATATGATTTCTCAGCAATATAAAAATTTAAACAAAAACTTAAACAATCTGTTTGTGAAATAGAATTGCTGAAGAAATCAAATGCAGAACTAGAAGAAAAAGTCAAGACTCTGGAAGAAAGCCTAAGTCAAACCAGCACCCCCAGTCAAACAGACGATTCATCCATAGTTGAAAAACTAAGGGAAGAAATAGTCTGTTTAAGTGAGGACTTTGGGAAGTTTCTGAAGAGTTCTAACACTTTCACTATGCTTTTAAAATATCATCAACATTCCCATGATAAATCTGGTTTAGGCTTAGAAAAAAATGCATATGCTTCTACTTAGTCTGACCCAGACAAATGTGACTTCTATGGAAAATCTGGACATTACAAATTCATATGTATACATAAGAAGAAGCAGATGTCTAAGGGTACTAATGCTGTTGGACCCAAAAAGATTTGGGTACTAAAGTCTTAGATTATTCCTATTTCAGATATCCTTGGTAGGAAAAGGCAAGGGTTTGAGCTGGTACTGGACAGTGGTTGCTCACGACACATGACGGGAGAAAGGTCTATGTTCCTAGACCTAAAGCCAGTTGATGGCGGAGCAGTTGCCTTTGGAGGCATGGGAAAAGGACGCATTTCAGGAGTAGGTAAAATTGGTATGTTCTCCCTAACCTTCATAGACAACGTCCTATATGTTGAAGGTCTGAAGTATAACCTACTGAACATAAGCCAGTTATGTGACAATGGTTATATAGTCTCCTTCAACAAGGATAAATGTATAGTCAAAACAAATAATGGCAAGCCTGTATTTTCTGCCAGACGACACAACAATCTGTATGAAATTGACCTTATAGATCTAAGCAAGCAGAAGGTAACGTGTCTGCTATCCAGAGAAGATGAAAGATGGATTTGGCATAAAAAGCTTGGACATGTGATTCTGAAACACATTTCGAAAATATCGAAAAAGGGTTTAGTAAGAGGATTGCCTGAGATTTCTTAGAAAACCCATCTTCTCTGTGAAGCATGTCAAAAGGGGAAACAAATTAAAACTTCTTTTAAATCTAAAAATGTTGTTTCCACCTCCAGACCATTGCAACTCTTGCATATAGATTTATTTGGTCCTACTAGAACGTTGAGTCTGGGCGGAAAGAAATATGGCTTAGTTATTGTTGATGACTATTCAAGATATACATGGGTATACTTCCTAGGCCATAAACATGAGTCTTTCAAAGTCTTTGAAATATTCTTTAAACGAGTTCAAAATGAAAAAGGCTTTTGCATCTCTAGCATCAGAAGTGATCATGGAACTGAGTTTAAAAATGCTGAGTTCAAATCTTTCTGCGAAAAGAATGGAATTTTCCACAACTTCTCTTCACCGAGAACACCTTAGCAAAATGGGGCAGTTGAAAGGAAAAATCGAACTCTGCAAGAGATGGCTAAAACCATGCTCTGTGAGAACTCTCTTCCTAAACATTTATGGGCAGAGGCTGTAAACACTGCTTGTTATGTTCAAAACAGAGTATTGATCAGACCTATGATTGAAAAGACTCCATATGAACTATCGGGAGGAAAAAGACCCAACATTGCTTACTTTCATCATTTCGGATGTGAGTGCTACATCTTAAACACCAAAGATCAATTGGGAAAATTTAATTCTAAAGTAGATAAAGGTATTTTTCTAGGATATTCTGATACATCTAAGGCCTACAGAGCTTTTAATACAAGGACCTTAGTTGTAGAAGAATCTATCCATGTTAAGTTCAATGATGGACTAACATCTGATAGGAGACTATCAGATCTTGAGAATGATTTTGCAGAAATGCAAATAGGTCCATCTGTCGCACCAAAGTAAGACAAAATTCAACCCTCTTAGGAAATTTTCCTCAGATTGAAGGAGCGTCTGATTGTCAACCACAGACAAGAGACTGGAAATTCGTGACTTATAATCCACAAGATCAGATCATAGGAATCAGAAAGAAGGTGTAAAGACCAGATCATCTTCCAGAGACCAAGCATCCTATGCCTTTGTCTCAGAGATAGAGCCAAAAATAATACACGAAGCCCTGACACACGATGACTGGATCTTAGCCATGGAAGAAGAATTAAACTAGTTTACCAGAAACGACGTTTGGACCCTTGTCCCCAAACCAAAGAACAAAAGCATCATTGGAGCAAGATGGGTCTTCAGAAACAAACTAAACGAACAAGGAAAGGTGGTAAGAAACAAAGCTAGATTAGTAGCTCAAGGCTATAATCAGCAGGAAGGTATAGACTTCACAGAAACATTTGCTCCTGTAGCTAGACTAGAAGCTATTAGAATCATGCTTGCTTTTGCTGCTCATAAAAACATTAAGCTTTTTCAAATGGATGTCAAGAGTGTCTTCTTAAATGATGTTATTGAAGAAGAGGTTTATGTCAAACAACCTCCTAGTTTTGAAGATTCCACTATGACAGAACATGTTTTCAAACTCAAAAAGGCTCTGTATGGTCTGAAACAAGCACCTCGTGCTTGGTATAACAAATTGAGCTCTTTTTTTTTTTAGAAAATGGTTTTATGAGAGGCAAAGTGGATACTACTCTTTTTAGAAGAGAAGTTGGTAAAGATTTCATTATAGTTCAAATTTATGTAGATGATATTATCTTTGGAGCTACTAATGAATCTTTATGCAAGGATTTCTCTGACTTGATGAAAAGCGAGTTTGAAATGAGTATGATAGGAGAACTCAAGTTCTTCCTAGGACTTCAGATCAAACAAGATGCCAAAGGGATTTATATTCATCAACAAAAATATACAAATGAGCTTCTTAAGAAGTTCAAAATGGAAGACGCTAAACCAATGAAAACACCTATGCATGCTTCCAGTCCCTTGAGTAAAGACGAATCAAGTAAACCAGTAGATCAGATGATCTACAAAGGTATGATTGACTCACTTCTTTATCTTACAGCCAGTGGACCTGATATTATGCATAGCGTCTGTCTGTGTGCTAGATTTCAGTCAGATCCTAGAGAGTCTCATCTTAAAGCTGTTAAAAGGATCTTACGTTATCTAGTTGGTACTACTAACCTTAGTCTGTTCTATAAGAGAAATCAAGATTTCAGGTTAATTGGATACTGCGACGTAGACTATGCAGGAGACAGAGTTGAACGAAAAAACACAAGTGGAGGATGTCACTTCTTAGGGTCATGTCTCATCTCATGGGCAAGCACGAAGCAGAACTTTATTGCTTTATCTACTGCAGAAGCAGAGTATGTGTTTGCTGCAAGTTGCTGCTCACAGCTGCTATGAGTAAAATATCAGTTAGAAGATTACTTTAGTTATGAAAACAATATACCTGTATATTGTGACAATACTAGTCCAATCAATTATTTATCTAAAAATCCCATACAACATTATAAGGCAAAGCACATTGAAATCAGATATCATTTCATTCGCGATTATGTTCAAAAAGGTGTTTTCGATATTATGTTTGTAGATACAGACCACCAATGGGCTGATATCTTTAAAAAGCCTTTGTCTGAAGATCGTTTCGTCTGTATAAGGAATCATCTGCATATGCACATACTTTCATATTAAACATTTGCATTTTACCAGACGATACCCTTCGTCTGACTTTCTTTTCTTTAATCTGTTGAAACTAATGTGTGTTCAAGTATACAAACGTTAAGGTGCCCACGTTCTCAATGGTTATAAGTCTTTTCATTTTTTTATAAAAAAAAAACGTGCGCCGCCCTTTTTGTCATGATGAGACAGTTTTCGAAAAGTTTTTAATAATATTAAAATTGCCCTTTTTGTGACGTTCTCTCTCCTTTCTCATCTCTGGTATAAAAGGACGAAGTGCCTAAAGAAGAAGGTTCTTTTGATCTTCCTTATCTTTCTGAAAACTCTGGGTTTCTCAAAGATTTCAAAGATCAAAACTTTCTCATCTCTTCTTTCTAAAAACTAAAATCTTTCTGAGAAAAATGGCACCAAGGAAGCAAACCACATCTTCTGCTACTTCACACATCCGCAACGTAGATGAAGCACTTGCAACCTTTCCAGATGAGCTTTTCATTCCAGGAAAGTGGGCGGGTCTGAGCAAACTTGCAAAGGAGGGCTTCGACGTTCAGGACATGTTCACCAAGGCTGGGTGGACCGACTTTGTTGGTAAACACAGTGTCTGGTACCATGGTCCCTATGCCCTCTTATAGGGAACAACGAAGATGGAAGACGACCAATGCATTAAGGGGATGATTGGTCAGACGAAAATGGAGATCAGTCCTGCAACCATAGCTAAGGCTATTGGTTATGCTGAAGAGGGTTTGGTCTTTGACAAAGATTGGGAGAAGACCATCACCCAAGAAACGATGGACAAGCTTCTCTATGACGGGGTAAGGCCTACAGACGAAGACTCCAAGAAGAAAGCTGCAGCACTGAAGAGCTTTCTTAGGTCTGCCAACATGACTCATGTGTTTAGACTCCTTCACAACATGCTGTTCAACATCGTGCTCCCGAGGACAGGGTCAAGGGACTATGTGAGTGAAAGGGACAGATTATGCATCTACAACATTGTTATAGGAGAGAAGATCAACCTTCCGGATCTGATCTTCTATCATCTAGAGCAGGCCTTTAAGGACAGATTCTCCACAAAGAAGCAGAAGAACCCTATCCCTTACTGCATGTTGTTCACTCAACTCATGAGGGATGCTGGTGTTAATCTGTCTAAGTTCGACGTGTCTGAAGGAGTTACCCAGGTGACAGGAACAACTTTTGTGAGAATGGGAATAGCTCACAAGTTTCTTGAATGGGTAAAGAAGCAAGGCCCCAAAGTAAAGAAGGAGTCTATGGAGGAATCAACAGATGAACCTGCGTCTGTTACAAAGGAACAGACACTACCTAAGCCGAAATCCCCACAGATGAAACCAACCACCAAACGCACCCAACCTCCCTTAGACCAACCCAAAAAGTCAAAACAACAACCATCCTCAGACCCTCCCTCATCCTTAAAGAGAAAGACTTCAGATACTTCAATTCCTGAACCACCTCTCAAAAAGCCCTTCACCAGAGCTACAAAAATCCGCATCATCACCAAAGCCAAACTCACCACCTCACCTGAACCATCACAAAAAACACCTCAAACCAAAACTCAACCTGCCCCTTCCCAGACTCAAGAATCAGATGTTGCGATTCTTGATGCATCTACCTCTGAGCCCCAAATCTTTCCTTCACCCAAAGCTAAAACCTCATATTTTCCTCCTCCAACCAACAAAAAGGAAGCAGCAGCTATCAGGAAAGCTTAGGAGCTTTCAAGGAAAGAAGCTGCCAAAAAGTCTAAGTTGGACAAAAGCCTTGAAGCAAAAGAACAGATTGAGTTGGAGCAATCGGTAGTAGAGTCCGTGAAGACTCTATCAATTGAAGAGCTGAAAAGGAAGGTTGATGAAAAAGCTTCAGTCCCTACAGACGAAGCTAAGGAAGACGCTGACATGGTAGAGGTTGTTCTTAAGTCTATTAAGACTCTTTCTCAGGAAGAACATAATAGAGCAACCATAGAGGATCTAGGGCGTATTGAATCTGCCCTAGTTCAAACAGTTGAAATTGAATCTGTAGAAAAGGCCAACAAACAACTGATGCTTCAGACGCTCATCGTTGATGACGATGCAGACGAAGCTGAAATCGAAGAGTTAAACGAAGCCCTTCTACAATCTGCACTAGAAGCAAGTGCACAAGGTCTGGATATTGGAGAAGATCTTGTAGAGACAGATGATTCTGGCACACGTGCCATCTACAGACCGGTCACTTAAGAGGATGAACGGCGAGTAGATGAGCACTTAGCACAATTAGACGCAGATCGCGCCTCAAGACAGATGGTCATTTATGGTGGCTCATCATTTGAACCCTCCTCTGCACCTCAGACTCTGACAGCTGAAGAGTTGCAGACTCTGACTGAAGACGAGCTATTCAGACGAAGGAGGTACGCTGCAAAGGCCACTCTCTCGCTGGGGTACATTTATGGAAGTCTAGCCCTAGACCTTGCTCAAAAGTACAGAGGCTATGACTGTATTATCAGACG
Source organism: Pueraria montana var. lobata (assembly GCA_026413185.1). Lineage (NCBI taxonomy): Eukaryota > Viridiplantae > Streptophyta > Magnoliopsida > Fabales > Fabaceae > Pueraria > Pueraria montana. The sequence goes on along the minus strand of CM048647.1, from coordinate 96,004,627 downwards.
CAGCCCCAACATCCCTCTTCCTCCAGTACAACCACCATCAGACCCCGATGTTAATGTTCTCTACTATCGTGGGTGGAAGTGTCCCAGAGTCAATGAATGGGAACACTGCAATAGGGAATGGAGACGAAAGCGGATCTGCACAGATGAGGATCAAGCTTTCCTGCTTGATTCCATCAACTTTGTCGAGTTATGGAAGAAGGGCATCCCTGTAATCAATCATTTCATTCTTCCCAACTACGAAGTGCTACTAGAGGAGGAGCTACCTGCGCTCTCATTCTATCAGGAGGAACCTCATTTCAGAATCTTTCCTCCACGACAGACAAAAGCACCAGACTTAAACTCTATTATCTTCGAGTATAATCCGCGTGGCAGACGCAGCTATCCACCTGGAGCATCCATCTGGAGAAGACTCTCAGTGCTCACCGACGATGTTCCCTTCTATGAGCCTGTTAATTTGCAACAGATGATGGGTCTGCTTGCATACCTCAACGTGATTCTTCCCTGGAATCATGCTGGGGCAGGTCGCTCAGTCTACTTTGAAGATATCAATTTAGACGATCCTGAAGCAAGTCCAACCTTCAGTCTTTGGGAATCTTCAGACTACTTTGCAGAGTTAAGGATGAAGTTGTAGACGTACAAGGAAGAAATCGAAAAGAGGTAGAACTCCTTAAGGAAGATTCAGCATCGAGCATAGACAATGCCCTACTTCTTAGGCACACAATTTCGCTGTGTGGCCTCCTCTCAGACCCAATTCAAGCTTGTTGTGGATAAGGTTATTCCCATACTTTCCATCTTGAATTATAAGGGTAAAGAGAAAGTTGAAGAAGATGATCGCTCTCCTCAGAAGAATATTCGAGTACGCAGAGGAAGGCCCTTCAGGAGGAAGATTGAAGCCATCTATGAGAAGCCTGCTGCTGCAAGAACATCTGAAGATCTACAGACTATCAGACGCATCAGGAAGTTTGATGCTTTATGCTCTGGTCTTGAACCTGAAGACAAGCCTCCTGTAGACGGGTACCACTTGAAGATAGGTAGATGCTACCTGTGCGTCGAACATCAAGGGTTTCTCTCTACATCCAGTGCCTCCGAGCTCATGCCATGGAAGACCAAGTTCTACTATCAATCTGACAAAGACTTTTCCTTCATCGTGGAACTTCCTTTTTCCACTTTCTTCTTTCTTTGATAAGCTTATTCTGGGTATAGTGGAAGATCTAGACGAGGTTATTGAACCATTCAAACCATCCATTTCAGAAGAACAAGTTCATGATCTATACGCTGAACTATGGGCAACCAGAAAAGCCCTGCGTCAAGCTCTGGAGGATAGGAAAGCACTGGAGGCTGAGCTCAAGAAATGGATCAACATTGACGCCATCTTCAAAACACGCCGCCGCAAACGCACTCCCACTCCACCAAGATCCCCTATGGTGCTATCATCAGACTCTAACTCCGATACCTCTGACTCTGACGGTCCCATTCCTGGGGAACCAGGTTTTGCTGATCGCCATGCAAAATGGGGAGAAGGAAAGAGTAAAAAGAAATGAAGATAAAAGCTAAGCTACATCTGAGGGGGAGCTACATCAAAGGGGGAGGCCAAGAAACGTTTATCTGTATAAACACATCATCTTGATGTGAAAACTCTTTTAATAAAATAAGTTGTTTGATCACTCATCAAACCTGAGTCTTCTTTTTTCTCTAAAACTCCATGCTTATAATCAATATTTTCTGTAGCTCTGATACACCTTTTTACAATATTTGCTTGGCATCATCAAAAAGGGAGATATTGTTGAGTCATAAGACGAATCAAGACCGTCAATTATTTTGATTATATGTAAAACAAATATTAAGTAAAAAGGTTGCGTCTTATAAATGCCAACAGATGAAAATGTTGTATCTGCATCTGTAAGATACAGATGATACGCAGACAGACGCTACAGTCTGAAAAAGCATTTAAAGGCATAGTAAATGCACTATCATTTTATTATCTGTTTTTGCAGGGAATGTTCATAGAACATCCTCCTAGGATCTGTCGAAGTGCATAAAAGGGAATAGAAAGAAGAGTCAAAGTTTCTGAAGCTTCCTACGCCTCAAAAGATGCGCTACAGCTAACAATCAGTACTTGTCTGAATAAGCGATGTGATCACTGCAGCAGAAGGATTTGGAGTATATCTCAAGAAAGATAAGCAGAATGCTTTATCAGATCAGAATGACTAGTTGGTGATGAGCATTTAATGCTCGCATTAAATGCCGTCAACCACCCTCCTTCAAATGATGGTCAGACGCAAGAAAGAAGACCGTTTAGAGATAACGGTTACTTCCTCAGCAAGTGTATATATAGAAGAAGATTTGAAATGATAAAGACACATGAAACTGAATTCAAATTCAAGCATTCTTTCAAACCTTCATTCATTATTTTGTAAAAAGCTCTCAAGCCACTTTGTGTATCCTGAGAGAAAAAGACTTAACTCTTAATCTTGTATATCCGTCTGTAAGATGATAGCTCTAAAAGTCTGTGCGCCCTTTATAAAAACAAATCTAGTGATTTGTTTTAGAGCCAGAAGTGGCTTGGTAGTAAAGAATACTTGGGTTTTAGCTTGGAGAGACTAAGTGTGAAATACTACTTGGGTGAGCAAGAAGTGACAGTGAAAAATACTTGTAACTTATGATAAGTTATTGGAACTTGGTGGTTTGCCAAGAACTGGACGTAGTCTCAGGGTGAGACGAACCAGTATAAACTCCTGTGTTGTCTTTCCTTGTCTTACATATCTTATAACTGCTTTGAACTGACTTTGGGTTATGATTAAAACCTATTTCTTTTAAAAGACTTTCATCTGTTAAGTTATCGTTTGTCAAAACGTTTTCTCAAAACTTCTACAATATTATTTAAAAGTTTGCAATTTTTTTTATAAATCACAATTCAACCCCCTTCTTGTGACTTTTGCCTTTACAATAGCGTTTATAAGAGTTATTATCACTCTCATTAAAATACATGTCTTTCCTTAACTTTAAAATGAAATTTGATTATTGACTTATGCATGAAGTCGCAATTGGAGGCACCATTTTATTCCAAAATGGACCCACTCGATAGGAGAGGATTAGTTAAGGGCCAAATAAAAAACCCCAAATATATTTTGGCTTCATAAAAAATGTGTTTATTCTAAACTCATATATTTAACATTCAATTTGATATATTTTTTCATTTCAAATATATTTCTTAATTGTAATTTTAAATTTATCTTGATTTAATAATTAGCTCAATTTTTTTCCTATTATATCAAATCACTATTGTTTTATCTTTATTTGTATATTTAATTTTTTTTTAACTATCTACATTTTTCGATCTATCATTTTTATTTTCACTTCTAATTAAATTTCAATATTTTTTAAAAATAAATTATCAAATAATTTAAAAAATTTAAATCACAACATAAATTATTCATTACAAATTTAAAATATAAATTTTTTTTTCAAAAATATATATTTATCATAAATTTTATATAAAATAATATGTTAAATATAAAATTTAATGTTATATATATATAGACACACACACACTATCCTATAATTTTTTTTCTTAACCTATGTTTCTTCATAATAACATTTGAATTGGATCAATTTGATAGAATAAGGAAATTATATTTTATCAATGCACCAAACAAATAATTAAAGTAAGATAAAATAGGATTGAAAAAAATTAATTTTTTTATATCAAGCATTTAATTTAATCTTCTTATATTTTGGAATTAATTTAATATTTCGATTTTTGTGATATTAAATAAATTATTTTAATATTTAAAAGACTTATGTAGAAAATATATAATTAAATTTAGGTAAACGTTAAAAATTATATAAGTAATTATTATAATAAATATTACCAATCTGATAAAAAATATAATTAGTAATTTTACATAATTAATATCACAAAAATTAAATAATAATACATACATATACATAATACATAAGGTTCAAAATAAAAATGTTTATGAACAAATCAAGGGGCAACTGGGCAAGGTTCGAATTCCCTGAGTAGTCGTAGTCGTACTCGTACCTTGAAACGGGAAATCAAGAATCGACCTTTTCGGAGACGAGTGCCACGTGTCCATCACGAATATGCAATCCAAACCGTCCATTAATCGAATTAACATCTGGCCGTCCAATTTATTCCTGACCCACTATATAAGGCCCTTCGGTTGGAACGATCACCTCACAGAAGCAAAATCTTCAGCGATAATAATCAGAATTTTCGAGAAAAAAAGAAAATCAGAACTCGGAATAAGGGGTTTCTCTCAGTTTCGTGAAAATCTCGAAAGAGGAATACGATTTCAGGCTTAGGTCGATTCCCTCAAGATCAAACCCTAATATTCTCCCTTCCGAATTTCAGAGAAAAAAAGGAATTTAGGGTTTCGGTCTCTCTTATCCGCTGCCGGTTTTCGCGATCGGCGATAATACTTTATTCTCGACCGTTTCGTTTGAAATCGCGAGGATTTATAGCCCGAACCGTTAGGCCTAGGGTTTCGTTACGATGAACGACCAATCGCAGATGATGATGAATTTGAATCAGATGAGCCAGCCTCAGATGATGAATCAAGTGCAGATTATAGGTCAGTCGCAGCCTCAGATGCTCTCACACAATCAGGGAATGAATCAGCAAGCGCAGCCTCAGATGAAAACATCGCAGATTATGATGAACCAGTCTCAGCCTCCGATGATGAATCGGGGATACAACAAGGTTTGGTCTCAGCAACCTCCTCTGGACCCTAACATGAAGTTTCAGAACCCTATGAAACCGAATTACCGGAGTAACTGGAAGGGGAAGAAGGTCACTGACAAACGCAAGGACCCTAGGAGAATGGAAAAACCCAATCCGAGTGGAATCGCAACTCTTAGTATCCCAAACAGCGGTGTCGTCGCTTATCAGCCCCCAACGCTGCACGAGTTGCAGTCGCAAAATCGCTTAAAAGCTCGTAAGTTCTATCCTAAGAAGAAGTTTAATAATAGATTCGCTCCTTATGCCCCTAGGAATACGACGTCGTTTATTATTCGCGCGAAGAAGTCTGGTGGCATAGCATCGCTTGTGTCGCCGTGTCCTGTGACCCCTGCAGTGCTGCCCACGCCTATATTGTCACCATCGAGGGAGGTGTTAGGGGACATGGCGAAGGAAGAGTGGGGTGTTGATGGCTATGGGTCGATGAAGGGTTTGATTAGGCTTCGATCGCCGGGGAATGAGGCTGATGTTCATGATTATGAGGATGAGGAGGACGGTGGGTCGAGTGAGAGTGATGTGGAGGAACATGTGGAGGTGGAGAGGAGGCTGGATCATGATTTGAGTCGGTTTGAGATGATATACCCGAATTATGGAGGGGAGTATAATAATGTGTTAGAGAATAGGGTTGATGATCAGGATTCCCATATAGCTCAGTTGGAGGAGGAGAATTTGACTTTGAAGGAGCGCCTTTTTTTAATGGAGCGAGAGTTGGGCGATCTGCGAAGGAGGTTGCTGTTTCTTGAGAGGCAGAATCAGGCTGTGGAAGATGTCAACGAGGAAGTGGTGGAGAATGGGTCTGATAATGAAAGTGAGGGTGGATCAGATGTTCCGGTTATGGGAATTGAGAACAATGTGGAGAGGGTTGACTCAGTGCTGGAAAGTGGGAGAGATGGAAATGTTGAGGCTGATGCTAAGTTGGACAATGATGGAGTATCAGAGGCTGAAGGTGTAGATGATGTTTTTATGGAAGGGTCTGTTCCAAATGAGGCTATTGCGAAGAAGGATGAGATCAGAGGTAATGAAATGGGGGGTGACTGTGTGTTTGATGAAGTGAAGGAGAAGGATGAGCTGAAGGATGAAGTAGTGACACAACAGTGTTTAACAGAAAAAAATTTTGCAAAAGAAAATGATGTTATGGATAACAAAGAGAGTGGTGATTTTGAAATGCTGGACAGAAATGATGAATCAAAAAGTCAAGGAGCAACAGATGAAAACACAAATGACTTGGTCTTAAATGAGAAGGATGAAAGCAGGAATCAAGTAGTTGGGACAAGCTCAGAGACTGCCGGAGATGATAATTTGTCTGTCCCATGTTAGCTTAAGTTGTTCATCTGAATAGACTTTTGAGGGGAAGGCTAGAGTAAAATGAACTCTACAACTTTTTAATGCATAAATGTTGGTATCTGTAGATCGTAGGTTGGTAGTTTATTTTTATTTTGGCGCTATTTTTTTTTTTTTTTAATTTGTATGGTTTGGTAAAATGAAAGATTGGGGAGGGCTAGTGGTTTTGTTCTTCGTTGTCATATCTCATGGACATTAATGAGGACCATAAGGACTAGGACCTGACATTCCTTCCTTTTCTTTTTCCTTCTGGGGTAGAGTTTGGTTGGGTAGGTCTTTCAAAAAATGGTAAGGGAGATCCTTAGGTTTGCAGGTTCATTTATGTACAAGCGATTAAAGTGTATGCCAAAGTGTTATTCTGATTAGCATGTAAAGAACCTGTGAATTTGTGAGGAAAACTAATGATTACTATGTACTGAAGCTACTTTTAGTTAATTTCATGCAATTAATTTTGTATTTTTTATTGGTTGTTTCTGTTTTGTCCTTTTGCTCAAGAGGATTATTTATCCTCCCTTCTCTTAATGAATTTCTTCTTTTATTAAAAAAATATTTTAATTTACCACGATGAACTATATCAGACAATGCTGAATTGAATCAATCCTTTTTAATGAGCAAAGTTTTTCATAAAGGACCAATTATAGCTTTTTGTTCCAACATATTGTTATGTGATTATCAATTAGTTAATAATGGTTCTTGAAATATTCATATTTACAAGTAGTATTTGTTTCAGTCACATTTAGCTTGATTTTTGGATAGATTCTGATTATGCATGAGTCTCTTGCACATGTAAGTGAATGATTCTGTTTATGTAGCAAATATGAGAACTCTCGTATCGAGTCTGATGTGAAACTTGGTAATGTTCTTAAAATTGTTTGGTGGCTTTGGACTCCAAGTTTGATAGAAAGCAGTATTTCTGCCAGATTTTACTACGATGGGATATCTGGTTTCACAATTTGATGTGCCAATTGCTACTGTGTTGGATTTTCCCGAGGAATTGGATGGATGATGCAGGGGTTTGGTATTATTGTGAGGGTTGGCACAGAAAAGGATGCAGGGGTTCGGTATTACAAGGGTTCGCGTGGAAAAGGATGCAGCGATGCTATTTCGAAAGAGAAAATGGAAGTGTTTTGCCGGTATTTTCTCTAGTAATTCTGTTTTTCTTATTCTCCTTGAACTTCAAATGCTTAATTAATACGTTGCACAGCTGTGTATTGAGTGGGCATCCGTTACTTAGGATAATTTTTTTCATGTCTGTTTCACTTCCTCACTTTTTATCTGTTTCTATCTATTATGGCACGCATATATATTTTAATTTTAACCATTGTTCCTTGTGTTTACAGATAGTATTTGCTGCTAGGCTATACAAGTCAAAGGTGTAAAATATGCCATTCTCAATATAGCAATATCTTTGAAGTTACGAATTGGACGTGGAATACATAATAGCTGCTCTGCTTCATCTTGTCTGCAGATACTATTCTTGCTTGCAGGCTCTGCACAATTGCATATGGTGTCTCAACAAAACCCAAAGAATTGTTTGACTGAGATCTTTGTTCCTGAACGAGTTCAATGTGACTTGGTGTTATCGTGTCATGTGTCCAGGAGTTGCTTGTATAGCTAAGGAGCTGATTTCGTGATTTTAGTCCTTTCTGACTTACTCTTTGAGCATGTTACATTACATAGCACGTATCACTTAATTTGAATTGTTGACCCGGCGTTCATGCTGTTGATCATATTAATGGTGTTTTTCTTTTCTTTTTTCTTTTTACCCGGCTCGAAAGTAGTGTTTCTTTTAAGCGTTCCTTTAGCCCTTTTGCATTGGATTCTCTCTCTTAACTTGTTTTTAAAATGTTGGACCGTTTTGTGGTGGTTGTTTAATTAAAAAGAATGATTTACTATATTTATACAGATAACATATTCGGTGTCGGCAAAAATATAAGTTTTATTGCAAGGCTGTTTTTATTCAATTTCGTTCGTGAATGAAAGGGACCAGTCAGTAACCCTAAAAAATGAAAATATAATTCATATATGCGAGGAAATAGTTCTTTTAACTTTTTAAAAGAATCTGTGAAATAGTGACTTTTTTTTTTTTAAATAATTCATTTAAACATGATTCTTGGAAAGTGGATTATGCGTCTAATTTAACTCTACAAAATTGACTTTTAAGGTGGGGTTTGCACCTCACTAAGATAGATTCTAATATCATCTTGGAAAGTGAGTTATGAGCTTAATTCAATCATATAAAACTGATTTATAAAATGAGATTTGTACCTCACTTATATACATTAATTTGACCATATCATTATTAGACACGGGGAACAATGTTGCCTCGAAAATTCATCAAACAGAAGCGTGTGATTAAATAATTTTTTTTTCTTACACTAGAATATCTATACAGATACAGAGTAATAAATGAATGGCTTTCTAACAAAGATGGAGCACAGTAATCTGGATATTCTATCTATATCTTGTTTGCTGGCTTGCCACGTATTCAATTTGATCTTGGCGCCAGCCACATAACAGAAAGAAAAGGAAAGGAGAAACCGGGTAAGCTGAGCTAGCTTGAGCTTGCTCCCTTATCAATAGAAACTAGAATGGCTTTGAATGTTGCAAATCTAGGGTTTCACTCATTGATTCCGTGTTGTCGTTCAACTTTTGTTTCTCCGAAAGATCGGTTCGTGCTTCGGTCTTCTCAAGTTGAGCAAATATCGTTCACTGAATCTGAGAACTCACTCATCGAAGCCCTTCTTGGCATTCAAGGACGCGGGCGTTCTTCTTCTCCTCAGCAGCTCAATGTCTCTATCTCCTCTCTCACGTTTCTTCAATTCCTTTCTGAATTCAGCATTCATTTTTATTTGTCTTTCAGGCCGTTGAGCGTGCCGTTCAAGTCCTGGAACGTTTAGGGGGTGTACCTGATCCGGTTCGTCTTCAATTTCATCGCATTCTCATTGTTTTACTTCTAAGTTTCTTTTCCAATATCAATATGGTTTCGTAAGCTTCCTTTCCCCCCCTTAAAAAACAAGAATACCAATAGATAATGTGTTTCATTACACAAGAATACTAAAATGAGCGACGGAGTTTCGGGAATTTTTTATTTTAATTTCATTAGTTTTAGAGATTTACGTGACAATGAATCACAATTTTAGGGACTAAATTAGCTATTCATTCTTAGACGATATTTTCCCACCGAGCATACTAGTATTAGACAAGAGAAACTCAAATTTAATCACAATGATATTATGTTATTAAGTTTTTCTCCGTTGATCCATGAAATTAAATTCTGCAGACAAACTCAAATTTGATCGAGGGTCGCTGGCAGCTAATTTTCACCACAAGACCCGGAACAGCATCCCCGATTCAGGTTCTGTCTTGCCTAATGCCTAGATGGTCTTTGAAAAAATACACAAGATCGGTTAATTGCTTCAGAAAGGTTATTTAAATTGAGTGCAAATTATTATCGAATAATTGTAAAGTTGACTGCCATGTCAGCAAATTGTTGGCCCACTCAGCCTTTTCCAATAGTACTTGACAGTTGATTGTATGATTTGAATCCGTTTAAAAAATAGAAGTTTTTGAAGGTCTCATTTAAAACTATTATTATTATGATGATGATGACAATTTGAGTATTTTTCAGCTGTTCAAAGTTTAAATGTTATTATTATTATTATTTTGAAATACAAACATGAAAAGCTTCTTCATCTTGGAATACATGGATTCATCTTTAATTCTTGGAACGACTATTTCAATCAGTATCATGAAAACCATAAGGTCATCTCTTGAATAACACAGGAGGAAGCAACAGTCTTCATCGATACTGATATTAACTCCCTAACGGAAAGCAGCATATATTATCCTTTTCTACATGGAATCCTGTCTGTACATTTAGGCATGTTGAACTGAAATTCACTTCAACTTGATAATAGCTACCAGAACAAGTGTCATGGCCTGTTCAAGACAGACTCTGTAAATTGCTTGATGATGTGTCTCAATGTGGTATTTTATATTGCTCTTTCAGAGAACCTTTGTTGGGGTTGACTTTTTTAGTGTATTTCAAGAGGTTTATCTTCGAACAAATGATCCACGCGTATGCAATATTGTGTCATTTTCTGATGCTATTGGTGAGCTCAAAGTGGAGGTAATACTAAATAACTTAAATTGAAGTTATGATAAATTTAATATACATTTCTGTGTAAAATTAAACTTTATTACTCTTTTTTTTATAATACTTGGTAACACTATGACACTCATTGAAGCCCTTTAGCTTAAGAGGCTTTGCCAATAGTCCATATTAGTAAATGAATTCTGCTACATATAATCTAAGCAATGTCGTTATAAGCTTTGTTCAAGGCTGATTTTTTTTTTTTTTTGAAGTGCAATACCATACTTTAAATTCTTTAAAAAAAAAATCAGCTTTGTATACAGCTGATTTACTTACTAATTAGTAATTACTATGTGCTTGTAAAGAATCGAACTTTAATGTGGATTGTTGTTTTTGGGGTTTATGAGAGCAAGAAAAATTAACATGCAGAGAAAACTTATTTTATTTTATTGAAACAGCTCTATATAAAGAGCACAATGCATATCAGATACATCTCTTATTTTTAGGGATAATAGCATAATTTAAAATTAAAAAAACAGAATCCTATCTCGTAATATTTGAAATGTAAATCAAACTCCTAAAAATCTGCTACATGAAGAGCAAGTAACAAAATCCTAAAGAATATCATAAAAACAGACTTTCAAAAATCTGTTGTTGCAGCTTCAGGTCATTCAAATCAACACTCCTCCTTGACTTGAAGTTGCATGTTCAAAGTTATAATTTTCAAAAAAATTCAAATCTGGCTCTTGCTTTTCTTCTTTTATTTTGCTTGTAATTTTTCTCATTGTCTTTCTTGGATGGGACCACCACCACATTCCACTTCAGCTTATCCTTCAGATATTGAATCATTTGACTTGCATCCATAGCTCCTTTTACCATCACCAAATCCTTGTCTTTGTCAAGATTTATAGATTCCACACCTTTAAACTTCAGAATGGTTTTTGGAATTTTTGAAATGCAATTGTTGTTGTTCAATTTGATCTTCAAAACCATCTCAGTCTTTGTAGGCTTATTTTGTTGAGGCTTCTGGTCTTCAAGTTTTTCCTCATGCGGCTTCTTCTCTTGCTGTTTCTTGTTGGCATTGTCATCTTCCTTGTCTTCTTGCTCCTCCCTCATCAAATCTAAGGAAAAACTCTTGCCTTTCATATGAACTTTGACCACTTCTAAGTTGTTTGCATCTTTAATCACACAAATTTGTGTTCAAACGACACCTTGTAGCCTTTCTCCATCAACTGAGCAACACTTAACAAATTTTGATTAATCTCAGGAACATATAAGACATCAGAAATTAATTTCAAACCTGCATGGCTTTCAATTGCAACTGTTCCTATGCCTTTCACAGCAATATGTGATCCATTTCCAATTCTTACTTTAGAAATCACAGTTTCATTAAGCTCTTTAAAGAGCTCTCGATCATGAGTCATGTGATTTGTACAACCGCTATCTATAAGCCAACCTTTTTTGGAGTTGTTGGTTGTAAAGCATGATGTTGTAAAGAGTTGTTCCTCTTCTAGTTGATCCTCTGCAACCTTGACCTCGTGTTGTTGATGGTAAGACTTGCATATTTTTTCCACATGTCCCAACTGACCACACTTGTGGCATTTTGCGTCTGGCCTCCACCAACACTTGTTGTGTGGATGATTATTTTTTTTGCAGTAGGGACAAGGCGAAAAGATGCGTCTGTTGTTACTTTGGTTGTATTTGTTGCCTTTGTAGTTCTTGGCTTGGAAAGCTCCTTCTACAGATCCTTCTTGCCTCAGAAGCCTCCTTTGTTCTTGTGCCTGTAGTGCATTCACCAATTCTGCCAAAGTAATGCTTGATAAATCCCTTGAGTTCTCCAAGGATGTAATCGTGGTTTCAAATTTTTCAGTGACTAGAATTTTTTGAACAATTCTATCATCTAAAAAATCAGTACCAAGGAGCCTTACATTGTTGACTATGCCAAGAAGCCTGTCTGAGTATTCCTTAATTGTCTCTGATTCCTTCATTCTCTGCATCTCAAATTCTCGGATCAAGTTCAGCGCTTGCATCCCTTTCACCTTATCATTTCCATCGTACTCTTCCTTCAAAAACTCCCAAATCTCATTGGATGTTTTTAGCGTCATTATTTTGATCAACATAGTCGACGATACTGCAGCAAACAAGGTTGCTCTTGCTTTTGACTTTCTCTGTTTCCTCTCTTTGTGATTTTTGATTTGAGCAACCGTTGGATTATCTGGTAGGGGTGGAACTTCGTACTCATCTTTAACGGCTTCCCATAGATCGCAAGCATCAAGATAGGCTTCCATTCTAACAGCCCAAAGGTGATAATGTTTTCCATCAAACAATGGAAGTGCAATTGGAATGGATGAACCTTCTGGATTCATTTTGACGTAGGTGTGTGTTTGTGTTTATGAATTATGGGTAGGCTCACTCAATCTCACAGATCCCTCGGATGAGAGCTCTGATGCCAATTTGTTGTTTTTGGGGTTTATGAGAGCAAGAAAAATTAACATGCAGAGAAAGCTTATTTTATTTTATTGAAACAACTCTATATAAAGAGCACAATGCATATCAGATACATATCTTATTTTTAGGGATAATAGCATAATTTAAAATTAAAAAAACAGAACCCTATTTCCTAATATTTAAAATGTAAATCAAACTCCTAAAAATCTGCTACATGAAGAGCAAGTAACAAAATCCTAAAGAATATCATAAAAACAGACTTTCAAAAATCTGTTGTTGCAGCTTCAGGTCATTCAAATCAACATGGATGACTTTCAAGCTTTTCTTTTGTTTCTTTACATCTTGCACGATGGTTGAAGTCCCATTTGTGTTTGCACTTATACATACAGAGAATATGATATCAAATCTATGTACATATATTTTGTTATCTGTTCTTTCATCTATTGAAAATTTGGTTTTGAAAGTACCCAGTAACATTGCTTGATCTATGTACCCAACCCCATATTGGATAAGGGTTTAGTTGTTGTAGTTCTTGTTTTTATGTCTTTCAATTTACACAGGCAGCAGCATCAATTGAAGATGGAAAAAGAATCCTTTTTAGGTTTGACAGAGCTGCCTTTTCTTTTAAATTTCTTCCATTTAAAGTTCCGTATCCAGTTCCATTTAGGCTACTTGGAGACGAAGCAAAGGGTTGGTTAGACACCACATATTTGTCGAATTCAGGAAACCTTCGTATCTCAAGAGGAAATAAGGTGATTAGGCATTTTTAGTAGTCTTTTGTTCCGTTCCTTGAGTAAAATACTTAGTTGTCAATAACATGAAAGTATTTCTATATAGGCTTTATATTTCTAAGAATTATTAGCAACATATCTATAGTGCAGGGAACCACATTTGTGTTACAGAAGCAAACTGAACCTAGGCAAAGGTTATTGACAGCTATTTCATCGGGGAAGGGTGTTAAAGAGGTCAGAGTGCTGATTAATTTGTTTATATATTTTTATAAACATAACTGGAGTTTCAATTGTCTCTGTTTTTCACATTCTTAATTCCAACAGGCAATAGATGAACTTATTTCCTTAAAGCAGAATTCTGGTCAGGAAGAACCAGAACTAGAAGAGGGTGAGTGGCAGATGATGTGGAATTCACAGGTAGATTTCGGAAATCCAAAAGAGTGCTAATTGTTAATCACTTGATTGATTTGAAGTTAATTTTTTTGGACAATACTGATTGAAGCTCATTAAAATGTGTACATTTTTGTTGCAAAGTCTGCCTTTTCTTATTGAAACAACTTATTATCTACAGACTGTGACGGATAGTTGGATAGAGAATGCTGTTAATGGGCTGATGGGCAAGCAGGTATCAGGTTCATCTTAAACATTTACTTTACTCTAATCTCCACATATGCTGCCTCTCATCTTCAGTTTGTATATTATGATGGCTGTTGCAGATTATCGGGAAGAATGGAAGAATAAAGTTTCTGGTTGATATCTTGCTTGGGCTCAAGTTTTCCATGAGTGGAAATTTTGTGTAAGTTTCCATTGTTTCATGTTTACTTAGTTCATGAGAGGTTCCTCAAAACAACGGAAATATGAAGGCATGTAGTGGCAATGAAGGGACCAGCCTCTGGTGGTGGCTGTAGACAAATAGTGGAGAACCTTTGGATAGATAAGGGCCTAAATCTAGAGTATGTGAACAAAGAGGAAGGTGGGTCTTCAGCCTTGGACAAGGATAAGCTTAAAGTCCAAGGGCACGCATCAGCCACCTCCAGAGAGTACATGTGCTAAAAATGTGTTAAGGCTTCGAGGTAAGGGTATTGATTTTGAGGAAATCTTGGGAATTTTGAGAGAGAATAGAAGTAATAGTTAGAACCTGGGTAAGTATGCTAGGGAATGCTTAATGTATGCTTGGAATTCTTTGCCATAGCAAACTTTATGACAGGGTATTTATGGTTAGGAGAATTTCTGCGAGGGCATCAATGGGAATATGTAGAATGATCCACCCTTCCCATTAGGGGAACCCCAAATCAATGACCCATTATCACATAATTTGAACAACTCAACATGACCTCCCAACATAGGCGTATTCCCCCACAAGAACAAAACCAAGACAACGAAATTGAAACCAACAACGAGCAATTGAATCAGATTCGGAGTCAAAGTCTACTATACCACAAATTTGTATGTAGATAACAACATAGTTTCATGATTCAAAGTCTGAGATGAAACTCTAAATAACACTAAAAGTACTTGATAAGTTTTGTCCTTAAAAAACTACAGGTAAAGTTTCATGATTCAACCTATTGGAAAATCAAAGTTTATTGATAACAAAATAGGGGGTTGATCATTTGGATCAGGGGCTAAGAACCACAAAGATGTCCTGAATGATGGCCGAGGAAGAATTTCAAATCTATCCAATGTGTTTGTCCATTTTAGATTATCAAGTTCATTAAACATTTTTGGCATTAGTTTGGGAACGAGTATTTAGGAAACAGATTCTAGAAACTAATGTGAAGAAAGGAATAACAACATATGAGGGGAAGATCAAATGACAAAGAATGTCAATGGAAAGGATCCTGCTGATGAAACATGCACGGTATTTGCATTGATGAAAAAGAGAAATGCTCCAACTGTATGTAAAATCCCTCCATAAAGATAGGCTGTATTATACCAAGCCGTAGTTTGCTAGGTAAGTAGGTATGCAACTGATATATGATAATCTGTTGAGCAAACCATACTTGCCTGGATAGGAGAGTGAGTTATAGAGACAGCGGATAACTTGATGGCCACAGATTAGAAAAACAAAGTTCATCTATCTATCTATCTATTTAATCTCTATAAGTGTTCCTTGAATTATCTATTTGAAAATACGAGCCCCACTGAATGTTCTTAATATTTTGCCCCAAATTTGACAGAAAAACTGGCTCCAGACTGTATGACGTTACCATGGATGATGCAGCCATAATTGGTGGTCCATTCGGATATCCCCTAGAACTGAAAAACAAGTTCATATTGGAGCTTCTGTAAGATGACAGTCCAAGAAATCATATTCTCTGTTAATCCATCCAGTATATCTATTGAATTCGCTTCTTAAGAACACGTTTCTTTCCTGTTTTTAAAACTTTTTTTTTTTAATTTATTTGATAAAAGTAGTTTTTGAAAACTATTTTTAAAACTAATATTTTTTTAGTTTTTAAAACCAAAAAATAAAAATGCTTTTAAGTTATTTTAGTTTTTTATTTTCAGTTTTCTATTATTTTTTCCTTTCATTTTCACATCTTCCCTTATATTCTTAAAAATAATTTTTGAAAATTGAGTTATAAAATAGTTTTTAAAAACTAAAATAAAAACAATCAAATAAGTAGATTTGGCTGTTCTCTACTATCCCTCACTAGTTGAGTTTTCCTTTGCAGATACAGTGACGAGAAGCTCAGAGTTAGCCGGGGATACAATAATATTCTTTTCGTACATGTTCGTACAGATGCATTGAGGTGACCTAATATATGTGATTGTTTAGAAGAATAGTAAAAATCGTTGCGAGTGAATATTTGTGATCAATTGTGTATTTAACTGTCCGACATTGCAAACTATATATAAATATAACACGGATGCACTACTTATTCAGCTTCCATTTCAAGTTGGTTTTTTAAATGCTTTAATTCTATTTTTGCTCGTCTAGGGTGGTTTAAAATTTTGGCAAGTAATAGATTTTCCACTCTTCATTTGGGCGTTTAAAATCTTCCAGAGTCTTTCAATTTGAGAAAACCTTAAAATGTTCATAAAAATTAATGTTTCAAGGAATTATATTAGAAAAACTATTATAATTTCTGATTGATTATTAATGTAAAAAAATTTACACTATAAATGCGGATATATTTTCCACTACGCCGGTTTCTTTTAGTACTCCATCCAAACATACTTTATAATGTTTGCGTCACCGTCTTAAGTTTATTCAAGAACCATGGAATCCACAAGGTTCCCACACACGCACACAAGAAGTTTCTACTATAGAATAAACGAGGGATGTATTACAATTGACCTCGACCGTTCACTTACTTTCCAATTACTATTATTCTATTACATCATAAAGAACAAACAATTAATGAATATGAAATTATATGTTCACCTTCACCCTAAACAAAAATTACAGACAAGGAAGAAGGAACTAACTTCTTGCTCGTCAAATTGTCTTGAGAAGGACATATATAAAATCTAGGTACTGACTTCTTTCCTACTCTCATCCTCCTGTACTTTAAGGCCATTGCCGTCTTGTTCAACACTGATCGTATTTTGTTCCTCAACGCTGGGCTTTCCCTCAGCTGGCTCTTCATTAGTGGGTTTCCCCTATTGCAGACAACAAATTCAGGTTATCAGCTACAAAAAAAGGTAATCATGCAAGTGTAATATTGATAAAACATTGAACCTTCCGGAATGGCTGATAAAGCTAACCTTGTTTCGATCACGCCATCCAAGTCCAAATGGACGAGAAAGTAAACTTATCCTCCTAGCAGGGATATCCGGCTCTTGATTGTTTTTCGGTACTGTAGAATCTGACTGTGAAGATCTGTAAATCAAGAAGACATTAAGTCAAGCAGTAAAAAAAATTGTAGGTGCACACATGCTGTAAAAAGTAAATATACCGTGGAGATTGTAGCACTTTAACTTGGCCAGATTGGTACTGCAATGTAGCCTCCAGCATAGATTCTGCCATAACTGCTCTCTTCTCCATTTCAGCAAGTGCAGCAGTTGCTTCTTCATACTTTTCCTGCCAATATAATATGTATGATTGTAAGATGTTGCAGTACAAAAATTCACCATTGTGCTAGTCGAAATATAATATAGCAGTATAAGAAGGCATTGACATGGACTTGACATATGGATAAGCATAGAGTTTTTTTTTTTTTTCTGGATAGGCATAGAGATTTATAAATAATTAAATATTATTGCATTCAAAATAGGCACAAGACGAGGCAACTTTGCTGAAATCATAGAATACTAATTAGACTGTTGAGCATAGTGCAATCACCACAATCCCCTCCCCCACTCCTAAATAACTGTGAAACAAACATAATCTATTATCCAGCATATTTGGCTAAAATGTTACACTCGGATGCGTTTGCTTCCAAATGGCATTCAAGTATAGCCTACAACAGAATAATGAATAATAATGTCTAAGATGCTACGAAATACTATCAGCCACTATAATACAATGATGCAACAGCTTTCTGAAAAACAATGATGCTTTTTTAATATGATTATCTTGTATTTGTGACAGATATTAACAAAATACAAGAGCAATACAAGATGAAAAAAGAAAAAAGGTAACCTGAAGGACTTGCGCAGCATATCTTTGTGCGGCTGCATCTTGCTCAGCAAACCTACGAGCATCCTCAGTCACCTTTTGCTCTTGCTCCACCCGCATCAAGACCTATCAGCAACAAAAACTCACATCACACACGAGAAAGCATATTTTATCCCATGAATGAATACAAACAGACAAAAATGAGACCTGAAGCATAGCAGTTTCTTGTTCTTGTTTATCAGCAAGTGCCTGTCGAAGCTGAGCAACCTCTTCATCTAGTTGCTCTACCTGAAGATGATAAGAATTACATGCTTTAACTTCTCAAATAACAAATTAGAACCTAGTCTACAGGACATATTTTGATTCGCTTTGAATCACGTGATTCCATATGTGCAATACCATATCACAAACTGATTTATAGATGACTTTGAATTGTGTGATATATGGATGAATCTGTAATTCTATATCAACGATATGAATCACACCATTTGGTGATTCACTATTTCTTTTTCTTTCACCAATTCTCATTAAAGAAATTGAAAATTCAAATAAGCTTAATTCATTAAATGAAAAAGAGTCTGAAGGAACACTATTGAACACATCGTATTAGATTATTCCATTACTCATTTTTTTACTTATAATTTTGTTGAAGGAACACTCAATGATGACTTATAATTTTGTTTTGAGACACTTATAGTTAAGTTGTTTTTATCAATTTCTAGTTTAAAATTATTACATTGAGCACTATACATCATTTATATGACATATCTCAAGCTATTTTTCGTTGGGTCTTTAAATCTTATTCTTACGTTTTTATTATATTTACATTCACAATTCAAAATTAGCTTGGCAATTCACAATTCGAAACACAGTTTGACAACCTATTCTCATCTAATTAACTAGGTTAACATAAATACTAATTCAATTATATAAACATCATAGAACTTCCTGTCTGTGTATCATGGACCGGAATCTGTATCCTGGAATTTTCAAGTAGTACTTTGAAAGCAGTGGGTATCCCAGAAAAGGAATTTGCCAAAAAAAAATGGATGTATCAGTATTATACAAGTATCAGTATCCCAGACAAATGTGTGTGATAAGAACTTTCGGAGAAGTGGAGAACCATGTGCACTCATGACTGACCTTGGCACTCAGTTGCCGCCTATTATCCTGCTTGACCATTTCCATTAATGCTGTTTCCAGCTCCTCTGCTCTGATAAAAAGAAGAAATTGAAAGGAATAAAGATGCTATATGCAAAAAAAGTGAATCTCTCAACTTTCAGGGGAAACTTCTTTCTCTCTCTCTCCCCATATACATACATACATTATACAATGTCATGTAATTTAAGTTTAAAAAGGAAAAAAAACAAAGAAGGGAGAATAGGTATCAAGGACCAATGGATGGCCTTACATATAAAGGAGAATCCATTAACCATATTAATCCTTTCACTAAGTATTGATCATTAACCGCTTTATAAGTGGGTTAATCACCCAAGTGGTTAATGGGCCAGATCATCCACTAAATTTTCCAATAAAAAACCCAAAAAAGAAACAAGAATCCTACACTAATAGCCCTGCCCATGCCTCAACTCTTCACATATTAAAGCAACAAGGGAAAAATGTGTTTTAGGTCTCTCTATTTTCAGTCAAACTTGATCTGAGTCCTTGTATTTTAAAATCAATGAATTTGGCCCTCACATTTATGGAAATCTGTGGAATTGGTCCCTCGCCCATAACACCATGTTGACGTGGCTTATGGTGACATGTGGAATCAGGGACTAATTCCACCATATTTCATAAATGCAAGGACCAAATTCATCGTTCTAAAATACAGATACTAAGACTAAGTTGACCATAAATAGAGGAGCCTAATTTTACCCAAACAACAAACTATGAGCAGAGTATGAAGAAAATTATTCCATCTCAGTATTATTTCATATGTGCAGAGATACATTATGTAGAAAGAAGAAAACGGAAAAGGAAATAATAAATAGGATATTCCCAGAATTAATTAGGAATCCAAAGTTACAGAAATGAAATAAAAACAGAATAGTTGACTGTAATTCTTCCAATTAATGAGATACTGTGATTGTCCAAAAATTTAGGGATTGATTTCCGACACAAACAATAATTTGTAATACTCTGAAGTTACAAATTTTAACTTCTCTCAATGCACAGCAAATCAACATTTGTGTTAACATAGACAGAAGTACTCAAGTCTATAATTATATATCATAACCAATGCTTTATGGAACTGGGCATATGATTTAGAGTAGGTTAGGGGAAAAAAAGAAAAACAGTTGGAAGACTGCCAGAGAAGTCAGATTTTTAAGTACCTAAGAATGGCTGATCTTTTCTCCTCTAGTAATCTACAAAGTTCAACCTTCAACCAGACAACCTGCATGGAGTTCACAACATAAGAACAATGCCATGTTGTAATTAGTTGCTCAACTGTTTTCCTCAAATTAGATTTTCAAAAATGGGATATGGTGATAATTAAATAACTCAAGTGGGTCTTATAAATTAAAACAAAAACAACAACCATATCAAAACATATAGCTTTAAGAATATTGTACCAAAACCCTGCTCAACTCTGATAAAATGTACATGCATTGAATTAATAATAGATACCAAAAACATAATTGAAATGGAAAATTTGCAAATGTTCATAAAGGTAAAAAATTGAGCCTAAAGACCAGTTGAGAACAATAGTCCTCAATAACCTGTTAACCACACGTGAATTAAATTAACCACATTGAGGTTAAGGGTTCATTTAAGATAAATAGAATCATTAGTGAGTAGCCAAAACTAATTATCACTTTATAAAACATGGATTTTTTTTTAACTTCAGTCTTAGTAATTTGAGAATGTTATATATGTGAAAAGATAGCAGTAAATGCACCATCAACTATATCACAATCAAATAAAAAGTGAGAAGGGTAAAAAGGAAAGACAAAATCGACCTGCTCTGGAAGATCTGGAACAGAATCTATCTCACCCTCTCCAGTCAGACTAATGAGAATTTCATCTGCATTAGTGGAACCAGATTCTGTACGCGATAAACTGCCGAGCACTTGCATATCAGCTAGCTTTGATGCTAGTCCCTGAGAATCCCTCCAAGCTTTAAGCCCTTTTGATCTTTCTTCAATGGAAGCTATTACAGCTGGCCGATGTTTGTTCCTCAGCTGCTGCAACCGAGTTTCATTTATATTTTGGTAACCCATGCAAGCTGTCAATACAAGCTGACTGCTATCAAATGTGGAGCCAGCCAACGACTGAAGTAAAGTAACTGCATCTCCAGCATCCTTTGTTGTTACCAATGCAGGACCTACAAGACACAATGAAATTAAGTCCTGTGAAGATATGTATGGCTTAAGCATTACTAGTTTACTTTTTCCAATAAACATTTTCAGCCAGTACCATATAGCTCCATTAAAGCAACTGCAGTTCTAAAGAGCATGACTCGGTTTCCTTCAAAAAGAAGCACATCCCACACTCGAAGAACTGAAGTCCAAATAATTACAATAGATCAGAAGGAAGCTTGAACAATAGTGTACAAATGCTCATTTGACATTGGCAACTTTGTGAAGTAAGACTAAGCAACACTACTTAATAGATAGAACATAAAACCTGACCACTTTCCCAAGGAAGCATGTTCACAAAAATGGACAGGAACCATGGTCCAGTAACCCATGCCACCTGCACTCCCAGATAATCTAGATGATTGGCTGCAAAATAAATACACACAAGAAAATAACAAGTAAGAAATGGAACACTAGAAACAAAATTCACTTGGTGAGTTCAAAGACAAAAATGAATTAAAATAGTTTACAAACCCAATTTAGGAAACCTCTCCCTCACCAACTCCTCAAAAACAAGTTGATCCACCTGATAAAATGAAAAGATATTTGAATGAATATATGTCAAAATGTAACAGTTAATCATACACATTTAATTTAATCGATAAGTAAAGAAACCATACCTGAGATTCTATCATTTCCTCTGAATAATAGCCATCAAAATAATCATCTAAAATGCCCATTAAGGTCCTGGGGAAAACCATAGTCAGTGATGAAAAATAAAATCAGTTCAAATTTGCAATGTAAAAGCTGCTAAAGATGCTGCATAAGCATAAACCAATCAGTCAGGCATTCCTTCAGGGAAACAGTGCACATCAAACACAGCAACAGTTAATGATGCTCTATCCATAATTTACTTTGAAAAGTGCATACTTTGTGCATATACTCTAGAAATCTACTCAAGCAGTTATCTAAGGACATACCAAAAGGCATTTTCTTCGGGCATCAAAAGTAGCAATAAGCCAGCAAAAAAATTCATGGCCTGCAATATAAATTATTTCAACAAGCTAAATCAGTGGGTTATAGATTTCATGAACATACATGATATGTCCATGCGAGAGGATATAATAAATGATGGACTTAAGCTTAAATTATTTAATTATCTATGTTATAGGACAGATCACTACAATTCATGAATCATACACATCACACATATGAAAGGTGCCTGCGAGGCATTAGGGCCCTTTGCGCCTTCAGTCAGGCATGCAAAGTCAAAACAGCTCTTGCCTGATTGAGGTTGAGGTTTGTCACAAAGTAGTTCTCAATTCATCTAATCAATTTACAATTTCAACAAAAATGCTTGAGTGAGAGGATGCACATATATGAATCATTCCTATTGTGCGTGGTACATATTTCAAGCTCAAAGATCTTTCACAATAGGTTTGTTATGGATATCAAATACACTATTTCTATACCACAGTGACACAGATCTTCTTCAACTCATTATACTATCAAGCAAAACCTGGAGAAACACATTGCTCCAAAGTCCAAAACTACCTCAACAAAGATCAATAATATATTTTGTGAAAGTAGTGCAAGGTTAATGACTAGCCAAAAGTTTCATTTTCTAGAATTCATATATATAAATATTTTACAACAGATATTAGTAAAGGGTAAATAGGTGGCAAATTTAGCTTTGCAAGATTTTTAAATTTTTTTCTTATCAATTGCCATTGGATTCCTTGACTCATCAGATATTAGTATAAATAAGGCAACATAAATGCCTGTAGTTGTTGATTCGTTGCACTGTGGTATCTCATTAACTAACAAGTTCTGTATGAACCAAATCCTTTAAGTCTAGTCAGCTGTATAGATGTTTCATATAAACACCTCATTAGATTGACTGAAAAATAATGGAAAAAACAGCTTTTATAAAAAAAAAATGGGAAAAATAGAACATGTAACTCTATAAAGAAGCAAGGACCTGGCAGTAACCAACTGAGGGGTTATGTCGAGCATATGCAGTGAGTAATCGTCTCAAAGCATTTCTACCATCCTCGTCCAGAGCAGGATGACCAGGAAATGTTCGAGGCAGATCCTGCGCAAACAAGCAATAATAATGGACTACTAAGAAGAAACTTGTTTAAAGAGTCATACCAATAATATCACAGTATTAAGAACAATAAGGGTGAAATATCAAAAGCAAATACCTTCTCAATCTGTCCTTTCCATTTTTCTGGCATACGTACAAAATCTGTACCTGTTTTCCCATTGCTGTCAGTTGACTCCATGCTTTGCTGATCAGTTTTAATTTCAGAATCACTTTCTGAGGCTAGCAGATCCTGATAATACTTTTCCACCCGCCTTGCTTTTACACCAACAAAAGCTTGCCAAAGCTGGAACACAATAACAAACAAGAGGGTAACTCACCAAACAATAAATAAATTTCACAACAAATGCAAATCTCAAGTATATAATGCATACCTCTCCCCTCAATGCCATTGGTACTCCACCACGAACCAGAACTTCCAACTCTTCTTTCCAAGGAAATGAAGCCTCTGGTGGTGCAGCATCAGCAGTAATACCATTTGTCGAGGCATTTGTGCCATCAACAACAGGCATATCCGGACTAGGATCTGACCTCTCAACATCATAGAACTCCTCCTCAGAGTCTTCCTCACATGCTGCTCCTTTTGGTGATTTAACATCATCAGAATGTGATGGTGATTTTGCAGTTTCAATAATCTGTTCATCTTTTAACACACCTTTCTTGATTCTTTCATCTTTTACTGACCCAGTTTTCTTCTTTACACGAACACTCATCATATCCTCAATAGTTCGAAGAGATGGTCTTATCTCTGTCCATAACTGGACTCTGTGAACTTTTGTCTCCTCAGACAGTGGTAGCTCCTCCTTTTGACTACCATTTTCCGCTGCACTGTCAGAACCACCAGGCACCTGGTTGCTTGCTTCATGTCCATCAATACTCTTCTCCGAGCTAGCATCAGCTTCTTGCTCTGCAGTTTCATCACCCAAAACCTTCTCACCCTCCCCCACAACTAATCCGTCTGTGGCCAATTCAGAAGACTCAGCCTGTCTATCAAGAAATGAGTTCCACCGATCTGATCTTTCCTCCTCTTCCTCCTGAAATTGCAATAAAAAAGTGTTACACTTAGAACAACACCAAGGTTACAAAATTAAGTGCTTCTAGCTTTGAGGAGGAAAATAAAAAAAAATTCCACCAATAAGTAGTACACGTATCTAAAATCCTCTCTTGCGAGATTCTTCAATTTAGCAGGAAGTGAATTTGCCTTCACATCACTCTCCTAACCTTTCCTGAAAAAACTTAAAAGTAGCAAGGCTGGAATCATAAACCCAAAGCATGACAAGACCGACCTTGTATATGTTAGCATATTCACGGTATCTTTGCAGGTGCTGAGGCCGCACAGTAAACCCATAAGCATCCCTGTTCACACCAAACAGGCATTAATTTCCTAAAAAAAAATCATAATCCAATAATAAACAGGGAAAAAAAAACAAAAATCAACAGAGACCCAAAATAATTAACTGCACACAAACAATAAGTACGAGACAAACAACAAATTAAAGAAAAACGCAACTCAAATTGGCAGTCATCGTCGCCCCCGAAGCAAAAACGACGACACATTCCGCACAAAACGCACTTGCCATAGCACTCGGCATTGATTGCCTCAGCGCAGCGCCGATTCCCAATTATCACTATTCACTACTCACTACTAAGTTACAAAATGAAAAGAAGAGACGCAATCGGCGTCAACTCAAACTCAACAGACAAAGATCGATATTCAAAATCCACTAATTCAATGGAAAGTCGCATAGTAGTCCAGGTGAATTGCAGAGCAAATAAACCAAAACAAAACCCCGAAAAATAAGAAAAAACAAATGAAAGTGGATAATGAAGTGTTAATTGACGGATCTAACATAAAACGAGAGTGAAGGAACAAGAGACGCGTGTAGTGAATAATACCTCTTGTGTTCGAAGGTGATGAGAGGGTTTACGGTTTTGTTATTAGGCTTCATTTGCGGATTGGATCGGGGAAACGAGATCTTCTTCGGCTGCCTCGAATTTCTGCAACTGAATGCGTATCTGTGCAGTTAGTTTTTGTTTTTGCAAGCTAGTGCCAGTAAGTAAGCTACAAATACAAAGAGAGAGAGAGAGAGAGAGAGCACATGCACACTGAGCGTGAGGAGAGCGAAAATGGCGTCACGTTATTATTACATGTGCTGCGTGATATACTCCAAAGCTAAAAAAGGTGGTTTTGTTCCTCATTTTTCACTTTTCTTTCCTCCGCGGCTGACCTGACCAATCCATCAACAATCAACGTGCTGTTTCAGATTTTGACCCGGCTCAACTTTAAAGTTTAACCATAATCATTTATCAACTTGCTCTAATTATAAATAAATAACCCTAGTAGTAGTAGTAATAATAATAATCCTCTCTCTCTCTCTGTTATTTTTTATTTATGCTTTTTTACCCTAAAGTTAAAAATGCGGTGCGGTGCGGTTCGGGTGGACGCTCTTGCCATAATTTCAACACCGACACCAAACCATACGCCACTGTTCTAAATTTCTAATGTATATTTTCAATACATCTTTTTTTTTTTTTTTTTAAATATAATACGGTTGTACAGTGGCAAATAGAGATTTTTTTAAGCCGTCCTTGTTTGAACTTTCTCATAAAAAAAATGCAGGATTTCGCGTAAATGAATTGTTTTGTGTCTATATATCCTACGTAGAAGAGAGAAA
The DNA here is from genome assembly GCA_026413185.1 of Pueraria montana var. lobata. Lineage (NCBI taxonomy): Eukaryota > Viridiplantae > Streptophyta > Magnoliopsida > Fabales > Fabaceae > Pueraria > Pueraria montana. Next base: position 95,978,598 of record CM048647.1, on the reverse strand, counting down.
TTGTATTTATATAATAAATAAAAAATGTATACAGAATTTTATAAAGAAAATAGAAAGAAAGTGAGATAAATATGATAAAATTCAATTAAAATATATTAATAGTATATTTTTAAGTTATTATTTAATTATAAATTATAAGATTGTTAATTTTTAATAATTATTTTTAAATTTATATTTATAATATTTTAATTTATTAATAACATAAAAGTTTTTATAGTAACAATATATAAATATTAAACTCAATAATATAATAAAAATAAAAAATAATGTCATAAAAAAACGTCATATTTCTAATAAAATAAATGGCTTTCAAATTCTCATCATAGCTCGCAAGAGTTTTACCTTCAAATTTCATATATATCTTTTCGTCTTAGTCTATCTTTTTCTTCTTCTGAATTTTCTTTTTCCTCTCCGTTTAAAATCGAGCCGCCTTAAGAAAACGATCATACACGTTTTTTGACGAACTTGATGAAAATTTTTGGATCAAATTATAACACTTTTAGTATAATATGGTTTAGTGTAGTTAACATGAAAATCCCCAACTTATAACAGTTTTTATTCTATATATTCAATCATATTTATAATTATCTCATTGTTTGGCAGAAAGTTGATAAAATTATCACGAAAGATGTTTTTTCTGGTGGTTTAGCCATCAGTTTTCTAAACATAGATGCTCATTAAAAAGCTTTTCATTTTAAAATTTTGCACTCTATCACAATAAAAGTAAAGGATGACGGAGTTATATGACCTACAAAATGATTCTTTATTTAGAATTCTATTATTTGTTAATTCTCTCAGATGGTACTCGAGAAGATTATTTTCTTTTTTAAGAATAAAAAATAATAAAAAAGAATCCATGAGCGTACTATTGTACCGTACAAATTGTTCATTCCCTAATCCCTCGTCTCTTGAGGCTATTGAATGCCAAAAATTCATTCTATAATCCCTCGTCCCTTGAGGCTATTGAATGCCAAAACTATTAACATGATTACAAACGAGGATAAAAAGTAGCCAAACAAAAAGTAGACCTCCAAATATAATAACACCGTTCTAAAGTATTTATTTCACAGTCTAATAAAATTTAAAAAAAAAACCATTATTTCAAAAAATTAATTCATTAACTATTAAAATTTTACAAATCAGCTGGAAATTTATAAATTAGAAGTTGAAAAATTGAAACTTGTAAACTAACTGATTGAATTAAAATGAAACTATTTTGTGAAATTAACTATTAAGCTAACAGTATGTATCTAAAAATTCTGAAGACTTAAATAAAATTTATATTGAATTTTTTTTATAATGAATTTATATTGAAAGTTTAATTTAATATAACATGTCAATTCTCATTTTTGTTTCCTAAAATTTATTTTAAGTAGATATTAGGGATCTAAAAAAAAATTTAATTTTTTTTTATGGTATCACATGTTGACATTATACCATAGACATGGCAAGTGTTACGTGGGATAATCATTTGACCTTCCACTAAACACACAAGTTGTTAATAAGTGTAGAGACCAAAAATAAAATTTCAACATTTTGAGGAATGAAAACTAAAGAAATTTTTTTATAAGGACTAACATTAAAACTCGCTAATTTTACATGGACTAAAAACATATAATGACGTGATAGTCGAACACATGCTGACATGGTACTAACAATGTGTTGTATATAAATAAAAACACTAACATGCAACATCACACACACTATTAGTATTATGTCAACATATATGATAGACTATTATATCATCTATCACATCAATATGTCAATGTCATGTACTATTTCTTGTCCTAATTATAAGTAATTATTAAAAAAAGTTTTATTAACTACTTTTCTTGATATTGATAATTTGTCATATGTTGTTTATAATTAAAATCAGAAGTAGTAATAATTAACATGTTACGTCAACAATTTGTGTTAAAAAAATTAATAACACACTAATAGTGAACCAAAAATATTAAATTCTGAAAACGTGGAGACCAAGTATGCAAAAATTTTTTAAGAGACTAAAATTACACAATAATGGAATTACAGGACAAAAATGAATTTAAATCTTGTTTTAAAATAGTTTTTCTATCCTGTCCAAAAAAAATACTTTTTCTATTTATTAAGAAAGGTATTAGACATGGTTTTTTGTTTTTAATTTTTGTCTAATATTTTAAACATCTTTTCAATTAAAACATTTTGCATAAAGCTACAATTCTCAATTTACCATTTTACCCTGCTGTCAAAAAAAAAAGAATTTTACCATTTTACCCCTGCATGCCTGTCGGCACGTCACTAGTCATGCCGTGATCTCTCTAATGCACCATGTTCGCAATATAATGGCATCCTGTAGGGAGTGTATACGACTTGGCTTCACATCCACCACACATTATTTATATATATTTTTTTCACCACACTTATATTCTTATAACTTATAAGGAGTATTTGGAATAAACTTCACATTATTTTTAATATACTCTCTATTATTATTATTATAGTGTAAATTTATGCGATTAACAAATAAATTTTAAGAGAGAATAATTTTTTTATATGTTTCAATACTTACAGAATCCCACATCATTTAAGAATCGAAATCAATAGTAATTTATAAATACCCTCCTCCCTCAAATCCACCAAGACACCTTTTACAAGGACAAAATCGTGATGGTCCACCGAACACCTAAGTGGATAATACCTCGAATGATGACCCTAACAATAGCTACAAACTTGAGATCCGACCATATATCAAAAAGTAAATTAACATCTTTATATTAGTAGAAAAATCCCATTTTAGTTAAAATTTCTACAATAAAATACTTAATTTAACACATTACACAAATAATGATTAGATAATATTAATAAATTATCAAAAGATTGTTTATATATATATATATATATATATATATATATATATATATATATATATATAGGATTTGCTAACATAGATCCACTTAAAAATTAGAAGGTGTATAACATTGTTTTATTTGCCATAAATTTTATGACGAGGCTATGTCAGAATTTAATGGATCTAATATTTTTTTTTTAATAATGGATAAGTTTACCTTACATTCTAATATTCTTACTTTATCTATTTAAAATAATTTGGAATTAGATTTATAATAATAATAATTATTATTACATATCATTATTATTATTATTATTATTATTATTATAGAACTCATTATTAAATTTTATGACGAGGTTTACATCACTAAATAATTATAGACATCATTAAAAAATAAATAAATTTAAAAAAAAATGAATGATCAAAACTAAACTCTTTCAGCCTGTTTACCCGGTGAAGAGTGAAAATAAGAATGTATCTGAGGGTTCGGACCAAACAGTAAGTAGAAAGGCCTGCTCTCGTGTGGTGTGATGGAAGAATTTCAATTACCGAAATTATCAGCAACTTTGGCTTAAAAAGAAGAAAGCGGGGTAAACGGGTATTGGTGATTGACGATGTCGGGCTTGAAGCTTGGCACGAGTGCTTTCATGTACGTCCGCACAGCCAAGGCTACCACCAAAACCAAACCCCCCTTATCATGGAGAACCCCACCCCGCAGCTACATGCCTTTCCCTACCCACCCTTCCAAAAATCAAATCCTAGGGTTCACACTTAGACACAATTTGGGTTTGGGATTGGGATTGGGAAGGGCTCGTCTTGTCACTGATTTGGGTTCACCACTGCCACAACAGCCTCAACCTCAGCCAGAGCCAGAACCTTCCAAATTGCTTACGTTGCCAACAATTTTGACTCTAGGCCGTGTCGCCGCTGTTCCACTTCTTGTTGCTAGTACCTTTCATTTTCTATTCTATTCCCACCTTTTTATATTACATGACAACTCTTGCCTTATAATCTTATCTCATGCGTGTATGTAGCTTTCTACATGGACGGTTGGCGTGGAACTGCTGCCACTACAAGTATTTTCATCGCTGCTTCAATCACAGATTGGCTTGATGGCTATCTTGCTCGCAAGGTACTCATTACCAATCCAATTCAATCCAAACACCACTCCAACGTTCTTATTATTTATTCTTTTATCATTTTGCAATCCAGATGAAGTTAAAATCTTCATTCGGTGCATTCTTAGATCCAGTGGCTGACAAGGTATTTTCCCTCCCCCTAACACACACATATACTTGATGAATTTAAGTCTCTTTCGGTTACCAACTTAAGTTCTTTTCTGAATGTAAAATCATTTCTATTGAATGCAGCTTATGGTTGCTGCCACACTGGTCTTATTGTGTACTAGACCTTTGGATGTTGCTGTCTTTGGACAAGCACCGTGGCTACTCACTATACCTGCAATTGCCATAATTGGTAGAGAGGTAAGCCATACTGTGATTTCTAAGGCGTGCATTGCTTAGAAGGTTTTGTTCAAAGGGACCCTAACAAGGCTCCTACATGTTATCACCAAACTCATGCATCTCAGTAGTTAAAACGTTTTCTATGATGTTTACTTTGTAAGATGTGTATGAAACTCAAGTTTCTTGTAACTGTTATGGAATCTGAACTATAAAACACCATATTTTTCACATTATAGAATGAAGCTAATGAGCCAAAATAAAGCTTGGTTAAATTATTTGTTTTCCTGGAAATCATGCAGATCCAATCTTTTTTTTTTTTTTTTTTGAAATAGGAAGATCCAATCTTTAATATATGACTATTGTGATCATGTATGTGTGAGAGGAGAATTCATATTTGGGATCTGCTACTTTTGTTGCTCACAGAGTTGATGACCCACTTTTCTTACGTATTGCTCTGGAGGTAGAAGCTGTAATGGTCTAATTATGTCCATCATTTTGTGAAAGTAGTTGTAAATTCTTTAGCATGTTGTTAGTATATATCATCAAACACAAACCATGAAAACATATTTGACTGAGATTCATATTTAATAATTATATGGTAAATTAACCATACTTTCACCTGTCTCTCCTTTTGTATTCAAGGCTACCTTGTCTAATTTACTATCTGTGTATTAGTTTTCAAATCAAATGTCTTATAATTTTCTCTTGTAACTTGCTAAATAGATAACCATGTCTGCAGTCAGGGAGTGGGCTGCTTCCCAGGACAGTAAGCTTTTAGAGGTTTGTTTTACCTCCTGTACACTTGAATCAGCTGCCTTATATTAGCACAAATTTTTGAGCTTGAGCTTATATTGTGAAACTTTAAATAATAGGCTGTTGCTGTAAATAACTTGGGGAAGTGGAAAACAGCCACACAGATGACAGCATTAACCATCCTTCTCGCAACCCGGGACTGGAGGTAATTGTTTTCTTCACATTCTTAGAATGCCCTATTATCATTAGATTTTTTATGAAAAAGAAAAATTAGGCGAAAAACTCATCTCTAAATGACTTGATATTTTACTAAGCTTTTGCTAATATTTGTCTCTAAACTTTAGATAATCTTATGTGTTTGGAAAAGTTTCTTCAGGTGTGAATTTTGTTAGAAGTTTTATGTCATTGTCAGTTTATAAAATAAGCCTTCATTTTTGTCCCCTCAAAATTGCGAATCCAAGCTCTGTCATTTTCTGATTGAGTTTTACTGTCTTTTCCCATTTTCCTTTTCAGCCATGGAGGAGGAGCTGCCATTGTAGTAGGCTCTGGCGTTGCTTTGCTTTATACTTCAGCAGGGCTTGCCATATGGTCGTTGGTTGTATATATGAAGAAAATATGGAAGGTGTTGTTGAGGTAGCATGGCTGATGCTCCATGTAACATACATCCACTTCTCTCGTTGGTTCGCAAACATTTACCATTGTCACGAAAGGGGGTTGCATTTTTAGTGGCATGTAAATGTAATTTTTTTCTTTTCTGCCCAATCTTTAACAGCACAAAGTGCCATTTCTCCTACCCCCGTTTATTTTCTGCACATTTTTTGGTCCTCGGTCACCCTAGGAAAGAAAAAAAATAAGGGCCACTAGCCAAGCTTAAACGTTACAGCAATGATTTTGTTTTAGGTCCCAACTACAATTTAGAGTCATTGAAAGTTGAGAATTGCGACCAGAGAAAATTCACAACAGGAATTATTTTGTATGATAGTTGACCTATCAATTAATTTTGTTCTGATATATTATTTAACGATGCATAAATACACCAGTTAAATTTCAAGATAAACTCGGTTAATTTGCGTTTTCTTACATCAAGAGTTCATCGAATATGACTTGAGATTTCGTGCACCTCACTAATAATTATTTAGGATTTCATTAGAATAAATTGAAATCTTTCTGATATACGTAAATGGTGCCGCGGATGGATCAAATAATGTGGGATGTGATAAACAAAATTCACACTGCACATGTATTTGGTGGATTTCTCTATCAACAAAATTTACTTGGCTCTGCCTCAGGAATATAGATTAAGGTTCAAGATAATGAATAATGACCATGCAAGCTACCACCGTCACCTTCACAGAACCGCATCGTTGGTTCATTGTGTGGCAATTGCTGGATGACAGAATCAGTTTATCTAGTGATGGTCGCTTGAAGATAGTGGATGTGGCAGATGAGTGATTTTCTAAATCAATTTCGACAGTCTTGACGAGTACTCTGACACCAAATACTGAGTGCGTGTTTAGTGTTTAGACGAGTGTGGCAAATTTGATTTTAAAGTGATTGATTTATGTTTAAATGTTTTTATTATAAAATTAAGTTAGAGTAAAACTCAGTATAAAAATTTTGTATTCAACAAAAAAGTTACTTAAAGTTACTTCAATTCAAAATCAATTATGAACCCATAATCAATTCTGAACTATTCTCCAACATGAAATTAAATATGTGAAAATTTATCTAAAATTAATTTTGGACTCAGAATCAATTCTCTAATGTGAAATAAAACATGCACTAAATGACTTGTGTTATTCTCACTCTTAACTCATCAATATGCCAACAGGCAGGTTGGGTTGGGACATGTTAACTTATCGGATTGTATTTTTGTTTAGATTGTTGGTTAAATTATTAATTTGGTCTCTTTATTTATTTAATTAGTTTTATTTGATTCTTCTATTATTTAAAAGTTCAATTTAATTTTTTAATTTTCAAAATTGATGCAATGTTATTCTTTCCGTTAGTACTATTTGTTTTTTTAATGGATGTGTCATACATAGCAACTACATGTCTTTTTTTTTATTTTTTATTGTGCCACAACATAATTTCTCGCAATTGAACGAAAAGAATAAGATTGCATCAATTTTGAAAATTAAGAAACCAAATTAAATTTTTTAATAATAAAGAGACCAAATTAAACTAATTAAATAAATAGATAGATCAAATTAGTAATTTAACCTAGATTGTTTAGTTAAATATTATTTTATTGTACATAATATTTTGCGAAGTATTATGAATTTTATCTTAATTTATTGCTTTATTCTACATTTATTTATCTTATGATGATGGTTTGTAAAAGAAAACTATGTTAAGATAATTTAGTAAAATAATATTCTTTTTAGAGAAGAAAAGATAATATTCTTTCTGAATTCCCTTCGTGGCGGTCTTACCAGAGGAAGTGATCTTGGAGATCCTCCTTAGGGTTCCAGTGAGATCCCTTGTGCGATTCAGGTGCGTCTGTAAATCATGGAAAATCCTAATCTCCAACGATCCCCAATTCGCGAAGGACCACCTTCGTACCTCAACCCACCACCAACAATTTTTTGCTACAGTCCAAAACCAAAATGGTATCATTCTCTATGCACTCTTTGTTCCAACCAAAACCGACGAACCCCCATTGAAGACCATTCCCTCGTGTTGAATGGTGACCACAACATCCTAGGTTCCTGTTGGATCACCAAGGTAATGTCATGTTATGGAACCCTTCCATCAGATTCTTAAGGGGAGGTGCAAGTTATGATCCATGGGTCATTCTTTTCGTTGATTTGGGAACGGAGACGCATGGTGAACTGTGGCTGCCTGATGGGGACGGTGACAAGGCTTGCCATCCTGCGCTAGATATTTTGCGTAACTGTCTCTGTGTTTCTTTCTTTCACTCTGAGAAAGCTCATGTGTGGCTCATGAAGGACTATGGGGTTCAAGATTCTTGGACTAAATTGATGATTATCCCTCACTTTATTCACAATAAGATCATTCTCGCTAACGGCCACTTTCAGCTTTTGTGTATTTCAGAAAGTCTTTTGAACCTAGTTCTTTATGACTCAAATGCTGATAGGTTGTATTATCCTAGGATTAAGGGCCTTGGTCCGATTTGTAAATTTACCATGAAAGTTTGGTTTCACTATAATGTTAAAATCCCCAAATTGTTGTGCTTATGCGAGTTCTGGTTTAGACAAGTCTACCATTTGGTTCACAATTGTTGGAAGCTGACAATCAATTATTACCCTTTAATTTTGGAGTTCCTAAGCTTTTTATTTCTCTCTTTGGTTGTTTGATCTGTCATGCTTGTTTTTCACAGGATTTGTGTGTATGTGGATTTTATTGTTGGTTTATATCTATCACAAGAATCAGTGACAATTGGTGTTTCTCCATCTCATATTTGTCTTAACTTCTTATCATATATTTAGTTGGGGTTGCACATACATGACTGTATCTCCTATTAAAGGAATACTTGAGCAATAGTTTTTTTTTTATTATTATTATTATAGCCAGTTTGTTGCGTTTCTTATTCTTTCATGCATTGGAAATGTTCTTCAATTTAGCAAGAAAAATTATTGTAAAAAAATGTTGTCACTTCTATTTTTCATCTTCCTTTTGTCAGTTTTATTTACTTGCTGGTTGGTAGCCATGACATAAATCTATTGCTAAATTGATTAGTTAATTCATCTCAAAATATATACCAGAAAGTTAACCAGTTGCAGCACTGTTACTTTTGGATTCCAACCACATTTCATATAAAACAGCATTACTCTTTGGTAGTTCATTGAAACCCCAAGGTGTGTCTAAATACAGAAATCATCTAGAGATTCAATTTGTAAATCATAAGACATAAATATTTGGGAATAAGCATGACATTGAGTAGGATATGTTTCTTATAGCATTCTTTTACGGTGTTCTAAACTTCAATGATTTTTAAATTTGCTAATCAATTGTAGCCAGGCTACTGAGTTGTTACAAACTTAATTATAGTATAGAATTTGTTGGAGAACATAGGATGGTGATGTTTACTTAAATTTCAAAATTTAAGTCCAATAGATTTGGATTTGGTAACTATGTCTATGTTGAGTTCAACGTTCATTGATCCCTTTTGTAGCCTTAAGATTTCCCAGGTAGACTGCGGATGTCCTTTTTAATGCTAGTTTCTTCGTGGACAACTGATATATAACATTTGAAGTATTGGGTCATAGTGAGTTATGCTATGCATGTTATTCATTGAGAAACTTTTCATTATTGGTGTAGACTTCAATTACACTATCGTGGCTTTACACAAGTCTCATTCTTTATCACTGTCCTCATTGCATACCAAAGACGAGAATCGTTTTCAATTTCAACGTGCTAATAGTTACAACAATGACAATGGTGATGTATACAATTTTCTCATATAAATTAGAAAAATATCACTTATCTGTTATTGTTAGAGCCAGTCTCAAGTGTAATAATATCTAGTACGGAAATTAATAAAAAGAAGCTCGGTGGAAAAGGAAAAGAAAACAAGTGTGTGTGAAAGAGAGGAAACTCTTTCTTGATTCTATTATCCCAGGGGAGGGGGAAAATTTACATTTGGAATACAAATTCAAGAGAGGGATGGGTTGATTCATGTGCCAAAAACTCTTGAACTAGGCATCTATAATACCAATACCATAACCACTATCACCACCTCCTTTGATCGAAACCAAGGGTACACGTGAATTGGCATGGGTCAAAAAATTTGAATCAAGATACAAAACTATAACCGTGATGTCATCATGGAAATGTCTCCTCACCCCTCGGTCAATCTTTCTCAAGTCTGAGTATCTCATTTCTCTTTTCTTCGCAGCTTCACAGAGTGCAGTTTTCACAAGCTTCTTCGCTGCTCCCTGTGTCACAACAATAGAATTTTATATGAAAAAAAAAAATGGTCACCTAAATCAGCCATGGCCATGTTAAATAATTACAAAGACCACCTTATAATACAATGTTTCAGTCCAATTAATGTTAAAACCAGTAATAAACATTATGACATGACAGTTATATACAAAGGAAACTCAACTAAATTAGAATCCTACATTACGTGGACAGCTCTGAACAATGTCAACCGCTTCTTGATTGGTCATGTGCTCCCATAACCCATCTGATGCAAATATTAGAAACTGATCTTGAGGACACAGTTTCTGTACTAGTATTGCTGGTTCAGCTTTAAGGATTGGCTCCTCAAACGGTTCTGAGAGTCGAAATTTTGACAATAATGGTGCTTTATTAAACTCTGCCTTCTTTAGATAGGCATCACCAATGGATCTTGAAATCTACAATATAAATAAACAAATTGATTAACACAACTCTTCAGTTCATCATGCTGGCTATTCCATTAAATTTCCTTTATACAAAGAAGCACTTATAAAGTAGTTGGAATTACAAGTAAATCACACTAGTTAATTCCTACAAAAGTTTCCTGGTAGCAGTTACATATAACACTAAAGTTCCTTTCTACGTATTTGCTGGCTATTAACAAATTACAATAACATAGAAATATAAGAAAAGGGAGGCTTAGTGCATGAGGCTCTCACCTAGTGGGGTCTGAAAAGGGTAGATATACATAGCCTTACCACAAACTTATCTAGTGCCCAGGCGAACCCAACTTGGCCAACAAGAACTCTAGAGCCATAAATCACCATACATTCATTCAAAATACAGACATATTCATGAGTTTTCTACGTGGGCCACAAAATAACCATAATTGGAAGCCTCAAATGAGGCTAGTGTATTAACAAGAAACAGAATAAGCCTATAATGAACAATATGATTCAATATTGTGACTCATGTAACCAACGATGAATTGAATCAACCATTGTTCCCTGAATCTGGTGCTCAAACTCTTCAGGTTCCTAATCTTCTAAAATTGGATCCTAAGCTAGGCGTATATCTGATTTCAAAACCTGCTACCATACCTACTAAGAATTTAGGGAATGCAGATTTGTATTCGGTTGCATTATGCAATTAGAGACATACAGACAAGTATAAATAAGCAATATAGGATAGTTAAGTAAAATTAGAAAAAAAGATCAATTATCCAAGCAAATCATTGATGGGGGAAAAGACTGCATGAATTGGAAAAGGAATAATAGTTTGCATAAGACATTAACACAGACCTTGAATGTGTGCATGTGTATCTCACGAATATAAAAAAAAAAAAAAAATGAATCTTGAGATAAAAATGAAAAAGTCACCTGAATCAGACCCTTCACGCGCCAGACCTGGTGCTTCATAACCACAATCTGCGGATCATTAGGATGCAATGAGCGCAACTCTTCTCTGACAGATGCCAGGCTAGCATTGTGCTCCGCGGATAGTTGAACAGCTTTAATCTCTTTCGTAGCCTCATCCAGTCTACCTAATACTGCTCGAGAATCTCCTGCATTTGCAATATAGAGCTCCCCACTACATATTATGCCTATCAAACAGCAAGATCCAACTGATGCTATCGGCGGCTTGTGCAGCCACTGCTTTTCTACCACAGAAATAAATTCTTCTTCAGTTGCCAAGAATGCTTTATTGATAACATCAGCTGACATTCCATTATTTTCTGAAGTAAATTCTGCGTTAAGATCAACCATTAAGTCAGTAAAACATATCAACCAGCTACAAAGCTCATAGTGCATGAAGATAACAACTCTAGGATAAAACCCCCTTTTCTGCTTACAGTCAATGTTAACTCAATAACTAATAGGAAAAAGTAAAGGAATAAAAAGTATATAAGTTGGCTCATACCATTAAATTTCAAAGTGAGTCACGTATTCGGTCCTTGAAATTGTAAGGATTAGTTAATTTGGTTCTTGACATTAACAGAATAGTCTCTGAACTGATAAATTGTCAATTAATTTAGTTTTTCTATTAGTTGGTGTCATGTAATGTTAGAAAAACTGAGTTGGCACATCAAGTGCCTATGTGATATCTAACTATGCACACACTCTACCATGTAAGAGGGACCAAATTGACCAAAAATTGGATTAACCATCTTGATGAAATTGACCACTCCTCTCTTTGTCTTCTCCATTTAAGAAACACTTTTTTTCACCTTGGTCTCCATCATTCACACAATTCTCGTCTTACTCTACAACGAGGGCTCAAAAAAATGTTTCTTCAAAACTCTTGCTACATAGGAAGGTAAGAATGGTGTGAACTTTGGAGGCAAAGGTGAAAAAAGTGGTTTTTAAATGGTGAAGTGAAGACAGAGAGGAGGGGTAAATGTCATCAAAATGCTTCATCCAATGAGGTGAACACGGGTTACGTGGCATTAGCTCACGAATAGATTATATTGATTGACAATTTAGAACTCCAGGACCATTTTACCTTTTCAGGGATCAAATTCATCGATCACAACAATTTCAGGATTAAATAGGTGGTAATTCACTCAAATTCAATAGTTATTTCCAGAAATTGCAATTTATGCTGTGGGGTGAAGAAAGAAGAAAAACTTACTCTTGATATTTTTAAATAGACGGTCATTGACAAACCGTGCAGCTTCTGGACCTCCATGGCCATCGTATATACCAACAAAAGTTCCTTGAGGATTTCCCTCAGCTAAGCTCAAGGGGCCGGATTCAAGTTGGCTTTGATCCTCTAACAAATTGTTTGCTTGAATAACTGCCATTGAGAATTCACCATTGGCATGTCTTCCCGAATCTTTATACCACAACAAACCGTTAGCACGTCCACTTGCATCTCCATGCCTACTAGAAATTTCACCAGTGTCAGATGCTCTCCAACAGGGTGACACAATTCGCCTAATTGTAGCTGATACCATCCCTTACATAGTCTCACACACACAACTGACCAACAAATAATTCATCAAAACAAAAGTCAATGACAATATGAAAAAGCCTAGTTTCCTATCTACACCATCTACGTAACTGAGCCCAAGTCACAAGCTCCAGAAATCAAATGCCTATTAAGAAATACTGACACCATAATATCTAAAAGTGGAAATCATCAAAGACGTTATTGCAGTGTCCAAAACCTGCAACAGGATTTGAGATCATAATCAATTCATAGACCCCATCATTAACTATCTATCAAACAAATCCAGAATGGGGTTTCATCAATCACTATGAAATTGAACAATAGAAACAATCAAATTGAAACAATGGCAGCTCTTAAAATTGCACAGACAAGATTCTAAATTAATAAAAATGTGATCAATTTGTAGATCACAAGAATTAAAAAAAAAAAATACAACTTTAACAGACATTTTTATTATTATCGTACCTTTGATATAGATATGTTGGGAAATTTAGTATTTTGATAACTCCTTATGCATTAAAAACCCACTGGCAATTTTAAGGATCAGATGAAAAGGTGTCAGAAAGTTGAAGCTCTGATGGTAGATTTGGAAGGGAGACAAAGCTTTGGGGAGAATGGTATGGTTTGTTTGTTTCTCCTTTCCTTATTTCATGGTAAAAAAGGGAATTAGAGAAGAAGAACAAAATGAGTCGGTTTGGTTTGGTGGTGGAAGGAATTTCCAAAGGGCTTTTGGCCTTTGGGGTTGGTCGGCAGTTTTTGTTTTCTAAATTTTATTGCCTTGGTGGGGTTTAGACTTTGACCTCCAACTAACCACCATTTTAGGCAACTTTTCCTCATCTTTCCGTCTTCTTAATTTAGTATATTGCAACCTTTTCTTCAGACAATCTAACGAACCCAGCGTTTCCCCAAACCTCACTCTTTTACACTTTCTATTTTTTAAAATATCTTTGACTTGATCACAAGACCTAAGGTCAAGGAGTTGTTCTATGAAAAAATGTACAACGCTATTTATAGAATATATTCAGTACTGCTTATGAAAAATATTTTATAATTGTTAGTTATGCGTTTGTTAAGTTATCTTATATATGATCTGAAACAGTATGTACTGCTTGTATCCAATAAATTTTATGATAAATGTTAAGAATATTTTGTATTGTTAATTATATGCATAATGGCGTTATTTAAAGCTGTATATTTATATCATGTAATGATGAAACATTTAGACTTATTAATTATATATGATTTTTCCATGACCATGATACACAAACAAATCATAATTCTAGAAATTTATTGAAATTATACTCCATATTCCTTTTTTTAACATAATTTTGACCTTCCTTAATCTATAGAAAAACAAGAAAAAATGTTAATAAAAGGAGTATATGATATTACATTGTTATATAATAAGAGAAGTTTATGTAAGATAAAAAATATAGAATAAAATTTAATTAACTTTCAAGAAATATGAACGTAATTTGCCCGTTATATGTTCCAAAAATTTGAAAGAGAAACTTACAATTAATTACCCTTAGAGTCACAATTTTGGTATTCTACAAATTTATGGTGTTATGTTAGCAGTTGCTGAACTTACATCCCTGCATATTTAATCGGATATTTATCATATAAAAAAATTAAATATAAATTTAGTCCATGTAAGTTCTTGTTTTTTTTTTCTTTCACCGGGGTCTAACTCAGTTAGTTGAGCAGGGTGCGTGAATATTGTAAACTCCTTGGTACTGTCTTCGATTCTACGGATAAAAAAAAAGTTCTTGTTTTTTCAATTTTAGTCTCTTTAAATCTTTTTTCCATTTTTAGTTTCTTTAAATATGTATTTTTTCAATTTTGGTACTTATAAGTTTTTATTTATTTATTTTTAGTTCATGTAAGTTTATATTTTTTCAATTTTAGTCCCTAAAGCATGAATGACCGGAAATAAAAATAAAAAATTTGAAATCTTAATGGATTAAAATTGAAAAAGCACAAATTCATTGGACTAAGATGGTGGGTTTTCTACTGACTTGTCAAATTCACCCCTCCTATTAATGGTTTAGAAACTAGAGCATTGACCCCGTTGCACAGTCAATGAAAAAGTAGCTCAATTTTTTAATAAAAAATTGCAAAATGTAAAGAGAGAGAAAATACAAAATAAAAAATTGGCATAAAATGGTGATGTATGTCCAAATTTCTGGACAGTTTATTTTATATAAATATAGACTATAGTACACGAGTGGGTTTTGTTGAATTGCTCATTTTGAAATAAGGTGCGAAGAATGTATGAATTCTTATTGGGTTTCATATGTAAAGTCCTTGGAAAAATATATGGTCCTTTTCATGGATGATTTTTAGAGAATTATCAAGACTTCAAAACTCAAGTTGTACTAGTTAAAATGTACTTAAAAAAATTGTAGTTCGTAGATGATTTTTATATGTGCAAAATCAAGTGTTTGACTAGTGATTCAGATTTACCTTAAAATTAAGTAGATTCATGCAAAGTACGATTTTATTGATGCACTACAGAGGGTTACAGATAAGATGCCAGATCAAAGCCCTACGTATAACATCAAAGTAAATCTTAAAAGTGACATTTTTAATATTTCTGGTATTTGTTTCCTTCATTTTGGTGCTTAAATTAGAAAAAGATTTTTTGCTACTGAAAGATAGAGATTCCACAGAGGATGAATTTTTTCTAGTAAGCACGATTGTCAAGATGCAACTTTCTTTTTCAAACTTATCCAAATGCAAACATATGAGTATGAGATCCAAGCAGCACTAACATGTTATCGAACAGAAAGAATTTACTTAAAAGAATGGAATATAACGGTACGAAGCTGGATGAAATAGCCGCATTCATGACTCGTGTGCCTCGTACGACCCAGTTGAAGAAAGCAATATTATTAAGGCAGGTACAATGGAAAGAATTATAGCAACATACCCTACCAAACTCCTCTTAACATTTTCTATTATTGATTAAAATTTATTAAAAACTAAAATTATATAAATAGAGCTGATGAAATAAAAAGAGACCCACAAATCTCTAATTTCCAATATTTTTTTTATCAATAACAAGTTTTCAAAAGAGTATGATATAGAACTTGTTGCTAACATTTCTCATAAAAAGATACAAAGTCTTCGTATTAATCATTGTCAAAAGAAGAGGCGAGGGGGAACTTTCGTACCGTCAAAGCAATCAATAGAAGAACATAGAAAGGAAGGTGGCCTTGAATTCAAGCTCTCACTCAACATTTTTTACTAGATGCTGAAAAATATATGGCCCTTAATTTAGTGCTTATTACGTTTGCAAACATGAGCTAAAATCATCGAAACTCAATAAAATTCTATAAGCCAAAAAGGGAAATTTTAGAGAGAAAATAGCTCATAAAAAACACTAAATCACATCACAATTAAATTATCTTACATCAAATTAGGCTCATTCAATCATCATCAGAGGCAGAAAATTAAGAATACACAGTAAAATACAGGAGCAGATTGCAGTTATGCAAGCAATGTCTGTCCCTAAACGTGATCAGCCCTGCCATCATCCTCACTGATTCCATCACCAGCATGTCTGCAGATCAAAGACAATCAGAAAATATTAATTTTTTTTATATCTTCAGAACCAACCATTGAGATGGTGATAAAATCTAAAATATAAATGTTTGTGAGTAGTAAAAAGAGAATAAAATCAGAGTTGCATCAAAACGCACCGCCAAGATGATGTTAGATTCCGAGCTTTTCTGTCCAATTGAAGATTTTCCAAAGCACTTGAAGCTTGAATTATGTCCTCAGGAAGTTCATCGCTGTCATATCGCCAATTGTACTCATCCTTCCTATAAGCAGACATGGAGGATCCTCCTCTTCTATCTGAATGCTAGAGTGTAAATTAAGGGAAATTTCAAGCACGCAAATAATGTAAGGTAAAAAGTCAATTACAGGAAATACCCACCAGATGCCTGAGATGAAGGAACAGCCCTGCAACAAACAGGTGAATTACTTTAAAAATGTCTACCAAAAATGAAATCGAGAAGATCTAGGAACATCAATAAATAAAATAATAAGGCAATACTAGGCCAATTTGTAGAGAAATAAGGTCAGCTATGCACCTTCCTAGTGGAGGTAAGCCACCAGCAACAGATGAGGAAGAATGCCTTCGGGCATTCCGTGATTCTGAGTTTGGTAACGGCTCAGTTTCTGAAGAGGTAAATCTCCTACCACTAGCCCTTGCTTGGGATAAATTCTACAGAAGCATATTCACCATGCAGTTAATCAAAAGTCAGTACACATTTGCAGCAGGTGTATTAAGTATTAACTATGCTTTACACAAAAAATGGTCTACCAAGGGTTTGATATCATTAACTTTTTACACTGCACATGACAAATGACAATTTCCCCACTATACTATCATCAACAGAAAATAACCAACTACCTACACCATTTTAAGCAAACATCTGACATTAGCTTGTCCTTGTAGTCACATATGTGCACGTGCACATGCACAGCACAACTCAATCAAAGAAGGGTTTTTGAATCACCCCAAAAATCAGATTATAGCATATAGATCATTCTATCCAGGCTTCCTTTATTTTGATGCAATCTATACTCAGAAATTTCAAGGTCATTTTTAATAATTGTGAGGAACACTTTAGCCTATATATCATTATCTCATCTCAACCTAGACTACAATCAACAGTTTCCTTTCCAAATCTCCAAAAATGAAGTCTCATAAGTCTCAAATTTCAATATCATTTCTACAATTTAAAATCAAAAGTAATCTAACCTGAAGACCCTACAAAATTTCTACATAGCTCCTACTGCAACAAGGCCTAGAGCTAGCCCAGCTAAAGTACTATATGCATCATAGAACACAAGTGCAAGGAGACTAGCTCACAAGCTGTGTCATAAAATACGGCAACTGCTTACTAGCTTGAACAGAACTAAAAATTTCCAATAAAAGTTCCTGGCAAATGTTCAATCTATCAAGGCCTTGATTCCTATACTTCAGGATCCAAAATAAAACCCCTCCTTAGTACAATTTAGTACAAAAACCATTATCTAGAGAGATCAGCAGAGAACGAAAGCACAGATGTAAGAACGATATCATGAAAGCAACTAATTGAAAAACCTCAAGCTTCAAGAATCCTTCGAGCACATCCAAGAGTAGAGGACTATCTCTGTTTCTGTTGAGATCATATCCATTCTTGGTACTAAACTCTTTAAGCTCCGCCTTCCAAAAATCTTTCTCCTGCAAAAAAGTTTAATCAACCAAATGCCTCACAACGGAAAAAATTAACAGAAAGCAACAGGAACACAAATACTATGGAGAAATAAAAAAGGATTCATTAATTACCAAATTACATTCCGGAAGATAAACTTTTAGCGTGTGATTGAGCTGCGCCCAGTCAAGGTATTCACATATCATCGCCGTAAGAAGTCTTCCTGCACGGCGAATACCAAAACTTAAACGAAATATAGCTACGAATGCATTACATGATAACCTAAAAAATCATAGCACTAACAGTATAGGATTTATGACATGCTACAAAACATAACCATCTCCAGACATTTTTCATATGCAAACGATAAATCAGATCGGAAGTAATAACCGTAATTGAAGCTCATTATATATTCAGGCCAATGAACGGTAACAACACGACGACAGAATCTTAGAATATCCCAATCTTCAAAGATGAACAAAAACTAGGTTAGGGATCGAGAGAAAAACGAGAAGAAAGAGACCTGGAGGAGAAGCGTGAAGCTGTTTAGCTCGATCATTGCAGCTACCTAGCAATGCAGGAGGTAGACCTTGTTCCTTCTCAATCACACGATCCTCCTCTTCGATGGCTTCGAAGACACTCGCTCTGAGTTCGGCCTGAGACAAAAATGTAAGAATAACCCTAAGTTGAGTTGCGAATGCGAATTGAATGGATCTACGGTGAGGAATTGGAAAGAGGAAACCCTAAGGTATGTACGTACACGGATCCTGGCGAGAACACCTTTCTTCTCGAGACTGCGAGTCACCAGTGTCTTCAGGTCCATCATTTCCCTCGTGTAGTCATCCATTTCTCTCTTTCTCGCTCCACCGATTACCACACCGAACTACTGCTTCTTTTCTTCCTTCTTCTTCTTCTTTTTCCCTCTTCTGTGTTGTGCGTGCGCTGATGGCAAATATTCATCGATTTGATTGATGACGTTAGATCGACTGGATTAACTATGGGCCGCCTCGCTACTTTACTTCCACGGCCCAAACCCACTTCGTCATTGGATTGGACCAATGCCTTCTTTTAATTTCTTATTGGGTAAATACCCAATTCAAAGTGTGAAACGCTGACACTTAAGTCCATAAAAGATGTAAAATTCGATTTTAGTCTCCGAATGTGTAAAAAGAGCGACATAATGGTCCTGTTGTTAAATCCTGCCGTTATCACAAACGGAATAGCCTACGTGGCATGTCGGTTGGTTACGTGGCACTCCATGTGTGCAAACGAATTGCCACGTCGTTGATGACTCAGATAGACTAATTTGTCACAAATATGACGAAGGACTATTTTGTCATTTTCGAAGATTGAAATTTTTTTACTGCACATTATTACCGTTGAAAGCCAAACGGCTACTTTCCCATCTCCTATATATGTTCTTCTCTCTGCTTCTCAATGAACTTCAAATTTCCCTTTCTACTTCTTTGTTTCCGTTCAAGGCCAATGACCAATCAATCATTTCATGGGTTGCTATTCAATGGGTGGAGAGACAGAGGTTGGATTTGGTGGAAACAGAAGGAAAATGAGAGTGCATGGTGGTGGCAGCCATGGTGAATGTCAGTCTTCCAGCAAGAGTGAATTCAATGGGTGTAATGTTTAATGTCATTGTGGGAGGAAGGCTATCATCCGAACTTCCAGAACAACTGCTAACCCAAGGAGGCTTTTCTACACTTGCCCATTGCCAAAGGTTGTTTCCAATAATGTCATACGCTTTGTTTTTTGTTGCTTTTATTATTGTTGCTCTGTTATTTGTTTAAAAAAAAAATCAATGAGTTAGTATCCATTATTGACGTGCAGGATGGTGGAAAATGCGATTTTTTTGATTGGGTGAATCGTATTGATGAGAGGTGGATAAAAGAGATGATGGTGAAGATTGACGGCTTGCATAAGGAGCTGAAGATTATAAAATACTGTCTTTGTTGTTTGTTTTGTCTTTTGGTGGTTTGTTACTTGGTGTGGCTACCTTAGGGATGTTGTAATGTTGCAACTGGGTTCATTTTAGTTGGTGAGGTTGTTTTAGGGTTTACGTAATTGGTTGGTCATTATGTTTACAGATGTTGCAGATGTTGTCATGAGGTTTAAACTAATGTAATGCGGTTCGTGGACTATTTTGGCAGTAAGTTGTATATTTGAAGGAGTATAATGACATTAAGTGTTAATGTTCAGGGACTTATTTGTCAGCGATTTGAAAGAATGAGGCATTGGCTTTACATTTGGTTCACTTCGTGTAGCCTAAATATTTACTATAACATAACCTGGACAAACATTGCATGGTACTCATAATGACTAATGAAGCATGTTGAACTTAACTACTTTAATATTAATCAACATACCACCATAAAGTGAATGTTAAACTGTCAAATATAGCAAATTTCTACTGTGACAGTACCACCAAAACCATTAAACAGTCAATGCTGTCACAGTAGAAATTCCACAAAAAACACTACAATCAATTCAAAGTATCATTTCTTACAAATTTGCATAATACATCATAATTAAAGCAAAAAAGTGAGACATGGATCCCAAAGTATCACTTCTTCATATCTTCAGGTCGTGGCAGCCTCGGTGTTGGAATGAAGCTCATGAAATTTGGTTGGATCATCCTTGGTGATGGTGCAGCTGAGAATGGTATTCTGATAGGTGTTGGAGGCCTAATTGGAGGTGGCCTAAATGCAGGTGTTGAATGTACAGCCATGAAGTTTGGTTCCTGCATTAGATGTTAACACTCATAAAATTAGTGTAAGTACATAAACAGAAGGAAGCAATTGACATTGATGTTCACTCATAACTACTGGTGGTGGAGGTGTTTGTTGAGAAACACGGGCTTCTACAGGCTGAACATGAGCAGCATCATTTGGAAGTTCTTCAGTTGGTGGTGCAAATTGAGAGCAATCAATCTCATCCTAATCATGAGATATATCGAAAATAAGAATTAAAATAACTAACAATAACCAAAAATGTAAGCAATAATGTGTTAATTAGAAAACTGTTACTGCATTCTCTACTGTTGTATTCCCAGTAGACTCAAGTTGAGGTGTTGGTTTCCATTTCTTGGGTGGTGGTGTAACTCCTCCATTTTGGCATCCCCTACTATTGTGACCACTAACACCACATCTTGTGCAGACCGCTTGTTTGTATGACCTTTTCAATCTGTTGTTGCTAACTTAACTCTCATTTTGATCCTTTATTCTTGCCTTTTTTGGTCGTCCAGGTCTTCTTTTGATTGCTGGTGGTGCTGGCTTTGCAAAATTTGTTTTGTGTCAATACTGTTGGCTCTTTGTTGGGTGAATGTAGTACTCGTAGGTTGCATTATAGGAACCAATTTTCAGCATTCCATTAGAGTAGTCTTCTGGTCTGTGGCCATTAAATCTTATGGCAGCAATGGCATGTCTACAAGGAAAACCTATTTACACAAACTATATCAAGTCAGAGAAATAATCCATGACTACAAATATTGAAAGGGCAAATATGAATTCAGACAATTACCTGTCAACTGCCACATCCTGCAGGTACAAGACTGTTTATGTAAGTCCACATCCACTTTGGTTTGGTCAAAATGCACTTCAAATCTGTTGCCTTCTGGATCACCAGCCCAATGTGCAGTCCACTTGTTGCTTTCAATTTTGTCTTTTTCTAATCTTAACTATTGCATAGGTACCAAAGGTCCTACTATTGCAACTATCTTAAGCTTAGCAGTAGTCATCTTTCGCATAATGTAACACCTTATATCTTCACACAAACTCAAAATTGGCTTGCTCCTAAACTTCAGAATCTTTGCATTGAAAGTCTTACAGTTGTTGTTTGTGATGCTGTCAACTTTAGAATTCTCACTGAAGTAGGCTTTAGTCCATGATTCTTTATCCCACTTATCCAAATAAGCCCATGCTTTTTCATTTTTCCTTTTAACAGCTTCCATACACAAATTGAATTCTTGTACAGTTGATGACCTTGCACACCGCCAAACTAAGCCTCTTAATTCCCTATCCTTCCATTGCTTAGAAAAATTGCGCCACAGATGCATGACACAAAATCTATGTGCAACACCAGGCATCACCTCCTGCATAGCAGGAACAAAACCCTGCATGATACAACACAGAGGTCCTCAAATATCTACCCTAAAGCTTTCTTGTCTCTGACAAAATAGTCCTTCAATATTACAACTTAATGACAGTTTCATCCTTATAGAATATATTGTACTGACAAATCAATCCACGAAAAATATACACGTACACACAAATTACAAACAAAAAAACATGAGTGCAGTAACCAAAAATATACACATACAAACAATATTGTAACAGAAATAGCAATTTACCTTCTGAATATCTGACATGAAATTCCAACCAAATTGTTTATAGTCCCCAAGATCTTCATGTAGCAGTGTCAGAAACCACCTCCAGTTGTCTTTGTTTTCAACATCAACAATTGCATTGGCAATAACAAATATTGCATTGTTGGCATCTTATCCAACAGCAGAAAGCAATTGTCCACCGTAGTATCCTTTTAAAAAACACCCATCAAGACCAATAAATGGTCTGCAACCAGCCTTGAATCCTCTCTTGCATGCATCAAGACAGATATACATTCTTTGAAACTCTGGTGGTGATCGAGGTACAGGGATGCAATTAATAAGAATAGTTGATCCTTCATTGCTTCTACGCAGCTCATGAGAATAGTCCCATATCCTTGCATATTGTTGTTTAATATTGCCCTCAATCATCATCCTTGCTTCTTTCAAAGCCCTAAACATCTTCCTTTCATCTATATGTACACCATAGTCAACTTTCATGTGTTCATGTGCTTCAACATGAGTTAAAGTAGGATGAACCCTTAGCTTATCAGCTAATTTTTTTGCAGCCTATTTCATGGTAGCTTGACTGTTTTTGAACACCCTACCACAATTGTGCTCCTCCACAAAAGTTTTGATTTGGAAGCATTTATTATTTTCGGCCCATGCACAATGTATCTCCCACGGACACCCTTTTTCTTTACATACTGCTCTAGCTCTAATTTTATCATTCTTCTTCCAAGTAATATCCCTGCCATGATAAATGGTGTAGTCCTTAACAACATCAATGAACATTCTCAAACTGTCAAATTCCATCCCTACCTCCAAGTGCAAATTGCCAAAACGATTTTGTGGATTGAATTGAGGGAACACAACTTTGTGGATGTTATCTCCTTCATCATCACTATTGGGTAATGAGTGGAGCTCTTCAGAATGGTAACTATAGTTGCTACTGTCACTTGATTGCCCATCATCATCAGCTGGAGATATATAAACATAATTAAGGTCACTTTCCTCACCATTAGAAGACCTTAAATCATGATTATGCTCATCATCAATTCCAGGTTCATTGTTTTGAAAACCAGCCTCATCTTGACCAACTTCAGTTTGCACTCTATCACTTGAGTCCTCACCAACTTGAGTTTGCACTCTATCACTTGACTCCTCAACAACTTCATTTTCCACTACATCATCAAGATTACCAGCCAATGCTTCATTCAAATTACTATACATTTTTATCAATTCCTCAGCCAAGGGCTCTTGTCCAATAGGCTCTTCAACTTGACTACATATTTTGTTGGCAATCTTTTCTATTTCTTTTTCAAGCTCAGCACCAATACCTTCATCAGGCTCCTCAAGCTCGTCATTTACATTTTCATTAACAGCATCCGGCACAACATCATACAAAATCTTCGGCATTTCATCCACCACATGTTCAAAGTACACGTGGACATCATTGTCAGCATCAGTAAGACCTATTTTGCACATGTCCAGCACATCCTTGTCACTCTCCAGTCTCATCAAACCACCATCGAAACCTCTTCCTGGCACCAAATAATGCACAACAACAAACATCTGATAACCTCCACAAGATTTGCACATGCCGTGCACTGTCCAAATGGTCATCAAATTTGTATCAAAAGCTTCCCAAACACAATACTCACCATCCACATACTCCAATGTGCCATGCTCATTTAATTTGAAATTACCCTTGTGGTGCACAATAACATTGATGTAATCATCCATCCTACAACTCATCAAAACAATGCTAATGTCAATTTCTTCACATACAAGATTCATCTTGCTATATTTGACAGTCAATGTCCACACCATGTCAGGGATAAAAACAAGCACACGTATCCAAAACACAAATACACATTATTACACTATAACAACAGCCACATTACAAACCCTAAGCCCCATCATCCTACATACACATTTAAGTAAGGAAAAAAACAGAGTGCACCAACAACAAAAAAATAGACATATCAGTAAAAAACCCTAAACCCTAACTTAGTTTCCATGAGCACAAAGCGACATCATTTTTACCCCCAAAGATGTTTTTGGCAAAAACCAGAGTTCATCCAATAACCAAAACAGAGCCACGCATAGCCGAACAACTTTGAAACTTTAAAAAAATTAACGAACACAACTTTATTTCATGTTTTACCTTATCACGCAGTGTAGAATAGGAAAGGGCTGTCTTCATCTTCAAAAATTGCGCCGAAAAAAGCTCCGTCACGGTGGCTATGGTGTGGTCGGAGTTGGTCGTCGGTTTAGACAAGGCGGGAAGAGGAAACGGTGCAACACTTTGCCATTGGTGAAGTGAGGTAACTATGTTTGTCTGTTACCAAGTAGTAAAAGTAATTCTTTTTTCATGACAATCTAGTCCTGTTGATTCCCCAATGTCATTTTAGTCCCGAGATGCCATGTGGGCAACAATTTCAAATGACAATTAAGTCCCGATGTGCCACGTAGGCTACTTCGTTTGTGATAACGGAAGGATTTAATGACAGGACCATTATGTCGCTCTTTTTACACATTTGGGGACTAAAATCTAATTTTACATCTTTCAGGGACTTAAGTGTCAGCGTTTTACACTTTGAAGGACGAAATTGGGTATTTACCCTTTCTTTTTTGACCAAAAAAAAAACGTTCCGGTTTAAAAAACCTTAAATTGTGATATGTGCAAATGTCACGAGACATAAATTTTTGCCCAAATTATATTTACCAAACATGAAATTATTTAAAAAAGGGTTTATGCCTTTATACCTTTGTTAATTTAATTATTATACAATTAACCTATTTATTAAGTAAAACAGATAATGGAACAAATATATAATCATTCAATTTGAATAAATTTCACAACATATGAGAAAAAAAAATAAGTGAAATGAATTAAAGTCTTTTTTTACTTATATTATATTAATATTCATCGAAAAATTTGACTGATCGTTTTTAATGGAGTTTTCTTTTTCAATCATGTTTTAATGATTTGACAATAAGTAATAGATTTGATTTTAATTATAAAATATGCACCATGTAGTACAAAGTTTTTACTTAAGGGATCCAGTACTTATTTTAATTTTAACTTATAAAAAAAAATAGTTTGACAATGCGTGATAGATTTGATGGATTTTCACAAAAATTATTCATGATAAAGGGTAATTCCCACTTAATACGTATTGGCATGAATACAAATAATTACAATCTTTAAGAGGATGGAAAACTCTTCTTCTAGAATTCTCAACACTAGGGTATAGAAGGTCATACGCCATTTTTAAGGAAAATACCCCATCAGACGCATTACTCCACACTATCACATCATCCTCATCCTTATGGCCAGGAGGAGGTTGACCAAGGATAGTATTCCACACATCTATAGGCAAATAATTAAATTGTGATATGTACAAATAATTCCAAACTTCTTTTATAATGTAAGACAAGAAAAAAAAACAACACAGAAGAAACAAAATTACAATCTTCAGAGCACTATACTCCAAACATGTTGCGGAGAAGTATGAATCTTAAAACTATTAGAAGAACCAAGCTTTGCCAAAAAAATATGTACAATTGTTGCCATCACGAAGTGTATGGCTGAGAAGAACTGACCACTGGCAAGCTAGTTTCTGATGAATATTGAAGGCCAGAGAAGTATGACTATGGAAGTCTACTATTTGCTTTGTAATTAAAGCTAATGCATACTTATAATCGGAGTACCAAATCAAATCACGATACCCTCTGTTCCAAGCAATGTGCAAACTACGGATAGAGCCAGACGTAAATGGTAAGAAGGATTAATTGTAAAAATTGAAATTCATCTAATAAATATATAAGTATTTTTAAAGTCTAAGATTAATCACAAATGTTATTTCACATGTTACTAAAATTCTTCATAATTTTATATTAAAAATTATATTTACGTTAACTATAAATTTTTTAAAAGATCCTCTTAATTGTATTCTACAAATCTACTAAATCAAAATTTATTATATTATCCACCATATTATTATTTTATTTTATTTTTTGCTAAAAGCAAGATATTCCATAGCCGAAAGTCATGAGACTAATCCCTTGATACATAAAGATCACCAAAGTAAATTTTATCTCTCTTAATAAAACCTTCTCCATATGTATGGCCAGGACACACCATATCATCTTTTACTTCAATAGACATTCAGTACAACCTAATAGAGTATATATAAGAGGAGAGAAAAGAAATACATAAGATAATGAATGGGAGAGGAAATATTTGTTAAAGTGTCTCAAAGCTATGAATATCTTTATAATATTTGTGAGTTTGTTGCATTGTCAATTAAGATATTCGAGTTATGTCCTACTTTGACCAACAACATGTTGATTATCAGCTCATGACTTGAAAGTTGATAAATTGTTATTTCAAAAGTTCATTATAATAATTGTAATATTTTATAAAATATATTTGAATAATATTTTAATTGAATTTCAATTATATTTTCATCACATTACACTTTATCAATCATGTTATAATAATCTAAATAGTGAAGTTTTTTTTTTTTAACAGAATCAGTATAAAACCATTTCATTAACGATTAACTTATAAATAAAAGTTGGAATTTGATGTTAAAACTTGAGACTACCATAAGATCACTACAATATGAAACGATGGAATCAAACCCAGACAAATTTGAACGGGGACAATTAATCTTATCTACAACTATTTTATAGTCCATTTCTAAATGGTGAAGTTAATATTATTCTATTTTATTTCACCTGTTTCTATTAATCTAAAGACTATAGCTTTTTGAGAAAGAGAATAACTTTCACTATCAAGTACTTAAGCATCTCCTCGTTGTCACCTTTTTTTTTTTTTTCTTTTTCATTCTTATACTCAAAGTCGAACCAATGTGAATGTGAAGGTAACAATTCAAATAGATAATACCTTAAAATTTTACTTTATCAAAGCTTCTCCCCTTACTTGTTAGCAAAGAATAGAGACAGAAAGAATCATCATTAAAATGGAGGGAAGAAAGAGCGCAATATTAATTGATAATTTGCTAGTTATATATATTTGTTTTGAAAAAATATTTCATTTTAATATTTATTCTCATAAATAATAAAAAAATGTTATATTTTTTGTTTTATTTTAATTTTTGAACAATTAAAAGAATGTAATTTATTACATGATCATAGAAAGCACGATATTTTTTTTGAAAAAATATCATTATTTTTTTAATTTCAATAATTTATAATAAAATTTAATAATTAATATTTATCTTTCTCACTTGTACATTAAAAACCATTTCATTAAAAGACCTTTTCATTTTATACATCTCTTATTGATATTTTTTGAGTAAATAATATATATAATACAATGTAAATTTTTTTACATTGACATGTATTATAAATTATCATATAAAATAAACTTATTAACTTTTACAATAATTATCTTTAAAATAACGTCAATAATAATTTCTTATTGATTGATATTATAAAAAAATTTATACTAACCATTCATAAAAATTAACCTCATATGTTTTTACACATTTTTTTGTGAACTCAGGGTATGTTTAGCCATCAACTAAACATATGTTACAGTATGTTTAAAATATTGAGATTCATTTAATAAACTCGTCTCTATTGACTATTATTTTCCCATCTAAATTTACGTTACATTTGAAGTAAATCTTAATCTTAAGTAAAGTATGAGAATATTGGCTAAATAACATCTTAATATTCGCTTTTTTTTTAAGAAAACAAAAGTTTATCGTAGTGCTAACTTCCCCGTTTAATATATGCAAAGAGTGTGAACAACAAACTGATAAAATAATCCCCCTGAAGAATCAATTCGAAACTTTGAATTGAAAACAATTTCATCCACAAACGATGGACGAACCTTATTTACTTAATCAAATATATCAAATATATGTAATAAAGCAGAATCGAATTGTCCTTCGTGCTTCTTTTTGCCTTTAAAATATATAATCAAAGCATTATATCGAAAAATACAAAATATTATATATTATCACTATGAATACTACCATTATTATCAAAATCTTAATTGTATTGTTTCCACCTAGTATCTAACGAATTTCTTTCAAGTTGAAATATTATAATTGCTTGTTCGAATTATATGTCTCACGATAAAAAAAATTATTTGTTAATAGAATCTAAACGTGGAAAGTCTAGTTCTTAGATCAAAATCCTTTCGGAAATAGTTTGACGATTTTCACGGTTAACAACTCCAAACATGTCGCGGAGGAGAAGTATGAATATTAAAATTATCATTATTAGAAGAACCAAGCTTTGCCAAAAAAATATGTACAATTGTTACCTTCACAAAGTGTATGTCTGTGAAGAATTGACCACTGCCAAGCTAGTTTCTGATGAATATTTGAAGACCAGAGATGCATGCCTATGAAAATCTACTATCTGCTCTATAATTAAAGCTAAGGTATGCTTATAATCGGAGTAACAGATCAAATCACGATACTCCCTATTCCAAGCAATGGGCAAACTACGGATAGAGCCAGACGTAAATGGTAAAGAAGGATTAATTGTAAAAATTGAAATTCATCTAATAAATATATAAGTAACTATTACAGCATCAATAACAATATTACCAAAATTGTCTGTGTCAAATTTTGTTAAAATTAAATAATAATAAGAAGGTAATCAAATGATCCATATTTTAATATATTTTAGAAACTCTATATTACGTCGATTTTAATATATATGAATGAGGTAGCAAATAATTTTGGATTAATATGAAATTTTGTATATATGATATAAGTAAAAGGAACTTTCAATTCAATGGTGAATTTTAAGAAAATACTATTCAATTTAAAGTTATTGAATGATGTAAAATAATTGATCAAAGTTATACCGGTGTAATTTAATCCTTCCTCTTTATAAAAAATAAACTCATATATTTTTAAACGTTTTTTAGGTAAACTAAGAACATTCCTCATCCAAACTGCTGCACAGCTATCGTTTAATAAGGTACAATTTGAATCTGACTGTAAGCGTTTAGTTGATGCGTGGAAGGTTAACAGAACGACTTGTCACAGTTATTTTGATGATATCATTTTGGATTGTTTACTTATGAGTAATTCTCTTTCTTTTCATAGTCTTAATTTCTCTCCTAGAGCTGCAAATAAAGCGGCTGATTTTTTGGCACAGTTAGCTTTTTTGATTATTGAGAGATATTGGGGGGAGGACTTCCCTCCCCAATTAGCCTCAATTGTAAATGTTGACTCAAGGCAATTGCCTCTGCCAATGGTGGCTCAATGATATGCATATCTTCCTCTAAAAAAAAAAAAAAAAAAAAAGAACATTCCTCGACTGTCAACTAAGAATTAATATCTCCAGATTTTGACATTCATTTAACGAACTCACCTCTCCTAACGATTATTTTCCCATTCACATTTACGTTACAGCTGAAGTAAATCTTAATCTTAAGTAAAGTATGAGAATATTGGTTAAATAACATCTTAATATTCGCTTCTTTTTTTTTTTTGTTTGTTAAAGAAAACAGAAGTTTATCGTAGTGCTATGCTAACTTCCCCCGTTTAATATATGCAACGAGTGTGAACAACAAAGAACAAACTAATAAAGTAACCCCCCTGAAGAATCAAATCGAAACTTTGAATCGAAAACAATTTCATCCACAAACGATGGACGAACCTTATTTACTTTACTTAATCAAATACAAGTAATAAAGCAGAATCATATTGTCCTTCGTGCTTCTTTTTGCCATTAAAATTTACAATCAAAGCATTTGGTCTCCTTTTCTGATTGAATGAATTTCGTCCCTTTTCAAAAAAAAAAAAAAAAAAGCATAGCATCTGTCTCGGGGCATCCTTAACAACCCCCAAAGTAAATTTCAATTGTTTAATTGGACATAAAATGAGAAGAAATGACACCGAACGTTACTACCATTTTTTTAATCTTAGTTTAATTTCATTGCTACCGACTATTATCATCTTACTTAGAGTAACGTTTCAGCATCTATCGTGCCATCGTGGTCAAGTTTTTTTTTTAATGATATTCATACATCACATTATATTTATCATTTTATCTCTATCTCTCTTTCCTCCACTCCAATCCACCTTAAAATGGAGTAAATGTTTATAATTTTCCTTTTTTTAATATTACTTATGTCAGTTTTGAACCAAAAAATCATAAGTTAATACTCATCTTTACATCAATAAGTCATTTGAAAAGAAAACTCATTTCATATTATTTACCTTTATTAACTTTATTAAATAGAAAATTGAAATGTGTAGAACTCTATAAAATGAGACTGTGTAATTTAAGAGTAATTTAGTGTGTGTTTTTTTTTACAAAAAGAGTAATTTAGTTAAAAAAGAAAGTGAAAATTAAAACTTCTTATACCTTTATTATCAGTTATAGATATTTTTATATAATAAGAGTAAAATATAAAAAAAATTTCTAACAGAAAAAATATTCTTATTAATGTGTTTTTTATCAAAAGATTTTTTGTTATATTTTTTTTATTATGATATATGTGCGAAATATTAATCAATTTTGTCCTTAATATTTTTTAAAGAATTTAGTTAGTTATTTTTAATGAATTTTCTCTCTCATTATGTTTTTTTTATGTACAAAATTTAAACTTGAGATCGTATTTAGAGAATTTAATTTTAGTCTAGTATTCTATTTTTTATTTAAGTTTTTTTTTTACAGGATATTTTTATTTAAGTTATTTATTTTATTATATGTATATCTCTTTATATAATTACTGTAAATAAAAAGAAGACTTAAATATATTTTTAGTCCTCAAAGTACAGGAGTATTCTTGTTTTAGTCTCCAAATTTTTTTTTTGTCTAGACCACAAGTATCCTTCACTATGACAATTCTATTCGAGTTGGTCTATAGCCCTTATGGAGAGAAAGACTAAAAAAAATATTTCTTCTTAAATTTAAGGGATTAAAAAATATATTTATCAAATTTAAGGAATAAAAAATAAACTTTAATTTAAAAGAGTAGAAAAGCATCATTTCCATTTTGTCATGTTGTTCTGACTTGTGAGTGTGATCCCTCCTCGTAGTCTTATATATATAAAAAAAAAAAAGCCCAGGAAGCAAGGAAAGAAAAAGAAGACACAACAGACAGTGGCAGCAATTCCTAGTTCCTTTTCCGATGGCACCAGTTGACCCTCACTCATTCACGGAGTCAACCCACCCACCCACAACCCACATATCCCTCAGTCTGTACCTCGACTTCTCCTCCTCCACCATCCACGCCTCCGCACTCTTGACTCTCCAAACCCCACACACTGGCCCTTTCTCCCTCGACACACGCTCCCTCACCATCCACTCCGTCCTCGACCCCCAAACCAATAGCCCCCTTCCCTTCACTCTCTCCGACCCTGACCCCATCAAAGGCTCCCACCTCTCCCTCACTCTCTCCAACCACACCTCCTTCCTCATCACTTACTCCTCCTCCTCCTCCTCCGCACTCCAGTGGCTCCTCCCTCCCCAAACCTTCAACAACTCCCACCCCTTCGTCTACACCCAGTGCCAGGCCATCCACGCCCGCGCAGTCTTCCCCTGCCAGGACACCCCCGCCGTCAGGATACGCTACTCCGCGCGCCTCAACATCCCTTCGGAGCTCTCCGCAGTGATGGCTGCGCGCCACGTGGAGCGTCGTTCGCCCAAAAACGACGAGGCTATGAATGTGATGTCGTGGTGTGCGGAAGGGAGGGTGGTGGAGGAGTTCGCGATGGAGCAGTCCGTGCCGCCTTACCTCTTCGCGTTTGCGGTTGGGGAGCTTGGGAACAGGGAGGTGGGCCCCAGGACCAGGGTGTACGCGGAGGACGTTGCTGCGGTGTTGGATTCGGCGGCGGCGGAGTTTGCCGGGACGGAGGAGATGATAAGGGAAGGGGAGAGACTGTTTGGGCCCTACGAGTGGGAGAGGTTTGACTTGCTGGTTTTGCCGCCCAGTTTTCCTTATGGGGGAATGGAGAATCCCAGTATGGTCTTCTTGACGCCCACTGTTATTAAGGGGGATGCCACTGGGGCACAGGTCGTGGCCCATGAGCTTGCTCACAGTTGGACTGGGAATCTCATCACTAACAAGACCAATGAACATTTCTGGTTGAATGAGGTAATGTACTACTGCGTCTTTATTTCTTATGTGTTATCCAAACACACTCAAAATTGTTTATTCTTCATTGTCGTCGTTTTAGGGCTTCACTACTTATGCAGAGAGGAGAATTGTGGAGGCTGTACAAGGACAACAAAGAGCTGCGTTGAATATTGGAATAGGTTGGAGGGGTTTGAATGAGGACGTTGAGAGGTTCAAGGACAACTTGGAGTTTACAAAGCTAAAAAATAATCAGCAAGGAATTGACCCAGATAATGTCTATTCTCAGGTTCCGTATGAGAAAGGTTTCCAGTTCTTATGGCGCATTGAACGACAGGTATCTGAATTTTTTTTCCTTCTTCTCACGCTCACTCCTGATCATTTTTTGTGTTTTGGAGAGATTCTGCATTAACTAAGAGTAATAATTGTTAAACCATCTTTACTTACATGTGTTTGCTTTTCTCTTTTTCATTTTGGGTTGGAAAACATATGCATGTTTTGTTTGTCATTCAGGAGTTAAACTTGAACCCAATTTATTGGAATTGAGTACTTTCTTTATTTGTTAATTTTCTTATGGATGGGACAGGTTGGGAGACCTGCATTTGATGAGTTTCTGAAGAAATATATTGCTACATTCAAGTTCAAATCGATTGATACTGAAACATTCCTTGACTTCCTTAAAGCCAACATCCCTGGCATAGAGAACCAGATTGACCTAGTGCTGTGGACGGAAGGTACTGGCATTCCTCCTGATGCTTATGAACCTGAATCCAGTGGTTATAAAACGATTGTATCACTGGCAAATGAGTTCATAAATGGGAGGATGCCAAGGGAGGATGAAGTTGCTGGTTGGCAAGGTCAGGAGTGGGAGCTCTACTTGGACAACTTGCCAAAATCCATTGAAGCTTCTCAGGTTAATACTGTTTTCTCAGTTTCTTAGTGGCCTTCCTTTTCCTCCCTTCTTTGGTAACTTCATTTAGATAAACTTCTCATTCTCGTATGGAATATAGTGGTTTGTTCAAAATAACCCCTCTTAAAGGAATCGATCCCTATACAACTGTGAAAGCTGATCCTCCACTTTTTTATTGCTGTTTAAGGGGAAATTTGTCTGCCCATGCTTACACATGATATTCATGTTGGGTCAATTCATTCATATGACTTGTCATTTCCTAGCTGTTTTCAGGTGTTAAGAATTGTTTTCTGGTATTTTGATTTGGCATTGAACTGCATGATGTGTGAATGCTTATGAATTATGATATCTTTATATTCCTTTATCAGTTAAATGTTAAATGAAATGCTTCCTAGATGGATAGAAGTGATTATGGCCGGGAAAACATTATTGGAAATTCTTTTAGACTGCCTTTAATTTAGGTCCTAAAACTTTAGTTTCTCTATACATTTCCATTGGATTTGGTAGGTTAGCCGCAGGCTTTTTCTGATAAAATGCAGACAAGTACTTCATCCACAACTCTACTAAAATTCAAGCCCATTTTACCGTGCTCTTATTCATATACTAAGCTCTTATGTAGTATACGATCTCTTTTCTAGTGGGAGAAAGACAATCTATATGTCAATATTAGTCATCCATTATATTAGTTGAAACTTAAATGTCACACGCCTCATTTCACATATATTTCCTGTTTAGTGTTTGTTCCATCTTAATTCTTTTGTATAATACATGTCATGCAGGTCGTAGACTTGGATTCACGCTACAAGCTATCTGAGTCAAAAGATTACGAGGTAAAGGTGTCATTTCTCCAAAGGGCTATTTCATGTGGATGCAGAACTTATTATAATGAAGTGGAGAAAACCTTAAAAGGAGTTGGGAGGATGAAGTATCTTCGTCCACTTTATACTGCTCTTGTGAAAGGCAGTGGGAAGGAAGATGGTAAAGTATTTGCCAAAAGACTATTTTCAGAGGCTCGTGAGTGTTACCATCCAATTGCTCAAGGTGTTGTTGAGGCCATATTTGCCAAGCATCTGTAGAAGGAATATTTCTCAGAATGTTTTATGTATTTGAACATCTGCAAGTTGTTTCAGTGTACTCCTTTACAAATTACAATAAATATAATGCTTAATTTTATTCTGACACTTTAACAGCTGCTGCAACCAGAAGTTCTTTCATAAGGAGAGGAAAAAGAATAGATAGGAATTAGTGATAAAGTTTTCTCCTCTAAGAATTTTTTCCCTACTAAGGAAGATATAAGAATTTTTCTTGCTAAAACTTGCTCGGACGGCTTTTGCTTGTGTTTACTGTTTACTCAATTTTCATTATATTAAGGATTTTTTGTCTGTCGTAAAAAAAAAGGATGTTTTTTTGTTTGAATATTTTTTTTTATCCGTAAGAATCGAACACAGTACTGGAGTATTTATAATAACTCACGCACTCTGGTCAATCAACTGAGCTAGACCCCTTCAATGAATATTTCTATTTATGTTTGTTAAAATCACATTCTTTAATTAGTTAACAATGTGAAAATTTTTATTCTATTAATGCATTTAAATTAAATTCTTATTGTAATTTATAAAGAAACAAACGAATTAAATGAGAGGTTTTTTTCGTATTACCTTAATATTCTCTTAAGCACTTAACATGTTCACTTGTCAGGAAAAATATGTACTTCAATTTTGATCTATAACACAAACCCTCCAAATATTGAAAGTATTCAAACTCTGTCAAAGACTATTAACATAAACATGTTTCTGTTTTGTTTTTTACAAAGTAATAAAATGAAAACATGTTTTTATTATGTATATTTCGTCTGATTGACGACAATAAAATAAAAAAAACACAGGAAGAAGAAGACAATTAAAGGAAAGTAACTCTGAATAATTTTATTTGTTAATTGATTGCAGTACACAGAGGTGTGTATTTATACACACTTATAGATAGGAAAGGTAACTAATAGATCTATAAAAGATATGATCAGTAAGCTAATATTAACAAACTAACAGCCTAATGCAACAAACTAATATTAACAGAATATTAACAAACTGATAACGATAAGAACTAGAATAATAACAAACTGATAAAGATAACAACTACGTCAATACTCCTACACGCCCCCGCAAGATGGAGGTATCTTCAATAACTCCAATCTTGTTTTTGAGGAACTGATGTCGCGATGCAGAAAGTGGTTTGGTCAGGAGGTCTGCCAACTGATGACTCGTGGGAACGTGAGAGACATGGAGCTTCTTGTCTGTAACCAAATCACGAACAAAGTGATAATCAATGGCTATGTGCTTCATGCGGGAATGAAAGACAGGGTTAGCACATAGGTACGTTGCTCCAATATTATCTGAGTAGATAGTTGGGGCAGCAATAGGAACGCCAAGTTCTTGGAGAAGATGCTGCAACCAAAGTAATTCTGCAGTTGCGGTGGAAATTGTTCTGTACTCAGCCTCAGTTGACGATCTTGCAACTGTTGGTTGCTTTTTGCAAGACCAGGATATTACATTGGGCCCAAAGTAGACTAAGTAAGCTCCAGTTGATTTTCTGTCTTGGGTATCTCCACCCCAATCAGCATCGCAGAATGCAGTAAGTCGAAGGTCAGGGGACTTAGTGAGGTGAAGACCATGTGAGATGGTTGACTTCAGGTAGCGTAAAATACGCTTCAATGCCTGCATATGTACAGAGGTTGGTGACTGCATGTGTTGGGCCAATTTGTTGACAGAAAAGGCAACATCCGGGCGTGTGATAGACAAGTAGTGCATGGATCCAATGAGACTACGAAATAGGCTGCTATCACAAGTTGTGGAGTCTGGAGTAGCAACAGAAGAGAAAGAGGTTGCCATGGGTGTGGACACTGGTTTGGCGTCTGCCATGTTAGCTTTTTGGAGAAGCTGTCTAATGTAGTGATGCTGAGTTAAGAAGAAGCCAGTTGTAGTTGGAACAATTTCAACTCCTAGAAAGTGGCTCGGTTGACCGAGATCCTTTAAGGAGAATTTTGCTGCAAGAGAAGTCTTGAACTCTTGGAGGAAGGCTGAGTTGTTACCCATTAGCAATAAATCATCTACATATATTAAAAAATAAGCAAGAATGGAACCTGATTTGTAGATGAAAAGTGATGCATCTGACTTTGAGTTGGTAAACCCATAGTTTGTGAGGAAATTACTCAAAGCATGAAACCAAGCACGCGGTGCCTGTTTAAGGCCATATAGAGCTTTTTCAAGCTTGCAAACATGGTGAGGAAAAGATGGATGAATAAATCCAGGTGGCTGAGACATGTACACATCTTCTTCAATAGAGCCATGCAAGAACGCATTATTTACATCCATTTGAGTGAGAGGCCAACCTTTTGAAAGAGCAAGACAAAACACCAACTTAATTGTTTGTGGCTTTATAACTGGACTGAAAGTATCTTGGAAATCAAGACCGGGCCTTTGATGAAAGCCTTTGGCAACCAATCTCGCTTTGTAGCGAGCAATCGAACCATCTGGATTGCGTTTTATTCTGAACACCCATTTATTGCCAACAATGTTGTAGTGAGGTTGTGGGGGGACCAAAGTCCAAGTGCCATTGCGCGTAAGAGCCAGGAATTCATCAGTCATGGCTTGTTGCCATGCTGGAGATTTGAGTGCCTGTGTTACACATGTTGGTTCCATCGAATCAGGTAATGGATATTTGCTAACCAAGTTGACCTTCTTTGGTTTGAAAATTCCACTTTTTGATCGAGTTTGCATTGGATGAAGTGAGGTAGTGGATTGTATTGGGCACGGGGCTGGCGGTTCTGTCAAGTCCTCAGAGGTTGAGGAGATGAGTTGGTTATGAGAAGGCTGAGTTGAGTGGTGAAGGGATATAGTTGGAACGGACTGTTGGGAAACTATGGGATGGATAGTTGTTAAAGGAGGGGAAGGTGTGGGACCTGTACTAGACTCAACTGATGAGTGGGGATTTTGCTTGGTTGAAAATGGAAACACATCTTCTAGGAATTGAACATGACGGGAGTGATACATTTTCCTAGTCTTGAAATTGTAGCAGATATATGCACTTTGGGTGAGGCTATAGCCAAGGAAAAGACACGGTTCAGATCGGGGCTGGAGTTTGTTTGATGTGTATGGTTTTAACCAAGGAAAACATAGACATCTGAAAGTTTTAAGTTTGGTGTAATTTGGTTCATT
This sequence comes from Pueraria montana var. lobata, assembly GCA_026413185.1. Classification (NCBI taxonomy): domain Eukaryota; kingdom Viridiplantae; phylum Streptophyta; class Magnoliopsida; order Fabales; family Fabaceae; genus Pueraria; species Pueraria montana. The sequence goes on along the minus strand of CM048647.1, from coordinate 95,940,983 downwards.
GTGAAAAATGGTGAAATAAGGGGATTTCATGTTTAGTGTTCTTGTTGGAAGGCGGTTTATTAGATATGCAGCCGTTTGAATGGCAAAGCTCCAAAAGGATGGTGGTAGAGATGCTTGATGGAGTAAGCACCTTGCTGTTTCTAGTAAGTGACGGTGTTTTCGCTCACAAAGGCCGTTATGTTCTGGTGTATGGGGCGGAGTTGTTAAATGAGTGATCCCATGATTTTGAAAACAGGATTTGAGTTTAATAAATTCCCCACCATTATCAGAATAAAAATTCTTGATCTTGCAACTGAATTTATTTTCCACGATATTTTTAAAAATTGGAAAAATGACTGCCACATCATATTTGAATTTCATAGGATATAACCAAATATATTTGGAGTAATGATCAAGAAATAGAACATAATAACGGAAATCATCTATTGAAACAAAGGGTGAGGGACCCCAAACATCTGCATACACAATTTCTAAGGGACTTGAACTAGAAAGAGAAGATTTATTAAAGGGCAACTTGTGGCTTTTATTGGCCAAACAGTTGGTACATTTATTTGGTGAGCCTAGAAGTGGGATGTTATTGGACTGGAGTGCATGATGTAGGGTTTGAGAGGAAGGGTGTCCAAGTCTGTTGTGCCAAAGATGGGTTGAATAGGCATGAGGAGAGGGTGCTTTGGTTGGTAGTTTGTAAACGTTTTCCTCATTCAGGCCTTGAAGCAGAAGCGCCCTCGTGCTCAGATCCTTTACCTCAAAAGAAGAAGGAAAAAATTCAATGGAAACTTGGTTAGTCTTGCATAACTGAGAAACAGAAATCAAATTCTGTGTAACACCAGGGACATACAAAACATTGGATAAGCATAATGGACGAGTAGAGGAGTTAAGAGTGGCGGAACCCATATGTGTGATAGGGAGAGACATACCATTTGCAACCTGAAGTTGATCATTACCAGGATAATCAGTCTGCAAGGAGAGATTATTGAGATCATTGGTGATGTGGTGTGAGGCACCAGAATCAAAAAGCCACTCTGGGGGTGGAACAGTAGTATTAGCCACATAGGCAGCAGGAGTGGATGATCTTTTGTTTTGCTTGGTTAGCATGTAGCAAGTATGTGCACTGTGTCCCTTTTTGGAGCAAAGTTGGCAAATAATGTTGGAATAAGAACTGCGTTTGCCTGACTGATGAGAAGATCCAGAGGAGGAGTTGTAGTTACGACCCTTGTGAGAGTGTTGGGAACGACCACGACTAGCAAAATTTGCACTGACGAGAGAAATGTTATTTAGGTGCTCATCACGCTTGAGATACATTTCATAATCAAGCAATTTGACAAATAACTCATCAAAGAGAATAGGGGTGTCACGTGTTCTTATTGAAGCCGTGAATTCCCTAAAGGAGGAGTCAAGGCCATTCAAAGCATGAATGACAAGATCAATATCATTCACATAATGACCGATCAATGATAATTCCTCAGCAATCGAACGAATTGATTGCAAGTAGGCAGCAACAGTGGAAGAGCCTTTGGTAATGGAGTTGAGTCGTTCTTTGAGAGACATAATTCGTGAACGAGAACGGGTGGCAAAGGCACGTTCCAAGGCTAACCACGCAGCACGTGAAGTTTCTGCTGTAGACATGACTGCACGAGCTTCGGCATCGCAGGAGCCAAGTAGTGCAATGTAAAGATATTTGTCTTGACGAGTCCAGAAGTGGAAGGCTGGATTTGGAGAGAACCCGTCAGCAGTGGTGATGGTTTTTGAAGGGCACGGTGTTGCACCAGTAACGTAGCCTTCAAGGTCACGAGCAACAAGTAAAGAGTGAATTTGCCGGTACCATGCAGGATAGTTGGAGGAGTTAAGTTTAATGGGTAGTTGAGTGGTGGTATTAAATTCCACTAGCTCCTTTAGGTTAGAAGGTATAGGAGAGGAAAAACCATTAGAGTTGGATGAAGCGGAAGCCATTGGATCGAAAAAAAGGGCTGGTTAAGCAAATGGCTTAATCTAATACCATAAAGGAAAGTAACTCTGAATAATTTTATTTGTTAATTGATTGCAGTACACAGAGGTGTGTATTTATACACACTTATAGATAGGAAAGGTAACTAACAGATCTATAAAAGATATGATCAGTAAGCTAATATTAACAAACTAACAGCCTAATGCAACAAACTAATATTAACAGAATATTAACAAACTGATAACGATAAGAACTAGAATAATAACAAACTGATAAAGATAACAACTACGTCAATACTCCTACAACAATAACTTTTGAAGGAAAATGGCAGGGACATGTGAGGTGTAGTGTGGTGCAGGAGTGAGGTGAGAGAAGTGGTGATTAGAAGAGAGGGGGAAGTGGTGTGAACTTAACATAAAAAGGTGGTGGAAATAACAATGCCCTTACTCTGTTGGATTAACTGTCCATTACTTCATCACTGCAGCCACAATAGTTATACTTTTGCTAAGTAAATGTCTTTTATTATTTGGTTATTAAGTAAATGATCTAAATTTTAAAAAGTATTCGCAAACGCAAATTACAATATTGCATGACAATCCTTGTAAACAATTACATCAGTATTGCATTAACATGCAGAACCATCAATCAATTCTTGAAAACAGGCTAACATGGACATATAGAGACTTGTTTGTTACCCTTCGGTTTTACACATTGGAGGAAGTGGTAATACACATTATTGCTTACACAATGCCCATCATCTGATATCATCACATCATAAGCTCCCTTCTTCAAGGATTTCAAGGTTGCATGAACGGGTAAAGAAGTCCTCAACAAACAACTAACAAGTTAGGAAAGAAAAACAAGAAACAATTCATGAAAAAAGGTGTATAAAGAGACTGTTAAATTCCAGTTTACTTGTACGGATCTCATAAGCAAAGAACAATAGGAGAAATATAATAAAAAAAAGTTCAACCCTTAGATCATGACTATAAAACTTGACTGCAAAAGTTAGAGGACAAGGGGGTAAGGGGAATGAAAATTTTCTATTTGTTTTATTGCATGTATATGAAAACATTCGCACGACAAACATACATACGTATAATGTTTTACATGGCCTACCAAACGACATCATATGATTAATCAAAATATAAAAAAAGTGATAGATAAACAATATAAATATTTCAATATAAGAATAATCACACGATAGTAATTTGTCTTTGCCTATAATGTTGTATTGTGCGAATACCGGGACTTCTTTTCATATAAGAATTGACAACATAACATATAAAAAAGCACTACATCAGACACTATGGATAAGTACCACATACATTACATATACATAACATTCAAGAACTAATTAAAAAGGCTTACAATTAGAGCAGTAGACTGCCACAACATTGTTTCACCGATGCCAATATACACTTAATCTTCGTTATTAGCCTCCAGAACTTGGTGCTCCACAACTGCAATAGCCGAAAGTTTAATTGGTCAATTTCAAGGTAACATGTTTTCTTTACATTGTCTTCAAGATAACATCAAAGGTAACATGTTTTTTATTGGCTAAGAACTTGGATGCACAATAATCTACCTGCAATAATATAACAAAACTAAAGTTCAATTGGTCTATTGCAAAAACACACACACACCATCCTCCAAACCATTCTCAAAAACACACACACACTAAAGTTCTGCCAATGTTGTACTGTTCCATTGCAAAATTCAAAGGTTAGAGACCTATACGTGAAACACAACTCGATCATGATTAGGTGCTTTAATTAATAAAGCTAGAGGAATTTAGAGAGTTGAAAGAGACTCCTGAAATAATGAACCTCTTAGGTAAAAAAAAAAGGTAAAGGTACACGATATTATTATTAGAGAAATGCTAACATAAGATTCAATAGCATAATAACAATTTAAAGGATAAATAGTTAAACATCTTCACCTGAGAGTTTATAGAAGAGAGATCACACACAGCAAAATCAAATCGGTGATTTCCTCATGTAGTTAATTAGTTGAAGTACAAGTGTTGGTTCCTCTGAGTGTATGTTGAAGCGATCGAGTGTAATGAATCACGTAGCTAGCTAGCGTAACTCAACCAGGGAAGGCAACATTTACTTAGAGGAAGCAACACTCTACCTCAACCAAGACAACTCTGAGCATCACTGGGATTCAAATCAAACACTTCCATCTCTAGAACCTGTGTTAATTTATGAGAGACAGAATATATAAATTAGTAAAATTACTCAAACATTGAAAGTAATGGAACCAACACGGCTACGTTTCTTCTTTCCTTTAGGTTGTGTTTCGATTATGGAAAGAAATAAAATACTAACACGGAATTTATATAAATATAGGGGTGAAATTTAATAAAAGTCAATATAGTTTACTTCAACTCAGCCAATTCCATCATTAGTCCGCACTCCACGCCACAAATTAAGGCTTATGGAATGGAATATATATATATTATAAGAGAGATTCTATGGTATCCCTATTAATTTTAAGGGTTTTGGTACTGTTAATTTTTTAACCAATAGTTATCAATTTACATTGTTATCTCATTATTTTAATATTTAATAATATTTTTATTATATATTTCAATTTAGTCCCTGTCTAATTAAAATATATTTTTCTAATCTCACAATATCAAACCTCAGCGAATAAACATTCTGATTCAAACCAAAACCGTAGCAAACACGTCCAGCAAACATTACAAATTGTTAATTTAACATTTGAGATACTTTGTTTTAGTTATAAACATGTCATGCAATATTTCAAATAAGTAGTTTTTTTTAACGGTAAACAAAATTTATTAATCAACAGTTTAACCACAAGACGTGATCAGGCCCTCAAAAAACCATACAAGCAAATATGCAACACCTAATAACATATATGACACGAGAGAAAAAATCAAACTGCAGAAAAACACCCACCTAGCTATCAGTATTACAACCCATTGATACTCCCTACACCTTTCGAAAATAAAACTAATACCCAGACTCAAAAAAATAAAGTGCACACATCCAGACAAAACCTAAGCAAAGACGAGAATTACAACTCAATCGCAAAAAGCAAGGCTTGCATATATGCATAAAAAAGTCCAAATAAGTATTTGGTAATGGACTTGATTAAAGACAAGTTGAGTTTTTATTCCAAAGTTTAACTTTATAATGCCCTCAAAACCCCAAAATGCGAATGGTGGCGTAATCGTCTTCTGGTAATGGCACGCATTCAAACTCACATAGCTGTAACCGTCTTCCGGTGTCACGTGAATGATGGAGTACCACTCCCCATCCATGCCGTTCATGGAGTACTCACACGGGTCAAATGCAAAATCGCTCACGAACGCGTGTGAATTAATCTCATCGATTCCGGTGAGCTCCGTCACTGATGAAGGGAAATTCGGAATTAATATTGAGTTTGTGATGTTTTGATATGTTTGCTAAGATTTTTTTGGTTTGAATCAAAATGTTTGTTTTCTTAGGTTTGATTTTGTGAGGTTAGAAAGTTTATTTTAAAAAAAATACTTTAATTAAGTAGGGACTAAATTGAAATATATAATAAAATTATTACTAAATATCAAAATAATAAGATAACAATATAACTTGATAACTATTGGTTAAAAAACCAATGTACCAAAACCCTTAAAATTAATAGGGGTACCATAGAAATTCTCATATTATAATTATAACAGGCTTAAATTCCATTCAATTCCATCACATTTAAGTGCTTGTATGTACCAAAAAGAACATTTAAGTGCATGTAAATATGAGTCTAATTTTAGTCCTCGTAATTTACATTTTTTACTTTTATATATTCCTGACATTTTTTTAGTAATTTTTTTTTTAGTTCTTACCATTAATTCTACTTAATTTAATACTGACATGGCTAACGAAATATAAATTATTAATTAAAATAAATAAAGTAATAAAGAATATTTTAAACAATTTTTTTTTGTGGGGGGGGGGGGGGGGGTTAACGGGGCCTAAGCCCAGAAAAAAAATTACAAAGCAAGGACATGTGGGATTGTGATCTCTAAACCATACATAGGAAGAATTTCCTTTGCTTTTAATATTAATCTTACTTTTCAATTCACTAATTACTTATAATATTATTTTTGTCTTTAGAGGCAAAATCATTGCTTGTGATATATTAAAAAAAAATTATATTATAATTAGTCAAAATTAATGAAATGAAATGTAAATATGCTAAACATCTAGAAGGAACATTATGATTTTTTTTTTTTTTTTTGTATTTGAACGCCTGCAAATGTTTACTGCTGTCTGAGTATTCCTTCAATAAATATATGCTTTACTTTTATTCTGACACCTTAGCTGCTGCAACGAGTTCTTTTATAATTCTTCCTGTTGGAGCATCTCGGCCATTATTTGTAGGGTTACAAGGAGAGCAAGAGTGAGATAGGAATTATTGATAAGACGCATGCTAACGTGGGAGACCTATTCAGGTCTCCCACTGTGGAAAAGTAATGTTGTCCATTGGATTTACTAATTTTCTAAATCAACCGTTCAGATTTTTTTGTTCTTTTGATTTTTTTTCTTTTCCTTTTTTTCTAAATTTTCAAATTTATCCTTCATCTCCCCATTGCCACGGTGCCACCGACAGCATTCCCCCCTCCATCTCCTTCTTCCTTCGACTTTTTCCTTTCTCTACCTCTATCCTTTCCCTACTCTCTCTCTCTTCCTCTCCGGGACAACCATGGCTGCTAGCCACAATAGAAAGAAAACAGAGAGGGTATGAAAACCCTTGCCACCGCACCGTAAACCCCTTCCATCGCGCGATAACCCCTGTAACTGCACCGATGATTCATCATTGCCATGCGCGACCATATTTCACCCATCCGACAACCATACTTGCACCACTGAGCCACCACCATCTCCGTTTATAGCATAGGTCAACCAGAAGCCTCACAAACGTGCTTTCATCAATAGGATAAGTTACCTATAACAAAGCCTCAATTTCCAAGAATCTTTGTTCACTGCTTCTTATAATTTTGCTTTGTCGGCTTGCATATTGCTTTGGATCGGAAATAAAATTCTGAAACACAAATCTCAAAGCTTCAAAAACAAATTTCTAAAATGTTTTTTGTGACATTTGATTTAAAGCCGGGTATCTATATATTATATTATATATCTAATTAATCTGGTTCGAATTGCATAAAATCCATTAGACATGTTCAAATTGGTGAATGAACACAAGATTCACAATTAGACGGTGAGTGTTGAGTCTGATAAAAAAAAATGACGATTGTTGAGTGACTGGAAGATGGAGAGAGAGGCGGTAAATTCGGAAAAGAGAAGAATGCAAAGAGAAAAGAAAAATAAAAAAGAAGAAAAATATTAGCCATTGATCTAAAAATCTAATAGACTACATTATTTTCCCAAGAGACCTATTTAAGTGTGTGTTAGGTTTACCATTTAGATGGACGGACACACAATCCAAAGCAGCATTTTGTAAGAAATAACAAATTTTTACTTTTGCCTGAACGACCGTTTGAGGGATGCAGAACGGAAAAACAAACACACCCTAAGTCTCCCATGTTAGCCTGCATCTTATTATCTCACCTGCAACAATGAACTTTTCCTGCTACCACTTGCTCGGACGTTTCTGTTAATTTTACATATCTTGTTATGATCAGAAATAAAATTCTTCAAATTTTTTTGAAAAGAAAAATGTTTAGTTAGGATTTATAATTCTCAGGAATCTTTTATGGATCTTAATATTCATACTGTCAAGTGTCGATGTAAACTTTTGTACTAAATCAACCAATTAAAAATTTATTATATGTATAATTTGTAAAATAATTATTATAGAAATCAACACTTTTAAATAGTATTATAGAAGTCAACGGATTTGTCAAATTTGACCATCTATAAATTGAATGATTGTAAAAGAAATTTATATTTCAATTAAATTTATTATATTTCAATGATAATTCTAAAGTTGTTATCATTGCTTTCAAGATTTCTGTCATGGCAGGGAGACTAAACAGTAACATGTCACATTCGAACAAAAATGCAAAATGTCTAACCGCCCTGTATTGTATGGCTAACAGTCACATTTATAAAGAAGCATTTTCCGGTAAAACAGTAGACCACATATAAAGGGTGTTAATTTAGGGATCTCTGCTGTACTACATATTAAAGAGAAGATGTCATACAGAGCAATTGCTTTTCTTATTATAAGTATGTCATGGAGATAAATCTGAAAAATCAATCTCATCAACATACCTGATTGACCATTAGTTGCATTAAGCACGCGGCATGCATAAACAAAAAATATAAAGCCTGCATATACATAATGGAGGAACATATAAAGCTAAACACCATTCATTACTCTGCAACATTCCCCAGCCAAGTAAATAGAAGGGGAAAGAACAGAATAATATTCTTATATAACAACAAATAAGGTTCTCTGCTGGCACAACAATTAGTTTCTTTCTACAAAAAGATCTTGTGTGGTTGGGCAGTTGACAACTCATAATCCGCTTGTCAATAAAATGCTTTAACATGTCATGGAAATCAGCATACTGTGCGTCCGTAGCACAAACAGGCAAGGTAAAGGTTTTTTGACCATTTGTCCTGAACACAAGAACCAAAAATAAGAAAAATCAGCCTTGATACTTAACCAACGAAATCAATTAGTCACCCATCTCCCCTTACCTTAACATGCGTGCTGGGAAATTGCGATGTACGTAGAGTTTCCTGAGTTTCATCACTGAGCTTGCGCCTCGGAATACTTAATATAAGAGCAGATTGATCCATTGTAGCTGCAGTTGCTGTAATCCTATAACCTTTATCCCAACGCTTATGGATGCCCTCGCTTGGATAGAGAAAATCAAGTTCGACCACCTACAATTAATTAAAAGGTTAATGATGAGAGCATGAAGGAAGTCTAGCAGCAGGCTTCTATCCACCATAGCATAACATAGAACAGAGGCAGGAAATCGCACACTAAAAGAAATGCATAAGAACTGTTATACCAATATGTCATAATGGAATACAAGTACAAGTTTAACAGCAAACCTGTTTACTGAATCCAGCATTCCGAGACATAACAACACCCCAGCGACTTCCAGCAGTAGCCATTGAAGTGACATGAAAACCTTCTCTCCACTTCTTGTTTATCCATTTGAAGGGGAAAGATTCACTCACTTTGTAGGATTGTTGAGTATACTGCGTACCTACAGAAATTAGATCATAAATCACAACAAAATCTGAGGTAGCAGTTGCAGAAGCATTATATGTAGAGGTCTTCAGAAATCCATGTGTTCAAACAAAAGCACTAAAAAATCAGATTAAAAAAGAAGGGAAAATAAATGCAAGGGCACAATTGACAACAAACTTATGCAAGCTAATTGAGCCACCTCCAACAGCACCATTATCAACAAAGCATTTAGACAGTCATGACAATCATTTTATTTCAGGTACATAATGAGACTCAAAAGAAGACTGAATAACTTGAGGTATAAATATAACACAAAAGTACACACCAAAACCAGTTTATCTCCAAGAGTGAAAATATAATACTATGGGACAAAAGACTGCAGCTCCTGAAAAACCGCCCAATGATATTTGATAACATGATTCGTCAACCATGAAAAATAATAAAACCAATTCATCATTTCACCACAGCAAAAAGTGACTCGTTAAGCAATCAAACCTTTTGACATCACCACAAGAGAGCTGCCATTATTGGACCCTGCAATGGAAGTAATGTAAAAGTTTTTATCCCACTGCTCCATGATCCATTCCTGCAAAGCAACGGTCGCATGGATAAGTTTAATCACATGGAATTAGATTAAAGAAACTGCAAGACATACAGCATATTTCACCTTATGCAAGAAAAAAGTTGACAACTTGTAAACTTGAGCTGTAAAACCAGTTCCAGCATCCATAATAAGGGCCCAAAGATTGCAACAAGAAGACACACAACTAATAAGAAGGCCATCTGCAATCCCTCTCTCGACATGCTGTTCTAATCTTGCATCAGACACATTGTAATGATACCTGAAATGCAACCAATTTAAAAGTCACAAGCAACTCATCATGGGCATAACATACTCAAGTTCACCCTTGTATATTTGATTGCTGGAAGGAGCTGGATAGAAGGAAACTGCTAAAAAGAGAAAACTGTGTTCTACCTTTGCTTCATTGGCAGTCTTGCATTGTAAATTGAAATCCATTGTGTAGCAGGAACCCCTAAACGGACCTTCTTTCTTGGCTGTGAGTCATCATCTTCAATATTCAATCTACCCCGCTTTTGCCCAACCTGCCAAAGTATGATTTTGAGTAGACGTACACTTACGATGAATACAAAGACCAACCAGAAGAGGAAAAGAAAAGGTAAGCCCGAAATACAAGACCACCAGAAACCACACTTAGTAATTACCTTTTGGGCACCTTCAGTACTAATTGGCCGCAATGCTGGATTGGGTCCAATTGTACCATCAAACAAAGATATTAGCTTGGAATAATTAGGTTCTTCATCAAATTTCATATTCACTACTGTCTCAAGAAATTGCCTAAAAGGGGGAGGGCACATGCAGCACAGCGTCTCAGGAGATGTCCCCATCTTCTTTTTGCAAACAAGGAAGGATTTGCTATCACCCTAACAGACAAGGTAAAATAAATATTGAATAAAATATGTAAAGGAATGAAATTTGTACAGTAAAATACTCGGTAGGCATGTAAAATAAATCCATGTACCTGATAACCTTGCCATGGTAATCGGCCCTTATGAAGGAAGACTAGAGTGTATGCAAGGGATTCAAGATCATCCCTTCTACTAGCAGTTCTCCCCAAATGAGCATGAACACTAGCATATCGAACAGTTCCTCTACATAAAAAGATAAGGCTCAAGAACATTGATAACCATATGCAAGAAAACCATTAAAAAAAGAGGACTACAAGGGGAAAAAGAAAAGAAAAGGAGGGGGGAAAGAAAACCTAAACATATCAGGACGTTGATCATAGTCGACATGCTGTCCACTGGAGGTGTCTCTCCATTTTGTTGCTGAGAAACATGAGCACATATTATGAAGGGATTCATAAGAAAGAAACCTCAAATGCACATTTAAACTTAAATTACATCAACTAACCTAATCCAAGGTCAACAAGAAACAGTTTCTTCTCTTGCGCTGTAGCTGGCTGACCAAGTAAAAAGTTCTCTGGTTTTACATCTCCATGCACATAACTAAAATGAACAACAATAACGAAGAGATCGTGTTTATTGTTTGGAATTTAACAGAACTAAAACTGAATCAATTTACAGACATTCTAAAACTCACTAAGTAGGAAGATGAAGAAATGTTTCAAACAAATATGTTTGACTAATAACATACCCTTTTGAGTGCATCTTCTCAAGTATTGATAAGGACTCAACCGCTATACATGAGACCATTTCAGCAGACATCCTAAACATTTATTAATAAAAAATAAAGGTCAGGGAAAAGAAAAAGGAAAAAATACTTATTGTAAACTATTGCATATATTAAAACTAAGGAAGTGTTAAAGGCAAAGGAGAAGCAATTCAATGAAGCAAAAAGTGCACAAGGAAAAGAAACAAAATTCATGCATACAGTGAGTCAAACCATAAGAATTATTCACAAGTAGTTATATATATTATAAATGGATGCCAAAAATATTTTAGTAAAACAGAACATGTACAACTGGTCGCCACTCAAACACTGTTTTGCATTTCTTTATATATTATTCACTTAACCAGAAGAGAATGAATTTGAATTCAGTCACCTTGTTTAAATGCGAACCTCATTAAAGAAAACCCACAAACAAATGAAATCAGTATAATACAACCCTTGTTTTAATACACATGACATAAACCCTATAAACAATCATAAAGCCAAGATACAGGCACGCTTAAACTCACATCTGGCTTGAGGAATTCCAGAGATCCCACAAACTTGGACCAAGTATGTCCATAACCTGCAAATAAAAGGAAATAGTTGAACTGTTAAGTTGACAATGATATAGTGCAATGGTTGTTGTGTAGAATAGATCATACCATCACATAATATTCTCCTTGTCTTCCTTTATAGTGTACTTTTGGTATTCCATAACTACCCCCGAGGGTGCTTTTGACATAACATAAAAGTCAAACTTTAACTATACATACTTGATCACAAATCATGATGAATTTATTATAAAAAAAAAGCTAGTAAAATAATATAAACATAAGGAGGTACCTACTTGTATACTTGCCACTCGTAAGGAGGGCCATAGTTACAGCCCTTGCTGTTTCTATGTTCAAATTTCAGAGCCACCTGAGAAAAATGACAGATAGAAATCAACTTAAAGCCAAATCAATGTCAAAAGTATCAAACCATTTAACACACAAAGCTTGGATGTAATTAGATAAACCTACCTCCATAGCTCCAGCGCCTGTCGCCCGCTCACGACGGCCAACGAAAACCTGACCAAATCCACCTTTACCCAGTTTTCTCTCTACCTTGTACATGGGCGATCCTCCCACTTGAACCTTTGGCATTGAAAGCAAATTCAAGTTTCAACATTTATTAAAATAAATAATTTCAATGAATAAGCAACAGCAATATCCCAACAACTGCAGAGACATCTGTAGTGGCAACCACTGATATCATAACATCAAAGAAGGGGAAAAGAATATCATTTCATAAAACAAAAACGAGTAAACATACAATTCCATCGTAAAAGACAAAAGTGACAACATGTGCTAATTTTTCTTCTTTTTTTTTTTTGTGGAAATTTGTTATGTATACAATTTAGTCCCTAAATTTATCAATTTCGTGACAAATCAATCATTCTCCATCATCATAGCCCTAGAATACGTCAGCTTCATAACAAATTATTCCTTGAATTCAAGAACATTTGTAACAAATTTAGTCCCCAAATTTGATCAAGCTGACACAAGAAAGACTAATTTGTAATGAATCGGGGACATACGCATATTTTTCACTTTTGGGGACAAAATTGCAGTGAGATATAAAAAGAAGCAAGAGTCACAATCACATACCCTATCTGGAAAAGGTGGAGCGATGGCATCCTCCTCAGGCTTATTACCACTCAAGCCACCACTTTCGTCACCCATATTATTGACGCCGACACCCTCTTCCTTTTTCTCTTCCTTCGCAGGCTCCGGTATCGGTATCGGTATCAACGGTTCCGGTATCGGTATCGGGATCAACGGCTCCTGGCGCTCCAATTCCCTCGCCGCCAATCTAGTTCTGGGTCTCCCTCTGGGCACCGCACGAGCCTTCACCTCCTTCTTTGCCGGTTCCGATGCTTTCTGTCCACGGCCACGGCCACGTCGCACTCCGCTACGAAGCTCTGGCATTCTCTAAACCCATGCAATCGATTCGCAATTCCGATAACCTCCTTCGTCATATGCTCTCTAACGGAACACCGATGCACGATTCATGCCTGAATTTGGGAGAATGGAAATGAAAAAACGCAAGAGGGAGAAAAATTGTCACGATAACAATGGGAATGGGGGTTTAACTTGAAGGATGAGGATTAGGGTTAGGGTTTGATGACTGAGCAAACTCGGGAGCAGATTAACCGGGAAAGGGAAAGTAGCGGGAGGCAAGAAGAGCCTTACACGGTCCAAGATGAAAACCAAAGTATATACATATATATATATATATATATATATATATATATATATATATTATAAATAAATAATTGTCATATCAATCTATTATTATATTAGACTATTAGATGACAACATATGAACTAACAAGATCCATAAGGGTTATTAATAAGAAAAATATCTACAAGGATTAAAGATATCCACATTTAATGTTGTATAATGTCTTAGAAGAAAGATATATTACATAGCTGTCAAAAAAAAAAAACAAGAAAAAAGATATATGTGAAAAAAATGATAATATATAAAAACATTTATACTGTGTATAGATGCTACTTAATTTTTAAATATTACTTAGATAACAACATATAATTGGTCAAAAAAAAAAAGATGACAACATATAAAACATTTGTATTGTGTATGTATTCTAATTAATTATTCAATAATTAAATATTTTCTTTATTAACAATAATATAACAATTTATATAAAATGAACTTACAATATGAAAGTTTTCTACTAGAGATTGACAAGTTCATTGACTTTCAAATATATATTTAAGATAATTTATAATTTGTTGATAGTGTAAAATTTTTTACATTAATAATATAAGAAAATTATATTCATAATATATAAAGTTAATATTTTTTTCTAAATTCAATTTTTATAATTAATTATTTTATATTTCATATTAATTAAGGTTTTTGAAATTACTTTTTAAATTGGTATTTAAAAAAATAACTTAAATATTATATAATTATTAAAAACTTTTAAAGTTGATTTTAAGTATTGACAATTTCTTTTAAAAAATTATAACAATTTAGAAATAAAAATATAAATAGTAGAATGAAATAAATAGACGATTAAGAAGATTAAATATAATTTTTTAATGTTAATTAAATATAAAGTAAAAAGTAAAAAAAAATAGTAACTTAAGATGGTTAAAAGAAATTTTGTTTTGCTAGTTACGAAAATATGGTGTGTAAAATGTATATTTAAATGAAAGAAAGGAGAAAATTTTGAAAATATTTTCTCAAAGGTGTCTCATTTAAAAAAAATCAATTTTATATTTTTAGTATGATAAGCTTTTATTCTTAAACTAAGATATCCTTTATATAAATATGATTTTTCACTATATAGTTTAATTATTTTATTTATCAAATATAATATATAATGTATGTCTATCTATATCTATCTATCAATCAATCAATTATTATATAAAACACAGTTGCTGACTAAGACTGGTTGTCCATATATCACATTTTGGTAACATTTTATATAATATATTGATATATTGATTGATTAATTGATTGATATTTCATTCTTAATTTTAGTATAATTAACAAATTAATTAATTATTGATTAGCACAATCACAATCTTAATATTTGTAAGACATTTAATACATTTATAATTTTCTTTCCATATTTAAATAACAAAATTTTAAAATTATATTTTGATTAATATTTTAATTAAAGTAATTTTAAAATTTTACTGATATTAATTTACTCGATTTTAAAAACATTATTATTTGATATTTGATTATATTTCATATTATATATTCAATTCAATTATATGTGGAATATAGTGTAAATAATTTATTTGTAATTAAAAAAATAAATGCTAAATCAATTAGCATTTATTTAGCAGATTACTTGCCCAATTTAATTGCAAAACCCTTCCATTTAAATGCCCATACTTCTTCTTCAGAGTCTTTAACGTTTTGGCATCTTCTACAATTTTTTCCTATTGAAGATATGTCTTTTTGCATCCTGTCATTTATATTTTCTGCTTCTTCTTTTTTTTCCTATTTGAATGCATTCTGTTGTAGGATTTTTTTTTCCTATTTAAACGTATTATATTATACTAGAGTGTTTTGTTAAAAACATATATATATTCCTTCATGAATGTACACAAGGTAAGGAAGATGATGACATAAATGTATTCGTATGAAGTTTGAGACAATATGTACGAAGGTTATGATTTGTCAATATATCATTAGTCATGTTGCTTGAGATTTTGAAAAATCTCACAAAGCTATTATCTCTCGATAACTACTCTAAAAACTCGACGTTGTACATTCACAATGCTATTGATCCATAACTATTGGTCCAATTTGTATTTTTTTTATCAGGTTGATGCCAATATAAATACTCAATGCACTAAAAAGTAGAATAGAAGGGTCTTAAAGATGTAGATTCTACAAGTGTTGTTGAAGCATGTAAGAATTAGACATTAACCACAAAAATGACAAAATTATTAGACATTAAGAAGGAGACATATGAATGAATAGTGCAAAATTTATGACTTTGATTTATGTAATTTTTTGTATTTTTGAGTTGCAATTGGATGTATATTGACTTTCGTTTTTAATTTAATGATTGTTCATTTCTTTAACTATATTAAAGACTTAATAGTCAACCGGATTGTCAATTTTAACAATGTTATGTTGATATCACAAAATCTATTTTTTTTTTGTAATTAAGTAAAATTTACTCAATTATGCTTTTTTATTTTGAAAAGGAAATAATCAAATTTGAATTATTTGTTTTCTGTAATTTATCTTGATTTTGTATTAGAAGAAATCTCTTAAATAATTAAAAAAAATATTTTTAAAGGTCATGATTTTGGACTCTCTATCATAATTTGAATTCCAAAAAGAAATAAATAAAAGATATATTTTAAAAGTTCATACATTTATTTCTATGAAACTTCTATAATTTCTTTGCCATGTTTTTGTTGCGTGGGTTTAAGATTCAATTTAGCAAAATCGTGACTATAAAATAAAATAAACTTTAAAATTGGATTTGTATTGATAGAATATTTTTAAGACTATTTGATTTAAGAAAATGTTTTTCTGTTTTTGTTTTATGTTTTCATTCTTAATTATAATAATGCTATTTTTTTATTTAAAAAATTTATATAAGAATAAAAATATTATTTTCAATATACTAAATAATGATAAGTCAAAATTTTTTGTATTACAAATAAAAAATATATTGAATTGAAAAAATAAATGTAAATTTAATGAATGAAAGATAAAGGAAGTAAAAATGCTAAAAATATATACTTATTGATTGCATCAATGGCTAAATATAAATTAGTGATTTGTAAATTTAAAACTAAATAATATATTTTATCCTTATTTATTCAGTTTAAAAATATATTAAATTGGAAAAATAAATGTAAATTTAATCCATGAAGGATAAAAGAAGAAATAATACTAAAAATATGTACTTATTAATTGCATTAATGATTGAATATAAATTAGTGATTTATAAATTTAAAATGAAGTGATATATTCTATAATTTATTTATTTAGTTAAAAAATATTAAGTTGGAAAAATAAATGAGAATTTAATCATGAGAGATAAAAGAAGTAAGAATATTAACTTCTAACTGCATTAATGGCTAAATATAAATTAGTGAATTGCAAATTTAAAAATAAATAATATATATGTATATTTTATTTATTCAGTTTAAAAATCTATTAAATTAAAAAAATAAATGTAAATTTAATCAATGAAAGATAAAAGAAGTAAGAATCCTTTACTATTTCTTGCAAGTACCAAGTAAGAAGAGCAAGTTTGACTACCCAATATACCAAATAGTGATAAGTCAAATTTTCCTATATTACAAATAAAAAAGTCATTATTATTTAAATAAGAAAAACATGAAATAAAAGTAAAGATACCTAGTTCTTATTTTAGTGTAGTATATATAGTATATACGGTAATTAGAGTTTATTTTCTGACATAATATATTATTTTCTATTGATTTTAATATTTTAAATAAAGTAATTTTTAAAACTTAATGATATTATTTGAACGCATATTTTGAATATTAAATTATGAAATTTGATTGATTGATGTTAGATTAAGAAATTTGGACACATAAAGATTGATATTAAATTAATTCGAGCTACATTGTTTGAGTGCAACTTATTTACAAGGTGATGGGACAATTTGACATGTACTATTGGAGTGATTTATTTGTGTATTATTCAAAGAATGTTGATTTCATTGTTCCTCTCTATTTAGTTGAATCTCAGTCATTCAATGTAGGAAACTAAAAATCATCTTTTTATTTAGATTCCACTTTATTAAATATTTGAATTCATATTTACTAACTTTCATTGTTTAAAAACTGTTAAAAATGTTTTTCTTGAAAGTTGTTGTATTAGATCAAATTAAACACAAATGAATGTGATATTTATTCAAATTTAACAAAAATTAATGTGAATATGATATTGTACTACTGACTTTTAATCGTTTAAGTATGTGTTATTAAATTTATATTTTTTCATTCATTCACTTAATTTTGTTTTCAATATTTTTTTTACAGGATGTTAAATTAATGATCTCCATAAAAGTGATTATAATGGAATAATCTATTAGTTATTTTTTATAAAAATAATTTTATTATTATTTTCATTTTGAGTTTATTTATGCAGTTTCATTTGTTTATACAAACTTCTTTGATTTTAGGAGAGCAATATTGTCAAAATTAAATTTAAAGTTGTATTAAAAACTAATCACATTTAATTATCTTTTATTATTTCTTATTAATAAATAAGTTATATATTACAGACAATTGAATTGGTTATAGATTTTTTTCCCAACAATATACAAAATTAATAAAAATTTTAATATAATATTTTATATAATCTAAAAAATTTCTCCTTTTAAATTTATCCATACATCGCATGGGTACTGTCTAGTATATAAATAATTTAGAGTGAACTGGTATCCTTCATCAAGAGTCAAGGGTTTAAGGGATAAAGTTACTTGACAATAATACCATGCCATATTAGTTATATATACGAAATAAGAAATATTTTCAAAATTTAATATATATATATATATATATATATATATATATATATATATATACACATTAAAAATCTATTATTAAAGAAACTTAAACATAAATACTAATGTAATATATATGTGAATATATAAATAGACAAAATTTTTCCATATTTAGAAATAATTAATGTATTTAATAAATATAATATATATATTTTTTATCTGAAGGAATCGAATACAGGTACCGAAGAGTTTACAACAACTCACACACACTGCTCAACCAACTGAGGTAGACTTTTCGGTATAAATATAATATATATTAAACATTTTTTTTTTCAAAATTTAATAAATATAATTAATATTATTAAATAAAAGCTAATTATTTTGAAATTTATATATATACATGTGTGTGTGTGCACACATGTGCATTCGTGTGAATGTACGTGTGTGTTCAGAAAATTATTAGCCTTTGAATTGTTGAAATATAAATTTCTTTTTTATTATTATTTTAAAAAATTACTTTATAGAGCACATTTTAAAATAGAAAAAATCTTAAAGATATTAATATATTGTATATATAATTTTATAAAAAGAAATATACAGAGAGAAAGTATTTTATTTCTCAATACTAGCCTTACTTATTGTTTTGAATATTTTATGAACATTTTTATATTAACAATGTATATAAAGAACCTTATTTTTAAATTATTATTATTATTATTATTTGTTAAACATAATTTAAATGTAACCAAATTAAATTCATGTTTACATAATTTTTTTTACAGGCATATTAACGTACTCTTAAAATTTTGTTATATGTTAAAAATTAATTTAATATAATTATTTGTTACTCATTTCATTTTTATTTTATGCATATAATATTGTAACTTGGATTTTATTTACTACAAATGATTAAATGTTTAATCTCTAAACAAAATTTTGACCGATCTTAATTCTTATCTTTGAAATACGATCAAATCTTCCAAGGAAATTTTGAAAAGTGATTCAATACAATGTGAAGGACTAACGTTCTTATTAAATCCAATCATCATTATTCAACTATTTTATTTTTACAACATCTATGCATTTTGTAATGAATTTAATTTAATAATTTTTTTAACTGCTATACAATTACGTATTTTTATATATTGTAAGATTGTTATTTCATATAATATTTACTTTAAAAAATTTACATGAGATAATTTTTTATTAATTAATAATATAAAAATGTTTATGTTAATATATATATATATATATATATATATATATAATTGTGACATTGATTAAAAAAACTTTCTTTTTTTAAGAAAGACTATAGATAAAATATAAGAAAAAAATATGAAAAGTTGGAAAATATTATGTGGCAAGCATTTAACACAGGCACTTAGTATTCTCGCAATTTGCTACGAAAGAATTATAGCAAAAAAAAAAAAAAAAAAGCTACGAAAGAATGTGTGTTGAGGCCCATTTCATTCCCTTTGAATAGATTATTTTAAAAAATTATTATTATATTTTTTTCATCTAAAATTAATTAATAATTTCACACTAATTATATTTAGAGATGCAAAATTTCCCTTCCACCGTAGTCAATGAATTGAAAGTTATGGAGGACAGTAACTTTTGTTGGAGATATATATAAATTTCTTAGATTGTGTTTGGATGTAAGGAAGGAGAAAGGGGAATGAAAGAGTAATAAATGAGAAATATGATGAAAATAGAGGTTGTTTGGTTGTAGATAAATACAATGAAATAGAGAGAAAAAATTGAATTAAAGTTATTTAGTAAATAAGAAATGAATTTTTTTATTATTATTTATTGTTGTTATTTATTATTTATTATTTTGTTATTATTATTTTTTATTATTAATATTATTTTTATTATTATATTAATTATTAATATATATTAGTTTATTATTATAATTTAATTTTTATTATTAATATTATTTTATTATTACTTATTTCATCATCATCATTATTATTATTATTGTTTTTTATTTTAATATTATTATTTTAATTTATTATTATTTATTAGGGGAATGGGAGCATCACCGATTATGTAAACAAACATACGCACTTTCTCTTAAGTATTTTTTCTCTCTTTTTTTTCTCTTTATCCTTGTCTTTCTTGTCTTCCACACTTGTCACTTTATTTCGTTTTCTTTCTTTTATTTTGTTTCTATCTCTTTTTTCATTCTACTTCATACACCCCAAAATAAATTGTACCTCTATCGTTACCTTCAAATTTAAGATAAAATTTATGAAAGACAAAAATATCACGTGACAAGCATTCATAATAATAATTTAAAAATAGATTAATGATTACTTAGTTTCGTTACACTTGAGACAAAACAAATATTGCATTAACTATCACTTAACTATTTGCTCATTTTTTAAGAACATATTAGTTGCCTTCCAAAGAATGCACATGTTTTAAATTATATAAATGATTTTTCATCCATTTTGTTATATTTTTATAGGTTTAAAAAAAATCCAAGCGATAGTATTAATTGTAAGAGTTAATTTTTTCACCCAAAATAGTTAAGCAATGACATTTTAATTAACTTTTTCGTTGTTATTTGTTTCCCACCTTAATTAATAACATTTTTACGGTAAATTTTGTGAAAAAAATGGAAAATATCTTGTGGTGAGCATTTTGCGTTAATTTTTTTTGAGGTGTTTGTTTCACAAAATCTTTTTACATTTTCGGGAGTGTAAAAATGAAAATATTTATTCCCATGTTGCATTCCTATCTCTACACAATTCTTATTCCCAGGGTGGAAAAGTTACCTTCTCATTGAAATATGATAAGTTGTTTTCTAACCCTCACTATTATATTTACTTTTATTTTTATTTATTATTTTGAAATTTAAGAAGTATTCCTTAGGGTTCGTTTGATACCTACTAAGGTACAACACAAGAAAAACAACACAAAGCAATCGTTTAAGTTACATGACAAATGTGTGTACTGTCTATTGTTTGGTGGACAATGAACATCACAAGTAAAATAATGTCAAATTCACTATTATACTCTTTTTACTATTAATTATTTTAATACAAATAATATTATTATATTGTAACATCATATTTTTTTATATTTTTTAATAAAAGAAAAGCTTTGTGCTTGTTATATTAGTAATCATATAATCCCTAAAAGAAAGATAAGATAGTAACCGTCCATTAATGATAAGATAAAAGCTTTTTCAGTAAGTTAAGTGAGAAGGGAGAAAAAAAAGTTTTTTTTTTCTCTTTTTAGCTAGAAAGGAAGAGAGAAAAAAAAAGGTAGTGAATATTTTTATCCTTTACATCTCTTGTTCTTGGGACAAAAAGTTGTACCGTGATTTAGTAGATAACAAGATTTTATGTTTTTGTTCTGTGTTGTTCCACTTCTTTAGTGCTATCCCGCAAGCCTCTTTAAAATCAAATTAGAACAAATAATTTTGTGTTGTCCCGTGCCTAAAATTTGTGCAAATCAAATGGACCCTATGAATATTAAAAGTTAACTAAATGTATTTTTAGATATGTCCAATAATAACATTCCTGGTTATAACATTCTTGGGGATGTGATTTATAAGAATGCAACATTATAACTTGAAACAACACCCCTTAGAGATTGTTAATGATTACTGGATTTTATTGTACACGAGACAAAACCAATATTGCATTAAGGGTAAAATATGTTTTTGGTCCCTGTACTTTTAAAAAAACTTGGTTTTAGCCCCTGTAATTTTGAATAAACCATTTAAGTTCTCAAACTTTGAAAAGCACTTGCTTTTAGTCTCTCCCCTCTAACGGTGTTAATACTGTTAACGGAAATACAGTTTCTGACGGCTATAAACCACCACAAAATACACATTCCTCATGTATTTAAACTCAACATCATTGACGGCTAAAAACCTCCACAAATTATTAAAAAAAATATACTCAAACTCAACGAGAAGTCCATATCTTTCATTATCGACGACACATTATGTGGCTATTTTTTTTAATAATTTGTGGCAGTTTTTAGCCACCAATGATGTTGAGTTTAAATATATGAGAAATGTATATTTTGTAGTTTATAGACGCCGGAAACTGTATTTCTGTTAACAGTATTAACGCCATTAGAGGGGATGGACTAAAAACAAGTGTTTTTCAAAGTTTGAGGACTAAAATGATTGATTCGAAAATACAGGGAATAAAACCAAATTTTTCTAAAAGTATATGGACTAAAAACATATTTTACCCTTGCATTAACTATCGCCTAACTATTTGCCCATTTGTGAAGATAATACCTGGAGCTACCTTTCAAATAATGCACGTACTAGTAAATTATAAGAATGATTTTTATTCATTTTATTATACTTTTACGGGATTTAGAAAATCCAAGCGATCATATTAATTGCAGAAGAGTTAAATCTTTGGACCAAAATTAGTTTCGTAGTAAATTTTTTAGTTTTTCTTTTGGCTTTTCACAAATATCATTTTTCAAAAGCAATCTTGTTCGAGGTACTATTAGACACTAAACGTAAGCATCTTTTCCAACAAAATTTCGAGCCATTGGGAATTAACCCTTTATACTAAGCCTGTGTAAAGAACAATTATAATTTGGAAAAATATAAATATAGGTATTTTAGATTTTTTTTTGCCATGACATTATGTATTTTGTAAAAGCCTGTAATATTTTTTCTATCAAAATTTATAAATTATTTTTTGCCCCCACCAAAGAAAATTTATGGATCCGCCACTACAAGTATTCTCCTTAAAAAATATTCTTATTTGCGGCATGGTAAAAAATGTTGGCACCTCTCAAAGTGAGAATTCAAACTTTTGTTTACTAGGTTGTGAGAGATTAGTTTGTTTCACTAAACCAAAACTTCATTCGTTAAAATATTCAAAGTTTTTCTTATGCATTCGTTTTCTTAATATTTGTTTTTTATTCTTTAAAAGTATCTTGAGGAATGCTAGTGACACTCTATTTGACTTTTTTTTAACATTTTTTATAATTTGTTGAAATTTATTGAAAATTACCAATTTCATTAGGTTTCACTTCTCATTTAATAATTCTGACCTATCAATGTTGGAAATAAAGTATAAAAGAGAATGTCATTAACCTTTCTCAAGCATCTATTATAAGAAGTAATTCCATTGAAAGTATGATTGAATACTAAATGTACTTTGAAATGTAATCAAATCTTTAAATCGAATTTGAAAATATGATATGTTGAAGTTATGATTCTTATTTAATCCATCCTCATTATTCATCTATTTAATATTTATGCAACTATGCGTTTTATAATAATTTTAATCAGAATATACTTATAATATAGCCGTTATTCAATCATAAATTGATATGTATAAATTACTTATAAATCTTAAAAAGTTGGCAGTAAAAAAAAGTTTATTAACTTATATAATAACTGTAATAAAAAAACTTATATATAAAAATACCGTCGATTGATTAATACGAGATATATTTAATCAATCGGCAGTATAAAAAAAATACGAGATATATTTAATCAATCGGCAGCATAATTTTTTTTATACATATTTACAATGAATAAAAATAAACTCTTTTATAATTATGACATATATCAAGAAAAGATTGCTATTTTTTTTTTGTATAGTAATATTTTGTTTGGTATAGAAAGATTGCTATTTCTTTAAAACTAACGATAAAATTTAAGGTAAAATTTTATGAAAAGATAGAGAATATTATGTGGTGAGCGTTTCACATGGCATTTTCACAAGTTGTTACAAAAGGATGCGGTTGAGGCCATTCCATTCCCTTTCAAGAATTCTATAAAAAAAACCAATTATTATTATTATTATTATTATTATTATTATTATTTTTTTTTTTTTTTTTGCATCCAAAATTAATTATTGATTTTACATTTAACTATATCTAGAGACTAGAGATGCAAAATTCAATGGAGAAAGGCAGAATCACCCTTTCACTAGCGTGGATGAATTGACAAGTTACGGAGGACAAGATCGTCATTTGGGAGGTGGGTATAAATTTTTTAGGGTTAATTTTTCTTCTTCACCATCCAATCCATTCGCACCTCCGAACCTTTATTTTTAATAACAGTGCCATTATTATTCTCTTTAAAGCTTCTTCCTTGCTGTCATTTCATTTGCATGATGAGAAGATGATGATATTCCTGCCTCTGTTACCGTTGGTAAATTAACCCTTACATTTATTATATTATTTTATTTTATTTTGTCTTATTCTTTTTTATATAAACAAAAGCTGTTGTTTGACATTTCTGCTTCTGTGCCTCTGGATTTGCATCTTGTCATATTCTTTTTAATGTAAGCTACCGTTATATATTCTCTTATTTTCTATTTTCTTTTCAATTTCTTTAATGAAATAGTATAACGCCAAGCAAGTTGCATACACAAAAAAGGTGCACACTTTTATTGTGATGGATATAATTGATAAATGGTAATCTTTGCTTTATGAATTTATTTATTTTCTTTATTGACCTCCATTAGAGAGTGCAACAAGAGGACAAGAAATCGGATTTGAATTTTCCTTGGAGAAAATAAAGGTAAAGTTTCTGATATGTTTTGGTATTGGATATTGGATGATGGATTGGCATCATGATGACACCAACCCCACAAATCCTTTTTACCCTGAAACAGTGTCAGATTATAGAGAAAGATCAATTAAAGTAATGACTTGCTTTATGCATATTACGTATTTATGTAAAAAATGGTTTGGTAGGCTTATGTTAAGATAGATAGAGATATATATACTAAATACTAGATACAATCCTATCCTACCAATGTCAGGGTTCAGTTATAGGCTACATAGGTCTGTGAACAGTGCCTGGGGTTTGGGAGAGACTAGAAAGGGACTTTGTGGTGCGTCTTTATTACCATAGTCTAAAAAGGTTTCTCTTGGTTAGCCACTGTTGTTTCAAAGGCCAGAGCCCTGAGCTTTGTTTGATGGGTTCTTGCTGTTACATCCTCGGTAATCTGAGGGAATTCATGGCTGTGTCACAGCTTTTCTGTACCATAATGCCCTTTTTCTTGGGCTTTGTATCTTCCTTCTTACTGCAAGTTATTTCAACACCACCCCTTGAGCCTTTGTGTCCTCCTATCAGGGTTGTGGGGTGTTTCAGTCCTGAATCTGCTGCTGCACGGTGATTTTATTGACCCCTCTCTCTTTTTTTTTGTTTCCTTTTTTTTTATTTTCATGGGACTATTTCTTTCTTCTTATCCTGTGAACTTGTCTGTTTCTTTTCATTTTTTTGTCTCCTTTCTTTTATTTGTTGTCTGCATGTAAGTGGCCATTTCATCTCTCATTAATGTTTTTCTTTTTCATATCTACAAATTCTGCTGGGTGATTTTCAACTTACTAATGTTTTTGTTCTCCCTTTGGTTCCTTCATTGTTTTCCAATTCCCCCTCTCCCCTTCTGCTGTGCTACCAAATGTTAAACTTGTTGTTTTGTTGATGGTGGGACAGGAAAATACTGAAGGCTGAAATTACCAAGTAGTTAATGGCATCAACATCTTGCGTTGGTAACAGCTCATTACCCATGAAAGATGCAGCTTCGAGCTATCGTCCATATCCTCTTCCTCTTGCAAAATATGAGGAGGTTATGGACAATCCCCAGCTCTTCATGTTTACCTTGGAGAAACTTCACGCTGCTATGGGTACCAAGTTCATGTAAGCTCCCTGAATATCATTTGGCCGTAAGCTATATAATTATTTTTTATATTTACTTTAGAAGTGTTCATAGGGGTCAAAACTTTAAGGCCCTGTATCAACCGTAAGAGAGGATGATGAGTTGGATGGGAAATGCTTGAAGTAAACTGCTAGAGCTTGTTCTTGGTTCTTTCTGAAGATGTGAAACATACAAACTTATCATGTTAAGTTAAATTCCTGGCATCGTGGTCTATATAGTTCTCTGTATTGTTTTTGAGATTGATATTTCTGGTGATGTTTCATGGTTCTACCTAATAATGTTAGCGGCATCCTTCGGCATTGATATATCCTGGCATCGTTTTTGGAAGTATTGTCCCCTTCAATTTAATACTACCTTTTAATTGCATAACTTTGTAACTCAAAAGCATGCCCCCCATCCCCCCCAACACCTTTTTAGTTACTTTTGTGGCATTTGAATTTTTGTTGCAGGATTCCCATTGTTGGAGGAAGAGAACTAGATTTGCATCGCCTCTTTGTTGAAGTGACTTCCCGCGGAGGGATTGCAAAAGTAAGATGTGATTATGATTCCCATTAATGCTGGTCTGCCTTTTCACGTCTTAAAATTGCTGTGCATGTCCAATGCCTGTGATTGGTGAACTGGAATAAGACAAAATTTCTGGTTATCAATTGTATTTATTTTAGTCAGAGGACAAAGGGGTATTGCTTAAATGTTTCCACTAGTGATAAAGATAAGTGTATGAGAACTAAATTTATTGTTGAAGAAGCATTGTATTTTTCTATAGCTAACCCTAACCAATTGTTATTAGCATTTTCAACAATAAAGTCAGTTGGAGGTTAAAAAATACTGGTTGGGAGATGATTCTATCAGAATGAATCACAAGCAGTTGAATTTGCATTAAATCAATTAATCAATTAATATTTCCTGGTGTTCATGGTCATTCTGCTGAACTTTGCGGCTTCAAATAACAGAAGGTGTTTTTACTACAAATTTATTGGTAGTTATCCAATATGCAGTAAAGCTGGCTGAAATGTTTATGTTCTCAATATTTCAGGGAAGCTTGCCACTTTCCCTTTTTCATTATGTTGATGTTTATCAAGGGAGACACAACTTTTTTCGAAGTTGGTTAATTTTTCTTTATCTTCATTGGTTATGAAAAGTATTCCAATTGGAGCGTATGACAAATTTCTTCTTTAAACTTGAGTGTCTCAATAAATTTCTGTTTGAAGATCATTGTATTGTATGTATGTCAATAATGGTTTTGATGCTTTTATAACGTGTTTGATTATATTCGAGTTCAATTTATCTTGTTTTATATTTTTTCCTTGGAGTGTTTTGTTCAAGATTATGATAGTAAAAAGTCAGTAGAAGTTTTTGGGTAGATTTTGTCCTCCATGCTTTCAAGCAAATATTATGCCTTGAATGGAAAAATAAAAAATGCTTGCATTTTATATGATATTCTGGCAGAAAACTGTGAATGATTTTCACTATTCTTTTGAATCATAACTTTTTGTTTTATTTGGTTGTAGTGCTAAAAGTTATAATATCTGGTTCATCTGTCTTGCAGATAATTAGAGAGAGGAAATGGAAAGACGTAACTTCAGTCTTCAATTTTCCATCAACAGCTACAAATGCTTCTTTTGTGTTGCGGAAGTACTATGCTTCATTGCTCTGCCATTATGAACAAATCTACTATTTTAAAGCCCGTGAATGGGACCCTACTGCTCCTGGTATCTTCATTTAAACCACATTGCTGGTTTGAACTATCGTTAGGGATGGGGCCCCTTTCTAATTAATAAAATGTCCATTTCTCCTTGACAGAAGTTTTGCAGAATCAATCAACCCTGCCAGTTCCTCCTCCAAAAATTCAGTTTCCGCAGCCTTTGTCAGAAATTCAACCAACTGTCTTTCATCAGTCAAATGTTAATGCTGCTAAATTGCCTGAAGGTCTTTGCTCTTTCTTTTCGTTGGTCCAAAACAACATTAATTGCTAATCACAACTTAAAAAGAAAAAGGAAAAAAGGGGTTAATAAGGTCAAGAGAATTTTTAGTCTTAGCTTTTAATACTCTTTTAGGCTATATGTTTGGATTGATGGAAAATAATGGAATGGAGTAGAATGAAATGACATTGGTTGCCATGTTTGGATTGCTTAGAATAAAATAGAATGGAATGTAACTTGATGGAATCTATTCTATCCCATATATCTATTTTTCTTTCCCTCAGTTTGGGGATATGGGATAAAGATCAATTCTAATTCTTACCATTTCATCCATTTTTTAAACAATGGAATGGAAACTTTACTACCTTCCACCATAAAATATCTAAACAATGGTATGGTAATTTTATTCCATTCTATTCCTTCCCGTTCCTTTCTATTCCACTCAACCTATTATTGGATATCCAAACATACTAGCCTTTCTTTCATGAAATAGTTATGCTGATCTTAAGTCATATTTGAAAGCAGATTTTGAGAGGTGGTGTAAGCACGATTAAGTGCCTAAATTTTTATGTACGTGCCAGGTGCCACTGTATGGTTAACCAGAAGAAGTAGGTCTAGTATTTTATCTTACAGGATTTATGTTCCATGACTTAATGGAAACGAGCATTATATCAAATAACAGTGATCTTTTAAATCTGCATTAGTTATATTTGGTGGTTACCTGAACCACCCATTTTTTTTGGTACGGAATCACATTTTTGTGCATACTGGAAATTTTGTTTTCTACATATTTTATCATCTGAAGCATATGCTTTTATATGTGCTCTGTGGCATAATGACCTTGCATTTAATTGATTGGGCTTGTATCGATTTGGCTATAATGTTAATTCGTACAAAAGATCATCTGCAAAATTGCAATCTCTAGTAAACTCTGTTTACAAGAAGCTAACCAGTTTTTTGTATGGTTTTTTGACAACCCATCATCGATTCAATGTCTTTAACTCTCATGAATGTTTGATTATTTGATAAGTGGTACTGTTTATTCTCTTGTGGTCTTCAGCAATGGCAACATCTTCAGCCGGGTCTCCAGTCATTGGGGTCATTGATGGGAAATTTGAAAGTGGGTATCTAGTTACTGTCACCATTGGTTCGGAGAAACTCAAAGGTGTACTTTATCAAGCTCCACAGAGCCCTGTATTGCCTGCATCCCATCATAGTGCCTCGGCTAATAACAACAATGCTTCTGCTTCATTGGGTGTCCATCGTCGGCGACGCAGGAAGAAGTCTGAAATAAAAAGGAGAGATCCTGCTCATCCAAAACCCAACAGAAGCGGCTACAATTTCTTCTTTGCTGAGCAGCATGCAAGACTCAAGCTACTTCACCATGGAAAGGACAGAGAGATTAGTAGGATGATTGGTGAACTCTGGAACAAGTTAAAAGAATCAGAAAAGACGGTAAGGATTTTGTTGTCTTTTATATAGTGCATTAGCTCATATGCATCTCTTGGTTCTTGTAACTGGGTCATATTTATATTATTGTGTTGTGTTTGACTGACCTAAAGGTTTATCAAGAGAAGGCCATGAAGGATAAAGAGAGGTACAGAACAGAAATGGAGGATTATCGGGAGAAACTGAGGATGGGCCAAGTTATCAGTGATGCTGTGCCGCTCCAACAACGACTTCCTGAACCAGATACAGACATGTTGGATGTTGACATAAAAATGGATGAAGCTGAGGGAGATTCTCCTCAAACTCCAGAGGAGAGCAGTTCTGGTGGAAGTGACTATGAAGATTATAATAAAACTGCAGAGAGAGGTTTTGATATGGATGCATTGCCTGTTATAGGAATGGGTGCAGAAACAAGCTATTTGGGTTCAGAAGAGAAGTCATCTAAGGGGGGTTTATGAGCTTCTCCAGGAAAGAGAGAGGTTAGCTGGCACTAATTTTTAGCAGAGAGATTTTCTTATGGTAATTTAGAAGTTGAGATGCAGTGGAGATTTGAGGGTAGGATTAAGGTTGCAGTGCTTACCTGGTTGCTCACACAGTGCTTAACTGTGAGTTTTGTCATTTTAATTAATTTAATTTCATGTTAGCTTCATGGTATATTGCTATTGTACATCTGGCATGCTGACATGGATGATGGTAACTAGTTATTAGGCCTTTGGGAGCAGTGGACACTGGGGAGTCCGCTCTTCGTATGTTATTAGGTCCACCGTGACCATAGAATAAAATGTTGCCTCTTTATATGTATAGTTCTTATTTGATCACTGATTCTTGGATGGAAAAGGAAAACTATTCAGAAAAATATGCGTGACTCATTAAAGAGCAAGTATGCTATAGGCAAAACTTTTCATTATTAGTGTTTATCCTTGAAAGTGAGAAAGAAAAAAGAACTTATTTGATGGGCAAAACCCAACAATCCAAGCACCTTCACTATTTCGGATGACTCCATCAAACTCAATAGGTTTCCTAAGCAGTGAAGTAGTAGTGTCTATTTCAGGGCTGTGTATAGTGTAAGGCCATTAAGGCCACCGCCTTAAGCCTTAAATTTTTACTTGTTACTAATATGGCCTTAGTAACATTTGGTTATTATGCAAATTGAAATTGGAGGAATTGCATGAGTGGACAATTTACTTCATGTTTGTAAAAGGTAGTTGGTAGTTGCTTTATATTTCTATTTTCTAAAACTGTCGTTTTATATTTATAAAATTATAATAATTGTTTTATTATATATATATATATATATATATATATAATTTTAATGTTTTCTCTTCAAAATTTCCAGCTCTTTCATTTTTTCTCTCTCATTTTCATATATTATTTTGAAGACTTGAAGTAAATTGTCTAAAATAATTAATATTAAATTGTTATAGTAGATAACATTAACGTACAATTCTTTTCATTTTAGGTTCTATCATTTTATCATTTTTTAATTA
This sequence comes from Pueraria montana var. lobata, assembly GCA_026413185.1. Classification (NCBI taxonomy): domain Eukaryota; kingdom Viridiplantae; phylum Streptophyta; class Magnoliopsida; order Fabales; family Fabaceae; genus Pueraria; species Pueraria montana. The sequence goes on along the minus strand of CM048647.1, from coordinate 95,910,108 downwards.
CTTTGCAAAATTATTTTATTTATATTCTTTATTGTTTTTTTATTTTATTCTATTTTTACACTTTGTTGTAATAGAAAAAAAAAATCAAATAGAAAGTATGAAATTGAATTTGATAAGTTGAATAAAAAAAAATTTAAAATTAATTCAATCTTAATGTGCTGCTCTTGATAAATTTGTTACTATTCAAAAAAAATGTAGAACTGAGTTCAATTGGTAAAAAAAAAGACTTAATTACAGATTTTACCATCCAACTTTCATAATTTTGCAAATTTTACCATTCAACTTTAATAATTTTGCGAATTTTACCACCCAATTTTTTTTTGCAAATTTTACCACTCAACTTTCATCATTTTACGAATTTTACCACCTAAGTTTTCAATTTTTGCACATTTTACCATCCTGATGTTTTACAAATTTTTTTTTTAATTCTTTAACTTTTTTTTTTTTATAAAATATCAGAGTGGTAAAATGTGCAAAAATTGAAAACTTGGATGGTAAAATTTGCAAAATTAAAACCTGGGTGGTAAAATTTGCAAAATTATGAAAGTTGAATGGTAAAATTTGTAATTAAGCCTTAAAAAAAAAAGGTCATAGAACAATTACGAAGATAAAAATTTAAAGGAAGATAAAATATTGGAAGGGAATGTTGAGCATAATAACGTACGCATCAAGTAAAGTTTTTAAAAATATTTATGATCCAAAATAATAGAAAAATATAGAAATTTAATAAGAGAAAATGATTTAATTAGATAAGACAATTTAAAATATTCAAGAGCTGAAAAATTAATATGATTTCGCAGCTAAAAAAGTTCAAAGATTAACATGAGAATTAATAATTTATATGATATTAAGCTCCAAAAATCGTAAACACAACCCAGGTCTGATGATCCAAGTGGCCATAAAAAGAAGAATTGTCAACACCAAATGCTTCCCAAAGAACCTTAGAGAAAGGACAGTCACCAAACACCAATACAATGAAAAAAAGTCTTTTCATATATTGCGGTGATGGACAAGGTCTTGTCTTGGCACTCATGGCTTAAAAGCCAAATAAAGAATTTTATATATTTTCAGGAACTTTTAACCGCCAACAAAATTTGATAATAAAATAAAATTAGTTACAATTTAAGATATAAATGTAAGAATGATATATTATTAAAAAATAATAATTCAATATGAAACTTCTATACTCACAATAATGAATATTAAAATTATTTAATGATAATGTTAATGATTAAATATGACTATTTATCAATCTCTCTCTCTCTCTAACAAGTATTAAAAGTAGCATTTAATGTAACATTAATATAAATTAAATATTTTTGTTATATTATATTAGTTATTATATTTATTAAACATAACATATAACTGACTATAATAAAAGTATTAAATATCATATTTGTAGAATATAAAATATTTATTAGATCTAATAAATTAAATATATGTTTATTAATTGTATGACTTTTCATATTATATACATACACACACACACACACACACACACACACACACACACACACACATATATATATATATATATATATATATATTAAAAATATATTATTAAATAAAAAAGTAAACATTAAAAAGATTAATACCTATATATATATTCATTATTTTTAATGTTTAAGAAATAGTTTATACAAAATATTTTAAAATATATTTTTTCTTCTATAATATTAATTAGTATATTTATTAAATATAATATTTAATTTAATTAAATGTAACATACCCTCATTTTTACTTTTGATTATATGTTTAAACATATTATGATGGTTCTGTTGTTTTCTAATTTCATCTTGTTTGTTATTCAACAGTATAAAAGTTTTTTTTTTTTGCATATTATTAAATGTATTATTTAATAAAATTAATGTAGTATTTATGTAAATATATAAATAAAATTACTTTTATTATATTATCTAATAAATTTAATAAATACATTATATAATTAACTATAACAAAAATCATTAAATCTTGTATTCATTTTAATAAAATATTTATTAGATTTAATCAATATAACGTATGTTTATTTTTTCATATAATTTAGAGTAAATTACATTAATCACCTCTAAGGTTTCATAAAATTACACAAACTTTCCATTATTTTTAACATTTACATCGACCTCCCTTACAAGGAAACATGGTGTAAAACTTTTAAGAAATTTAAAGGGGTTAGTGTAATGTATAAGGAGTCCCGGTGTATATTTTTCAAACAATTAAGGAGAGTTGGTGTAGGAGTAAAAAAAAAAGGAAGAGTCTATGTAATTTAGAAACCTCATGAGTAGTTAGTGTAATTTACTCTATAATCAATATATGATAAAACATATTATTAAATAAAATATAGCATTAAAAGATTTAATATCTAAGATAATTAGTTTATACAAGATATATTTTAAAATGGATTTTTTATTCAATAATATTAATTATTATATTTATTTAATATAATATTTAAGTTACATTAAATGTATAACATACCTTCCTTTTTATATTTGAATATATATATATATAAAGACTACGATGGTTCTGTTGTTTTCTTATTTCATTGTTTATTATTAAAAATATAAAAGTTTTTTTTTTGCATATTATTTAATGTATTATTTCATAATATTAATGTAGTATTTAAGTAAATATATAAATAAAAATATTTTATAACATATTAATCAATAAATTTAATAAATAGATTATATAATTAACTATTACAAAATCATTAAATATTATGTTCATTTTAATAAAAATATATTTTATGTAATAAATGCAATATATGATTATTAAATTTATGACTTTTGATATAATCTATATATGTTAAAAATATATTATTAGATAAAAGACTAAATTATATTTTTGGTCCTTTATCTTATTTTTATGATTCATTTTGACTCTTTATCTTATTTTTAAGATTCACTATGGTTCTTTATCTTAAAAAAAAGAAACATTTTGATCATTTATCTTTTAAATTTTGGTCAATTTGGTCCTTCAGAAATAGTGGACATTTTTTATTTTGGAACACGATTTTGAACATTTTTTTTACTGATTCAAGATGTGAAACTTGTTTCATTAGATTCACCTATATGAAAACTATAGAACCTAACTAATGTTCGAACAAAAAAATGTCATAAACATGGTAAAAATCGCGTGAAAATAAGTCCAACGAGCAATCAAAAAATTAAAAAATCTAATAACAAATTATTTCCCAATTACTTGTGGGACTCATTTTTTATGTGATTTTCACTATGTATAAAATCCTTTTTGATTTGAACATCAAGAAGTGAAACTGTCTAAAGGAAGGAAATTTTACGTAAAGGATTTGGATACTAAACAAAGGAAAGACTGGATTTTGTTACTTCCAAAAAATGCACATATTTTTAATTATAAAAAAATCATTTATTTTATTATATTTTATAGGTTTCAAAAAATCCAAGCAATTATATCAACTACAATTTTAACCAAAATTAGTTAAATAATAATTTTTTTATCTGTTTTTCTTTTTGTTTTCCATAGGTATCTTTCTTTAGAATCAATCTTTTTTGAAGTACATTTGCACACTAAATGTAAGCACCTTTCTTAACAAAAATTTGAACCTTTGTTCATCACATTATAAAGGACTAGCCCTTCCTTTGTACCCAAGGTTAAAAAGTTCAATGATTTTCTTTTTCATTCATTTTCCATATTTTTTTGGTATTCTTTAGACGTGTCTTTGATAAGAAATAATTTTGTTGTTGAATACTAAATGTAATTTGAATTGTAATTATATTTTTCAACTAAATTTGAAAATATGATTCGTTACTTCTGAAGAATTGCACGTATTTTAAATTACAAAAATAATTTTTCATATATTTTTATAGGTTTCAAAAAATCCAAGCGACTATATTAACTGCAGAAGAGTTAAATCTGTTGAACAAATTAGACAAGTAATAAATTTTTAGATTTAATATTTTTTTGTCCCTAAACTTTTCTGAAATTTTACTTTTAGTCTCTAAACGATTTTTTTAGCATTTTTGGTCCCTATACTTTTCCTCTGTCAACAATTTTCTTTTTTGGTTTCCCACCAATAGGAGTGTAAGCGAGTCACGATCGACCCACAAACCCGATCGACCCACAAACCAATTACATTTTAGTTGGTTGGTTTAGGTTTATTTTGGCTGACCAAATTATAATTGGGTTGGGTATTGGGTTAATGTGTTTCAAACTCAATTAACCCAATCTAGCCCATAATAATAATAATAATAATAATAATAATAATAATAATAATTATTATTATTATTATTATTATTATTATTATTATGACTCTATAAGTATCTCGTGTCTACATAACCTTGACGCTCACAATTAGAGATCATTTTTGTCAAACTGTCCAAGACTCGAAGTACTGATCTGTCATCATTTGCCCTCGTGCTGATCGTCGTGTTACCCCATTGACGATTATTCCCTCATTGGTATGACAACAAACCACTCTTCACTTTTCCTTTTTCTTTATTTTGTTCCCTTCCACTCTTTCATTTTTCATTTTAGTTTCGTTAATTTTCCTTTTTAATAACTTTTCTTCCATTTTTGTTTCTTTTATTTTTCACTTTAGTAAATTGTTGAGATTTGTTGTTTTGGTTTTCTGAAGCCTCTCAATCTCTTTCTTTCATGTACACACCATTTTTTGATTTTTTCAAATTTTTACAATATAATATTATTTTAAGCAATTGACTCGACTACCAAACAAAACAACCCGATTAAGGTCAAGTTTGTTCGAGTTGGGTTGCTTAATAAAAAAAAAATTTCCAATCAAATCCAACTATGTTTCATTGGACTAGGTCTTAAGCTAGACAAAACCTGACCCAACTCTAACCATTTACACTCTTACCCGTTGATATCTTATTTAGGAGATAGACTTTTTTTATATACATTTTGGCACTAAATGAGCATCTCTTCTAACAAAAATTCAAACCTTTGTTCATTATGGTCTAAGGAACTAGTCCCTTCCATTAGACCTAACACTTGTCAGTTAAAATGTTCAATTTTTTTCTTATTTATAATTTTTTCATATTTTTTTTAGTATTCTTTACTAGTGTCTTTGATAAGAAATAATTATGTTGTTGAATAATAAATGCAATTTGAATTGTAATAATATTTTTCAACTGAATTTGAAAATATGATTCGTTACTTCCAAAAAATGTAATAATTTAAATTATAAAAATATTTTTTCATATGTTTCAAAAAATCCAAGCGGCCATATTAACCGCATAAAAGTTAAAGCTGTTGACCATATTAATTAAGTAATGACATTTTTGATCAATTTTTCTTTTGCTCTTTTTGGTTTCCCATTAGGAAAGGTGCAAACGAGTTACAATCGATCTGCGAACCTGATCAACCCAACACACCTACATTTCAACAAGTTGGGTTAGGTTATTGGATTGGTTTGAGTTCATTTTGGCTGATTGAATTATAATTGGGTTAGGTGTCGGATTAATGAGTTTTAAACTCGATTAATCTGAACTAAATCAATATACGTTTAAAATTAATAATAAAATAATAATTATTCTAATTCTATTTTTATGTTATGCATAACCCTAACTCACACAACCAAAGACCACCTTGATTAAGGTCAAGTTGGTTTAGGTTGATTAATAAAAAAACAATGAACCTAACCCAATTATGTTTCATTGAGTTGGGTGTTAAATTGGACCAAACTTGACCCAATTAGGGCCACTTACACCCTTACCCACCAATATCTTATTTAGTAGATAATCCCGTTTTATGTACATTTTGGCACTAAACGTGAGCATCTCTCTCCAGCAGAGATTTGAACCTTTGTTCATCATGGTCTAATGGATTGAACTTTTGAAAATATAGTTTGTTATTTTCAAAGAATACACATAATTTAAATTATAAAAATAGTTTTTCATTCATTTTATATATATTTTTTAGATTTCAGAACATTCAAGCAATCGTGTTAATTGCAAAGTAGTTAAATCTTTCAACAAAATTAGTCAGTAATATATATTTTTTTACCAGTATTTCTTTTTCTTTTTCTATTTCCCACCGATCTCTTCTTTAGGAGTCAATCCTTTTTGTGGTACTACTAAACGTGAGCACTTCTAGCATAGATTCCAACCTTTGTTTATGACGGGACTAGCCCACTAAACCCAACTTTCGTGGGTTCAAATGTTCAAACCTTTTCTTATTATTTCATTTTTTCTATTTTTCTTTTTTTTTTCTTTACAAGTGTTCTTGATAAAAATTAACTCTGTTGATGAATACTAAATGCAATTTAAATTGTAATCATATCTTTCAACCGAATTTGAAAATATGATTCGTTATTTTCCAAGAATGCACATACTTTAAATTATACAAATTACTTTTCAATCATTTTATTTTATTTTTATAGGTTTTAGAAAATTCAAGCGATCATATTAATTGGAAAAATAGTTAAATCTTTTTTATCAAATTAGTTAAGTAATAATTCTTTTAATTAATTTTTTCTTTTTCTTTTGGTTTTCTACTAGTATATTCCATTTTTTTTTGGGTATTCTTTACAAGTGTTTTTGATAAGAAATAATTCTATTATTTAATACTAATTTAATTTTTAATGGTGATCAAACCATTCAACTGAATTTTTGTATTTTTTTACAAGTTTGGTTGATAAGAAATATTTTTATTGTTGAATATTGAATGTAATTTAAATACTGAGTGTAGTTTGAATTGTAACCGTATCTTTCATCTAAATTTGAAAATATAATTTGTTACTTTCGAAGAATGCACAAACTTTAAATTATAAAAATGATTTCTTATTCATTTTATTATATTTTTTAGGTTTCAGAAAATTCAAGTGATCATATTAACTGCAAACAAGTAAAATGTTATGTAATAAATTTGTTTTTACCATTTTTTCTTTTTCTATTTTGATTTCCCACCAATCTCTTCTTTTGGTGACAATCCTTTTTATGGTATATTTGGACACAAAATGTAAGCATTTCTTGTAGTAAAGATTCGAACTTTTGTTTATCATGGTTTTAGGGACTAGCCCTTTTCGTTAGATCCAACTCCCGTAGGTTAAAAATTACATGTGAAATGATTTTCAATTAATTGATAGTATATGTTTTTATTTTTATTTTTTGTTTAAAAATGTCATGTATATGTTTTTATCTGTTATTCTGTTAACCACTTTGTCTTCACCAGAGGACTGGAATTGGACTTGTCTTTTTGTATGGTTATTTTACGACACGACCTATTAGCAATTCAATATCATGAGTGTTTGATTATTGTGTTTTGGTTTTAGCACGCGCGGAATGGCAGCATCTTCAGTGATTGGGGTGATTGATGGTAAATTTGAAAGCGGGTATATAGTTACTGTCACAATGGGTTCAGAGAAACTCAAAGGCGTACTTTATCATGCTCCACAGAACCCTGCAACATTGCCACCATTCCATAACAACAACAACAATGCTTCTGCTGCTGTCCATAGTCGGCGACGCAGGAAGAAATCAGAAATAAAAAGGAAAGATCCTGCTCTTCCAAAACCCAAAAGAACCGGTTACAATTTCTTCTTTGTTGAACAACATGCAATACTAAAACTACATCACCAAGCAAAGGAGACAGAGATTGGTAGAATGATTGGTGAACTCTGGACAAAGTTAACAGAATCACAAAAGATGGTAAGGAAACGAATTTCTTTAACATTAATGTCTTTTTTTATATATAGTGCATATATAATCTCACATTGTTATCTTTTGATCTTGTATCCTTGTCACATGGTTCTGCATACACTAATAGTGGTGATGTTTGAGATGGTCACTTGACTTTTTGTAAGGACTAAAACGACAATTTTATATTTTTGAAGAATGAAAATTAAAATTTTTATTTTTATTTTTTTTAACAAAGCTCGCTTATTTTATAAGAAGTAAAAATATATTTAAGCCTCATAGTAATGGGTTAGTTTGACTCTCTTAAAAGGTTTATCAAGAGATGGCCATAAAGGATAAAGAGAGATACACAAAAGAAATGGAGGATTATTTGGAGAAACTAAAGATGGACCAAGTCATCGTTGATGCTGTGCCACTTCGACAATGGCCTCCTCAATCGGATGCATACATGTTTGATGCTGACATTCAAATGGATGAACCTGAGGCAGATTCTCCCCAAACTCCAGGAGAGGCCAGTTTTGGTGGAAATGATTATGAAGAATACAATAAAGTTGAAGAGAGAGGTTTTGTTATGGGCGCAACAAGCTATTTGGGTTCGGAAGAGAAGCCATCCAAAGGGGGGTTTTGAGCTTCTTCAGGAGGGAGAGAGAGAGTGTGAGAGGGGTTAGATGGCACTAATTTTTAGCACAAAGAAAGATTTTCTTATTAAAAAAGTTGAGATGAGATGCAGTGAAGATTTGAGGTAGGACTAAGTTGGCAGTGCTTAATTGTGGCTTTTCTCATTTTAATGTTTTAATTAGTTTCAGGTGTCTGTGTTGGCTTCATGTTATTATCAACTCTTCCTATGTTATTAGGTCGAGTGTGACCATAGAATAAAATGTTGCCTATTTAAATTTATACTGTAGTTCTTATTGTTCTATTTGGTCATTGATTCTTTGGATGGAAAACTATTCAAAAAAATATCATGCTCGTGGTAAAAAGGATTTTGTGGAGGAAGTATGCCATAGGCAATACTTCTCATTTAGTATTCAAGCAGGATAAAAAGAACAAAAATATAAAAATTATAGGATTATTAATATTTTTTAATTAAATCTAAAATATATAATCATATATGAAGAGTTAAAGATTTAATGTTAATATAAATACTAAAAAAATGTCACGTAACTTTTTTAAAAATTCACATAAAAATTAATGATCATATTTATTTTCTATCACGATCATATAAGATAAGTCAAAATATCGGGTGGGGACATGAGAAGGGCTTATTTCAGATTAGAGATTTAGACTACGTGGAGGGCATTTTGACCTGTCGCGAGAAACCAAATCTCTTTCTTTCTCAACAATCAATTGGTAGCAAGTGAAGTTGAAGTTGCAGGTGGGTGTCTCATGGCGTCTGTTATTCCTCGATGCCTTCCCCCAATTCCAATTTCAATTTCAACTCCAACTGCAAACCGACGTCAGTTTTTCATCTTTCTTTCTTTTCTCTCTCTCTATACCTGCGTTAATTGAAATTTCAGATAGTTTACTTTCTTCTATCATTTGATTTTTGAATGAAAGTTGTGCTCTTGTCAGGCAAGGCGCTCGTGGTTAAATCAAGCCACCAAAATGAGAGCTCTGCTTCAGACCACTCCTCAAAGGTGAAACACTCATCATGCATTGCTTGTATTTATTATTCATTGTTGACGACGATATTAAAAACAACGCTTGCTAATTACTCATATATATATATATATATATATATATATATATATATATAGTTCAGGACTACCATGGTCTCCACCAATCTCCATATGATACATAATTGAACTTTACTTATTCTGACTCAAATTGAAAAATTCAACTATGTTTCACTTTTAGTTTGGCTAGGACCATAGACACATGGTAGTCCCGGACTATGTAGTAATTTCTTGTGATATGTGCCATAAATTGCAAAATTGTTTCCATAGTATTGAACATATGCCATAAATCTCAAAGTTGTGCAACGACTTGGTGCTGTGGTTGTAGTTTGCTAGTACCCAGGAAGCATTTAATGAATCTCATAAGTCATGTCAACTGAAAGTTCATTCTCTCATGCAGGAACTCCGAGTAACAGTCTCCAGGCGTCATTGTCTCTCATGTTTGTGTTCAACTCTAGTTTTGATTAGTGATTGCGCCATGCCTATTTTTGTACCAAAGGCATCCGCTGTAGATGGAATGATGGAAAAACCTGTGTGCAGAAATTGTTTGGGAAGTGGTGCTGTGCTTTGTAAGTTGTGATAAAATTGCTTTCTCTGTGCTTGACTCTTCTTAATTGCATTATTTTCCACAATCATAAATCTTGGTTGAGTTGGATCTTGTTTCTTTAAGAGGTCGAGGATGAGTTCCATGACCATAAGAAAATCGAAATACCGATACAAGTTGATCTTTAAAGGGCCTTGCTAGTGTATCCTGCTTCAAATCTTTGGTAATTAGACATTATACACAAGTTAAATAATACCTAATTAACCAGGTTGCCAAATATAATGTGATTGATTGTTGGGTCAGTTAGAACTGTTTCCATATTATTCCCGATGCCATATGATTTAATCTTATCAATGTGAGACCAGTGGATGTTTCTTACATACTTTGATACATACGATGCTTACTTTTCATTTAGGTGATATGTGTGGTGGCACAGGAAAATGGAAAGCTCTAAACAGGAAGCGAGCTAAAGATGTTTATGAATTTACTGAGTGTCCAAATTGTTATGGTATGAACTCTAGTTTCTACTTGACTCCATTTTTATTAGCTATAAGAGGTGATGATAATGGCATGGTTTGATTCGAAGCATTTTTTAAGTTGCTGTTCTGAATGGCCTTTGTTGACATGCTTTTCTGTTAGGTAACCCCATCAGTAGTTAGTTAGCCATTTTTTAGTTATATTAGAGAGTTAGTTGGGGATGGGATAATTACAGAAATAAGGCATGTTGCCTATAAAATTGTTGTCAGTGTAAGCCAAAACCATGAACCATGAACTGACCTGGAACCATGATCAAGAACCAAAAGCCTGAGATATGTGACCTCACATTGCCCTTAAGAACTTATCTGCGTAGTGCGCAGGTTTTCCAAGATTTAATAGACTCCTCCCAAACTTGCGAGAAGAAAATAAAAGAAGAAAAGTGACAAAAATGTGTATTATTCTCTAGTACAATTCTTTGGTGAGAGAAGTGATTATTTTCTTCTCTATCTTGAATCCTGATCAAGTTCTATCATTTTCAATATGCACTTATGGAGTACATTTTTTTTTTCTTTTGCCATATCAATAAATTTTGTTTTCTTAGTCAAGTAATGAAAATTATACCTATGTTCTTTTGCTCACTTTGTTGATTCTTGCTTTTATGCTATGTATGGAAGCTTTTGAGTGGAGGGAAAGAGGGAAAGTTACTTCTTTTTAAGTTAAAGCAGAGGGAATGACCCTTCACCTCCTTGAAAATCTTTCCAACAAGGGTTGAGTCACTTTTCTCATCTCTTCCTCACCCCTTCTTTACCTTATCCAAACATAGCATTGTTTTTCTAGTATTGCCATGTGCAATTCACTTGTGTGGTTGATCAATAATATAGTATTTATAAACTACAGGTCGAGGAAAGCTTGTTTGCCCTGTTTGTTTAGGAACTGGTTTGCCAAATAATAAAGGTCTCCTAAGGAGGCCCGAGGCACGGAAACTGCTTGATAAGATGTACAATGGACGGCTACTTCCAAACTCTTAGAAGGTAAATTTTCTTTGTCATGCTGCTTCATAAAGTCACTGGTGTCTAGAATACTTATCTTTTGTTGTCGTTATTCACTGTACCACATCCTTTTCAGCCGTAAATCTGAGCAAAACCGAGGCTTGCTAATGCTGCTTTTTGGCACAATGATTGGATGTTCTTCACCAGTTAACAAAGCCAGTGACTGCATTGGTAATCAACTTCTAGCACAGATCATGTGGAGGATTTTTTGCTTATATTTTTGGTCTGGATGCATTCCAGAACTCTAACCATCGGCTTAGTTATCCACCTAATGACTTTCATGGTTCTGTATGAAAAAGGTCCATTGTTCGATGCCTTCAATCCTCATATTCATGCAGACCCAATTGACTTACAAAATCCCATGTATAATGTAAACATTGAGCAAATACTTCCAGCAAGTTATTCAGGCTCCTATTTAGCTACCAAGTAAATCTGTAAAATGTAAATGTTCATGCAACTCGTGTATACCTAAGAGGTATTAAATCCTTAAAGATGTGTAATAAGTAATTTTTTGCATGTATCACAAAATATGTGCCAAGTCTACATGATAAAATAATGAGAAATGCTAAATAATGTCCTGGATGATTTAAATTCTTTTCATAATATAATTTTATTTTAAGGGTTTGAAAAATGTTTATCTTCTTAAAATATCAATATGCTAATTTTTGTAATTATCAAATGAAAGGAATAAAAAAAAGCAGTATTTAAAAAAATGTAGTATTACTCGTTTAAAAATATATAAAAAGAAATTATTAATATATTTATTTATAATTTAAAATAATATAAAAAATATAAACTCTTCTTGTTCTCCAAATATAATTATCTTCAAATATTTATATATTTTCACTATATATTTGTAATAAGTGATGTTTGTCAAAAATATTACTCGAAGTAACTAATGAATATTTATTAGGTTTAATATATTAGTAGGTCCTTCAATTTTTTGGAAATTTTTAATAAGGTCCCTAAATTAAAAATATTATAATTAGATCCTTGATTTTCTACAATTTTTTTAATTGAGTTCTTTAAGTTAGTAACACAAATTGTTATTTTTCTTACGGTTTCAAGCCGTCATAAACTAATTTCAAGAATCCAATTACAAAAAATGTAGAAGATCAAGGATTCAATTATAATTTTTTTAGTTTAGTAGCCTAATTAAAAAATACAAAAAAAGTTTAAGGACCTAATGATCTAGTAAACCTATTTATTATGATAATTAATTAATGTATTTTTAATAACTTCATTTATACTTATCACTTTATATCTGTATAAATTTTTATTAGAGAAACCATATTTTGACATAATTTTTTTACACCTTAAATTGCACTTTTTTTTTTAGGTTTTCTGGACCTGTAGCAGGCTGAATAAGGCTTAGAATTTTGGCCTGATATACGAGTCTCTTGTGTGACCAAGCAAGCTATCCTCTTGTGTTGTCATCAAGCCGAACGCCAATCTGTATGTCAGAGCCTACACTACACTTCTCCATGGAGCGCATTCTATGTGGCAAGCTATAAACATTACTACTTCCTAACACATGCAAATTAAGATAGTCACTTAATTTATGCATACAAGATAAGATAGCATGCAATGCAATTGCAAGCAACCACAAGACTCATCCATTTGTTTGTTCACGCCACCTCCATTCTTCTGTAAATATCTCCTGTAAACACTTCCTTGCATTAGGTATGTTTTCTCCACTACAGTACTAAAACTTTGTAGATATTTACACCAACTTAAGCTTCAAAGTGTTTGTAGGTAGGTAATCAACACTGTAGACAATTTCCTCTTTGTTCCGAACGATGCCATCCAACATTATCTCTACCTTACTCACGAGTGCAACACCGACATCTTCAGTTCTTCTAGAAATCAATAAGGGTATGTATGGTTTAGGAAAAGAAATTGAAAGAAATAAAGAAAAAAGAAGAAAGTGATACAATTTTTTTTAAGTTGTTTGATTGGAGAAAAATGAATTTTTCTTATTTAATTATGTAAAAGTATATATATATATAAATATCTCATATAAAAAAATTAACATAAATAAAAATATTTTTGTTTTTATACCTATATAAACCTTCCCACCTTATCTATCCAAAATGGGATGAAATGAAACATGCTTTTAGGTGGGACTCCGGGATAAGATTGTAAAATAAGTGTTTTCCGTTTTTTACCAATCATTCCCTCATTTTTCTACAAAACCAAACAAAACATAAGGAAAAGTGAAGGAGAGATTTAAAGATTTTTTCTTTGTTAAGTATTAAATATATTTATTTATAATATTAAATATTTAATGTTAAGTATTAAATATATTTATAATATTAAATATTTAATTTTTAAATAGATTATTAAGTATTTTCCTTATTATTACGTAATCCCAAAAAAAAAACTCTGTATTAATGTTTTTTTAGGAACTCTGTTTTATTATTAAAAAAAAGGAAATTAAATGATTATACAGGGAGGAATTTATCGATTGATATGCCTATTAGTCTGTGTCAGAGGATGACTGAGAGTGAATGAATAAAATAAATAACAAGAAATAAATGAATAAAATATAGAGGGATAAGATTCAAGAAATAATAAACAACATACAAAAACAAACGTGTGCGCTCCTCTTCTCTTTCCCCGTCAACCATCCTCAGTTTTCAGATTCTAAATTTTCAGATTCTAAATCATTGTTTCTGCCCAAAACTAATCCGAATCCAATACAATGAGTTCCTCAACTACAGTGCGGAAGTTACAGGTTGTGTCCCCTGTTCCTGCGGACATAGACATTGCAAACTCGGTTGAACCAGTTCATATCTCTCAGATTGCCAAAGACCTCAACCTTAGTCCCAATCACTATGACCTTTACGGTAAATATAAGGCTAAGGTAATTAATCAATTACCTATCTTTCTTGTTGTCCCTTGAGAAAGATTCAGATTTGAGTTACAGGAATATGGTATTACTAGTTTATTTATGGTGGTATGTAAGAAATAATGTTTTACGTTAGATTAAAGTTACATGCAGCTAATCAGTACCCTAGAAAAGGTGTATAGCTTAATTGTTTTTGTTAACAACTTATGGATAATTTTGGCTGAAGGGTGATTTGGATGCACAGGTTTTGTTGTCGGTTCTTGATGAGCTTCAAGGATCAGTAGATGGGTACTATGTTGTGGTCGGAGGCATTACTCCGACTCCTCTTGGGGAAGGCAAATCTACCACTACAGTGGGGCTCTGTCAAGCTTTAGGTTCTTTTCTTGATAAAAAGGTAATCTTTTTCTACATTTACAGCATTGTGTCACCTCTTCTTTTGATACCAAACTGAATCTGGATTTTTTTTTTTTTTGTGGAAATGGTGCAATAAAGTTTGAACCTAAGATCTGGTACAAACTACCCAAATCCCTACCATAAGGCCGACCCTAGTAGGTTCCAAACTGAATCTGGATGTTTTATAGTCTCTTAACTTTATAATCAGTGTATCTTCTAATTATATTTACTTTTCTTCCCAAAAATGATGCCTGCAAACTTTGGATCAGATTGATGGTTTTTGTTTTTTTTAATTTAGTTAACTGGTCTTAAATCTCTTGGAGCATTATTCATTTATGATGTTATGCCTCACATATTCTTAATCATGATGCACACGTGATGATAGTTAAGTCTCTGGATATTTTTAGCATACTTTGTATGGACCAGTGGGATTATTTTGGAATTTCGGGACACTCTGGAATTTATGAGATTAGGTTTGGTAATACCTTTCTTTTTGCTTTATCCAAAAGAAGAACAATCCTTTCGTTCTGTTTTGAAAGTATTTTCCTATGTCTTATTGCTTATGTGATGATGAGATGGCAGGATGTAGGAATTGTTTATTCATCATTTAGGTCTTTACTGGTTATTTGGGTTCAAGATATTAATGGAAAACTATAATTTTTAATCGCTTGTCAAAGTTATGCTGGATACATAATCCCATCTTATCTCTTTTTGTTAGGTAGTTACCTGCCTTCGTCAACCATCTCAAGGACCTACTTTTGGAATTAAAGGAGGTGCAGCTGGTGGTGGCTATAGCCAAGTTATTCCCATGGATGAATTCAATCTTCATCTAACAGGAGATATTCATGCAATAACTGCAGCAAACAATCTTCTAGCTGCTGCAATTGATACCCGAATTTTCCATGAGTCAACACAGTCAGATAAGGCTCTTTTTAATCGGTTGTGCCCTCCAAATAAAGAAGGGAAAAGGAGCTTTAGTGATGTCATGTTTAGGCGTCTTAAGAAGCTTGGTATTTCAAAGACCAATCCAGATGATCTTACACCAGAAGAAGTAAATAAATTTGCTAGGCTTGATATTGACCCAAACTCTATCACATGGAGGAGAGTAATGGACATCAATGACCGATTCTTGAGAAAAATTACTATTGGCCAGGGACCTGACGAGAAAGGAATGGTGAGAGAAACAGGCTTTGATATTTCAGTTGCTAGTGAGATAATGGCTGTTTTGGCACTGACAACATCCTTAGCTGATATGCGAGAGAGGCTTGGGAAAATGGTTATTGGGAATAGCAAGAGTGGTGACCCTATATCTGCTGATGATCTAGGTGTTGGAGGTGCTTTAACAGTTTTAATGAAGGATGCCATTCACCCTACCCTTATGCAGACTCTGGAAGGAACTCCTGTTCTTGTTCATGCAGGTCCATTTGCAAATATTGCTCATGGGAATTCTTCTATTGTGGCTGATAAGATTGCACTAAAGTTAGTTGGACCAGGTGGATTTGTAGTTACTGAAGCTGGTTTTGGTGCTGATATTGGAGCCGAAAAGTTTATGAACATTAAGTGTCGTTATAGTGGTTTGACACCTCAATGTGCGATTATTGTGGCAACTATAAGAGCACTAAAAATGCATGGTGGAGGGCCAGCAGTCGTTGCTGGAAAACCTCTTGACCATGCATATTTGACTGAAAATATTGCCCTGGTTGAGGCTGGTTGTGTGAATATGGCACGACATATATCAATTACAAAATCTTACGGTGTAAATGTTGTAGTTGCTATCAACAAGTTTTCAACTGACACAGAAGCTGAGCTAAATGCAGTTCGGAGTGCTGCATTAGCTGCTGGAGCTTATGATGCTGTAATTTGTACCCATCATGCGCATGGTGGCAAAGGAGCCGTAAGTTCATACTTCCCGAGTCTTACATTTGAACAACAAAGAAGCCATAGGCCACACCAGTGTTTTACCTTCACACAAAAGTATAGGATATTGAATTATAAAAATCGATAAAACCAAAGGAGAAAACAGAGAAATGTAAGAATCAATAGATCACTCTTGATTAAGTTGTTTGTGGCCTAGCATATTTGAATATAAAATTTAGCTTTGAGCTGTCTTTAATTTTTCGCCTGCTACATAAACTGTTTGTTGAGTTGCTTCCTCGGCCCTTTGAAACCATTGAGCAGCCTGCATCGTTACCATCAAAATTTTTAATTTTGTGTTGGATCAAATACCCAAGTAGTGCTTGTGGCAGCACATATTTATATCCATACCATGCTTTGGACTTAAGATTTTAAGTAAATGGAACCATTTCAGGGCTACAATTAGCATCACAATTTAGTTTATCTACATGCATGTTACAGGATACATTAACAAGTCATAGTATCATTCAGTTAGGAATGGTATTTATTATTTGCTAAGGTATGCCTTGTCATGATTCAGGTTGACCTGGGCATTGCAGTTCAAAAAGCCTGCGAGAATGTGACACAGCCATTGAAGTTCCTGTATCCTCTTGACCTGAGTATAAAAGAGAAAATAGAGGCAATAGCAAAGTCATATGGAGCCAGTGGCGTTCAGTATTCAGAACAGGTGATCTCATCTCTTGTATGGTTATGAAAGTTTAGTTTTACTTCAGCAGAATATTAGGGGTGAGTAAATAAGACACTAAATAGAAGCCGTGAACATAATTCTATCACGGTGTAAGTTAGGGGCAAAGAAACATCCTTAAAGATGCGAGCATTGCAACCAACCTCACACATCAAAGGACTACATAAACTACACACTCCACAATGTTTTAGTATCCTTGTTCTTACCAAATCCTTAATAGAAGTGCCTATAATTGTTATTTGTTAACTAAATACAAAGAGATTTTCTCTCTTTTTTACTGTTTAATGGATGCACCCTTTGACCACCTGTTTGGCATTCTTGTTGTCTAACCAGGCTGAGAAGCAGATTGAGATGTATAGCAAGCAAGGATTTTCAGGTCTTCCAATCTGCATGGCCAAGACTCAGTATTCTTTCTCAGACAATGCTGCAGCAAAGGGAGCTCCAAGTGGGTTTGTCTTACCCATAAGGGATGTAAGAGCTAGTATAGGCGCTGGATTTATTTATCCTTTAGTTGGAACAATGAGTACGATGCCAGGGCTTCCAACAAGGCCATGCTTCTATGACATTGATCTTAATACAACAACTGGAAAAGTCATTGGTCTCTCTTAAACCTCAAGTGACTCGCTCTATCACCTACCAAAAGCTTTATGGATGTCATTTACATAATATCCCTTTGCGATGTTCATGAATGTCAATGTCACAGTAACATTTCTCCTTGATGTTTTCTTCTTGTTTGTTTGCATGCTTGGTGATCTGTATGAATAAAATAAATAATTTAAGGAGAAATTGTATCTGTTTTCTTATATCTTTTTTCTGATGTGTAATTGAATTGATGTAAACTCCTCGTGACCGATGCTTGTCAGGCACACTGAAATCGTGTATATATGGAGGAGTTGAAGTTTCATCATATGGAGAGTGTGGTCACTGGTATATTTGGTATAAAATGGAGGGGATATAAGTGCGGTACTGATTGGTGAAAAGATTAAAAAAAAAAAAAAAAATCAGTTAAGAAGATTTGGATACATGTAAAGGTCACTAGGAAGTATTTGTTGGGAGGATTGGGGAAAGTAGATTGTATAGTTTTAGAGTGTGTTTGGGATAGTTGCGAAAATTAGATTATTTCAATAATCGATTGTATGTATAATCGATTATAATTAGAATTAGTTTTTGTTTGGGTAAGTTTGTTGAAAAGTGGTTTGAACTTTGAATTTAATTAATTTCGTTTGGATGCAACAAAAAATCAGCTTTTACATAGTAAAAGAGTATAAAAACATCTAAAAGAAAAAATAGCTAAAAGAAAAAATAAGTTGTCAGACAATAATTATAAGATACAAATTTTCATATTCATAAAACTAGCTTATTTTTCCAAAAAAAAAAAGCTTTATAAAAATTTCAGCTAATGTCTCAAACATCCAGTTTATTTTATAAACAACTTTTTTTTCATAAAAAATAGCTAAAATTTGGGATTATAATATTTTCTAAACATGCTCTTGGTTCTATGAAAAAAGGGTAAGAAGAGACAAAAAAGATATATTAAAGGAAATTGTTAAGAGTAATCTTATGGCCAATATCCTTGAGAATTTAGTTTTTAATCAAGTTCAATGGTATTGTGCAATCCTTGTAACCAGCCTCACATAATGGAATAAGGTTTTTGTTGATGTTTGTTGACAATTCACTATAATTTCCATATAAATCCACCTTTTTTTTTATCATATAGGAAAATTTTGGAAATTGAAGGCACTTTTGTCGCTTTCTTTCATGGGAAAAATGTGTTTTTAGGCTTTATATTTTCCGTTAAATAAGGTCCTTGTACTTTTATATAGATGAATTTGGTCTTCAATTTTTTTAAAAACATGTAATTTAGTCTATCTTTTCTAAGAATTATTTTTTAAAGTTAGAAAAAACTAAATCCACATATTTTTTTTAAAGTTTGAGACAAATTCATCAATATAAAAGTACAAGGACCTTAATAAATAATAACGTTTGACTGAAAATATAAGAATTAAAAACACAATATGTGAATCCAATGGACTGATATGTTTAATCCACTTTTTTAGGTGGAGTAGGCTAGAAATATCCAACCCATTAGCCCATTTGGTCCGTCTCCTTTTGATTGGACAGAAAAGGGCCTGTAGTGGGGTGGAACGAGCTAGCTTGTCAAACCATTATTTTTTTATTTATTTTTAAATTAGGTAAAAAAAAAATAAAAAATAGTATAAATTTTGGATTTTCATTTTATTTTAATATGAAAGTAGTATTGTGTTTATAACTCAATATTTTGTTAGGAGATGATTAATGAAAGTAGATGTCTTAAACAGTTTTGTATTGTTGCTAGTATTGGAGACAAATCAATTGGATGAAATAAAAGTAGTTAAAAATCATTAGGTAGACAGGTGAAATGTTTAGTAGTGGCGAGTAACAGTCTAAAGTTATTTTCTGAGTCATCCTGTCCAGCTTGTTTTGGAGAGACTGATGGCAGGTTGGGCCAAAAACAAGTTGGGCTAGCCTGTTTGACCACATGTTTAGTTTCTATATACGAGACTTTGAAGTGAGAACTCATAATTATTGATTTTTTTTGGTATATATATAATCATAATTGGTAGATGAATGCTTCATTGTGATTAATATCCATTTGGAGCAAATTCTTACGAAAATGATTCATACTAAGTATGTATAATTATGGATTCATTACTGTGATGATCTAAGATTTCATATCTCTATGAAAAGACATAGGAGATGTAATGTTATTTGTAAATGAGAAAATAAAAAAGATAAAAAATGTTTGGCGTGCATGCAGGAAGATCCGTGGGGGCCGGGGCCGGGGCTGAGCGTAGATGTGAATCGACGAAAACGGCTTGTACATACATTCCTCCGTCTCCTCCTTTCTTGTCTCATTCCTAAATCTTCTCTCAAACCACACTATCTCTCTTCCCAAAAAAAGCACGCACCACCATCAATTCTCCATCGTTTGCAGAACAACTTAACGATCGATCGAACAAGTTAATTTGTGTGCTTAACAGAGAGTCAGAGACATAGCAAATTAAACAAGCAAGCACAATGGCGGAATCTCCAGCCATCTCGAGGAACCGTTTACTAACAAGAACAGATTCCATGCGCTTCTTTTCTTCCAGAGGGGTCATGAGTTTTGCTTACGGTTTCACGGTGGCTTCTATCTTGTTTATGTTGTTCCTCGTTCTTAATCCTTCTAGCTACCAATTATCTCCAAGGCTCAAAAATGCCTTTCAATCTTCACGTAGACACCATTTTTCTAAAGTCTTTGGTCACATATTCTCCAACGCTTCCTCTTCTCCACCCCCTCATGATCAAAGTTCACGTGAAGAATTTTCCTCAGCAACCGTGAGTGTGAGTTCTAAGAATGGTGATGCTGGAGATCATAGTCTAGGAACTGCTCTTTCTTCATCTCAAATTTCAAGAAAGGAACGTTCTGGACTCACACCAAAGGATTCTCAAAGTGGTGTGCATGTGCACCCTCCAAGTGAGGAACACAGATTACAGCCACCACAACAAGAGCCTTCTCTCACTGCATCGTCGCCATCACCAACTGCTTCTCCAAATGAACAAGATTGGATGGAAATGTGGAACAATTGTGATATGTATGAAGGGTCATGGGTTAAAGATGATTCATACCCACTTTACATTGCTGGGTCTTGTCCCTATATTGATGAGCCTTTTAACTGTTTCCTCAATGGTAGGAATGAAAACATGTATGAGAAGTACCGGTGGCAGCCCAAGAATTGCAACGTGCCAAGGTATTTTTTTTATGAGCTCACCCTATCAACGTAAAAGAGAAACTCTATGGTACCCTCAGAAATTTAAGGGTTTTGATATTGTTATTGTTATTGAGAAACTCTCTCTTCTTCGTCTTGCCCAAACTCATTGAACTATTAGTCCAAAAAACAACTATACCAAAACTCTTAAATTTTTTTTAGGTACCATAGCAACTCCCAATATAAAATTTCTATGAGACTCAAAGTTCACGAGAATATGCCAAGCTAGCCATTATCTCACGATCATATTTTTAGACTTCAATTACGGCTAGCTATTTTTCTTTTTTCTTTTTTTGTCTGAGAACATAGAGAGAGATGAATTCTGTTTGTGTTGCTGTACCTTTTGGTTCTCCTTTAGTGAGATAAGTAATGTACGCAGGTTTAAAGCTAGAGACATGTTGGAGATGCTAAGAGGGAAACGTTTGGTCTTTGTTGGTGATTCCCTCAATAGGAATATGTGGGAATCTCTGGTTTGTGTTCTTAGAAATTCAGTGGAAGATAAGAGCAGACTGTTTGAAGCCTCTGGTAGAGAAGAATTTCGAACTGAGGGTTCGTACTCATTTATCTTCCAAGTATGTCATATGTTATTCCCTCGCTATGTTTGAGATGAACTTTTTATGGCTCTTTTGCATCTTTTCCTGTTTACTATAACAAAAACAAATGTGAGACAACATCAGAAAAGATTCACTTTGAAGCGAAAAATTTGCAGATGTTGAAAGTAAATGAGTAAATAGACAAAAGGTCCAGAAATTGAAAGTAACTATACCCATTTGTTTTCTCTTGAGTTCCATTTCCTAGAGCTAGGATAATAATGGTGATTAAATTTAAGTTGGGGTTGCTGTTCTATACCAGAAAACTAATTTTATGTGCTCCTTGGTTAATGTCTGAACAGGATTACAATTGCTCAGTTGAGTTCTTCCGTTCACCATTTCTTGTTCAAGAGTGGGAGATTCCAGACCGGAAAGGATCAATGAAAGAAACACTTCGTCTTGATTTGTTTGAGAGAAATTGTGATAAGTACAAAGATGCAGATGTTCTTATCTTCAACACAGGTCACTGGTGGACTCATGAGAAAAGAATAGAAGGGTAATGCTTCTTCTTTTAATTTTTTTTTTCCTTGGTAGTTGGTAGAATAAAAGTGATGTTACTTTTCTATTGGACAAAACCTATATTCAATTTCATAGGTGCTTTTAGTATTGTTCTCCAATTAGAATTGAAGTTTCTTCTCGATAATCTAGATAATAAAAGTTTACATTAAAAATCAACATAAATTACTGAAGTGAAACTCTAATTCTAATCCACGAACTGCACTAAAAGCACCTAAGAAACTATCCATAAGTTTTGTCCTTTTCTATTATTTATAACAGACAAGGTTACAGATCAATGCATGATCTTTCATCTTTCTACTGAAATGAAAATTATTTAGATTTAGAGGCAGTAGTGGGGAAAGTTTAGATGACAACCTTTTAAGCAACTTGCAGGAAGGGATATTATCAAGAAGGAAATCATATCCATGGACAAATGAATGTTGAGGAGGCATTTCATAAAGCTTTGTTGACATGGTCACAGTGGGTAGATTCCAATGTTGATCCTAAGAAAACTACAGTTTTCTTCAGGGGCTATTCTCCATCTCACTTCAGGTAACAAAGAGCATTTTGTTTAGTGAGTGCTTTGGATTTAGGATTTCAATATAATCATTTTTTTTTTTTTTTCTGCTATAGGGGTGGAGAATGGAATTCAGGTGGTAAGTGTGACAATGAGACAGAACCAATGGAAGATGAGTCTGACTTAGAAACTCCCCCAATGATGATGACCATTGACTCTGTAATTAAGGAAATGAAGACTCCAGTCTTCTTTTTGAACATCACGAAAATGACTTATTTCAGGCGTGATGCTCACCCTTCCTTGTTCAGAAACGAGAATATGACTGAAGAGACAAAAAGATATATGCTCACACACCAGGATTGTAGCCATTGGTGTCTTCCCGGTGTTCCTGATTTGTGGAATGAATTAGTGTATGCTCACCTTTTATATAAAATGAATAGAAACAAGGACAATCCCCCAAAATAATTTTTGACACATTGTTTAAACAAACAAAATAGCATAGGCTTCATTTTATATTTGTGATATATTCAGTACATAATTGAATTACTAGGTTGTGTAATTTTTTCATTCTTACCGATATGATAACACCTTATTCTTCTTTTCAAATTCTTTCTCTCAAAAGCTAGAGAGGGAGGATCAATGAAGTTACTAAGGAAGACATAAAGGAATTCTTTTCTTGATATCATGAGAACTGAAGCCATGATATCTACTCAAGTTCCTACCCCACCTAAATATGAAGAGGCTTGTAACATGCATATGACTGACCACTAACCAGTACCAGTACCACATAAGGCAAAATTTCAGGATCAAGGTCCTGGAACAGACGGTATCCTAAAGAACAATACATAAATTTGATTGTTTTGAAATACTTATCTACACTAAAAAAGTAAAATTATTATCAGCGAAATAATCATATAGCCCTAGCTTTTGAGTTTTGAGAGACACGATTTAGCAATGGTTTTAAACCAGACTATTTATTTAAAGGAAATTAGAGAAGGATATAAATATAATTCTTCTAAGAAGCCATATCCGAGCAGACTTAAAATTAAGTGCATGAGTGAGGATCACTAATTCAACTACATGACAGAGCAAAACTCACAAGCCAAAATAGTTGTTACAAATTCATACAACTTCATTAATTCAACTCATCCTTTAATGTAAGTGGCTCCTCTGACAATGATATGCAAGAGCAATCTAATCTTCCTTATTGTGGCTAAAGTGATATCTCAAAAAACAAATCATGTAATAGTAACCCAAAGCCACCAGTGAAAACCACAAGTTCTAGATGAGATAAAAGAAACTCAACAAATAGATCTACGAAAGTTCTTTGGCAGCAGCAATAACAGCTTCCTTGGTGATACCAAACTCCTTGTATATTTTTCCTGCTGGAGCACTTGCTCCGAATCGATCAATGCCTATGGCCTTTCCTTTGCTTCCAACAATCTTTTCCCAACCAAATGTTGATCCTGCCTCAATGCTAATTCTAGCTGTCACAGAAGCAGGGAGAACACTCTCCTTGTATTCATCCGACTGCTCATAAAAAAGTTCCCAGCTAACAAAAGAAACAACTCTAACAGCTTTTCCTTCCTTCCTTAGATCCTCAGCAGCAGCAGCAGCAATTTCCAACTCAGAACCAGTTCCAATCAAGATAACATCAGGCTTGTTACCTGATGAGTTGTCTGAAATGATGTAGCCACCCTTTTCAACTCCCTCAATAGAAGTTCCCGGAAGTTGGGCCAACTTTTGCCTAGAAAGTGCAAGAATTGAGGGTCTCTTTCTGTTAAGCACAGCAACTTTGTATGATCCAGCAGTTTCATTACCATCCGCTGGACGAAGCATCAAAATGTTTGGCATTGCCCTGAAGCTTGCCAAGTGCTCTATTGGCTGATGAGTTGGTCCATCCTCTCCAAGTCCAATTGAATCATGGGTCATCACATAAATAACTCCAGCTTCACACAGTGCAGAAATCCTTATGGCAGCTCTCATGTAGTCAGTGAAGACAAAGAAGGTTGCACAGTATGGAATAAATCCGGGGCTATGAAGAGCAATACCGTTACATATTGCTCCCATTCCGTGTTCTCTAACACCGAATCTAACATTGCGCTCTTCGGGAGTAGCCTTTTGGAAATCTCCATATGATTTCAACAAGGTCATGTTGGAAGAGGCAAGATCCGCACTGCCACCAAGCAGACCAGGAAGAACCTTAACAAGGGCATTTAGATTTTGCTGAGACAGATTTCTTGTAGCATCAGCTGGGCTTTCTGGAGTGTATGTCTGAAAGTTGAAATCAAATTAGAAGGGTGATCAGTAATCTAGATTCAAGAAACAAATGATGGAAATCAAGTTTTGAAGGCTATACAACCATGAAGCAAAAAGTGGGATGATGAATGAGGATGCAATGAACATGCTACTTAATATGAATTCTAACCGTAATTAGGAAAGCTAATGATTATAACGAATCATAGAAACAAATCACTACCGATACGGTTAGGGGTCACGAGAATAAAGATGCAATCAGAATTTTTCTCATTATAAGGGCACCAATAAAATTGGATTAGGCATTATGCAACTACTAAGAGTGTGTTTGTTTACCCGTTGAATTCACGTTCAACTGGAAAAACACACTTTCCAAAGCATTAATCTAAAAGCAACACATATGTTGCTTTTATAAAAACGAGGGTTACGTTTAAAGAAACGTGTACCCAAACACAGTGTAAGGAGATATAGCTCAAGATAAATATCAGGAGAATTCTAGAAGTTTTTTAGTTTACTCACTGGAAGGGCCTTCTCCCAACCAGCTGGGAATTCACCAGTAATAATAGCCTTCAGCTCTGCAGCTTCCTCACTGTATTTCTTCTCATATTCAGCAAACTTGGCATTCCACTCGGCTTCAAGCTTAGCACCATCAGGGACATGGCGACTCCAATGCCTAAGGGAAAAGTAAAGAAGGTTACATTCTAGACCATGAAAATCTCAGCTTACTAAGAGGAACAAAGATATCTCTAACTCCCATTCATACTTTTTAACATCTTCTGGCACATGGAAAGGCTCGTATGGCCATCCAAGATTCTTCCTTGTAGCATCCACTTCTTTGGCACCTAATGCACTTCCATGAACACTGTAGGAGTTAGCCTTGTTTGGAGAACCAAATCCAATGGTAGTGGTTACCTGTAAAATAGTAATTACAGCTGAGAATGAAACTGATAAATTACCCAACAAAAAAAAAAGCATATAAAAATGGTAAACTTTTGCTCACAGCAATTGCATTATGCTACTTCCACTAGTATAATCAAGTGACAAGTGACATAAATGATGTTTTGGTTAAACCCATTTCGCGTAACTAACCTTGATCAAAGTGGGTTTGTCTTTGACAGCCTTTGCTTCCTTAATGGCTGCACGAATTTCATCATACCCAGTATTTCCATTCTTCACCCAAATTACATGCCATCCAAGTGCCTCAAAACGTTGATCAACATTCTCAGTGAATGCAATTTCAGTGTCACCATCAATGGAAATGTGGTTGTCATCATATAAAGCAATAAGCTTCCCTAGACCCCAGTGACCAGCAAGTGAGCACGCTTCATTTGAAATTCCCTCCATTTGACAACCGTCACCCAATATAACATATCTGCAAGAGTAAGACAGAAAAAACAAATCTCATTGATAAAACACCAGGCATTGCTAGTACATAGATCACAACGTAGAGAGAAGGATAGGGAACTAAACAAGATGTAACTATCTCACGTGTAATGGTCAACAATCTCGTTGTCAGGCTTGTTAAATCGTGCAGCCAAGTGTTTCTCAGCAAGTGCTGATCCAACAGCATTGGCAATGCCCTGACCAAGAGGACCTAAACAAAATATGAGGATAAGCAACAGAACACAGCAAAAAGGCTCACTATGATAACATAAACTAAAGAAACATCTAACCTGTGGTCACTTCAACTCCAAGTGTCTCAAAGTTCTCAGGATGTCCAGGTGTTCTGCTTCCCCATTGTCGGAATTCCTTCAGGTCTTCTTCCTATCATGTAACACGAAAACAACAAATTCAGCTAATGAAGATCCCACAACTTTAGAAGCTTCACAATTATATTTCCACCAAAGGTCATTCATATAAACCTTTATTGGGGGCTATTAAGATACATACACCACCTCACTTCTTACCAAAAGAGATAAAAAACAAATGTCACAATTTTAAAAGGATTCAAAACTGTTTCACCAATCAATGCAAATGATTTTAGAGCACAGATAACGACATGAGTTCAATTTTAGATTATCAAACCAATAAAAAATAATATTTGGTATCACTTTTAAAGTAGTTATTATAAATAAAAGTTAACAAACTTATCGTAAGTAACAAAGCCTTCTTGGATGAATGTATAAAAACTCTTTACATTGTGAATGCATTTAAATTGAATTCTAACAATAGAGTGCATCAATACAATTTCCAAATGCAGATTGCATGAGGATCACAATTATCAGTCACAGATCCAAATCAGTTGCCATAGTAAAAGGACAAAAGAACAAGGGAGAAGTGAAAACTGACCTTAACACTGTCATAGCCTGCAAGGTGAAGGAGAGCATATTGGAGCATGCAGCCATGTCCAGCAGACAAAATGAAACGGTCACGGTTGAACCAAGTGTGGTTCTTAGGATTGTACCTCATGACCTCATCGTAGAGAATGTGACCCATTGGAGCACACCCCATGGGGAGACCAGGGTGACCAGAGTTGGCCTTCTCAACTGCATCAATCGCCAAAAACCGAATGGTGTTGATGGATTTCTCCACCAGAGAGACCTCAGTGGTCTGGTCCAGTGTCTCAACCGCAGCGGCTCGAACAACGCTGGTGGAAGCACCTCTTCTACGTGAACCTGCTGAGGACGTGGCTGCTTTGCATGGAGAATGTGACTTGAGGCCAGAGAATGATGGGAAGGAGAGTGAGACACGATCAGAAGAAGAGCCATGAAGGTACACAGCACGGGCCAGAAGGGCCTGAGATAGATGCAGAGAGGATGAGGATGCCATGGCTTAAGTTAAGCTTCAAAAATGAAACTGAACCCAAAACCAACCACACTTGAGTGGGTGGTTGTAGAACTGAACAAGAAGAGTGTTGTGTTAGAGAGGAAAAAGAAGGGTAGTTGTTGATCTATACACTCGTTGTTCCTGCGGTCCACATGTTGTGGACAATCTTAGCCTATGCTTCTGGCTATCTTCTTCTTACTTCTCTGCCTCTCATCTTTTTTCCTTATAATTTCAAAGATAAAAAATATTATATGATAATATAATTTTTTCCATCTATTCTAAATTTATATAATAGTATATTCGCATCTTATTCTCCCTGTTTAGTGTTTTATGTAAAGCATACAACAGTGCTCCTTGGTGTTTATGTAAATAATTTCATTATTTCCATATCAAATAATTCACGTTGTACTTGTATAGTATATAAATATTTTCAGGATTATATTTTTCTACGTACGTATCTAAACATATTCTCTAAAATTAAGAAACATTGTAAAAAAAATGTTTTTGTTTTGCAAAACTATACAAGTGAGGATGATTCCTGAAATTACATGACAAAATACTTGAATTACATGATATATAAGAATTTTGGTGTTTTTATCTAACAAAGTTACAAAAGAAGAAACATGTCAATACTTTGTTTTATCCTCTTTATTTAGATAAGGGGGGTTAAAGCTTGCTGACATCGGAGCAGAACCACAAATCTTCACCAGCTATGAGTGGCAAATATATTTTTCAAAGATAACGGAAGAAAAAAAAATCACTTTAATGTATCATTATCAGCGACAACATAAAAAAAAAATGTAACTACTATTATTTTTAACACCAGATGAGGACTTATTTTTCTATCAAATAAGATCATTAAAAATATAAAAATAAAATAAAATTGTGAGGACTTATTTGAAATCACTTTAATGTTTACAAACCAGTCAATCAAAAGAAGAGGCGAGACTTGAACTAAAATTGTGAGGGAGCTTGAATGTAAAATTGAGTTTGCTGCTAAGTTTTATATGGTATATAAATATAAATAGTTGTTATATTGTCTATTTAAATGTACAAGTTCAAAGACTGAAGATTTTATGGAGTGCCTGAGCCTGACACTTGCTGCCCGTGATCACCATTAAACGGATTAAAATCACAATTAGTCATAAACAAAGGCGAGACACGGTTGGAACGGGTTAATGGTGATTAGTACAGAACATTATCTGTAGTCTGCACCAAAAAAGGATACAGAACATTATGATAAGATATCACATTGAATAAGAATTTATGTAGATAGAGAGAGACATTCAACTGAAATTTTCATTATTACTAAAAACGCATTTTCAGCATCATTTCAACTGAAATTTATAAGGTACCACTAATGTAATTCTGAGTACATATGTTAAGAAATAAAAATATTTTCATATTAAATAAAAATAAATTTATTTAATATCTTGACAATTTTTTTTAAAAAATTTAACATTTTTTAAGTAATTAAAGTTAGCAATAAAATTTATTTTATTTCTTAACATATCACAAGTCTTACGTTGACAAAACTGCTTTGCTTTTAAAATTTAGTCATGGTACCTTTAAAGTGAATTTGTTTATAAATCAAATAAGTAAATTTTATTTATCTATAATATACTTTAAATTTTTTTTATAACATTAACCAGTTAAAATCATGAAAAATATTATACCTGTATAAAAGATAATTTTTTTTCGTATCTATCTATCCACAATGGAGGATGTGTTAGAAGACAAAATAGCATTATTGATTGGACAATGCATTTTCGCTTTTGTCCTTTAGTTTGTGATATTTGGCTAGAATATTAAATAAGTAATAAAATATAAATAATAGTAATAGTAATAATAATGATATTAATAATTAATAATGAATAAGAATAATTTTTACGTAACGTTATTCTTGTGATTTTTGGGTAGAATATGAAATATAAAATAAACTATAAACTAATATTAATAATTATAATGATACATAAATATGAATATACCTTAAATAATTGATATTATTGAAGATTTTAGTTAAAATTATTTCATAACAAAATAGATTATGGTAATATGACCATCCAATTAATAGAAAATTATTCTATTTTGTCA
This sequence comes from Pueraria montana var. lobata, assembly GCA_026413185.1. Classification (NCBI taxonomy): domain Eukaryota; kingdom Viridiplantae; phylum Streptophyta; class Magnoliopsida; order Fabales; family Fabaceae; genus Pueraria; species Pueraria montana. The sequence continues at coordinate 95,880,385 of CM048647.1, read as the reverse complement.
AATTTTGAATATGAAAAATTTGTGAAATTTTAAAATTGAAATATGAAAAATGAAAAATACAGAGAATAATAATTTGAATATTAAAGTAAAAAAACTTGAAAGGTATTATTAATTAGTTTAATAATAATGAATCATTATAATTAAAAATTAAAATTATAGACATTAATTTAATAATGGAAAAATAATTTATAATTTACATTTAAATTGAATTTTATATTGTAAAATTTAATTTAATACAATATAAATAAATAAATATAAATATTATTTTTTGTTATTATTAGTTAGAGTTGGAGCCAAAAATGCATGTTGGAGGTAAAAGTTGAAATTTGAATTTTGAATTAGTATTTAAGAGCCAAAACCTTGGAGCCAAAAAAAGAATTTGAATTTTGAATTGGAATATTTGTTTAAGAGGGAAAATTTTGAGGCAAGGTTTGGAGCCAAAATTAGTCTATAAATAAGGGTAGTGTTACCTATTAACTCATGTCAAGTATTTGTTTCTTTTGTTGCAATTTGTTCTTCCATATGAGTTGAAAGAATATTTAATATTTTATTTTATATTTGGTGTTGGGAAGTTTTTATTTGATATCATAAAAATGTCTTTTGTTGTTGATCATTTTGAGTCTATTAATGTTGATAAACAATCTTGGAGACTCAAGATACGTGTAATTCGGTTATGGAAAATGTTTCCTATTGCGAAGCCGAATGATCCATATGCTGTTGAAATGGTTTTGATTGATTCTGATATAAGTATGGTTGTTAAATTAATTAATAATTACTAAAATTTTATATTTTTTAATAATGTTTATTTTATTATAGATATTGTATTTGATTATAAATTGTTTTTTTATTAGGGTAAAAAAATCTAGGCTACTGTTAGAAAAGCTGTGTTAAGACAATTCAAAGGTGTTGTCAAAGAAGGTGAAATCTATAAGATGAGTTACTTTGGTGTCTTGCCCAAAACCTTGGAGCCAAAAATGATTTTTAAAATTTGAATTCGAATATTTGTTTAAGAGGGAAAAGTTGAAGCCATGGTTTGGAGCCAAAATTAGTATATAAATAAGGGTAGTGTTACCTCATTAACTCATCTCAAGTATTTGTTTCTTTTGCTTGAATTTGTTCTTCAATTTGAGTTGAATGAATATTTAATATTTTATATTTGATGTTGGCAAGTTTTTATTTTCATATCATAATAATGTCTTTTGTTGTTGATCGTGTTGAGTCTATTAACGCTGATAAACAATTATGGAGACTCAAGGTACATGTAATTCATTTGTGGAAAATGTTTCCTATTGCGAAGCCGAATGAGCCATATACTGTTGAAATGATCTTGATTGATTCTAATGTAAGTATGGTTATTAAATTTATAATTACGAAAAATTAATATTTTTTAATAATTTTTTTTATTAGAGATATTGTATTTGATTATAAATTGGTTTTATCCTATAAGGGTAACAAAATTCAGGCTACTGTTAGAAAAACTGTGTTAAGACAATAAAATTTATATATCATAAAGCTAGACAACCAATGATTTTTTTTGCAAAGTAATTATATCCTATAGTGTATCTGCCTATAATTTTGGAACTCACACACTTAAACACACAGATTTAACTTTTGTTTACTGTAAATATAAAAAAATTATTTTGTTTCTTTCTTAATAGTTTTTTTATTTTACATTTTTCTTCTTTTCATGTTTTTTTCCTTTTTTTTTAATGTTTCTTTCTTTCTATTTTCGTTTTTATATCTTTTTTTTCTTTTTACATTTTTTTCTCTCTTTTTTATTTTTTCTTTTTATGTTTTTTTCTTTCTTTCTTTCCTTTTTATGTTTTTCTTTTTTTGTAACTGTATGATCATCATTGTTCTTATCATTTTTAAAACTTGTAGAAATAATTTACTTATTTAGTATAATTTTTTTTTTAAAATAGTGTACTTATTTGAGTAATATTTAATATTTGATTTGATGTATACTATACCTATTTAGAGTAGCAATGATGGTATATTATTATTTTTGTCAATAAAGATAACATATTAGGTGTACTATACCTATTTAGAGTAGCAATGATGGCATATTTTATTATTATTATTATTTATATATAGGTATATTATGATGTCTACATAATTGACAAAATGTACGGAATATATATCATAAAGCTAGACAACCAACATTTTTTTGCAAAGTAATTATATCCTATAGTTTACCTGCCTATAGTCTTGGAACTCACACACATAGATTCAACTTTTATTTACCGTAAATATGTAAAAAAAAAATATTCTCTTTCTTTCTTAATAGTTTTTTTATTTTACGTTTTTTTTTCATGTTTTTTCCTTTTTTTTATGTTTCTTTCTTTCTATTTTCATTTTTATATTTTTCTTTTTACGTTTTTATTTCTGTCTTTTTTTATGTTTTTTTTCTTTTATGTTTTTCTTTTATTTTTTTCTTTTTACGTTTTTTTCTTTCTTTCCTTTTTGTGTTTTTTCTTTTTATGTAACTATATAACCATCATTGTTCTTACCATTTTTAAAACGTGTAGAAATAGTTTACTTATTTAGTATAATTTTTTTTAAAATAGTATACTTATTTGAGTAATATTTGATATTTGATTTGATATGTACTATACCTATTTAGAGTAGCAATGATGGTATATTATTTTTTTTCAATAAAGATAACATATCAAGTGTACTATACCTATTTAGAGTAACAATGATGGTATACTATCTATCTATCTATCCACAATGGAGGAAATACTAGAAGACAAAATAACAGTATTGATTGGACAATGCATTTTCGTTTTTGCCCTTTTGGTTATAATGATTAGGTAGAAGATAAAATAAAATAATATTTATTCATTTATTTATTTGCAAGTATTATATTATATTATAAATAATGATCAATTAGAAGACAAAATAAAATAGTAGATTAGACAATACATATTATTTTATTTATTTATTTATTTGCAAGTATTATATTATGTTATATAAATATAAATGTATTATAATTATAAAATATAGATATTTATGATTTTCATCTTACAATTATGAACTGATATTTCATGTGGTTGCATAGGGATATGCTTATTTTTTTGGAAAATTCATGTTCCTATATGATATATCTAATTTATGTATTTATCTATTAATAATAATTAAGAATTATATTTATTTTGAAAAATCATTTTGTTGTATAGATAATTACTTTCTTTGGACTATATACCTATTTTTTGTGGTGGATGTATTTTTTGTGAATCCCATGTGCTAATAACAAATATATGTATTTATATAATATAATAATATAATATTTGATTATAATAATAAATAAAAGAATAATATAATAGAATATATTATAATATAATATTTTGTTATTATCTGGTTGGATCGATTGTAACATATTCATAATAAAAAAATTAAAATATGTATAATTAATTAATTTAAATAATTTTTAGAATAGATTATTTTTAATAATTAATAATATATTATAAAATGGTGCTATATAGATAGATATATTATATATTTAGAATAAATTAATATTTAATGATAGATTATAAAATAGTGCTATAGTGCTTTATATATATATATATTAGACAAAAATAAATAAATAATAAATAATTAATATACATATATAATATATAATTATAAATAATAAAAATATAATATAATATATAAATATAAATAATAGTAATAATAACAATAATAAAAAAATAAATAAAATTGGAGTCAAAACTTGGAACCCAATTTTGAATTTGAATTTGAACTTTGAGCCAAAAAGATGGAGCCAAAATAGAATTTGAATTTGAATTTAAATGTAAAATTGGAGCCACAATGTTGGAGCAAAAATTGGGTTGTTAGTTTTGGTGTTCTCTTCATCCAATTTCTATTTATTTGTTTTATTTCTATTTCCAGTTTTGGTGTTCTATTTCTATTTCTATTTGATCTCTTCATCCAATTTGATCATTTTTATAATATAATATTCGATTATAATAATAAATAATAGAATAATACAATATAATATAATTTTCTGTTATAATAATTATTTTTCTTGTGTGGTCGAATGAGACTTCGAATATTCATATGTCGTCAATTGCAATATATTCATAATAAAATAAAATTAAAATATGTATAATTAATTAATTTAAATAATATTTAGAATAGATTAATTTTTAATAATTAATAATATATTATAAAATGATGCTATATGGATAGATATATTATATATTTAGAATAGATTAATATTTAATAATAGATTATAAAATAGTGCTATGTATATATATAAATATCAGACAAAAAAATAATAAATAATGAATAAATAAGTAATATACATATATAATACATAATACATATAATAAAACTTGGAGCCCAAGTTTTATTTTATTTTAATTTTAATTATTATTAGAGTCAAAACTTGGAGTCCAAATTCAAATTGAAAAAAACTTAGAGCCAAAAAGATGGAGCCAATTCTTGGAGCCAAAATAGAATTTGAATTTGAATTTAAATGTAAAATTGGAGTCACAATGTTGGAGCCAAAATTGGATTTCTATGAACTCAAAAGATATTGCTCCTCTATATAAGTATTAGTTTTGGTGTTCTCTTCATCCAATTTCTATTTGTATGTTTCATTTCTATTTTTATTTCTATGTTTTATTGCAAAAATGCAAATATAATTCTATAGTTCTATTAAGTTTAATCCATATCAGTTTAATCAAACATAAAAGATTTTGTTTTGTTTCTCTTTTTATATTGATAGTGTCCTTTTTGTTAATACTCATAAACAAACAAGAAGACTTATATTGATAGATGTTTCCTATTTTCAAGTCGTCTGAGCCTTACGCTATAAAAATGATTTTAATTGATGCTTATGTATGTATATTGATGAACTCTTATTGACCATTTTTATTTTTTATTAGATATTGTTATTTTATTTATTTTTCCCTAAAATGATAATATCGGGGTGTTGATTTTGATATATATGCATATTTTGTACAATTTGTTGTTCATGTAGGTATCATAATATGCCTATATATAATAATACATAGGTGTTATTTATTAGGTACAATAATTTATTTAATACTTATTTTGGTAACTTATCAACTCAATCCAAATAGTATACGGATATATGACCATTATTGTCCTTACCATTAGTATATAAAAAAAGGAAAAAAATATGAAACTTATTTTAGTAATATATGACTTGATATGTGATTTGATATTTAATTGATGCCTATATATATAGACTAATAATAATATAGGTTCTATACATATAATAGGCTCAATATATAAGTTTTATATATTAGCTACAACAGTTTGCCTAAGTTATCATCACTATCCTATTAGTCTACAGCTGTATCACCATCATTATATTTTTTGTGTTTTAAAAACGTGTAGAATTACTTTTAGTAATAGTCTACAACTATACTTGGTTCATGATCATTATTCTTTCCGTTTTTGTTTTTAGTTATTTTAAAAAATATATAATTTCTTACAACCTGAATGTATAAATCATACTTTAATATGCGTTATATATTTTTTAAAATAAATAAATACAATGTGTTTAACCATACGTGTTTAATTACTAATTCTAAAAATCAATTTTTTTACTATTTTTATTAATTTATTTATTACTTTTATTAACATTTTGTTATTTGAATATCTCTCTTACTATTAACAATATTTTTTCATTTTTTTTATGTCAGTGTTTGATATTACAATACATAGCTAAATCTCTATTTTCCAAAGCTTAAATTTAAACTCAAATACATTAAGTACTATACACAAAAAATGTTTCATCCCTACAAAATTGTTACTACATATGGCATATTGCAAAGGAATAAAAAAAAATCGAGTAAAATTAACTTAAAAAATGATCCGCGTATATATTCATATATTAGATATTGTTTAAGATATAGAAGATCTTTTACAATTTCTTTATCATCAAAACTTCAATGCCGGGTCGATTAACTAGTAATATACATCCACTATGCTTAAGTCAGCCCACAGACCCATTATGAAGATGAGGCCCAAAAGGCTTGGTTGTAGTGCTTCCATTTGAGCCCAATTAATAGAAAAGAAGCGTGTGCTGTACAAGATGAGACTCTTTCTTTGTGTTGTGCTGCAATCGATGATGTTGAGGAGGAGTTATCTGACCTCCTTCTATTCCAAATTCCTCAATTCTTCTCACAACCTTAATTATGTGCGTTCTTCTTCCTCATCCTCTTCCTATTCGAATCCCCATCTCATCGCTGCTTCTGCAACTGCACTCGATGTCTCTTCTGCTTCAGCATCTAAAGCTGCTACCGACTTTGTGTCGTTGAGCCGCCACTATGGAAGGTGCTATTGGGAGCTCTCCAAAGCTCGTCTCAGGTTTCCCTTCACACCTTTTTAACATTCCCGTTACTCTATCTATCCATACAAATAAATTAGTATTTAGATTTAAGATATATAATGTAAGAAGAAGATTACACACAGCATGAGGGTAGGGGCCTCTCCTTCAAATAACAAAATGAATTTACCTACCCATATTACAAACCACCACACAATCCTCATGGATCTATTGTAAGCACTTATGAGAATCCTACAAAAAACACCTATAGTGGATATGATTTTTATTCATCAAATGGCTCTGGATGGTTACATTTACATGGCAAAATTTCCGAGTCTGAGTCTTAAGATACTCACCCTTTCCTTGTACCCATACTTCTGTGTGTGTGTGAGCAGTTGAGCACTGAAGTTACTACTCTTGTGAACATTAGTCTAGGTACAGCTATTTTTCTTAAACATGGGTTTGGGCATGGATACTCTACCCTACCCATTGCCATCCTACTTTATTCTCCATCTTAGGATTCAAGGGTTGTTCATTTCAGTTAAATCTTTATTTGTCTTTGACTTCATCTTTTGTATTTTAGCATGTAGAGCTTTAGATGTAGATTCTCTTTTAACTTTTTAAACTTTCACATCGCATGCCACTTATGAAAAACCAGGAGTGCTACTACATTTTTGACTATCTCTTGAATGCCTATTTTGTTAGAATTAATATATATATTTTCTTTTCATAGTATTCATTCTGTTAAAACCTTTTCTTTTCTTTTTGTTATACAACAAAAAACTTTTTTAACTAATAATTATCTAACTCAATTCCAGCATGCTTGTGGTTGCAACATCTGGGACTGGGTTTGTCTTGGGGAGTGGTAGTGCTGTTGATCTTTCGGCACTTTCTTGGACTTGTTTGGGTACCATGATGGTTGCTGCATCTGCTAACTCTTTGAATCAGGTTGGTTCTTGAGAAGATTGTCTTACTCTACAATTGTCTATTGTGGTTCATTTGTTTTCCTTTTTTTAGTACTTCTATTTAAAGAGTGGCATATTTTACATTCACAGTTTTAATTGCTTTTCGTATAATTTCTTGTTAATTTTTTTTAAATGACTTCTTCCTCTCACCCATTCTTGATCAAATCAGTCTTTCAATTAGACAATATAAAGAAAGACCTTTTAAATAGATTTGTCCTGAAGTATGTGCTTTTTATTCCCCCTTAATGCCTGTCTCTTAGATTTTTGGTCAACATAATATCTATTCAATCCAATGGTTGTGTGTTTTTTAGGTGTTTGAGATCAATAATGATGCTAAAATGAAGAGAACAAGTCGAAGGCCACTACCCTCAGGACGCATCACAATACCTCATGCAGTTGGCTGGGCATCCTCTGTTGGATTAGCTGGTACGGCTCTACTAGCAACGCAGGTATTGAAACAAATTTGCGTACTTTGTTGATTGTATGCTTTTCTAGTGTAACTTGTAAACCTATGAATGGATTTCTTATCAAATGTTTGATGTGCTTTGAGTGGAAGGACTAACATTGCAGCTTTATGACAAGGTTATTCCAGACTAATATGTTAGCTGCTGGGCTTGCTGCTTCCAACTTAATTCTGTATGCATTTGTCTATACTCCCTTGAAGCAGATTCATCCCGTAAATACATGGGTGGGAGCTGTTGTCGGTGCTATTCCACCACTTTTGGGGTAAAATTATGCACAATTGTTTTTGAGTTTCCTATGTATTGCAAATTTCAGAATGCTTGAGGAATATATGTAACTGTTGTTTAATCTTTTTTACCATGTGCAATGTAAAATCCCTATGAAGTTAAATTGTTCCACACAAGATTGATATGGCGAGACTCAATATTTTACATGCTGGTATTTTGTGTGCTTTAAATTTCCATTGCCAGAGACGAATTTTATCCAAGTGATTTATTGACTTTCTATTGGTCAAAGTATTATCAGTTTTAAATAATTGGCAGAGTTATTGTAAAGCTTATCCCTGTCTTTGTTAGCTGTCTCTTTACTTAGTTGTTGGAAGGAATAGCGAATTGTAAGTCCAATGGCATTAATGAGTGATATGTTGAAAGATTATGTAATTCAATCGCTAACCACCTGGAAATGAGTTTCAATTCTTTTGAAGTGGAATTAGTCTCTCTTTTTTTTTCTTTACTCATGTTGTCTCACTTCATTCACCATGGGCATGTGCACGGGTATTTTCTGCCCTTCATTACCTTTTTGTTGTTGATTTTCAGATGGGCTGCAGCTTCTAATGATATTTCATTAAATGGAATGATTCTTCCAGCTGCTTTGTATTTTTGGCAAATACCCCATTTTATGGCCCTAGCCTATTTGTGTCGCGATGACTATGCTGCAGGAGGGTATGTTCTTATATCTTTGTTTATACTTTATAGTGACAAATTTGTTTCATACAACTATTTTGGTGCTCCGTAATACAATATTTGTTTTAAGTGGTGAATATTCATATTGTTTGTCTAGTCAATATCTGCCTAAAGTCCTTGTTCATATAAACAAAGAACTTAATGACCTGATGCCAAATCTGATTCAGGATAGCAATATAACAAATTTTTCTGAAATTATGGGGACCCAATTACAATTTAAACTGTAAGGACCTAGAAAATTTTCAAAATGTATAGAGATTAGAGACCTACAGGTTGATTTGACCAATTTGTATTAGCATTTAGCATACAAATCACTTCTTTTTGTACTCATTAAACATGGATTTTGTTACACTGGTTGCTGCACATGGTGGATGACTCTAGACTTAATATATATTTTCATTCAATTACTTATGCTCCAAACTATACAATATCCTTACTTATTGACATGTGTATGTGTTTCTGTTGCAAATTTAGGTTTAAGATGTACTCTCTTGCTGATGCATCTGGGCAGAGAACAGCATTGGTGGCTTTAAGGAACTCTATGTATCTAATCCCTTTGGGGTTCTTGGCTTATGATTGTGAGTGATGTTTCCTTCTTCTAGAAATACTTCATTGATTTTTTTTTTCTTGAGATTTTTTATCTTAATTATCTTGTGCTTGTATTGATTTCATGCTTTGATAGGACACCTTATAAATTTCATTTGATGTCAAAACCTCATCTAGAAATCTTTCTGAAATAAGATTCTGGCCTGTGCAATTTTGTAGTGTTGTATGTATTTTTGAATATTTTATAATTAATAAAAAAAAATTATAATTTTAGTCAACTAAAAAATATAGCATCCAAGTCTCAGAATTTTAGCCTTTTTGCATGTGGCAATGGGGTTAGACAGAGACAAATCTGACAATAAATTCAGTGTTTGGTTCTGTAAATAACATTTGTTGCCGTGCCACTGTCTTATCCAAACAGTTGAAGACCTTGTTCGTATGTTTTTTGCTGAAAGACATTAGCGTAGAAGCTTGTATACAGAACCTTAAACTTGTACATAAGAAGTTTGTTCACAAATGAGGATATACACTCACCATATATATAGGGTTTGAGTTAAAACAACGATTGAAATGGTAGAAAGTTTTTCATTTATTTGCACCTGTCGACAGGGGGTGTGACTTCTGGATGGTTTTGTCTTGAGTCCACTGCACTTACACTTGCAATAAGCGCGGCAGCATTTTCATTCTATAGAGACCGTACCAGAGAAAAAGCAAGGAGAATGTTCCATGCCAGTCTTCTTTACCTCCCTGTGTTTATGTCTGGGCTTTTGATTCACCGTCGTTCCGAAAACCCACAATTTTTAGAAGACAATGCAAAGGGTTTTGTGAAATCTGCATCCTCTGTGGAGACTTTAGAGTTGGATGATAAAAATGGCAATCAAGATATCAAGACCAGGCGTCCCTATCAGACTCAAGCGCGTCCTCCTGTAGCGTATGCCTCTGTTGCACCTTTTCCCTTTTTGCCTGCTCCTTCATATAACTTCCCTTGATATTGTCAGCTATACGGATTTTGTATGACTTTTAACATTTTCTCGGCCAAGTTTTGTCTGGTTGATTTGATATATTCATTGAAATGGTTAAGCCGTTAAGGTTGTTTTATGTGCCACAATAAAAATTGAAGACGCATCTGTAATAGGAAATAAAAGAGATTTTGTTTCTTGAATTCTTGGAGTGTATAATATACAATAATATACAATCAGTTATTTTTTCTGCTATTTTTCTTTTTTGACTGCTCTTTTTTTCCCCTCTCATTTTCTCGAGGTTAATATAGACATAGGGTTCTTCGTGATTGGGTGGATAACACTTACATCTACTTTGTTATATCGTTGTCATTAAGTTTGAAATCAAGCAATGACATTTGGGTAGTTTTTTTTAGTTCAATATTATATTCTTAAAATTTAATGTTAGAAGATATCTAAATGTCATTGTTGAAGTTCAAAACTTGTGACAAATACGTAGAGAACTCGATTTAAATTTTGTTGTATTTCGTCATTTATGCATGAGAAGATGCAAGAAAACGTGATGAGGTAAAAACAAATAGCACCATAAAGCGGCAAAATGTTTCAAAATGATCGTTTGTGAAGGAAGAGAACCAGGATTGTTCCTTAAGAGTTTTCTTCTCTCTTGGTCAAAAAGTAGCTCCTAGGACAAAATTGATTTTAAAGAGTTCGAGTCCTCTATAATAGTAGTTGGGTGCCACCTACCAATCATTGAAAATTCTACCAAGGTAGTTTTTGGGAAGCCAACTTACATGAGCGACACATAGCCCCAAGCCCATGTGTCCCATCTACAACAAAAACTCTGAAACTAGTGAGCGACCCAAGTCACTCGACCTACTACCTGCTAGGCATCGCTTACAATGATCAACATACAAAAAAGTGAAAACACACAACAACAACAACAACAACGCGGTTAAGGGAAACTGTATCGAAGGGAAGGATTATTGCCGGTCACCTGTATTAGATGCCACAAGCGACCACTGGCGAGTCAGTTTTCTATTTGGGCCTTTATGTGGGTAACATCTTGTAAGGCGATTACTTTTTGTTGTATTAGTCTCACCAACTTTCCTTTTCTTTTTTTTTTTTCATCACTTTTGGAAATTTAGTGAATTTTTGGGCCCGCATGGAAATTTAAATGTTTCGTTGCTGACGACCAAAATTGATTTTGCCTTTAAACTCAGATTTGAAGCTTAAATCACATTATTTTAAATTCATTTTTAAGTAAAATTAGTTGCATGTTTGGTTATATATTTGATAACTTTTGATCTGCGTTAAGATAGAAGCTACAAATAATAACTTTTGTGTTTTTCTATTTGTTTGATACGAATATGTAAAAAGACACACGTCTTTAACGTGCAAACAAACACAGATTAATTTTACAAAATAAAGTTTACAAACACTTATCTAAACATACACTTAATTCTACCAAGGAGATGTAGCTCAGTTGGTTGAGCATGGTGCATGAGTGTTGTAAATTTCCTGGTACTGTCTTTTATTCCTACAGATAAAAAAAAAAAACATACATTTAATTCTAGAAATCTAGAAAAGTATTAAAATGTGAGTTAAAAATACACTTAAAAATATAGACTTAATATCATCATTTCTATTAAAATGAGCTTAATTAACATTGAACATCAATGATAAAAAAAATTAAAAAATTAAAAATGGAAAGTTTTTATAAGGCATCATAAATTAGAACTTTATTGTTTGTCGTCAAAATCTCTCCTAATTTAAATCCTTTTTTACGTTCAAACTTAAAAGTCTTAAAATACAAAATAAATTTGCATGCCTTAAATGATTTTTGTAAAATTACCAAGCAACCATTCAAATTTAGCAATCTTACTTCTCTTCATTCTAACCTTGTATTGTATTTGTATTAAAAAAAAAAAAAAAACTTTTCCCACTTTTTAAGAGACCATAATTATTTCGAAAACATTCTATCATGAAGTCTGGTCATTTTCACACATGCTATCAAATTTTTTTTTCCAGAAAATTACTTCATATATACATATTGAAAATAGTCCTTAATTTTAAATAATTCTTTACTTAAACCACATTTACTATTCACATACATGTTTGGACGTGTTACCTCCTTTCATCTTTCTCCAGCGGCCTTCTCAGTATCTGTCATATAGTATCTTAAAAGAGTTACTCACTCCAATCCCTTTTTTACTTTTTGTATACATTAAATTGGGCGCTTTTACCAAAATGGTGCAATTTTTTGAAAAAGTTACCAAAATTGGTAGTTTTTAAAAAAAATTATGGAAATGGATAAGTCGTGCTTGAAAACACTTCATATTTGTAGAAGTCGTGTTTTACAACACGATTTTTCTTTAAGTTTTTTTTATATATACAGAAGTCATGTTTATATAATCGACTTTCATATTTTTTTTAGTGAAGTCTTATATAAGAATGAAACTTTTGTATTAATTATTACTGAAAATTATTAAAAAAGAAAGAAAACAAATAAAGTCGTTATTCATAACACGACTTTAGTATTTACAAATAAAAAAATGAAAAAACTGAAAGCCTTAAAAAATCTCATTCTTATGTATAACTTCTGTATAAAAAAAAATTAGCCTTAAACAAATGAAGTTGTGTTTCATAACAAGACTTTAGTATTAAAAAAGTCTCATTCTTATGTATGACTTCTTTATTAAAAAAAGAAGCCTTAAAGCAAAATCGTGTTGTGAAACACGACTTCTACACATATGAAATCGTGTTTTCAAACACGGCTTATCCATTTCTGTAATTTTTTTTTTAAAACTATCCATTTTAGTATTTTTTTTTTGAAAAATTGCATCATTTTGGTAAAAAAAAAAAAAGCCATTAAATTGTTATTCATCCGACCGTTAAATTAAGAGTTCATATTTTTTGTATACAATGGTGATAAAAAAAAATTCGAAACTAAGGCCTTGTACATCTACTTCAATCTCATCTAGACCCATCCTAGTGAATTAAAGTTCATATTAAATAGATCAAATTTACCATTTTTTATAAAATTTTAAAACTATTTGATAATTCATTAAATAAATTTAATTTAATGTATAATATTTTTTTTAAAATAAAAGTAAACGTTGATTATAAGATTAGATTATTATAAATATTCGATTTATCTAAAATTATATATATATATATATATATATATATTAAATTCCAATTATCTAAGCTAACTGTAAAATCAAAAGTTCTTAAGTCTATAATTTTTTTCTGTAAAAAAAAGGTCTATAATTTTTTTATAGTTTAAAAACTATTTTACACTTCATTAAATAAATCCAAATTAATATATAATATTTTTTTAAGATATAAGTAAATGTTAATTATAAAATTATTTAACTATAAATATCTGATTTATCTAAAATTTAGTGTGCATAATTGTTGAGATAATATCAAAATATTTAAATATTGAACAATTGAAATTATTGAATTATATATACATATATATAGAGAGAGAGATAGATAGAGAGAGAGGAGGAATCCACTTACTTCAAGGGTAAGAGTATAAGAGACTTATTCTTCATCTTCATCATTCATTTTCTTGAAATCTAATGGTTGTAATAACTAATTAATCTTAACAATTAGATTTCAAGAAAATGAATAGTGAGGATGAAAAATAAGTCTCTTATACTTATACTTGGAGTAAGTGGATCTCTTCACACACACACACACACACATATATATATATATATATATATATATATATATATATATAGGGGATGTTTCTAATGAGAACACTTCTTATAATGAGAAATGAGAACAATAAATTTCAGCCTTTGGATCACAATTAAAAAATCTAATGGATGAAATTAAAACTCCCAATTAAAAAAAGTCACGTGCTCTTCTTTTCAATTTCACTGCCTTTCAGTTTCACTATTAAATTCAGGTGAGTAGAGTCTCAACAAAAATCACCACCCTCCACCCCTTACCTCAAATTCTTTTATTGGTCTAAACTACTTTTGGAACAATCATTTGTACAATGGTGCTGCCATGCAGAAATAAGAATACCATGCTGAAATTCAATCTATGAACGTTCAATATTTTTTTGATCAGTAAAAGTAAACAACGGGCCTCTATGAACGTTCAATATATTTGTATATACAATCGACTGTCAATTTATATAACAAAAAAATCAGAATGGAGAAATTAATTAAAGTGAATATGAAAATGAAAGTGTGACTTTTGTTATTGAAATATGGGCATTAATCGATTCAGTATTATTGTATTGATTACCAATTTTAATCAACATATGCCCTTTAATTTAGAAAAAGTAACTTCGTAATTAGTTGTTATTCTACGTGAAGGAAGATTGGTATGCGAAGCGGAAGGGAAAAGAAACAGAACAGCATAAGCACGTGACTTTTTTTAATTGGGAATTTTAATTTCATCCATTAGATTTTTTTAATTGCAATCCAAAAGCTGAAATTGGTTGTTCTCATTTTTCATTATAAGAAGTGTTCTCATTTGAAAGTGGATTTCTTCTTTTATATATATATATATATATATTGAAATTTAATGATTCCTGTGCTTTTTCTCTCTTTTTTTTATACTTCTTTCTCTCTCTATATATATATATTATTAAATTTTAGGAAACTGTAGAAAAGAAAAAGTCGTGTTAAATATAATAAAAGTAGCTGTTTAATTTTTATTAAATAAAAAGAATAAAATATGGAAATTCTATAAAAGCTGATTATTAAATTATAAGAAACAGTGGAAAAGAAAAAGTCGGGTCGAATAATAGAAGCGGCTGTTTAATTTTTATTCAATAAAAAGAATAAAATTAGAAGTTCTGTATAAAAGCTAATTAAAGAGCTTTTAATATATATATATATATATATATATATATATATATATATATATATATATTAACATTAAATTTTAAGAAACTGTAGAAAAGAAAAAGTCATGTCAAATATAATAAAAGTAGCTATTTATTCAATAAAAAGAATAAACTATCGAAATTCTATAAAAGCTAATGAAAGAGCTTTTACTTTTTCTTTCAAGGAAAAGAGAAATAATAAAGAAGTTAAATCAAACACTGCTAAACTTAAAAAAAAAAAAAAAAAAAAAAAAAAAGCAAAGAAAGACACTGCTAAAAGTATAGATTATCCAAATTGGCCAACCAAAATTTCCGGTGTTATTGATGTACCTGCACTGATTTGTCTATCAGCTGAATAGCATAGCTATATTTGGTGTTACTTTCTTTCCTTAAATTTGTTTTTCTTGCTCTTTTTCCTTATAATATCTCATATGCCGAAAACACACTATTTTCTATTTCTAAGATCATGCAACCAAGGATTTAAAAAACAATTCGTGGCCATGATTTTGATTTTAATATCAATGTTTTGGGGTGTTCGCAACTGTAATTGTGACCAAATCGGCATATTTGTCAGTAGTTTCCTACAAAATCAAAGAAAGTGACGAAATTGCATTGGTGACAGTAATTTAAAATCTTGCATGCAATGCAACATATAATAATTCTAGTTTCCCACTGATATAACTCGATGAGTTTATAATCAAGATAGAATTTGGAGTTGAAAAGCAATGTAATTAAGAATTTCTCTCCTAAATTAAGCATAATGAATACTGATGGAAGGAATAGAAGCATGCAAGGACTCACCCACAGGGAGATATATGTATATATGTATATCCATCCTTTATGCTTCTATCTGACAATATCAGAGGAAATTCTAGAATGAATAATAATAACATTGAATAAAATTGAACAGAAGCAATTTATGCTCCGCAATTCCTATTTACATTACATCCATTGAGCTTGAACTTAAGAAGCAATGGCCCCTTTGGTGCCACATCAACATTAGCTACACCATGATCTTCACTCCCAGCTTTTCTACATGAATCCTCACCCACAACTACCTCAGACCTTGAAATATTTTCATAAGGCACCGTTTGCTGACATTCTTTAATCACAGTTTCGGCATAATAAAACTTGTTCATCCTATGGATCTCCTCTAATGTACTTTGCCGTGCCACGGCTAAAATATCCACCATTGAGCGTTTCTTACATCTCCCTTTGCGCCTCTTGCGTTTATCTTTCACAGCCTTGGATGGTGGCAATAGTGGACTGCTCTTATGAACATGAGTTGAACTTGGGAGGGTACATGTATCTGCTGGTTGAGATAAATTGGCAGAAATGCTACAGTTATGCTGATTTGAGTGATTTCCCTCTTCATGTGATGAAGGGTGGTTGGTTACTTTGTAGTCACAGTCATTGTTAGTACATTGTGGGTGGTCATCATCAATGAGATGTGGCGCGTCAGCTTTGCAAGAATCAGCTTCTTTATTGTTATCATTTGGCAAATGCATCAAGCTGGAACAACCTTGGAGTGGTTCAGCAAGTGAAGTTTGGTGTCCAAGTGGTGGCAACACCTCCTTGAGACCATGTTTAAAACACAATTGCAAGTGCTTCTCATGAAATGGCCAGTTATGAAGGATATTTCTGTGACGAGAAGCAAGAACATACTGTCTGCAACATATATAATTTATAATCTATCAGTGATCAAGAAAAGAATTATTTCATGTTTATTTTCTCTTCTGTTTGTCAACAACTACACTTAAACTAGCCTTAAACAATCCTTCCAAAATCTAAACACAGTTTTGATAAAATTCACAAAAGGAAATGCAAAAGGCAAAATCAAATAAGAAAAAGAGTTGTTGAACAGAGAATGATCATAAGCTTAAGCTGTGTTGGAATGATTATAAATAACCTAAAATCAACAGGTGCTTCACACCTTACAAGCTCAAGATAATGCAATTCAAGAGATCAATCTAAAAATAGAACATGCAATAATGGCATAATATTAAAGGTCAAAAAAAAAAAAAAAAACTCATTCATAAATTGAAATGCATAGGGTGTTTATGGTAACTTTTTCAAGCACATTAGTACCTTATTGAGAAGGGTTTAACATCAGTTCCAGAAGCCGTTTGTTGCTGCAGAGATTGCGAAACCGCAGGTTGGTTTTGGTTTTGGTTTTGCTGCTGAGACATCATTCACCTGGAAGATTGCAACTTTGCAAGTGGATCTCAAACTAAACTCTCTAAATTAATATTTAACCAAAAATCCTGCAACCCCAGTTTTTGCCTATAACAACAGGAACCCTACACATAAGATGCAGAAGAAAAAACTCCATAAAATCACCAAGTGCAATAACCTAGGAGACAGAAAAACAAAATCAGAGATTCACAACCAGAAAATCTGCACGTGGGTACGCAAAAGATGCTCAATTTATCAGCAGAATAAAAAGAAAAGGGATCAAAAGATGAAACTCTTAGTGAGTTGTTGAACGAATTAAACGGCAGAGTCAGCTAAACCTTGAAGCTTCAGCGGAAGAGAAATTAAGGGTCATAGAAGTGGCGAGGGAGAAATGGGTAGGGTTTGCGTTTGAAGGAAATGAGTATGGCGAAACGAGAAACACGATTTCAGTGTTTGAAAAGAAAGAGAAGTGGAAGAGAGAGAAAGTAAGCAAAGCATGAGGAACTGACTGAGAAGAAACGAGGTTGTAGAACGGTCTCTTGATAGTGTTGTGTTGCGTTTTTCTTTCTCTCTTTCTTTTTTATAAGTCTCTTTGTTTTCCGTTTCGTTTGGGTTGGTTTTATTTTAGTTGACGTCATTTAATTATTTTTAACCGTGTAATTAAGGGAGGGTTATTTTTATTAACTTTAATTAATTGGGTTTGCCTCTGCTGCTATTCATACACTGAAGTTTTGGTGGCATGTGGAAGCCTCTTTAATAACCCCAAAACAGGGTATCCTCCTAAACTTGGCTTAATTATCCTAAACTACGAATGCACTCGTCACATCTATTTTTATGCTACAAATTCAACTAAAATTGGGAAAAGTGGAGATTTGCAGAAAATGAATTGGGTCATGGATGGCTAAGGCAAAGCTATATATTATATCTATGTTGGTCAAAGTAATTTCCCTTGGTCTATATAAAATTTACAATATGTCTGTATATTTAGCTGTTTTTGTGTTTTGGTCATATTAATTAATAAGTCAGGGCAAAAGCAAATTCCAAGGCAATGCAAATGCTTTGGTTTGCAAATGGCAGATATAGAAGTGCCAGAGGTATCTGTATGCAAAATCCAACCTCTGCAGGAGAAAGTACAATCAACATCAAGAGTCTCAGATTTACCTCTTTAAGGAAAACACATGCGATATCCTATGGTGGTTTTATTCCCATATTGGGAGTCTTACAGCTTAATTAATTACCTGAACAGTATGCTGAAGAATACTGAATTTAGTTGCTTTACTATAAAATAGATATAACATATCATTTGGAATTTCCAATGCTTTACTGCAGGTTTCAGATCAATGACAATATTCTGACATCATAAGAACATATAGCTGGCTAGAGCAAATTTAGCAAAATTTGGTGCAGTAGTTGTAGCAAGATTTGCATCAGTTTAGTGGTAATTAAGTCCCCAACATTCTGCAATAAATTGAAGTGGCTAAAGCGTATGCAACATTGACAAAGTTCTGATATAGATGTGAAGCGAAGGACTGAGAAAAAAAGGAGAATATATACTAAATATAATTGATGTGATTACCGTCATTATTAATTACCTCAAATTGAAGCTTAGGCAACTTCGTCTGATTTAATTTACCCGAACAGTTCTAGAATATGTTGAAAGATTTCCAGTTTTGGTGCACCGATGGCAATTTTTTTTCTCTTTTATTTTTCAAATTTGTAATGTGTCTCTGTGCAGACTTCCCCCCCCTCCCTCAGGATCCTTTGTATATATGAGAAAAAAAATTAAAATTAAAAAATAATATTAATAAAGAAAAATGAATAAAAAATAGAATGTTGAGTTAATGTTTGCTTGATTTTGTTTTAATAGTGAATCTATTTATAGTTTTACACATAAAATTAATAATAAATATTTTTTGTAAAACTTATTATTTATTAAAAGTTAGATATGTAAATAATTGTGAAAAAAAAAATGCTTGAAAGTTATTAATTAATTTCCTTTGGTAAATGTCTGGTAGGTCTCATGTGTGATGTGATATATCTTCAATTCCAGAACATTGTTGCCCAAGGGGAGAGATATATATTGTAAACATATCCATCACCGATTAATATACTTCTAAATTTTACCATTGGTGCTTAGCCTTTTTCATGGCAATGTTGACAATGAAATTCGAAATCATGCTCACTATAGTGCAATCCTAGCTAGTAGCTTTTCTTAATTTATTAAGTGCTTAGCTATATCCAGCAATATATGCACATAATTGAACTTGATAATAAGTTACTTCTCAGCTAATGCCTTTTGTTTGAATTAGAATGGTGAATAACTGAATAAGGAATGATCGTATAAAGATAATCTGATGACTGCATCATGAGGAACGTCAATTGATCACAATGCATAAAGATACAATGAGAAGGATTGGAGTACATAAAATACCAGAGAAACTTTCTTTCTATATATATACATGCTGTATGAATATAACGTCATTGCCACAAAAACATTACACTAGCTCGTTTTATGTTCAGCCATAAACCTCGTTTTAAGTGTTTCCTCCAGATTAAGACATTCTTGTGAAGCAGCTTCTCCCTTAAATTTTTCATCACGCATCATTACATAACTAAAATTAAAATAAGATAAAATATAAATAAATCATCATGAAAAAAATAATTACAAATTATCATTACACAGCAGGATCTTTAGCTAATGAAATACTACGTGCAATAATAGTCATACAAAACATGCATTAACCATACTCCAATTATGTAACTCTAATATTAAATTATACCAAATTGTTCAAACCAGTATAGAGACTAACGGATTGAAAAGTTTTTAAGGCACTCTTAATTCCATTTGGATCCTGCCCATTGCTGCAGCAAACCTAAAAAAATAGTGTTTTCCTTCTCAGCTCATTATCTGTTCACCTCATGTCTCGTTCAAATCTATCCAAGTCCTATATACCAATTGGTTATAAGAGAAAAAAGTTATAATATGTGACGCCTATTATTATAGCTTATCACGTGACACGAGTTTTTAATTAGTAATACAAGGAACATAGCAGAAGGGATATATAGGAGAGACATGGAAGGCTTTGAATCAAAGTATAAACTCAAGCCTCACGAATTTTGAAATTAATGCAATGCTGTGGAGTTGATCAGGTGTTAATCTGAAAGCTGTAGAGAAGTCACTTTCAAAAATAAAATAACAAGGAAGGCATTATTTTCATTTTTTTTTTTAAGAATATATGAAGAAATACATTTATGATCATAGGAGTCCCTGTCATATATATATCTTTGTTTACTATTTGCTTCTTTCCTCTATCCTACTACCACTTCATTTTTTGTGCAATTTACGGTTAAAACTATATTTACGTTTTCTTAGTGTGTGTATGTATTGGTATTTGAGTATTCTTTTTCTCTCACCTATAGTAGCTCGGGTAAGGTTCCAAAAGGCCTTTTATATCTGAAGCTATAATATATATCATCAATTCAGTCACTGCTTATAATCCTGTGAGTGAAAGGATGAAGTTATATCTTTGCTTATATATGTTTTTCAGAGGCACAATAGATGAAAAAAACAATGGCTTTGTTGTTAATGAATAAATCCTGTCTGAGTGTCAAATTAATGCAAAGTCTTCGTTTCAGCAGCTATGGAATTTTGGCCAAAATTGGGTTGGCCCATGATCGATGAATCTGTTCCTTAAATTAAATTAAAACAATAAATTTCATCGAAGCTAGCAAAATGTTTTATCTAGCTGCTTTTTAGATATATATCAATATATGTCTGCATCTTTACTAATGAACTCTATATGAACGGTAGAAAAAGAGTAGATTTGCAAAGAGAAAAATATTATATATATATAAGAATAAGCTAGCTAAGGATCAGAAGAACAGTAAATATATCATCAATGGATGCAGAATTACACATATTATGGCAATAGGTGTGTTAAGCTTACTTCTCAATTGATGTAATGTGGGTTGTAAATAAGTGATTTCTTTCATTTCTGAGGTGTCCCAAACAAATTCAGGTCTAGATAAGGTGTTGCTCATTAATTAGCATTGTATAAAATAATTATGCTTAATTTCTAGCATGTCCAATGTTGCAATTATGGTGGAGCTGCTTAGCTCACTTTTTGGTTGGTCCTACAATGTTATGAGATTTAAGAATTTCAACAAAATTTCTTTTTAATAGTGCAGTCTTTAAGAAATTAAAATGAGTCCTGCAATTGTCTCACAATTCTTAAGAATTGTTCAGAAGAATTGTTTATATGCATAACACTTCTTATATATAAGAATGATCACGTTAATCACTCTAATGATAAAATTACATAAGAATTGGTTCTTAAGTTTAAAAACCTCGTAAACAACTCTTGTTAGAAATGTTCTAAGATATACGTAGTGCTATATATTATAAACCATGCTATACGTAGTGCTATATACTATAAACCATGCTTCTTTAGTTTAATAGCTTCAACCAACTCCTTGTCATCGTAAAGTAGGCCTAAAGCCTAGCATAACAAAGCATACTAAGGTAGGGTAAATTGTCCTATTAACTTACGTGGGGATTTCGATACACGTGCCTACTTTTTCACTTTGCTTAATCAAGATCCTTTCATAAAGTTATTAGACAAAAGACAACATACCAAATAAATAAATAAATAAATCCTGTTTCCTTCATCTTCCGAGTTCCAACATAATAATAGATTTCTAGTTAGAAATGTCAAAACTGATATGTTCATCAGCGATTGTCTGAAATGAATTATGTCAAAGGATACTGATGATGTTTCACTTGCAGGGAATTAATATATATGATATTGTCATAATTAATATACCTTTGAATTTCATTTTGTGTGTGAATTATCATCATGATCAGCTGGTTCATAAAGGATTACATTGTGACACCATCATATATATTGAATTATTTTAAAGTTTAATTTTTTTTTATCTACTGTCGGGAAAGAATTTTACACTTAACTAATCAGAAATCAATATTGTTATAACTTACTGGTATAAAATTCAACAATTTTTTTTATTTCTTTTCATTTTGCATTGTTCTTCCTTTGTATTTTTATTACATCATCTTTCATATTTCTTATTTGTTATTTTTCTTTTCTATCACTCTTCTTGTCACACTCTTGTGGGGGTGTGAGAAAACATTATTTTTCGTCTATAAAAATATTATAAACTATTTTTTTATCCCTCTAAAAAAAAATTGGATTTGCCACTGACTACTACCTGATATGCATCACAATTACAAAGAGCACCTTCAGATCAACATACAAAAAAGTGTAAAACATAACGTCTGGCTGTTAAGGGAAGGATTATTGCTGGTCGATCACCTTTGTGTTGGAGGCCACGAGCAACTTCTGAGTCAATTTTTTATTTGGGCATTCAAATGTTATGCGAGGGAATTACTTTTTACTTTTTATACCACCTTTGGTATTAGTAGTATGATATCACTCGTTTTTGCATCACATTCAGAAATTTAATGCGCATGTTAATTTGGATCTATGTTGAAATACCACAGAATTACGTTCATTTCACTGTAACGTTATTCTATAGAAAATTGTGATGTTTGGTTGCTTTCAACTAAAAGTGATTTTGCCTTCAAATTCTCAAGGTTGGACCACTTTGATAAATTGTAACTTTTTGAGTTAAGTTAAAAAAGTTTCTAGAGTTTTACTACAAACTTATTTTTAAGAAAAAAATTTTTTTAACATAGATAATATCACTTTAAATTCATCTTGAAGCAAAGTTAATTCTACGAAATCAACTTTATTCAAACTACGAACTCTGGATTAGCCAGGGCACCTTTTCCCTGGGAAATCGGAGGGTTAATACAAAAGAAGATGAAGTGGTAGTAGGATAGAGAAAAAATGCAAATAGTAAACAAAGATATTATGATCACGAGTGTATTTCTTTATATATTCTTTAAAAAATGAATTTGTCATGCTTTACAAATATATTAATTCTCTATTTTCAGATTAACATCTCAACTCTAGTTGACAAATTGTATATACTTTCTTTATGTATTCTCTATTTTCAGAATAACACCTCAACTCTACAGCTTTGGATTAATTTCAAAATTTGTGAGGCTTGAGTTTTCTACTTTGGTTCAAAGCGTTCCATGTCTCTCCTATCCCTTCTGCAATGTTTCTGGTATTAGTAATTAAAAACTCGTATCACTGATAATCTATAATAATAGCCATCACACGATTCTTAATTTCGAATTGGGCCCAAACCAGTTGATATGTATGGATTGATTTGAACGAGACAAGAGTTGAACTGATAATCAAATGTTTGCTGCAGCAATGAGCAGGATCCAAATGGAACTAGGAGTGCCTTAAAAAGTTTCCGTCAATTAGTCTTTATACTGGTTTGAACGATTTGGTGTAATTTGACATTAGAGTTACATATATTGGAGTATTGGTTAATGCATGTTTTATGACTGTTATTGCATGTAGTATTTCACTAGCTAAAAATCCTGCTGTAATGTAATGATTCGTGAAAAAATGTAAAATATGTAAGGGAGACTTTCTATCAGAATCTGGTTCACAATATAAATGTCTTTCTCTGGAGGAAACAACATAAAACGAGCCAGTGTTCTTTTTTTTTTTTTGTGAACTTAAAACGAACTAGTGTAATGTTATTGTGGCAATGACGTTAATTATATTCATATATGTAGTATATATATAGAAAGAGAATTTCTCTGGTATTTTATGTTTTTGTACTCCAATGTTCATTGTATCACAATTTATGGCATCTCATGCAGTCATCAGATTATCTTTATACAGTCATTCCTTATTCACTACCTTTCTATTAACTGAGAAGTAACTTATTCATCAAGTTCAATTATGTGCATATATTCCTGGATATAGCTAAGCACTTAAGAAAGCCATACTAGGATTGCACTAGTGGTGAGTGGTTGAGTATATATATGCATGATTTCGAATTTCATTGCCAACATTGAGAGAAAAAAAAAAGGTTAAGCACCAATAGTAAATTTCAGAAGTATATTGATGGTGATGGATATGATTACAAGATCTCTTCCCTTGGGCATTTAATGTTTTGGAATTGAAGATCTCACATTACATGACCTTAGAAACATTTAGCAAAGGAAAAAACTTTCACATCACATCCTCAACGCATGCATGCAAATGATTTATATACATGTAGATATAGCCCATGAGTCCTTTTGCACGAATTAAAACACACACACATACACATTACAAATTTGAAAACAAAAACATTGCCATTTGAAGCGCATGAAGCCTGAACTGTACTCCTCGGTTCACAATAACTGGAAAACTTTCTACATATTATAGATCTGTTGGGGTAAATTAAACCAGACAACGTTGTTTAAGCTTCAATTTGAGGTAATTAAATAAATTAATTCATAACGAAGGTGATGGCATCAATTATACTTAGTCCTTCGCTTCTATATCAGAACTTTGTCCATGTTGCATACGCTTAAGCCACTTTAATTTATTGCAGAATGTTGGAGACTTAATTACCACTATATATAAACTAGATTGGATTATATATGCAAATCTTGCTACAACTGAACCAGATTTTGCTAAATTTGTGCTAGTCTGCTATGTTTTTTATGATGTCAGAATATTTTTATTGATCTGAACCAGTAAAGCATTGGAAACTCCAAATGATATGCTATATTCTACTTTAGTAAAGCAACTAAATTCAGTAATCTCCAGCATACAGTTTAGGTAATTAAGCTGTAAGCCCCCCAATATGGAAATAAAACCTCTATAGCCCATAGGATAGGATCATATAGCAATGTAGGTATGTTTCCATAAAGAGGTAAATCTGAGACTCTTGTTGTTGATTTGATTGTACTTTCTCCTGCAGAGGCTGGGTTTACATACAGATTACCCTCTGGCACTTCTTGCAAGATATCTGCCATTTTGCATATTAAGCAAAGTATTTGCAATATCTTGGAATTTGCTTTGGCCTGAGTTATATATAAATAAATAAATACTGTAACCCAAATCACAAAAACAGCTATATATATTATCGACAGATTGTAAAATTTGTACAGACCAAGATAGATTACTTAAACCAACATATCTATAATATATAGCTTTCCCTTAGCCATCTATTACCCAATTATTTTCTTCAAATCTCTACTTTTCCCAATTTTAGTTGAATTTGTGGATGAGTGCATTGGTAGTTTAGGACAAGCCTAGTTCACGAGGATGCCCTGTTTTGGGGTTATTAAAGAGGCTTCCACATGCCACCAAAACTTTGGTGTATGAATAGCAGCAGAGGCAAACCCAATTAAAATTAACCCTCCCTTAATTACACTATTAGACGTTAGCAATAGTTAAATGAAGTCAACAAAAACAAAACCAACCCAAACGAGACGGAAAACAAAGAGACTTATTATAAAAAGAAAGAAAGAAAAACAACACAATTACACTACCAAGAGACCATTCTACAACCGCGTTTCTTCTCAGTCAGCTGCTTCTCTCTCTTCAACTTCTCTTTCTTTTCAAACACTGAAATCGTGTTTCTCGTTTCGCCATACCCATTTCCTTGAAACACAAACCCTACCCATCCCTCACTCACGACTTCTATGACCCTTTCTCTTCCTCCGAAGCTTCGAGGTTTAGCTGACTCTGCCGTTTATTTCGTTCAACAACTCACTAAGAGTTTCATCTTTTTATTCTGCCCATAAATTGCATACTCGCATGCAGATTTTGTGGTTGTGAATCTCTGATTTTGTTTATCTGTGTCCTAGGGTATTGCACTTGGTGATTTTATGGAGTTTTCGTTTCTGCATCTTATCTTTAGCGTTCCTGTGGTTATAGGCAAGAACTGGGGTTGCAGGATTTTAGGTTTCTAGAGATTGGTTTGAGATACACTTGCAAAGTTGCAATCTTCGTGTTGAATGATGTCTCAGCAGCAAAACCTATCTTCCGTTTCGCAATCTCTGCTACAACAAACGATTTCTGGAGCTGATGTTAAACCCTTCTCAATAAGGTATTAATGTGCTTGAAAAAGTTACCATAAACATGCCTATGCATTTCAATTTATGAATGAGGTTTTATTTTATTTTTTTCCTGCAATATTATGCCAATATTGCATGTTCTATTTTTAGATTGATCTATTGAATTGCAATATCTTTAGCTTGTTAGGTGTGAAGCACATGTTGATTGTAGGTTATTTATAATCTTTCCTACACAACTTAAGCTTATAATTATATTCTCTGTTCAACAACTCTTTTTCTTATTTGCTTTTGCATTATGCATTTCCTTTTGTGAATTTTATCAAAACTGTGTTTAGATTTTGAAAGTGTTGTTTGTAGGCTTGAGTTGTTTATCTTGATTACTGATAGATTATAAGTCATGTTGCAGACAGTGTGTTCTTGCTTCTCGTCACACAAATATTCTTCATAGCTGGCCATTTCATGAGAAGCACTTGCAATTGTGTCTTAACCAAGGTCTCAAGGAGGTGCTGCCACCATTTGGACGCCAAAGTGATCATAATGATAAAGAAGATGATTTTTGCAAAGCTGAAGTGCCACATCTCAATAATGACCACCCACAAAATGTTAAAAATGAGTGTGATTACAAAGTCAATAACCACCCTTCATCACATGAAGAGGGAAATCAGCATAACTGCAGCATTTCTGCCAATTTATCTCAGCCAGCAACTCATGTTCATAAGAGCAGTCCACTATTGCCACCATCCAAGGCAGTGAAAGATAAACGCAGAAGGCGTAGAGGGAGATGCAAGAAACGCTCCATGGTGGATATTTTAGCCATGGCACGACACAGTACTTTAGAGGAGATCCATAGGATGAACAAGTTTTATTATGCTGAAACTGTCATTGAACGATGTCAGCAAACGGTGCCTAATGAAAATATTTCCAAGTCTGAGCTAGCGGGTGAGGATTCATGTCAAAAAGCTGGAAGTGAAGATCATGGGGTAGCTAATGTTGATAGGGCACCAAAGGGGCCATTGCTTCTTAAGTTCAAGCTTAATGGATGTAATGTAAATAGGAATTGCAGAACATAAAATGATTCCGTTCAATTTTAATCTATGTTATTATTCATTCTAGAATTTTCTCTTAAACTGTCAGATAGAAGCATAAAGGATGGATATATATATATATATATATATATATATCTATCTCCCTGCTTCTATTCCATCCATCAATATATTCATATTATATGCTTAATTTAGGAGAGAAAAATCTCACCTCGCTACTCAACTCCAAATTCTATCTTGATTATATATTAATCTAGTTATATCTGTGGGAAACTAGAACAATATATGTTGCATCATCCAAGAAATAGGAAGTACTATTGTTTTCGTTATATATATATATATATGAGAGATTATAAGGGGAAAAAGGCAAAACAAATCTAGGGGAAAAATAAGTAACACCAAATATAGCTGCTAGACTAATTAATTAGTACAGAATCAAACTGTAATTAAATTGCAGGCACGTGAATAACACACTAGAAATTTTGGTTGGCCAATAAAGTTCTTTATTATTTCTCTTCTCCTTGATTAAAAATAAAAGCTCTTTAATTAGCTTTAATAGAAAAGTTCTATATTTTATTCTTTAGTTCATTGAAAAAAACAGTTTCTTTTATTTTATAATTTTTTCTAAAATTATATATTTGACACGACTTTTCCTTTTCTACATATTCTTAAACTATATATATAGTGCCTATATATAATTGACAATTATACCTATATATAATTGACAAATTTAGTGCCTAATAGCATTAGTGAAGTTTGAATCTAGAATATCATCTAAACTATTCAAATTCCCCACCACTATGCAATTGACAAATAATAAGTATGTTGTGTATTTTATTCTATAGATATTTTTAATTTAAGTAAAATTTAAAAAAAATTAAAAATATATTTAAAACTATAAAATATGCATAACTATTTTGAATGAATAAATAAACTTAAGAAGAATAGAATAAATTAAAAACTGATTAAGAACATAAATAATTAAAATTTGAGATTAAAAAAATAGTATACAGAATTTTAAATTAATCAGAGGAAAAACTATCAACATAAAAGAAAATAAATTAAAGACAATTAATGACTTGAAATGTTTTTAAAAAATATATAAATAAGTATTAAATAATGATGAAATTACTTGTCTTGCCAAAGCAGTTAAGGTTCATGTATTGGTTCATAAAATGTTTTCGTGTCTCCCTTCAAAAAAAAAAATGTTTTCGTGTCTAAGAGTGAGAATTCAACTATGAAATATATGAGTTGGTTATATATATATATATATATATATATATATATTTGGTGTATAAGAGTTGGTTATATTGAACATTAAATAGACATTTCAAATTTATAAACAAAAAATATTTAAAATTATAAATATAAATATACTATTAATTTAAATAATTTCAAAACAAAAATTAAAATGAAAAGAAAAACTAAAAATAACACTTGTTATTTTTTAAAAGTTATAATTTCTTTTTATCTAGAGCACAGGCATCTTGGTCGAGCCTTATAAATTAAGTGAGTTTAGAATGAATTTGTAAACATATTTTAATTTAATATTCAAAGTAAATTTTTTAAATATTTTCTTTCATGCATAAATTACTTAAAAATTTTGTATATGCTAAAAAAGAGACTGTACAAATTTAACAAATAATTTTTTTGGTAGCTACTAAATTTTTTTTTTTACAATATTTGTCGTTCATCTACGCTTTTGGTGGTATATATTTTTATTTTAAATTGTCTCAAAGAATTATAAAAAAAAAAAAGTGAAATAACTATAATTCACAAATTATATACCTTAACCAAAATTAATTAAAAATAAAAATCTTAGGGGTTTATGTTTATGTGGGACCAAAACGATGCGAAGTATGTAAGGAAAGATTTGTCCGAAATCCTGAGTGAACATGGTTGGTTCATGTTGTCAGTGAATGTGAATGTGATTGGTGGATTCGCATTCGCCTCTGGCACTCCCAAATCATCACTCTCAGTTTCAGCGACGATGGCTTCAAATTCGCTCCGAGTTGCGGCTGCTCAGATGACATCCATCAGCGACCTCGCTGCCAATTTCGCCACCTGCTCTCGTCTCGTCAAAGTTAGTATTTTTCTTTTCTTTTCTTTTCTTTTGATTGATAGTGCTGAGTATAGTATTGTTTGTTTGTGCAAAAGGAAGCAGCATCAGCTGGAGCGAAATTGCTTTGCTTTCCTGAGGCCTTCTCTTACGTGGGTACTAAGGATGGGGACAGTGTTCGTGTTGCTGAACCATTGGATGGACCCATTATGACGCAGTACTGCTCTTTGGCCAGGTCTTAATTAAACCCCTTCTCTTCATTTTAGTGAGTGTGTTCTCTAGCATAGCTTGACCAATATTGATTTTGCATTTACATCTTCTGATGCCTGCAGAGAATCCAGCATTTGGTTGTCACTTGGAGGCTTCCAAGAAAAAGGATCTGATCCCCAACACTTGTGCAATACCCACGTTATAGTGGATGACACCGGCAAAATTAGAACCTCTTATAGAAAGATACACCTGTAAGATCAGTAACTTGTAATCTTATATAACTCATGTGGTTTGGTCCTCCTGAATTGAGAAATTTCCTGCTTTTTGTTTGTCCTATAAACAATTGATATTTTATTCGTTTGAAGGTTTGATGTAGATGTTCCTGGTGGAAGGGTATACAAAGAAAGTAGTTTTACAGAATCAGGTAGGATATTTACTCTCTATGTAGTATTAAGACTAGATGAGCCTTTCTAGAAAATCTGAGGATCGGTTTGACATTTTCATGTGCCTGCATCCACCTAGAAATAACAAATGAAAGAATAAAGAACGTAATTAGTGTTAGTCATGGTTATATTTCCATTGATGTACTTTTCCTTCCATGTTTGTATGTGATATTTTGTTTCTTTCTCCTTCATTTCCTTTTACTGGCAACAATAGTCTTTTTTTGTTGTGGGAAGAGGGGAGGGGGAGTGTTTGACAGACAAGATAAGCACACTTGGATATGATATGAACCATGAAGGATGGTGTTTTCATGTGAAATTCTTCTGTTTTGGTGATGTTTTCAGGCAAGGATATTGTTGCAGTAGACAGTCCTGTTGGGCGTTTGGGCCTAAGTGTTTGCTATGATTTGAGATTTCCAGAGATGTACCAATTGTTACGTTTCCAACATGAAGCACAGGTAATAAGTGGAAATATTACTTTCCTGCTTAAAATGGGTTGTCTACAATCTAAATTTTCTTGTGTTTTACAACATCCAGGTACTATTGGTGCCTGCAGCATTCACTACAGTAACAGGTGAAGCACACTGGGAGATTCTTCTTCGTGCCCGTGCAATTGAGACTCAATGCTATGTAAGAATTCATTTTTGCATCTAATAATACTGCCCTTCCCCCTCTTCTCCCATGCTTCCATCATCCCCAGCTGAAGTGTGCTTAAAATATAATCATTGGATTGGACATATTAACTTCTTTCACAAGTCTGTCTTCTTGTGTATTCATGCTAATTAATTATACTTTCCATAATTATGGCTTTGTTTTTTGTATTAATGTATTTGAAATGATTAGAACAAGTTACTAAGATAACTATCTGAGGAAATGTGTTTCAACTATTTTCTTCTTTGCCACTTATTTTTAGGAATGGTTTGATGAATTAATTATCAGGTCATTGCTGCTGCGCAAGCTGGCAAACATAACGATAAAAGAGAAAGCTACGGTGACACATTAATTATCGATCCATGGGGGACAATTGTAGGTCGATTACCAGGTAAGAAACTTGATAGTTCCTCATGTTCATTGAGTTAATTCATTGAAATTGGAAGTCCACTAACCATAATTCACTACTTAAAGGATTTATGCCCAACTGTTCTCAGAGAAACTTATCATTTATAACTCATTGCAAACATGTGAGAAAAGAACGGGGGAAATGGGAACTTCTGTAGTTTCCCAAATTATAGTATTTGGAATTTATGGATCTGATCGTATGTGTGACAGTCAAAATAGGACCAAGTGAGTGTTATAGGAGAAGACATAATTTTGCTTGAATTTTCTTTGGTAGAAGATTTTTTTTAGTGATGCTTTCATTGTCCTTCTTGGAGGTTTCAGCTGTTATGACTTTTGAGTTTGTTATACATTAAAATTTCTGATTTATACCATCATACAAATTTATCTATTCTTTACGGTTCAGACAATGTACTGCTTGCTGTAGTTTTTGTATTGCAATTTTTCTTTTGTTTTAAACCACGGTTTACTGAATTCCATGGTTGGTTTTATTTGTTTTTTTCAGATCGTTTGTCTACAGGCATTGTAGTAGCTGATATTGATTTATCTTTTGTTGATTCAGTTAGAGAGAAAATGCCAATTGCCAAGGTAAGTTTGTAACATCTATCTATAGCCATGGCACCTGTACATTGAATCAGGGATACTAATCAAGCAATGCTAACAAAGCATTATTTGACACTTTTTGTTGTTGCATAAATTTCATATTAGTCTCGCTAAAAAAATCTGTCTGCTTTTATTGACACCTAAGTGAAATTCACATCGTAATAAACATAGTGTTGGAAAAATATTGTGGTTAACACTTCTCTTGTTTTTATTGGAGCAGCACAGCTCTAGTAAGTACTATTTCCTTATGTATACATTTGTTTCTTTGGTTTCAGCAAAGGAAGCCAATTGACTTCTGGAAAGCAGCATCTCTATAGTTCTTATTTGGACCAGTCGAGAAGGGGTAGCTTATTTAAATATGGGATTTCTATGTACCAAAAGAAAAATATGGGACTTCTATATTAGATTCCCTTTAGGATGGTATCTACAAATATGAATTTCAGTTTTCATGGTAATAAGTACTGCCTCTGAGAGCCAATATCTCGACAATTGACACTCTCTAAGATATTTCACTCAGCCTTTCTGGTTATTGATGAATGGGTCATGATGTATGAGTTGTGTGCGAAGAATAATAAGTAGTTAGTTGTTACAATAGTTAATAGTTAGTTTCAGGTCAATATATACTCTGCAGATTCAAATTGTTTCTATCTTGACATACATTAATTGGTACCAGAGCTGCGATCTTGGCAACTAGTTACAGAAAAAAAAAATTATGGCTAGAAACTATTGGGAAGTCTCACATTGCTTGCCTCAATTCTTGGGATGCAGCTTATATATCTGTTGAACAACTTCACTTAATGTCAATTGATTTTAAGATGAAATCTAACATGGTATCAAAGTCTATAATCTATCTTGGTAAATTGCCTATTCTAGTAGGCTCACATGTTTTGGCAAGCATTTGTGGAGGGGGTGTTGGGAAGTCTCACATCGCCTCTCGAGATGCAACAAGATACGATAAGCTTCCTTTTTCTCTTTCTCTCTCTATATAATATAATTATTATAATATTTAACCTATTACATAAAATATATTTATAATAATTTTTGCACAAAATTTAAATTATATTATTAATTAAATTATAAAAAATTAAATCATTATTCAAATATTTTTCTTTTAAAAAATATTTGAATAATAATTATAATTTTAAAAAACTTATATAATTTGTTTATAATTTTAAGAAAAGTAATCGCATAAATAAAATATAATTTTGTATAATTTAGTTAAAATTATAATTTTTATAATTTTTCATAATGTATAAAAAAAAATAATTAAAAGTTAATTTTTAGAAAATTATATGTAATTTTAATGAAACAATAAATTTTTCATTTGAACTTAATTCATATTATATCCTATCATTATCTGGTGCGCATGAAATATTAGATAGGATTAAAGTTTGTCATGTTCTTATTCTATCATGTTGTTATTATTCTCTCATCTCCTGTATTATCTTGACCACCAAACGGGTCCTAAAATGAAATCTATCAAAAACAAGAAACAAGCTAGTAAAAATCTTGAGGCACCAATCAAAGAAAAGAATGATCGTCATGAGAAAGAAATGGAGGAGCTGTGCATGTTAATTTGTATGAGCTTACATGATTTTTTTCTTCATTTAGCAATATATTATAATTTGTATGATTGGCCTATAAATTATCTAAAAATAATTATAAATTTGCTTGAAAATTGACAACTTTTTTTCTTTTTTATAAAGATGGATATAATTCATTCCAAAAATGATTGTTTTTTACGCCAATAAAAAGTAGAAAACATGTTTAATTAATCATATTCAATATTATAAATTTGCTTGTTACTGTTCAAGATGTAAATTAAACTTTTTAATGACAAACAAAATTTTAGAGTTTATGATTAAAAGCTAGCAACTCGTTTTTTATTTTATATTTTATCCCCAATAATTACCAATCACTACAATAAATTTCATATCATTTTCTTATAATTTTACTATAAAATAATTCTTTTAGATAAACCAAACAAACAAAAAACAAAAACCAAAAAAATGAAAAGCTTGCTTTGACACTTAGATTTTCAAGCCTTTTTTCTTGATAGAAAATTAAGAGTAAAATCTCACGTTCATGATTTGTTATTATCTATATTCTTTTATCAGTGATTAGTAATTCTTCATTTTACCACCTAAAGTGACTTCATACATACTACCCCAACCCTAGTTGTTCATATAAACTTTGAGGATAAAGGCTTGTAAATAATAAAATTTATTTAATAATGATTTTCTTCTTCTAAGATGGATAGTTTACTGCCGGGAGCCTGGGACTGCTATTTCACAATTCCATAGGGACACGAGCTCTATTTTCATCTGTGCACATTTTTTTTTGCCACAAAGACGAACACTGATTCCCCGAGGAATGGGGGAAGATGGAACTTTGTATTCTTTAACTTCTCTGTCCGATCTTACACTTCACATATATATGTAAAGAAAAACGCTGTGAAACAGATTATAAAAGAGGAGAAACAACTAAAAAGAAAACTCATTCACAGATGTAGGTAAACTATGAACAATGAAATAGGCCAACGAGAAAACAAGCTATTATAGTAATTTTGTACTGAAAAATTCATGCTCAGGACTCCCAAGGAGATCATCATAGGATCTTTTGGCAAGGGAGTCTTGCAAGATGGATATTTGACCTTCCTTCTCGAGGTTGTTTTCTTCAAGTGTCTCTATCTTCTTCTTCAATACATTGACCTCTGCATTCAACAGCATATTCTGCTCACTATATTGCTTCACTTGCTCCCACATATAATCTCTCTCCTCTGTCACTTTGGGCAATTTTCCCCTCATGATTGTCAATTCCCTGTTAGACTCTTGCAGATCATTTTGAAGGCAGTTTCTACTCTCATCTTTCTTCAACATCTGCCAATATAATTTTTCCAGGGGATTGGTCAACAGGCTTAAGTAATAGCAATTGAAAAAACTACCAAAGCTATTTACCCACAAGACAGCCAATAACATCATATTACCACCATACACAAACATCCATTAGATGAATTTAATAAATAAATTTCAATACTCTGGTGACTTGACTGACCTGAAGTTCAAGGTCCTTCAACTTGTGTGTTACACTTGAAAGGTTATCTAACGCATTTTGCACCTCAGATCTAAGTATGTCGTTTCCTCTTACTGCTGTAGCAAGTTCAGCTTCCATCTGCTCAGCGTGGAGCTCTTTAGAGTACAGCTTCTCTCTTAATAAACTTGTCACCAAACATTCTGCTTTAAGTTCAGTTCTTAAAATATCCTATACAAGTAACAACATGATCCCCAAATTATGTAAAACAGGTTTAAAATAAATAAACACAGATAATAGTAGAATAGAGGATTTACAATATGTACTCTCCTAAAACTACCATTGAAGAAAAACATCCTGAAGAAACTCACCTCAGATGATTGATCATTCAGTGTAGCTAATTTACCAGAGTCTATGCACTCTGATTCAAATTTAGAAGTCAATGGATTTGACTTATCTTTCAACAAAGAAGACATCATCTGCAAACTCCTTGTTAAACCCTCAGTGCCACTTTTGAGTCCCTGAATTTTAGTTTCAGATTCAACAATAAATTGCCCATCTAAACCATTTCCAATCACTTCTCGATCCAGCTGGACATTTTGACGAAGACGGCTTCCTTTCCCCTTAACAAATTCCAGCAACTTTGAACACAAGTATGTGCTTTCATTTAGCATTGTTAGACCTTGATTCTGAAGGCAGTAGATGCGGGCCCATAGTTCTTTATCTAGTCTATAAGTAGCAGCAACACATTCTTTCCCGTCACCTTTCAACCGGTTTAAGAGTATTATATTCTCATGGCGAAGAGAATCTGCCTCAAACCTGCAAGACTCCAACTCCTTTCTCAAGGCTAGTTCTACTCCTGTTAATCTCATTTGCTCCATTCGCATTTTTGCAATGTGCTTGTCAACACTCTCCATGGGCTGGTTCTTATGAAGCTCCTCGCTAAACCCATCTTGTAATCCGGTTATTGTCTTCTCTTGCTCACTGCAAGTTCTTAATAATCTTGTTAGGGACTTGTGTAACTCCTTGCACTCCTTCTCCTTCTCTTCAAAATTTCTTAGGATACAGTCCCTATTTTCTTCTGTTATCTTATATTTCTCTTGTAGGTCCAAGAGATTTTGCTGCAAATCCAGAATCTCCTTTTTCATTATCTCTGTCTTATCGGTCAATCCCTTGAGTTGTTGGTCAGTATATGCCATCACACTTTTGCTTTCCATTTCCCTCTCACTAAATGAGGAGACTTCCCTTTGAAGTGATACATTCTGCTCTGCAAGCTCTCTAACTCGTTCACGAAGCCTTTGCTCTTCTAACTGGTACTTCTCAAGTTTAAATGACCAGTCACTTGACCTCCTGTCCAATTCCTTCTCCAATGCCAACTGCATCTCATTCTTTTCTTTTTCTAGTCTTTGAGTCCGAAACTCCAGTTCTGTCTTTACACGGCTAAGTTCTTCCCTGGCAGAGATTCTGTCAGAAATTTGAGACCTTAGATGGGTTGAAACTTCCAGAGCCAAGCTTATTTTCTCCTCTAGTAGATGTCTGATTGTCTGAACCAGTGCTGACACATCATAACCACCATCAGGAAAAAAGCTTTCTCGTTCCAGTTTCTTTGAAAGAAGAATAACCCTCTCTTCAGCCTTCTTTGATCTTCTCATTAGTTCTGCATCTGCATCCTCTTGAGGTTCATCACAGCTCAAACCCTCAAAATTGCCATCCATGCCATGATAGCCATTTGTCATTCTGTAGGGTTCATCCAACAAATCATTTTTTGGCTGAGCATCATCAAAATCAGAGTCATAGTGTCCATTCACAGATCTAGAATAGATATCTTCAATTGTGATTGGATTATCGACGTTAACATTCTTTGAACATGTCTTAGGGAGATCACAAGAATGAGAAAGTCTCTCAATCACATTCTTTGCAAGACTCCTCGGAGACTCTGGTCCATACCCATTTTCTGTCCAATCTCGGGATGAGAAACGAAGACGGGTAACTTTAGGTTCTCTAAATGAATGAGTCCTTGGTTTATCTTTGACTCCATGAGTTGGTGAATTAGGTGCTGTAAGCTGAACTTTTGGAGGAAGCTTCACACCATAATTCCCATGTCTACTATTATTTCTTTGTGAATTGTTCCTGGGTCTACTTTCCTCTGGATGCTGCTCTCCATCAATGTAACGATCCACAATCTTACTTGAAATGTTGCTGGAACAGGTGGAAGAGTTCCCAGATGACTCGTGATGAGATCTTGAAGAACTAGAAGACCCAGGTCTCTCGTATCTGTGCGAATTTTGGACAGAAGACACTGCAACTTGTGTTGGCTTGTCTCGCTTTTGTTTCTCATAGTTAGGAGCCTGAGAACTGATATATACACATAGAAAATTCAACCAAAATAAATATGTGCAAAATATAACTAAATTATACAACTTAGAATGAACTTCAGTTCAGTCAATATTATGCTTTAAAAGTTAGGTTATCAAGTCTCACCGAGATGAATGCTCAAATTGATGATACGGATCGCTGACAATGCTACTTGAAGGAGACCTGGTTGGATCTCTGAACTGGTAAGCAGATGATGACAATGACCTGCTCCTTCTAAGATCTGGACCATCACAAGAACTCTGGTTATCAGAAACATGCTTTCGAGATTTCGAGAACAAGCCCTTGGGGCTCTGGAAATAATCCTCAGTTTTGCCGTAAGCCTGATTATTCATTCCAATCTCCGAAAAACTATCCCAGGCCGTTTGCTTATTTGTTGATTTTGGCGGAGTTGCATTGTTGTTACTTCCACTGCTAGATGCAGAAGACTTGAAAAAGAAGAATTTCTTCATGCGTTAAACCTTCAGCGCAACCACTACCGCAAGCTCATCAAATCAGTCAGCTTTCAGAGAATTAAAGGACCAAGGCTGATGACAACCTACTACAGAATAGCAAAACTTAAAAAAAAGGCAAAACAAGATTATACAAACCAGTGTTGCAAACCCCCACCAATTGAAAAAGAAAATAAAACAGAAGAGAGAAGAAGATCACACTAAGGAGTAGCAGAAACGCGTGAGAGCCAAGAGAAACATTGATTATTTGATTTCAACAACGTTCACTTTTTCAAAATAAAAATTAAACAAAGAATATGAAAACACAGAGAACAGATACGAGCAGGCATTAATTTAATATATTGGAAAGAATCCATCCAACCAAGCTCATGCAGTGAACGAAAAGACCACATTATCCCCCACCCTTATCCGTTACATCTAAAACTCTGTTTCTTGGATGAGGATGATGATGATAAACAAACATGCTTTGATTGTTGATTAATTTCATCCGCTACACTCTAAATCTATGGACCCATTTTTCATTCCCAGGAAATTACAACAGCAGAAACCATAAGCAATAAAACGAATTATCACAGACCTAGACCCTAAAATCATCCAATTTTCTTATAATTTATGCACAGAAAAAAGGGGAAGCTAAACAAAACTAAAATTACATAACCCTATCCCTATGTTTGAAGGAAAGAAAGAAAACCTGAAATTGAGGGGACAGGTTTACGCTTTTTGTTCTTGACGCGTGAGTGAGGGGAAGAAAAAGAGAATTCAGCTTTTGGAATTCTAATTGTCCTTTTTCAACTTTCCCCGTAAACAAACGGAACAAAAAGAAACATGGTGGCATAAGAAATGAGATAGAGATAGAGAATGACTCACAAGCTTTCAAACGGTCAAAAAATATCCCCACTCGTACGCACTACTGCGATTTCTTTCTACCAGAAGAAGAGCGAAAGAAAGCAGAGGTTTAATTCTTGAGTTTAGAAAAATAAATAAATAAATAATTAAAGAGGAAGAGAAAAGGCTTGACTGCGAATTAGTAACCGAAATTATGCTGGGTTCAAAAAATGGAATTCAAATGGGGGAATTAATTATTTTACCTTAAAGGGAGGGATTTAATGATTAATAATGAGATGAGATGAGAAAGGTGATGATTAGTACTATAGTGTGAAGAGCAAAACGAACTATCTCTCTCTCAACTCAACGTTCTGACCAAAAAGCCAAGCAGGAAGGGCACGCTGTGGTGTGCTCTGCCTCTGTGTATAGTATAGGTGTAGTGAGTGAGTGGGAATATTAGGAAAATGGAAAGGGTAAAAGGGTCAGCCAATTAAATTCAAAAGCGTGGTATGCCGCGCGGAATATGCGTTGCAGGAGCGGGGCATTGTTTTGTTGGATCAGGCGCAGCCTATCACTGTCGTTTCAACAAAGTAAGTACTGGGGCCCCACACCTCCTAGGTCTACCTTATGGCTTATATACTACTCACACTTTAATTTTTTTAAAGTTAAATTAATATATAGATTCCTATATTATTTGAGAATTTTTAATTAGATTTTTGAATTTTTTTTTTAATTGGATTTCTAAATTTTTATTTATTTTTTAATTAGGTTTCTGCTATTAATTACCGTTAGTTTCATTAAAGGCAGAGACCTAATTAAAAAATAAATAAAAGTTTAGGATCTAATTGAAACAATTGTTTAGGACCTAATTAAAAAAATTTAAATAGTTCAGGGACCTACTAAGTAATTCCCAAATTCTATTCAAGCTATCACACTATATTTCTCAAGCATATGTAGACTACTTCTAAATTTAGTATTGTCCATTCTACAGATCTACACTGAGTATTTTTAACTCTCCAAGTCAGTATTTTCACCTCTACAGTCCAGTATTCTCACCTTTGCGGATTCTAAACTCAATATTCTCAATCTCTGCAGCTTCTTCAACCAGTATTCTCAAACTCTGGAAGCATTAATCCCCTTACTGCACTTCTAGTTTCCCCCTACAAATTCTGTTCAGACAAACCTAATACACTTCTTCTAAATACATTATTCAATTAAGTGATATTTTTTTTATGATTTTTAATTTATTTAGTAGGTCCCTTAACTATTTAAAAAAATTTAATTAAGTCCCTAAACAAATTTTTTAATTGGGTTCGTGAACTTCTATTTATATTTTTAATTAAGTCCCTACCGTTAATGGAGTTAACAGTAGTTAACGGCAGAGACCTAATTAAAAATTAAATAAAAGTTCAGGGACCCAATTGAAAAAAAATAGTTCAGGGACCTAATTAAAAATTATCGAATAGTATAGGGACCTACAAATTAATTTAACCCTTTTTTAAACATTTTATGTACAAACTTAGTTTAATAGTTATGTATTGATAGTTGATACCAAGGAATCTAATTAAATTAGTTGAATAGGATGTGTAAGTTGTTGTAACTTCTTAGCATCTATTGATAGTGTAGAGTAGTTTTACATTATTAATTAATAAAAAATTATTATTAGTATGTATGACTTTTAAGATAATCTTTGTAAAAGTTAAAAAAACTTAACATATATGATGGATTGTGATTAAATGACAGTATAAAATTATTTTATATTGTTAATATATAACCTATTTTTTCTTAAAAATTAGAAATTATTTTAAGTATAATTTTAAAGAAATTATTATAAAAATTAATAATTTTTTTGTATATATTATTAGTTATGATTAGATACTATTAATTTATTTAAATTAAATTTATATAATAATGCATCATGTGTATGTTTGATATAATTTATTTTGAGAAAAGAATAATAGTAATTTTTTAAAAATAATTAGAATTTAATGGCTATGTACTGTATACAAAGTTTTTTAATAAGAATTTAATGGTTATTTAATAATTTTTTTAAAAGTTCAATTTTGATACATTATTAATGCAAAGGTTTTTATAGCGTTGACTCATTAAAAATTACCTTATATATTTTTTTAAGTTATTATTATAAAAATAATAATTTCTAATTATATAACGATACATAATCAAATTATATTGTAAATTGTATTCTAATTAGATTCAGAAATTAAAGTGGTTATTTCTTAAAATTTATTCATTTATAAATAAGTATTAAAATTAAAAGATAACATTGACCTTAAATCAAGTTAGTGTATTTAATTTTTTTCAAAAAAAAAAAGTTAGTTTATTTAATTATGAGAATAAATTATGAATCATTTTCTTTCCTCTTCGTAAGACCTGTTATTATCCGTTACTTTAAAAAAAAAATAAAGACATTTTTTTATTAGAAAATATATAATTTTTTTTATACTTCAGAAAATAAAGAACAACAGCAAGGAAAGAAAACTAAACCCTAATATAGGTTACTCCCATCTTATCAGCAAGAAGGAGAGAATAAAGCTTGCATGGATATATTTTTTTTATATGTATTGCATGGATATATAAGTGTATTATAACATGCAATGTTTGGGTCAGTTTTAATATTTTGAATAATTAGGAGGTATTTGAGATTTTTATTTGGCTCCCAACTAATTTCCTTTCATCATGTTAGTCTATTTTAGGATAAAGTTGTATCTTCAATTGCAACTTCATTTTTAAGTCAAGAAATTCCAGAACTTAATTAAGAGACATGCCCCTTTATACTTATGTGGTGAAGGCACCTAGGATTTCGTGCTGCAGGAAAATCACAGCAGAAACAAACATGCACTTAAGTGTTAAATTACTTTGCCAACAACTTTTAATTAATTTATTCAAATCATATGATATTGTCATATTATTAAAGTAATTTATTCACATTATGTCAGTTTATAATGGATTATTTATTATTTTAATTATATGATAATTTAATATTAGATTATAAGATTAAAAAATTACATTTTCAGTATACTCCAATTAATTTATAATAAAATTCTGTCAAAAAATAATTTCTGTCAAAAAATAATTTATAATAAATATTCATTGTTATGATGATGATTTGAAGACGTAAATATGAGCGAAAAATGCCTATTTATACTTCAACCAGACTATACTGATATCACATTTAAAAAAATAAATAAAAAATCATACTGCTCACTTTCGAAAGGAAAATTAACCAAATGAAAAAAAAAAATTGCAGAAACAAAGGTGACAGCCACATCTTTGTTTGTTTAGTCATGATTGTGGACATTATGCACCAGCTGCAAGACGAATGATTTTTCACTCTAATTATTATTATTATTAAGATAACAAAAGGTACCAAATTGAAAAGGTTATGGCACGCATAATGATGTGTCATAAAAGAGAAACACCACCGGTGAAAGAGTGGATGGCATATCATGCTTAAATTTGTGTTCTAATTTGCCAATTGACCCAAAGAAATGTTTCAATAAAAAAATGTTTTTTTATGTGTATATAATAATATAGGAAAATAGGTTTCACTGTAACAGTGTAAAATAATATTATAGACAAATTTATTATTTAATCGCAAACTATTACAAACTTTTATAACAATTATCTTAAAAATCATATTAATTATGATTTTTAATTAGTTGACAGTGTAAAATTGATTTATACTATCAATGTATGACCATAAATTAACAATATCTCTATTAATCATGTATTTTAATTTGGTTAGTAATTATAAATTGTTTAAACTTACAGTGTAGTGTAAATATAAAACAATAATAATAATAATAAGATTGTTTCTCGTAAAAAAGTATTTGTTACCCTAAAAAACCTCGAAAAAAAATGGTTAGAATCGTGATTGATATTCAAATCAAGACCCTTTGATGGTGTTCAAGTA
The DNA here is from genome assembly GCA_026413185.1 of Pueraria montana var. lobata. Lineage (NCBI taxonomy): Eukaryota > Viridiplantae > Streptophyta > Magnoliopsida > Fabales > Fabaceae > Pueraria > Pueraria montana. The sequence goes on along the minus strand of CM048647.1, from coordinate 95,838,173 downwards.
ATTATCCAGTGAAAGGGAGAAAGGTGCAATGAGCATGATTGGCGGAGCACTATGATTGGAGAAAAAGAGGATAAATCTTCTCTTTCACTTCTCAGACGACAAGGAGTGCACAAATAGGCTGTAGAGGCATCAACCACAGTGCGGGATCACTTTTGTTACTGCTCCATATAAGCCTTTGTCTTATTTGTAGCGTGTTTTAGAAAATTATCTTAATCTTTTTATAAGAAAAAATTATCGTAATCAAGCATTAAAATATTGTATAATTTGATTTTATTTACTTTAAATGGAATATTAGATTTAAATTGAACTAAATTGACCAACAACTCCGAGTAGTACTAGGCTTAGTCCCCTTAAACAAGATCTTGTGGATGAAAAAAATGTTATTGAGAGAGGTGATCTCATTAAAGCTTTGTTTGGTAGAGATGCTGAAAATAAGAGGGATATATATTTGAATTAAAGTATAGTGTAGGAGGTGTGGGACCTAACTAAAAAGGTTAATTTCTCTCCTCCTTTTCCTGTATTTCTCTCATACCAAACAGAGGGTAAAGATTCCTCGGCAATTAAATTGATCTTTTACAGTTCAATTTAATTCATTGTCTTGTGGATGAAAAAAGTGTGGTTGAGAGGGGAGACCTAACTAAAGATTTTCCGACAATTAAATTGATCTTTCACGATTCAATTTAATTTAGTGTTGCAATTTAAAAAGATTATTTTTATGACTCTTATAATTATTTTTAATTTGACAACTAACAATTCATCCTATGATCAAAATAGAGTAGGATAAATTATTTTGTAATTTATAAAATAGAGTTGGAGAGAAAATGAACCCATTTTGTTAGTGGAGATGATAATGAGTAGGATCTTGATACAATACTATACTCATTTCATACTTTTTGAAAAAAAAATACTCATACCCAGTCTTATATCCTATATAAATAGATAATAATTCTAATTTTCATCTCCGTACTCGTTAAATATTTACATATTCATATACCCACATTTGCTATCCACATTTTACTTTAATTGTAAAATTAATAAAAAAAATCCTAATTAAAAATTACCATGATTTAATTGAAAATCCATTCTTAAATCATCCAAACACTGGTCTTATAACAAACATGGTCAATCTTCTTTTGATTTCTACAATTTTATCTCTTGCCTAATTATTTAATGTCGCTTTAAATCTTTATTCATCTGATGATAACTTGTACAAGATCAAGATGCGCATTATATATATATACTAGATACACGGGTAAATTTGATCGAAGAAATTTTTTGGATTATATAAAAAATTATGTTTACATAATAATGTACAATCATCATTTACATTATAATATAATGTATGACCTCTCCATTTTTTAAAATGTTTCTTAATAAATAAAAAATTAAAAAAAATATTCCATATTTTCATTATGCTATTTTTTTCTTTACGAAACATTGATGTATTATTCTAATTATTACAAAATTTGAGAATTAATTATGATTTCAAAACTTTAAACATGAAAAAAAGATTAATAAATATTTTCTATCATTAAAGTTATTTACTTGAAATTATAAAAATCAAATATCTTCTACCTGCTAAAGTATAATTTATATTGTTATATGTGTTCTATTATTATATTTTTTAATTGTTAATTAAATTTAATATACTAATTTTAATATTATAATTTAATTTAATTTTATAGTTGGCCCCCTCAAAGAAAACTTCTAGCTCCACCCCTGTTTGTATATAATATATATATAAATTTAGTAAAAAATATTAATAATAATCATGTAATTATTAGTTTTTAAAAAAATGTTTGCATTAACAAAGAAAAAAATTACTATATTTAAACTTCTAGATTACAATTAAAAAATTTATGATGAATACAAAAATAAAGTAATGCTAAAATAATAGTATTGTAAATTATATTTTATTTAGGCTAATAACTAATAAACTCGTAATTTTTTTTCTAATAATTTGAAGTTGATTTAGTTCATTTTTAGTCATACTTTGACGTGACATTTATGCATTATTGAATATGAATTAGATTAAAAATTGATAAATATTAATTTAAAACTGTTGATGATTTATTTACAAATTATGTTATTTTTTAATTGATTACTTTGTTTATACAACTTTATAATTTATTTGTGATATTTTGAGAAGGAATCATTTTAAGTAGAATTTGATTTGATTTAACTAAATTATTTATTTATAGAATTAATGTTACAATTAATTAAGGAGAACAATATTAAAAGCATCGGAAAAATTACATCTAAAATGAGGTTAAAAATAAACAAAATTTGCATTGATATGTGATACGATTCACACTGGAGAACAATAATAAAAACATCAAAAAAGTTAAATATAAGTTTTATCTATAATAAAAACAGTTAATAGAATGATTTATTAATATTATAGGCACAGTGTAATTTGATTTAAGTAATTATTAATTACATAACTATTAACTTGTATATTGATTCAAGTCAATATTTAATTTTATATATTAATTGGAATACTTAAATTAAATTTGTTATTAAGTAAAAAAAATAGATTATAAAAATTCTTACTTTAAATTATTTTAACTTATTAGTGAAAAATTATATATTCATTTAGTGTTTGTCACATGACATTAACTTAATAGTAAAAAAAATATTTTGTATAATAAATAATATTTTTTTTAGAGAAAAATGATTGAATATAATGACAACGCTTGGTTTAGGATCTAAAAATTGAGTAAGGATGCTTTTTTAGCCTTGTGTCATCTCCAAATATGTAAACTACAAAAACAAAAAATGTTAGCAATTAAAGTTTAAATATCGTATGTTGATAAAAATATATAAAAAAAATCATAAAAAGAGATATGAACTTTACTTGAATGAAAAAGACAATTCAAAAGAAAAATAATTAAAAGATAAAATATATGAAGAAAAACAAAGAAATAAATACATCTGGTAAACAAAAAACATATAAACGAAAATTATAAAAGACAAATAAAATAAAGACTAAACCTTATTTTAATGATATAGTAGAACTCCTCATATATTCTCCTGTAAAATCCCTCATTTTAAGTCTTTTGTAAATCCTTCATTTAAAGTGAAGAAACAGTAAAATAATGTCAACAAACAAATATTCAATAATAACTATTAGGCAAAATATGTAAAAGTATTCAAATAAATTTGAAAATGTTAAATATTTACTTTAAAGAAAGATTGAATTTTTGATGGATATGTATTTTTTGCCGGTATTTATCCCTCCATTGAAACTGAATAAAAGGAACAGAAAATATGTTAGCAAATGACTATTAAAAAATAAACGATTATAATGAAAAGCAACAACATGTCGGTATTTATAGACGAGATAATATCAAATCTTGCAAGATTTTTTTAATTTGAATTTACTATAAATTTAAATAAGAATATATATTTGTATTATCAAATACTATTCTAAGTTTATCAATATGTGTTGTTATTGGAATAAAATATCTAATTAGTAAATACTAATATAATCGCCAATAGAATCTTTAGGTTAATTCTATTAAATATTACATGTTAATAAAATAAAATATTTATTAGTAAATACTAATAGAATTGTGAATTACTTGATAATTGATTACTATAATTATAAAAAATATTTCATAAAATTTAATAATTTGATATTACACATAGTCATAAACATAAAATGATATTACATTAAATACTAATAAAATCATGAATAAAAAAAAGATATATATTATATTTATTGCAACGCCCCTAGTTACTATTATAATTAGTCTTATTTTATTTTCGAAATTATGAAATTAGTTAAAGTTATTTTCTAACATCATGTCCAAATCATGAATATTTTTTTTTTCATTTTGCTTTAAAATGTCTTTACTTGAAGCTCAAAACGAAACTCGTTCATAATGCATTCATCATAAAAACGTTCGTTAACGAGATACCTTTCTTAATGAAACAACTTAATTTATAAAATACTCGATTTCCAATAAACCAAAAAAATGCAAGAAAAAAAATTTATTTGAGCATCCTCAATAATTCCATCATTAAGTAATTATACTTTACAAATATAAGTACCCGTTCACATCCTTGAAATTGAGTGCATAACATATCTGAGTCACATACAAGAGAATGATACATCATAAAATAAAGACCTAGTCTACCATCTTTTATACAAGTAAATTACTGAGACTCAGAGCAGTGACTCAATAAAATTCAACCCTTATCTACCCACTTAACCCATGAGACATCCTAAGGGAATCTTCAGTTTCCTTGACCAAATTCATCCGCATCCTTAGCACTTGTCGTAGTCATTCCATTCCATCTCGGACGATTGCACAAAAACCATTCATCTCCATCTGAAAAATAAGGTGTATGGAGTGAGCCCCTCGCTTTCTCCAAAGCCACAAACAAACGACCTTACGGTCACACACAAAACTTTAACCACATCGGTGTGGTTCTCTCACGGGTCTCACTCGTAACCCTAAACATCTCTTCAACTAATTCCTTAACTCATCACATTTCTGGCCCACTGCCACTGGAACTTCCATAACTCAGTGAACTTACACAATTTAAGCTGGATGACTATTGAGAGTACACCCATCGTCATGGTACAATGACGGGGCTCTCACCAACATGAAAATGTCTCGCGTTTAGTCGAGGTTGCCAAGTCGACAGTGTGACCCATAGTCACAACTCGACGCCTTACCCCTAAGGTCGATCACGCCTGCGATCATTTCCCAAGCACCACTCTGTGGTCATCCAATCTCTGAGGACTGACTCCTCAACAACTCTCCCCACCGGGATCGTCCTTTACAAGTCTATGTGGGATTCCTAAGCCAATGGTACTTGATGGCGGTTAGTCAACAATATGAGCTCGAGGCCACGCCTTCAACTCCACAACATGTCATTCGAAGATCAACATCTTCACCACCCCATGTGGTCATTCCATACTAACCCCATCTACGAGACACATCGTCCCCCTCGAGACACAATGTCCCCTTACAGTTGGAAATCCCTACATGACTCACTTTCATAGCTCGCTTGTATTTCCTCGAAATGAGTGTCATCTCTAAGTGCGACACCACAAACATAACACGTTCACCACGATCCTCGTGCATCAAGAGAAAGGAAGAACGCTTCCTCTCCCTCTCAAAATCGCACTAACCACAACTACTCAGGCAACACATCACAATCCATACAACAAGTGCCTCAAGCACTTTCACACACTTCATGAGCCCAGTTCACGAATCATCCCACGTCTTCTTAAGTCTTATGTAATTCCTTACCCTCTTAAGTTTTATGCTAAATTTTAGTTCCATAGTCCATATCCTCCAAAGAAAAACTCCTAATGGTTCATTCTAAGTTCAATCTCAAGAGCATTCTCCAATGTGCAAAGGTCCTATATTTACTAAGTCCATTTAATTAGGAGGTTTGCACTCTTGTTAAGTATTTTTCACTATTTGTTACAATGAACATTTAATTAACACTAGATCTAAGTTCTAATTACCACAAATGCACTTGTGTTTTGAGTCCATTTGTCCCACCTCAAGGATTTCATGATCCTTAATCATCCAAACAATGTCAAATCAAATACACAAGCACACACACAATCAAGTTTTTCAGCACACAAATTTGCCCGAGGATCACAATTCCTCCGGTCTCCAATTCAATCAATAATAATACAAATAAGAACAATTAAAAGGGCAATTAATTCACAGATAATCCAATAATGAATAATAAAGTACAGGGGTCTCCCTCTAGGGTAGAACCACTCAGTCATAATCCATAAAAATCAATAACTCAATCAAAACAATTAATTTAAACCAAAATTTCATTATTCACAAGTGCTGAATTCTATCATTCAAAAATTATTTATCATATCATTCTAACTCGTAACAGTACGATATTTACAAGAACACTTCTCATCATACATATAACCATGAATAAATTCGTCTTCTTAAATCTCACTCTAAAAATAGGATTTTTAATTTAATTATTACTGTGAGCAGATTTGAGGGAAGCAGGGTCTGGAATTTATAAAAACTATTATATTCATCTAAAATTCATGATAATTTATAGGGACACTAAAAAATGTCTAATTTACCACATATAATTTTTCCAGAATTTATTTCTCACTAAAAATACCATTTTCATAATTATTTCTCTCTGTTGGCAGAAAACAGAGTTATCAGTAATAATTCACAAATAAATACTAAATCACCTTTTAGAAATTCTATAAAAATACAGGAAAGGTGATTTATGAATCAGATAATTTTAATGATTTTTATTTCTCACAAAAACTATTTTTACCTATTTAAAAACACTGCTGAACAGATTTCCATAATTTTGAAAAATAAATAATTTAAAATATTTCCAAGGTACATAAAATTCCAAGAAAAATCATGGATACTCCCTATAAGTTTTAGAACAAATGTGTGGGTCCAGTGTTCCAAAAAGTTACACCATAATTTTTTTTAAAAGAATAAAACAGTGCTTAGGCCAAATCTAACAAACTTTGAAAATAATAAAATAAAAATAGCTGCAGTGTCCAGAAAAATCCGAAAAACTCACCATTAGTTCCAGAGACATGGATTTACTAGAAAATGGTCTCAGCTCACAAAGAAAGAGTACGTAATTTTTTAAAATAAAAGCAACACAGTTGCATCCACATAACAGAAAGTAAACAACATCAAGCTAGAAAGTAGATACTTGAGAAATGGCACTACATAGGGCCACATACAGCACATATATATGGAGAAAACTCCATGAACAAGCAAAAGACTTAGAGTAGAGCAAGAGAACTCCTCCATACCTCAAGTTGTGATCACAAAATTTCCAACCAAGTCAAGAAATAGACACTTATTGCGTCTAAAAATTTTCCCAGTCATCAAAATGAAGAATCAAAACCATAGGATCGTAGCTCTAGAAATTCTAGAGAGGAAAATGCAGATGAAATTGAGTTTTAAGTTCACTTACCCAAGGATTTAAGGCCAAACTACCAAGAACAAAGCTAGAGAAACCAAAACTCTCCTCCCTCTTTCTTGAAAGTTCTCGGCCAGCACCAAAATAAAGATCCCATTTTAGTTTTCTATTTGAAATCAGCATAGCTTTACGTTGGGGGGTGCAGGCCATTGGTCCAATGGTTTTTCAAATCCATAGGATTAAAGAGTGAAAATTGATTGAAATGGTGGGCAATGTGCTGTTGTTATTGGACGTGCAAGCAATGTCCTTTTTTTGGGCATTTGGCTTTTGAAAATTTTAACTATTAATGGTTAAAGTAGACTTAAGCAAAAATGGTAATTTTGCTTTATCCAAAATTGGTAAATTACATGCTAATTAACCTTGATCAGTGTGTTAATTATCTAGAGAAATGTATAATTCAAATTAATCTCACTCAGTGTTAACTTACGCAGTGTGAAATTATACAGTGTAATCTTGCACAGTGCAATTCTACACAGTGTAAAATTTAGATTCTAATTAAGTCCAATTTTTTTTTTTAAATAAACTTGTCACATTAATAACACGCATATAATTAAAATGTTTCTTAATCAATTAAATTAAATTTCACTTGGGAATAATTATCTTAGGAAAACGTGTAATTAAATTATCTCTGCACAGTATAAATTTACGCAGTGTAATTATGCACAATGTAATTAAACTTTGTTTAATTACAATTTTACCGAAATTTTTTAGATCTTTCTTAATTTGCTAGATTAAATTTTCAATTGTAATTGATCTCAATATCTACTTAGCTATCACAATATACATTGTCACAATAACTACTATATCCTTAGTTGCAAATTTTTAGGGTGTTACATTTATTATTATAAACATAATTTATTAATAGAATAATAAATTAATTATTTTAAGGTAATATCATTCTAAGTTTATCAATGTGTTGTTATTGGAATAAAATATCTAATTAGTAAATACTAATATAATCGCCAATAGAATATTTAGGTTTATTTTATTAAATATTACATGTTAATAAAATAAAATATTTATTAGTAAATACTAATAGAAATGTGAATAAAATATTTATTATTAAATACTAATAGAATTGTGATATTTACAATCAATAAGATAAGATCATACAACTGTATTGTAATTTTAATATTTACAATTAATATCAAAATATTTTAATATAAAAAATTTAAATTGCAATTTTTGTGGTTAATAAAAAATTTAATATCACAAAAGAAATATATTGTTAGCTAAATTTAAAAAAAAAAACACACAAAAGGAGGAATGAAATAAATTGAACATTATTTTCATAGTATATTACTATTATTAATTATAATAGAATCATTAATAGAAAAAAAAACATTTATTATTATAATTGATATTGATGATTGATTGATTGATTACTTTAATAATTAAAATATTAAAATAGATATATGAAAATATTAAAATGTCACCGGAACATGACACGTGTACTGACAATCCTAGTCAGCAATTGTGTTTTATACATAGATAGATAGATAGATAGGTGTATTTTTTAAGAATTATTTTGAAAATAAGAAAATCTGAGTTATATAATAGATGATCAAAATTTAAAATCACGTTATCACATAAAATAATTATATAACTTTTAAAAAATTTACATTATTTGTATTTTTTAATCTTAATTATTTATAATAAGATCTAATAGTTAATGTTTATTTTTTTCATTCTCACGTAAAAAAAATCACTAAATACATCCACATACACACATATGTATATAGGGAGTGAGTCCTATAAAAGCACTTAGTTAGTGTGGTAAATGAAAAACTATAAATATAAACCATTAAATAATACTATTTGAATAGTCAAGATTAAAAAAATACACATGACTTTTTTAAATAGTTACATGACTACCAACTAACTTATAATTTTAGTCATTTATGTATAATTATATAATTTTAATTTATAAATCTCAATTCTCACAATAAACATTATTCTTACAAAAGTCATCCTCTGTATGTATATATACATTGGCACATAAGTTGTGTTTACTTGAATGTATTAATAGCGTGTTTGATTCCATATTTTGGTTATGATTTTTCATGTTTTGAATGTGATTTTCAGAAGCTAATATTTATAGCTTCCACATCTCAAACATAATTCTTTTATTCTTTACAAGTTTCCAAACACGATATAAATAATTATATTAATCATGGTGTTGTAAAAATTATATTTAAAAAAAACATAATTTATTTTTATATTAAATAATTCTCGTACTCCTAATTGTATGATTGTGTTCTCCAAAGTCCAAACACAATAATATCATCTTCTTGTATATAAAGGAGTCTAATTTAGTTGGTTGAACAAGTACGTGAATTATTGTAAACATACATATATTTGATTCTTACGGATACAACAATATATTATCTTCTTGTATTAGATTCACAAAAGTATCTCCTAGCTTGACTCACCAAAATGTTTGGGTAAATTGTCATTTTTCAATTAAATTGTGTCCATGGGCGCGTCTCATGTCCCCACCCTACGTTTTGTGTCTCCCATATGTTTATATGTGTATACTCTACAATAGTACACAGTGGCAAGTATGTCTAACTAGTTAGTTATCAAACCAAACTAGTCAATTATTGGTACATACGCACGGGTTGTGTTCGTCTTTATGCATGTTATAAAATAATTTATTTATATAATCGTTTGTTTAAAACTAAAAAAAAACAGATGATGTAAAATTAAACATTTAGATCAGAACCAAACAATAAATATATTTATATTTTTAATTTTTAAAACAATTCACATGATCAAAATGAAATTAAATTTAAAATTTGTAATTATATATTTAATTAGTTTAATTATTCTGCGGATTCCCATATTTTTACCAAATTTTCCATTTTTGAAATTAAATATTACTTACTAACATGTCGTTGATTCAAGTGGAATTAAGATCGAATCTCTTAAGGAAAGTCTTAGGTTCGAGACTTGTGGTTAAAAGATATCTTGCTAAAGTCAATGAGTACTAATAAATTATTATTTTATTCTCTAATAGACAAATTATATTTCATTAGTAAGTAGTTTTGTAAAATGAGTTGTTATAAATTTCTAGTATTATATTTGACCCGTGAGAAGAAAATGTACTAAGTTAAAAAAAAAATATCTTTGTCTAAATATTTCAATCAGTTTTTCATGGAGGATTTATAACGATATTAATGTCGTAACTTGTAAGCATGTTAAAAATATATTTAAAAAATTCATTTCAAGTGGAATTAAGGTCGAAACTCTTAAGCAAAGTCTTAGGTTCGAGACTTGTGGTTAAAAGAATCTTGCTAAAGTCAATAGATACTAATAAATTATTATTTTATTCTCTAATAGACAAATTATATTTCATTAATAAGTAGTTGTGTAAGATGAGTTGTTATAAATTTTTAGTATTATATTTGACCTGCAAGAAGAAAATGTACTAAGTTAAAAAAAAGAATACTTTTGTCTAAATATTTCAATTAGTTTTTCATGAAGGATTTATAACGATATTATATGCCGTAACTCGTAAGCATGTTAAAAATATATTTAACAAATTCATTATAATATTATTCAACAAAATATTTATTTATGAAATTAAATTTTAATATAAACAGTTTAACCTCATAAAATAAATATTATTCAACAAAATATTTATTTATGAAATTATTTAAAATTATTTTATACGATTTCTAAGTAAAAATGATTTTATAGGATTTAAGAGTAAAAAAAATTTTGAGTCTTGGGTATGCAATTGTGTTAAATACCCAGAGAAATGCATTTGTTGTTTATAATGGTTTTACCTGACTCGAGCAAGATTGTCCCCCGTGAATGGTACATATGGACTCTAACATAAAAAAATAAAATAAAAATTTAATTTATAATATTATTGATGAAGTAATTTAAAACAATTTTTTATAATAAAAATATATTTAATACACACACACACACACACACACACACACACACACACACACACATATATATATATATATATATATATATATATATATATATTTAGCATTATTATATATATATGAATCAACAAAATTTTCGTATACAAAGTTATTAAACAAAGAGTCATAATAATATTTTGTAATAAATATATTAACTAATTAGATTTTATTTTTTTTAGTACAAAAATTTCAACCTAATAAAATAAATATTATTCAACAAAGTATTTATTATGAAATTATTTAAAATTATATTATATAATTACTAAATAAAAATGAATTTATACGATTTAAAAGTAAAAAAAAATGTTGAGTCTTAAGTATGAAGTTGTGTTAAATACTCAAAGAAATAGATTTGTCGTCCATAATGATTCTGCCTGACTCGGATAAGATTATCTCTTGTGAATTATACTTGTAGTCTCTACCAATACAAAATTAAAACTAATTCAATGATATTATTAATGAAGTAATTTAAAACTATTTCGTAATGAAAATATATTTAATAAATTAATTTTAATATATTTATTATATATGTATATAAATAAATAATTCAATAAATTTAACATTATTATATACATATGAATCAACAAAATTTTCATATACGAAGTTATTAAACATAGAGTCAAAATGTTATTTTGTAATAAATACATTAACTAATTAGATTTAAATTATTTTTTAGTATAAAAAATTAAACCTCATAAAACAAATATTGTTAAAAAATATTTATTTATGAAATTATTTAAAATTATTTTATATGATTTCAAAGTGAAAATGTTTTATGGGATTTAAAAGTAAAAAAAAAAAAAGGCTTAATTGTAATTTTTACCCCAAACTTTTTAATTTTTGGCGGATTTACCCCCAACAAATTAATTTGGCGCATTTTACCCCCAACTTTTTTAAAAAGTTACAAATTTTACCCTCCACAGTTTTGATGACGTGGCATGCTGACATAAGCATGAAAATGAAGATAAAATTTACCAAAAAGTAAAAAGTTAAGGGTAAAATTTGTCAAAAATGAAAAAGTTGGAGGTAAAATCCGTTAAAAATTAAAAAATTTGGGATAAAAATTGCAACTATTTTAGCATGCTAGATCATCAAAACTGTGGAGGGTAAAATTTGCAACTTTTTAAAAAAGTTGGGAGTAAAATGCGCCAAATTAATTTGCTGAAAATAAAATCCGCCAAAAATTAAAAAGTTGAGGGTAAAAATTGCAATTAAGCCCAAAAAAAATATTGTTGAGTCTTAGTACGAAGTTATGTTAAATACTCGGAAAAATTGATTTGTCGCCTAATTGTTCTACTTGACTCGAGCAAGATCGTCTCTCGTGAATGATACTTGATGTCTCTATCATTAGAAAATTAAAACTAATTTAATTTATGATATTATTAATGATGTAATCACTACAAAAAAGTGTGTAAATAACGGCGGTTTTTTTGGTAAAAAATGGCGGTTACAACCGCCACTTTTTACATGAATGGCGATTTTCAAAAGCGCCATAATTCCTTCCACCACAATGTATAAAACAGCGGGTAGAAGTGAACCGCCATGCACACCGACATTTTATACAATGTAAAAAATGACAGTTCATTGTCGTTAAAAGCGACGGTTTTAAACCGCCATAATTTACATGAATTAAATAAAAAAAATTATGAAATATGACTGTTTTAAACCGCCATAATTTGCATGCAGTAAATAAAAAAAATAATACTAATTATGACAGTTTTAATCCGTCATAATTTGCATACAGTGAATAAAAAAAATAGTACTAGAAATATGATAATTTTAAATTGCCATAATTTACAATTTAGAATATTCACTATACAAAATTCATTCCTAATGACCACATTCTAACTAATGAACACATACAAAACCACTAATCTTTAATAACCCAAGCACTTATAGTTCAAATATCAAATGTAATTTTCAAAATACAAGTTAAAATCCATAATATTCTAAAAAAAAAAATTTATACTAGAAGGATTTAAAAAGAACATCAAATATTGCTAACACCAATTGATCCCCTTGCATCCAGTTGTAAATTAAGCTCACTTGCAACCTGAAATAGCAAAAGAAAACACTTAATTAAAATATTTAAAAACTAAAAATTTGCTTCTTAAAAGTAATATCATTAAAATAATACTCTTTTAATAATATTCTATTAATTCTTTAAGAATCATATCAAGTCTATTTGTCATTTTATCCAATATATATTTACCTTAATAAAAAAATATATTCACTTTCATAATTCCTGGATATAGCAACTTTGAAGCCAAGTTAATATCATGTGCTAGAATCAAAATCAACATGTCCAAGCAAAGAAAAAATGCATTGGTTTGCTGTTCCACGCTAATTTTTTTGTAAAAGCATGTCCAAACAATTAACTACATTTGGGGGGAAGATTCCAATGGCAGGAAAGTTCATTTAGTTCATTGGGACTCCATTTACACTAGCAAGGAAAATGGTGGTTTGGGGCTTCGGAAAATGCGTGATGTTAATAAAGCCTTTATGCTGAGAGCAAATTGGAGATTCTGTCAGCAAGAGGCTCCTTTGTGGTCTGTTATTATTAGGAGCAAATACAGGTGTGGTGATGCTCAATATCCAGCTATAGATGTTAAGAGACCTGGTAGTAATTTTTGGAGAGGTTTGTGCTCTACTCGGGAGAACTTTAATAATAACATTATTTGGAGACTAGGTGATGGAGCTAATGTGAAATTTTGGCATCATAAGTGGCTTCCTGGTTATGGACCTCTTTCGGAGTTAGCAGCTAATAATATACCAGATGGGGAATTGGAGAAATCTGTTTTTGAATGTGAGCCAAAATGGTTATTGGCTGATAGATAGCTTCAAGAATTATATTCCAGAGCATATCACTGATAATATTGCTGCTATGCTTCCTCCTGGTGGTGGAAATCAATCGGATTTGATAGCTTGGAGTAAGACTAGTGATGGTGATTTCACCATGAAATCTACATATGAAACTATCAGGAATTTTAGTATGCCAGTGGATCACTCCCTTTTCAAGATGGTGGCAAAATGGCAAGGTCCGGAGAGGATTAAGTCTTTCCTCTGGAAAATAAGTCATGAATGTTTACTTACTAATGTTAAGAGGAATAAGATAGGAAAGGCAGCAAGCAATTTATGTGTTATCTCATATCTGTGAGGAGCATGAGGAATCCTTCTTTCACTTGTTTAGGGACTGTGTTGATTCTAAACTGATTTGGCAATTCTTTATTCGTGATGGAAGTGGTATTGACTTCTATTTGGTTGATGACTGGAAATGCTGGCTTAAAGGATTATCTAAATCTCATAATGTTCATAGAGTGCAGTGGAATTCCTTGTTTGGTGTTATTCTAAATTTTATATGGTGGAGAAGGAATACTATTATTTTCCTAGGGGAAAGATGGACAATTCAAGATGTTATTCATAAAGCTTGTCACTTAGCAGGGGAGTATGCTTTAAAGAAGTCTATTTTCAAACCTTTGATGGGAACGCGCCACAGTCATCTAAATAAGGACAACATTAGGTGGATGCATCCACTACCAGGCGAAGTGGCTCTTAATTGTGATGGAGCTGTTACAGAAAGAGGAAGCAAAGCAGCTTGTGGAGGCTTGTTAAGGGATCAAGCAGGAAATTTCATCTGTGGATTTAGTTCCTTTTTAGGTGGCTGTTCGGTTGTTGTTGCTGAACTGAAGGCTATTTTGTTGGGTATTAAACTGGCCTGGTCAAGAGGTTTTAGAAGAATCAGAGTTGATTCGGATTCTCAAGTGGCAGTGCGTTATTTGTCTCAAGGTTGTAGTGTGCAGCATCCTTGTTATACCATTGTCCAAGCTATCCATGCAGTTCATTCTCACTCAGGTGAAATTATTTGGAACCATATTCTTAGAGAAGCCAACCAAGCAGCAGATGGTTTAGCGAAAAAAAGCTTTGGCAACTGAAGCTGACTATCATGTATTTAGTTTTGCGCCAGATTTTATTTTTACTGCATTAACAGCTGATAGGGCTCAAGTTAGCTTCCCTACAGGCTTTTAGTTGTTCTTTCTTTAGATGTATTTCATAAAAAAAAGAGTTAATTACATTGACCCCCCCTGAGGTTTGCCTTAATTACACCCGATACCCCTCCATTTTTGAATCCTACAGAAACCCCCCCTACTTTTTGGACTTTCATTACACCGACCCCCCTCTTAAGTTTAAATTGTTACACGGACCCCCCCTCTTAAGTTTGAAAAATCTTACACTGACCCCCCCTTAGGGGTACTCAAAGTAATGTTCAAAAATGGAGGGGTACTAGGTGTAATAAGAGTAAACCTTAGGGGGGGTCAATGTAATTAACTCTAAAAAAAAATATGACTTGAATAAAAAGATATACATTTACTCTTGTCTTGTATATATTTTATACTATTTTCTAATGGCTTAATTAATCCCAATCCCACTGTTAGAATGTTACTAAAGGTTGATATAAACAATTGCAAAATTGCTTAAGCCAATGAACACAAAGAACTGAGTGTTTTTTTACATAGGAAAATGTACTAGAAAGCTACAGAATAAATTCATTCCACTAATATAAACAAGCTCATTAGAGGATTAAAGCTTTGTAATGGGAAAGGCTCTAAACAGATGTTAACGGACAATTAAATAAATTTGCAAAGTAATAAGATAGAAAGTTTACTTACAATATATATGCGTGTGGCCTCCAATGATAATTGTGGGTGGTTCAAATAGAGTGAATCTACATTCACAATCACAAAAATTAGGATTTCCTCATCTGCATTCACAATTTGTGATTCAAATGGAGTAGATCTTTTATATTAAAGAGATCGAGGAAAGAAAATTTATGGTTAGTGCAAGCAAAATAATCTTCCTCGCACAACTACTTTTTCTAAGTTAAAGGAGTTAGACTTAGATAAGTTTACTTTTTCAAAAAACAAAATTGTTGAATCTATCTTGTAAACAATTCAAAATTTTGATTCAGAGGATCTGTCACTAGGGGGTCCAAACAAACAGGATTTTCTATGAGAAAGACAACGCAACCTGAATTGGTAAAGACAAGGAAAGATAGATGGCAACCACCTATGCTTTCTAAACAAAATTTGTTGATACTGGAGCTGGTAGAGATTGAAACCTGATAGGAAGACACTTAATTAAACACTGAAAAAGGTAAAATGGAGAATTTATAGTATATCAATAACAAAATTTGACATAGCTTAACATGAATAAAAGGGCCAAAATTGGTTGCTTTATTATTTAAAAAGCTTACCAATTCTTTGAGGGAAGAAATTGAATAAATTGACCTTTTAGAGACTTAGATTCTCCATAACTTCCTACCAATCCTCTGTTAAGACTTTTACTTCTCTCTGCAACAACAGCAAATAACATGAAGATAAGTACTAAATGCAGCCTACACCACACTAACCACAATATATCTTACTGCAATAACATTTGTTCCTTTGCACTCAACAAAAGAAATAAACAATCAATAACACAAGAAAAGATAGAGAGGTAACAGGCTGACCTTCAAAGGGAAGAGGCCTTTCCAACACATTTAAAAATAACACTAAGGGATCCAAGCATTAAATATATTTTGATCAAACAAAAGCTTTGGAACCTCCAACTAAATAAATTTAAACAAGACACAGAATTGAATTTGTCAATTTTGAGTACTCAAGTGGAGAAAAGCATAAAAACAAGTAAATTAACTGAAAATGATAATGCTATCTTAACTGTGAAGGAGGTCAAGATTCTCTATCTGTCTTTTTTCCTACTACCAGCAACAAAAAAAGTGGCAAATATTATTTAAATGATTTGATCTATTAATTGCTTGCTATTAATAATCCATTTATCATAGAAAAGCATAAAAGATTGAAATTTTTCAAGTAAAAATAGATGGAAATATCCAAAGATCATTGAGGACATCTACCCATAAAAAATAAGAATTTATTAAACTCCACAATCCACATCCACTTCGGAGAGAGTGAAACAAATTGCACCTAAGCATTATATTTTTAACAAAAGAAAGAGCATACGACAATGGAACAAAGGTAGGAAGAAGAAGTATTACCAGAGGAAGAGCAAAGAAGGCTTGAGAATGCTTGTTGGGGGTTGAACCCTTGCTTCAGTTTCAGTACAAGAAACTAGGCACGTACCCACTTCCTACATCTGATTAACATAAAACCCTAAAATAATAAATGGCTTAGTTTCGGCAAGTTGAATTAGGTTTAAAATCGCAAATCAAAAAAGGTGAAGAGAGTAAGGGAAATTGCAATACCAAATTGGTGAAGAACGGAGAAGCTCTATAAGAATGGAGATGGCAGCCGGAGAAACTTTCGGAAGGGAGAAGAATGGAGAAGCTCCAGAAAGGATAAACTTTTGCAATCACAATTGCACACCAGTGGGTCTCTACCTTCTTCTTCGAAGTGGAGGTGGGGTTTTCCGGTGAAAAATTGAATTTGGGATTTTTGGTATGTTAGGGAAAAACTAGTTTACAGATGTAGTTTTAGAAGAAAGTAAGTGTTAAAAATAAAAGTTGAAGGTAGAGCAAAGCGGGATAATGAAAAAAGTAAAAGAGTGGAGCGGGATAATGAAAATGGTAAATAATGGCAGTTAACAATGCCATATTATAATTTCATGTTTTAATAGTTTTAAAAAGTAAATAATGGCGGTTGAAAACGCCGTATTATCATTGAATATTAAGGTAGTTTGAAAACCACCGTATTATACCGTAAAAAGTGGCGGTTTTAAACAACCGCCATATTTTACTTGTTTTATGTAGTGAATTTAAAACTAATTTGTAATGAGAATATATTTAATAAATTTAATATAATATTTTATTATATATTTATGTAAAAAAGTAAACATTATTATAAAAATATTAATCAAGAAAATTTTCGTATCTGAAGTTATTAAACATAAAGTCAAAATATTATTTTATAATTAATATATTAACTAATTAGATTTAGATTATTTTTTAGCATAAATAGTTTAACTTCATAAAATAAATATTATTCAACAAAATATTTATTTATGAAATTATTTTAAATTATTTTATATGATTTCTAAGTAAAAATGATTTTATAGGATTGAAGAGTAAAAAAATAAAATTGTTGAGTTTAGAGTATGCAATCGTGTTAAATATCCAAAGAAATAAAATTCTCACTCATAATGGTCTTACATTATTCGAACAGGATTGTCTATTGTGAATGATAAATGTGGACTCTAACATAAAAAAATAAAAAATATTTAATTTATAATATTATTAATGATGTAATTTTAAAAAAAATTGTAATAAAAATATATATTATATATATATAAATTTAACATTATTATATATATATGAATCAACAAAATTTTCGTATATGAAGTTTTAAAATAGAGTCAAAATATCATTTTGTAATAAATATATTAACTTATAAGATTTAATTGTTTTAAGTACCAAAATTTAAACCTA
Source organism: Pueraria montana var. lobata (assembly GCA_026413185.1). Classification (NCBI taxonomy): domain Eukaryota; kingdom Viridiplantae; phylum Streptophyta; class Magnoliopsida; order Fabales; family Fabaceae; genus Pueraria; species Pueraria montana. Next base: position 95,819,828 of record CM048647.1, on the reverse strand, counting down.
ATGAAATAAATATTATTCAACAAAATATTTATTTACAAAATTATTTAAAAATATATTATATAATTACTAAATAAAAATGATTTTATAGGATTTAAAAGTAAAAACAAAATGTTGAGTCTTAGGTATGAAGTTGTGTTAAATACTTGAAGAAATATATTTGTCGTTCATAATAGTTCTATCTGACCCGGGTAAGATTGTCTCCCGTGAATAATACTTGTAGGACGAAAATAATCATTTAGCCAATTTTAAATCTATTTTGTCATTAAAATATATTTAATAAATTAATTAGAATATATTTATTATATATTTATGTAAAAAAAAAGGTTAACATTATTTTAGTCAACCAAATTTTTCGTATATAAAGTTATTAAACACAAAGTCAAAATATTATTTTGTAATTAATATATTAACTAATTAGATCTAAATTTATGTTTAGTATAAAAATTTCAACTTCATAATATAAATATTATTCATGAAATTATTTAAAATTATTTTACATGATTTCTAAGTAAAAACGATCTTATAGGATTTAAAAGTAATATATATTGTTGAGTCTTGGGTATGTCATTATGTTAAATATTTGGAGAAAGAGATTTGTCGCCCATAGTGATTGTACCTAATTCGAGCATAATTGTCTCCTGTGAATGATAATTGTCGTCTCTGCCTTAAAAAAATTAAAACTAATCATAATTCTAAAAAATTCATTTACATATAATTACTAATTAAACTTTCATTTATTGCATATAAGTCCATATAATTCTAGAAATGAGAGGTAAAATAAAAAATATTATGATATCTAAAAAGATAAAATGAAAAAATATTATGATATTTAAAAAGATAAAATGAAAAAATATGATATCTAAAAGAATTAAAAATATAAATAAGGAATAATATTTAATGAACAAAACTAAAAAAAAAGATTAATAAAAAGTTGTATGAAAAATGAAAAACATATTTACAAAGACTAAATATTTTAAATAATAAAATAAATAAATATTTTATTTTAAAAATGAAAGAAACTAATAAAAAGTGAATGTTTAAAAAAAGAAAAAGAAGAAAATGTTGAAAAAAAGAAAAAGAAGAAAAAGACAAATCTAAAAAAGAAAGAGAGTGAAATAACAAAAAACACCCTTAAATAGACATGTGTCTAAAAACTAAGAAAGGTTATAGATGTAATTTTGCTAGTCTAAACTATTATTATATAGATAATAGATAAAAAGAACCAAACCAATTTAATAAGAAGAACTACACAAGGAAAATGGTGGACAACTCAAACACCCTGATCCTGACAAGCGAACCAAACCAATAGACTCAATGTGGAGTTTCTTCTAGGCATTTGGTAGAACCTCTTCAAACCATCCTTCAATCAGCTTTTGGAAAACTCCTAAACTAAAGCTGATTGCAAATATATATATATATATATATATATATATATATATATATATATATATATATATATATTTTAATTCAAGGAAGTAAGGAACAAAACATTCAATTGATAAAGGAGAAGAGGGGCTAATCAGAATATGCAGTTGAGACAAAGTGCCAAAACTTGAATTGAACACCTTTTCATTTGTCGCAAAGTTCCAGAAATCAATTTCCTTGAAGAAATGGGAGCAGGTGGTGTGAAGAAGGGTTAAAGAAATAGAAAATAACGGTAAGGGTAAAATGATAGTTTTCTACATTTATGAAAAAGTAAAGGTGAAAAGAGAAAAAACAAGGGTGAGAATAGCAACCCCTTCTCTTTTTTCCTTATGTCATGTCTAATTCGGTTCATAGAAGCCCGAATGATCATTTTCTTTTCTTTCGGCTAATTAGATCATCTCAGCTCATTCTTTTCAGAAAAAAAAAAAACCAAATAAACAAAAATGGCTAAGGTCATTGAAACAACCAAACAGAGAAATATTTAAAATAGTTATTGCTAAAAATCTTAGGCTTTGATTGAAATTTATTGAAAATCACCAATTTTGATGGGTATCACATATCATCATTTAAGGATTATTTTTCCTGATTTAGTTGTAAGATTCACAAAAAATTGGTGATTTTCAATAAATTTCAACTAACCATAAGGAAAGGAGAGAGTGTCTAAAAGAGAGTGTTAGAAAGAGTGTCACTAGCATTCTTCTTGTAATAATCAAACAGAAAGAAGATTCAAAATAATTATTACTAACAATTGATTATTATTGTTATTACTAGCTTAATAACCCGTGCCTTGCACGGGTGTTGAGTTTATAATTTATAATTTTTAATGTATTTTTTAATTTTTAATTTTTTATATATGTATGTGTTAGTATGTATATGTAAAAGATATATAAAATTAATTATGAATATTGATATATATTTAAATAATTTTATATTTACACATGTCTTATATCGTTTTAATTTATATTAACATTTTTTTATAATACTATTATCTTTATAAAGATATTTGCATTTATATATAATTTAAATATATATATAATTTTAATCAAAAAAATTAATGATAACAAAATTTATAATATATTTTGTAATTATTAATTTTTATTTAAAAATATTTTTTCATCATAAAGAAGATAAATGTCTAATGTTAATTATTAAAAAAAATTGTAAGCAATTGAACTTATAGATCAGTAGATTACAATAAAAATATTAATGATCAATAAAAAAAATAAGATAATGCATATAATGATATTTTAATTATATTTTATTTAGGCTAATAACTGAGAGACTGTAAAAGTTTCTTTAGTAATTTCAAGTAGGCATGACAAAGAGTCCCGAACCCATGCCTACCGACCTTAATCCGACCCGACTTTGATGGGAATACCCACTTTGATTGGGTATAGATAGGGTACAGGTATTATCCAAATTTTTTTAATGGAGATGGAGGTGGATATCTAACTATTTAACTTAATTTAAATTATTCATTTTAATGACATGATTATAATATTGTAACAAAATAATGGTAAAGATTGATCTACTAAAATAAATCTCGCAATATTTTTAAATTTTATTTTATTTTAAATTTGAAACAAAATATGTAATAGTGTTATTTATTAATTTGAACCAAATTATATATTTGCATTACAAAATTATGAAATAAAAATAAATCTAATTGCAAGATTTGAATAAGAATATAATTGTGTTATCAATTTTAATTTTTAAATTATAAAAATTATATTGATTAGAATTACCTTAATTAATATAATTATGTATTTTTTATGAATTAAAAATGAAAAAAACTATTTGTATTTCAAGTATAAATTTTTTTCGAGATGTATATGCCTAAAATGAATATTGCGAGATTTTTAAATTTAAATTTAAATTTAAATCAAAATATATATTAGTGATATTAATTAATTTGAATTAGAATATATAATTGTATTATCAATTAGAATGTTTAATTTGTAAATGATTAATTAAATAGTCACCTTAATTTCTATAATTGATGTATTTTTATGAATTAAAATACAAAAAACTAGATGTGTGTGCTTAATATTTATAATAATAGTAAAATAATAGTTTATATTTCAAAATGGAAATTTGAATTTAAATTAGTATTATCAATTAATATGAATTAAACAATTTAAAATTTTAAATCATAAATATCTTAAAATATTGATCACGTTCAAATTTGAATATGAATTTAAATTAATGTTATCAATTAATATGAATTAAATAATTTAAATTTTCAAATCATAAATATATTAAAATATTGATAATGTTCAAATTTTATTATCATTCACACATAGGGATGACAAAAAAATCCACACCCGTGGATATCTGCAGATAAAACTGGCAACGGATAATAAATTGGTATCTTTAACGGGTACCCGCGGGTAACAGGTATGGATATTTTCATTACCCGTTTGTTAAAGGGCGAGGATTGGTATCATGGTACCCATATCCCGGTACCGTTACCTGTTAATATTAAAATACTTAAATATTCTTTATGTATATTTTTTATTTATACTTATGTTTTGAAGTATAATTTTACATAGACTCATATTTTAGTGTAGTTTTATTTTAGTTTATACTTTAGAGAGTAATTTTCAGATAATTTTATTTGGAGCTCACAAAATAAATTTTTTATTTATTAATTTTTTTTAAGAATTATCCATGGATATTTTTAATTGTGTAGAATATTTGAATTTTTTTGTTATAAATATTAAAATTATTTTTTAAAAAGAAAAAGAATAAATAAAAATTATAATAAAAGTGTTTTTAAAAATATTTTAAAAATATTTTTATTTTTTTAAAATATCAACGGATATCCGAGGATACCCATGGTCCGTGGATATTTAAAAAATCAGCAGATAGTTACTTAACGTGTAACCGCACGGGTTGGCACGGGGATATTTATCTGGCGGAGCGGGTAGTGGGTGACTACTACCAGTACCCGCTCGCGCCCGTTGCCATCCCTATCCACGCATGTATATATAGATATTGTTTAAATTATCAATTATATATTTGCATTATAAAATCATGAGATAAAAAAATCTAATTGCACGATTTCTTTATTTTAATTTGTTATAATTTTGAATTTCAATATGAATTTGAATTTAAATTAGTGTTATCAATTAATATGAATTAAAAAATTAATTTAAAATTACCATAAAAATAAAATCGTCTTCATTTCGGTGGAAAAAAATGAATATGGTGTTGTCACGTGGCATCAACCTACGTGACAAAATCTAATTGCACGATTTCTTTATTTTAATTTGTTATAATTTTGAATTTCAATATGAATTTGAATTTAAATTAGTGCTATCAATTAATATGAATTAAACAATTTAAAATTTCAAATCATAAATATCTTAAATTATTGTTATCAATTAAATATGAATTAAAAAAATTAATTTAAAATTACCATAAAAATAAAATCGTCTTCATTTCGGTGGGAAAAAAATGAATATGATGTTGCCACGTGGCATCAACCTACGTGGCAAAATCTAATTGTATGATTTCTTTATTTTAATTTGTTATAATTTTGAATTTGAATTTAAATTAGTGTTATCAATTAATATGAATTAAACAATTTCAAATTTTAAATCATAAATATATTAAAATATTGATCACGTTCAGATTTGAATATGATTATGAATTTAAATTATTGTTATCAATTAAATATGAATTAAACAATTTAAATTTTAAAATTATCATAAAAATAAAATCGTCTTCATTTCGGCGGAAAAAGAATCAATATGGTGTTGTCACATGGCATCAACCTACGTGACAAAACCTTCTTTTATATAATATAATTGATTGATTGATTGATTATTTTAAAAAATATTTAATTAAATAGGATATTCGTAATAATCAAACAAAAAAAATAGGTGTATTCACAAGTCGGTTTGGATTTGATGAAATGAAACTCGTTACTCGAATTGATCAAAATAATTTGGATTAGACATGATTGGATTTGAAAATTTTTCTTTCAAATTCAAACCAAATCAACCTGATCAATAATGGGTTGATTTGGTTGGATCTATTAATTTAAATTATTCACTTTAAATCCAAAATATAATTATATATTGAAAATATTTATTTAATATTATTCTTTTAGTAAATTTAATATTCTTTATTATAATATAATTTATATATTAAAAATATATATTTTAATTTTAATTTGAATTATATAAAAACAAACATTTATCCTATACAATATAATACTAAAATTCTAGTTATATAAAAACTAAATATTTATTCTATATGATATAATATAAAATCTAAAATACTAATTTAAAACAAACAAAAAAATATGTCCACATGCTTCCATAAGATAGTAAAACGAAAAAATTATTTCAGATTTTAAAAAATTTAAGACTCAAAACTAACGACAATAATTTATTATTTTCAATATTCAATATGTTATTAACATATTATTTAATTTAATTACACAGTAAAAACTTAAAAGAACCCTTTCGTCTTCTCGTAACCCGTTTGAATATTCATACTCTGCTTCTCAACTCTCTTGCCCTTCCCTTCACTCGGTTAGTCCCATTCGCAAACCCTAACGGCCCAAGCAGCAGGGTGCAAGTTTCAGAATCGATTAAGACAATTTTGATTCGAATCCAAAGCGGTGAAATTGGAGTTTCAGGGAAGAAAGGAACATGGCGTATGGTGGTGCAGGTCCCGTGGGTGGTTCGGGTTCGGCATCGACAATTAAGCAAGTGAAATTGGAGAGAGAATGCGAACTGAGAATAGAAGTGGCTAACGAAGCATCTCTTCGCCTTCGACTCCTTAACGGCACTGCAGAGATTTTTGGCACCGAGCTTCCTCCCGAAATCTGGCTCAATTTTCCTCCCAGGCTCAAGTTTGCTGTAACTTCTTTTATACTCAAATCAAATTGCTGTTACATTACATTTACATGTCTATTCTTTTTCTTTTATAAGGGAAATGTTAATTGTTTCAGGTGTTTACTTGGTATGGTGCAACCATTGAAATGGATGGCTCTACTGAAACTGATTATACTGCAGATGAGGTAAGCCAATGTAGCCGCCGTATTGAATGCATTCTTTCTGTCAAACTCATTGGTAAGACAAAAAAAAAAAAAAACTTGAGAAATCACTGATGAGGAGATTGCAACTTTCTGAGTGCAGACTCCAATGGTTAGTTATGTAAATGTGCATGCTGTGCTAGATGGAAGAAGAAGTCGTGCTAAAGCTTCGTCACCAGATGATTCTGAATCTTCTCAGGTTTTTTTTTTTTGTGTCTTTTGATTAATTGACTGCATGATTGACATCAAGGTTTTAAATTGCAGTTGCGGTTTTGTCACTCTCCTTGATATTGTGGGAAATTCTTGATAAATCCGGCTGACGCGGCCACAATTGTGATCGTGTTGCAGTTGCGGAGTCTTTGAAAACTTTGATATTGCGGCCAAAATCGGGTTGCAGAAGTTTTTTAAACCTTGGTTGACATATAAGTTGGCATGAAAAGTGTTTATTATTACTTTTGTATGGCTTATAATTTTTAATATTAACATGAACTGTGGAAAATAATGCCTTATTTTACATAAATTGTGCTGAGAGACTTGAAAGCTTGTGAGTTTATCATAGATTGCCACATTGTTATTTTCTTTCATGTGTAAACGGTAAAGCTTGTGAGTTTATCATAGATTGCCACATTGTTATTTTCTTTCATGTGTAAACGATAAAGCTTGTGGTATGTGAATTTTGTGAATTTGGTTGGTCAGGGCCCCAGGGTCATTGTTGTAGGACCTACTGATTCTGGGAAGAGTACCTTGTCAAGGATGCTTCTTAGTTGGGCTGCTAAACAAGGTTGGAAGCCAACCTTTGTTGACTTGGATATTGGCCAAGGGTCTATAACAATTCCTGGATGCATTGCCGCCACTCCAATTGAAATGCCCATCGATCCTGTAGAAGGCATTCCTCTTGAAATGCCTCTTGTTTACTTTTATGGGCACACAACTCCAAGGTAATTAGTGATGTAATTTCAATTTTAAATTGGCAAAATTATATAAACTTTCATTGGTTTGTAGTTTTAAAATCACTGGTTGCGCTTGAAGGAAATGAAAAATCCAATCACCAAACATATTTGTTTTTACAGCAACAATGTAGAATTGTATAAAGTGCTTGTCAAGGAGCTTGCAGGGATGATCGAGAGACAATTTACTGGAAATGCTGAATCTCGAGCTTCAGGCATGGTGATAAATACCATGGGATGGATAGAGGGAGTAGGCTATGATGTAATTGGCCTTTGAACTTTAACTTATTGTTAAATTGATAACTATTCAGACATGCAACTCACAGCTAATTCTGATTAATATTAATTATAGTGCTTTCTCCTCTCTCACTCCCTTTTTTTGTGTGTGGTGTATTGTGTTGCAGTTGCTCTTGCATGCAATTCGGACATTCAAGGCCAATGTTGTCTTGGTTTTGGGTCAGGTATATGCCTTGTATATATACTATATTTAACATGTGCATCATTGCATCTTCCATATTAGTTATGCATTGAAAGCCAGTCCAATGATCCTCACTATCTTATTTTTTTGAATATCATGCTTTTTTTTTTTTATATATAGTTGTTAATTCATGCCTTCTGTAGAAGCTCAGTGTCTCAGGCTTTCCTTTGAACTCATTATAGGAAAAACTGTGCAGCATGCTCAAAGATGTGCTGAAGAGTGAGCCCAAAGTAGACGTCGTGAAACTTCAGAGGTCAGGTGGAGTTGTATCTAGGAATGCAAAAGTCCGTCAGAAGGCCAGAAGTTATAGGATAAGGGTAAACCTACTTGTCCACTTTTGGATATCTTCTGTGTTTACCATATATTGATATTTTCCTGCTGATTTTTCATTTTAGAGGATTTCTATTTAAACTATGAGATTGTTTTCCATGGGCACTTGTTCTGCTGAATTTGTTTGTTAATATTGGAGTATATTATTACTCTTAGGCCCCAATTCATCTTGCATTTCAAATTATAGCTAAACAGTTAATGGTAGAGGGACAGATTTTTTTTATATTATTATTATTACTCCCTCCGGTCCTTTTTATAAGAAACAAAAGGGTGTTCTTTTTTTGTCCTAATTATAAGAAACATACATCCACTTTAAGATGTATTAATTGCTAGTTTTCTTTTTTACCCTTCATCTTGTGAAATCCATTAATGAGACACCTACTCATTTCTCATGCATTTATTGGTCTATTAACAATACAACTTACACTTATTGGTGGAGATGCAGTGTTATTAATGTAACCACTACTTAAACCAATCAATATAAGGGGTAATTTTGAAATAAAATTTAAATTTATGACATTATTAATTATAACTAACTAACTTTGATGGGATACCAAGAATGGTTGGGTTTTATTATTAAAATAGAAAAAGAGATTGGCAGATTGATCTTCTGCCTCTCTCTCCCAGAGCACCAGCTCCGCAATACAATTCAAGAGAAATTCACCAAAAGTGCCTTTCACTAACATACTGTCCTATATTTATTAACCTCTCCCTCAACCAACTCCCTTAAGGATAAAAAGAAAGATAAATCCTAAAGATAAACTATGATAACAGAATTCAAATAACATAATCCTAAACTAAAGATAAATCCTAAAGATATAAGCTATGACAGAATTCAAATAACATAATCCTAAACTATAGATAAATCCTAAAGATATAAGCTATGATAGAATTCAAATAACATAATCCTAAACTAAAGATAAATCCTAAAGATAAGATGTGATAATAGAATCCTAATCTAAATCTGTTGATCTATGAGCTGGGCTCTATCATTGCCTTCTCCTATGACAACAGCCTTGTCCTCAAGGCTGAAAGAAGAGAATCAGCTACGAAAAACCAACTCTTCCTCCTAAGTGTCCTCCTCAATGGCCCCGCTTCTCAAGCGGCGTATTCATGTCCTCTTGTTCCTCCTCCATGTCGCACTTCATCAATTCGATCTGCCCTTCTTCATTGATAAATTCGTCTTCAGCAAGTAGGGTAAGTCTAGTTTCTTTGTTCGGGCATTGATGCATAGGGTGATATTGCTGATCACAACGAAAACACAGCCCTCGCTTCCTCCTATCAAACAATTCTTGAGAAGATAGGTGGCGGGTTGCCCTACTCCTCGCATCTCCAAGACATTTACTGTCATTCCCTAACCCTGACCCATGTGACTTGGGTTCAGGTTTCAAATTTTGGGTGTTATCCTTATGATGAAAGGCGGGCTGAGAAGAGGAAGAAAACGAATTCCCAGACTTATAGTAATTCAATTCAGCACTGAGCATTGGTTTTTGACTAGAACTTTTCACCTTGTTATTTGCCTCCCCATATAGTGCACACTCCACATCTCGAGCTAGTGAGATAGCCTTATTAACGCTCTCTGGGTGGTGAAGACGCACCCAACGCCGAATGTCAGACTTTAACCCATGCATGAAGTACCCGATGGCTTGTGGTTCAGCTAAGCGAGGCACTTGGGAAATCAGAAATTCAAATGTCTCAATAAAATCCGCAACAGAAATTCAAATGTCTCAATAAAAACTTAACTATTTTTATTGGTCTTGACGATTTAGTTATTTGTTTCTTATATAAAGGACCGGAGGGAGTATTATTTAAATTCTGATAAATAGATAGGATAAAAAATGATTCATTGTTGAGTAACAAAAACTGGTCTATCATAATGACTCTAAGTAATGGATTGTCTATTCTGGAAGATTTCAAAACTATAAATGAAAAACAATTGTGAATTTGAGTGAATGTTTCAACTGTCAACATAAATACTAAAACAGTTGTCACTTATTTTCTTTTTATCCTGAAATTTGTGGGCTCCTCAATATTTATGTGCGTATAGTTGCTGTTTAAAAAGTGTATTTCCTGTTCAACTATTTTTGGTCTAATGGAAACTGCTGCCATCTGATTTTGACACAGGAATACTTCTATGGCCTTTCAAATGATCTTTCTCCACATTCTAATATTGCAAATTTTAGTGATTTGTTTGTTTATCGAGTTGGTGGTGGGCCACAGGCCCCACGCTCAGCCTTGCCAATTGGAGCAGAACCTGCTGCAGATCCAACTAGAGTTGTACCTGTAAATATAAATCGTGATTTGCTCCATTTAGTCCTTGCTGTCTCATTTGCCAAGGAACCTGATGAGATCATTTCCAGGTAACTATAATCCTTTTGAGTTTTGATGACTAAGTTTTATAATTCTAATTTTAAGAATTTTTAAGTTTTATTTTTTTATAGAGCCCAGTAAGTTTGATCCATGCATTTTTTGTTGTTGTAAAGTGAAGAAAGCATGTGTGAGAAAGAGTGGTGTGCCTCATACAAGTATGATGGCACTAGAGAGATTTGTGTATCAATTTATTAATCTGAATAGCAGTGTAGGCCAAATGGAAAGTGGTGACCTTATATGATGTTAGTTTGAAATCTACCTGAAATTATCTGGTTTATTTATTTTTCTCCCTTATTCTTGACAAAAAAAATTTCTATGCATAAAAATGGTCTGAGATATTCTATCATGTTGTAAAGGTTAAAATACGAGTTGTAATAGACACCCAAAACTGCCAATTTTACAAATACGCAATTTTTTGTATAACTTCTTTTTGTGGGCTTCATTTTGATGGTCACTATCCTAGTTTTAAAATAGGAAATTACTTTTAAGACTCAGTATTATGCCCCCCTTTTCATTCCTAGTTTCCTACAAGTATATCTCTTACCATGGCATGTCTTTTCTGGTGCAGCAATGTTGCTGGGTTTATTTATGTAACAGACATTGACATTCAGAGGTTTGTATCATTAGATTTCATGATTCATTTTATTTTAGCAATGCTTGCAAGATGGTTTGCATTTCTAACTTGATTTGTAAATTACAGAAAGAAGATTACATACCTTGCTCCATCTGCTGGAGAAATTCCAAGCAAGTATTTGATAATGGGATCCTTAACATGGCTTGAAACATGAGCTAATGAACAGTTTTTGTACTGGAAAATCTACCGCTAAATTTAATTTACCTCTGGTTCACTAGTTTTGTGTTGTGATCAAATGTAAATACTAAATGTAGTTTAGGACCCTGTTGTGAGGGGTTGTTTGTCGTGGTGGGAGGCTGACCTTTGTCATGGAATATCTAATGTATAATCTTATTATACTCGTTGAGTAGCAAGTTCCTTAGAATTCTTGAAGTTGAATTACAGTTGTATGTATATCTTGCCCGAGCTATTGGTATCAAATCTTAACAGCAGTAACTCAGGGAATCAGCGTTTGTTTACGTTGGGAGTGTAGATTATCTCACGAATATGACACGGTCAACTTTAAATCTTGCGTCCAAGTCGTGAGATGCAGTTTTATGTATATATTAAGTACGAGTATAAGGTGGGATAAATATTAAGTTATCCGTCCCCATACCTGTTCCTGTCAAATTTTGTAGGTAATTATCCGTATTGGTACCCTTACGAATTAAGTAGATAATTATCCTATTCACTGCGGATAATTTTTACATGTATTCATAAGATATATTACCCATTGTCATCCCTAATAGTCGCTCAAATAGTTGCTTAGTTATTAAAATTAACTTTTCAAATTTAATTCAATAATTAATGAAAATGCAATGAAAGTGTGACTAAACATTATTTGTATAAATTGATAAAGAAAAAATAAATCTCGGTAATGTCAATTTGAGTATGGAATAAACCATGTTGGGAGGGATGATTTAGTTTTAACAAGATATTACTTCTTTCTAAACTCTTGATGTTTTAGTTTTTTTTTTTTTTTGTTCTTAAACTCTTGATGTTTTACACATTTCAATGTTCATTAATTATTTTTTTTCACATATACCCCTATTTAATATGACTTAGATTTTCACAACTTCTTCTCTCATAGATATTAAATGAGGGTATTTTAGACTAAATGTATTATTTGTGCGTAATATTAAATGTTTCTTAAGCTGCGTGCATTAATCTTAAATATCAAGAGTTTATGAATGGAGAGAGTATGTTATATCTCTATTAAGCTCATAAAGTGTAATTTTCATGCATTTAATATATTTATTTTATTTTATTTTTCAGACATTTGTTATAAGAAGGAATTGTACTTTAGATATAAATTAAGCATGTGTTTGTCTCTATGTTTCGTACTCCTATATGTGAAACACGGACGGGTTCTAGGGTGGGAAACCCTTATAGGTCTCTCACTGTGGGAAAGTGAATTCTCACAGTTAGATTTGTTAATTTTTAATCGGACAGTTGAGATTTTTTTCCTTTTTTATTTTATTTTCTTTTCTTTTTCTTTGATTTTCCCCATTTGTCCCTGTCCCCTTTCTCTCACAAGAGCAAATCTCAACCACCTCTCAACCACGGCGATGCCATTACTGAAACTCCACGTAGAACCTATGCCATTAGTTGATTAGCTCTTATTATTTCACAATCTAATTCACAAAACCCACACAGAATCAATTCTTTTTATTTCAAAGGAAGAAAAAATTCTTCACATAAGTCCCAACTTCAATATATTACCGAACTAAAAAATCAGCAAATAATAAGCCAAATTTCATTACGAAAACTTAAAGCTGGTGGCGCGGTGGTTGTCAACGGCGTTGGGGGCAATCTGAGAAAGAGGAGGTCGCACCCACGGCAGCGACGAAACTCCAACAGGCTGTGCCCACGGCGGCAACAAAACCCCGACGCGGTGACTTGGGGTTTTCGATCCTATTTTTGTTCCTTTATATGTCATATTTTTCTTCACTTTTTGTTTGTACCTTTCTCTGATTGGAAATCCATGTGGGGTGGCTTTTGGCTTGGATCTGTTAAAGCTTGTGGCTGAGATTTGTTAAAGTTTGATTCTTTGGGGGAATGGGGGTGAAATACATATGGGATTTGTTAAAATCATGTATGAAGTTGGTGGTGATGTCGTCGGCAAAGGAGGGATTGGCGACAGCAAGGAAAGTTGGGTCGATGGTGGGTGTTGCCGTCGGAAGGTGGTTTGATGGAGGTTTTGTCGGTGTCGCCGTCGGTGTTACTGCGGCGGCAACGAAAGTTTTGCGGACTGGAGTGTAAGAGAAGGGGAAGGACAAATTAGGAAAAACAAAAAAAGAAAAGAAAAGAAAAAGGAAAAAGGAAAAATAATCTCAGCCCTCCGTATAAAAATTAATAGATCTAACAGTAGAATCTCACTTTCCCACGGTGAGAGACCTAAGAGGGTTTCCCACGCTAGAACCCGTCGTGAAACACGTTAAATGGAGTAAAACGACACAAAAGTTACATATTGGAGCTTCCGGTACATGTAAATAAGTTTTTTTTTAATAGATGTAAATAAGTTGTGTTAAATAAATACCTAAACATGCAATAAATATAGGAATTTATGGGAGTTTAAATTGTGATTTGTCACTTCTCGTGACATTAATTTCTTCTGCTAGAACTAATTTCATTAATATAAATTAGTTTAATTTCATTGAACTTTAAAATAAATTTATTTAGTTGAAAAGATTTTAATAATAGAACTTTTACAGTTTTAAGAGTTTTTAAATGCTCTTATTATTTTTTTATATTTTTAAGTTTATATGAATATAATTTTTTTGAAGTAAAAAAAAGTTTATATTAATATAATTTTTACAATTAAGTCAACAAAATCTGTAACAGAAATTAATTTATAAGTGATAATAAATATTCATTGATTGAATGTAAACAATGTTAGACAACAATTTTTTTGGAGCAATGTCCTAAGAAGCAACCGTGATTAGATTGGAACTAAATACTCCCTCCGTCTCAAAATGAGCGTCTTTCTAAAATTTTTTATACAAAACAAGAAAAACAATTAAATAGATGAAAGAGAGATGTAATTTTACAAAACTAACCTTATTATTAATATTGCATTGAAAAACTACAGTGACACTTAATAGGGGTATTAGTGGAAAAAAGTAATTAATGTTACATTGAAAAATCAAATGCGACGCTCATTTTGGGACAAATTTTTTTTCAAATACAACACTCATTTTGGGACAGAGAGAGTATTAAATAGGATTAATGTGAACCTTAAAATTCTCTCGAATACTCCCTCCGTTTTTTTTTATCTGTCGTTTAAGGTTTATTTGTAAAAACCAAGGAATACATTAAATTTTCTTGATTCTAATAAAGTAATTATGAAATTTTTTATTTTATCCTCTTTTCATTTCTACTCTACAATAAATGCATGTGTAAATTCATTAAAGATTATGAGAGAAATAAGGGTATAATTAATAAAAAAGTAATTAATGTGATCTTAAACTTTACAAATGACAGATAAATAGAAACAAAATATTTCCAACATTCCAACACTTAAAAAAAAAAAGAGGAAGTAATTAATAATTTTTTATTCATAAGACTTGATATTAAATTCTTGTATTAAATACGACTTCTTGTTTGTAGTCAGAAATTTTATTTAAAAACATTAAAAGTATTAAGATTTTATTAAAAAAATCATATAGTTAACCTATATGAAAATTGAATGAAATTAAACAAGAGTAAAATTAAGGTAAATATATAAAATATTTTTTGTTTTGTAGAAGCATCGTTTATCCAATCAATCAATCCATTTAGCAATCTGAGATTCCATTTTCTCCGTTGTTCCCAATGGAAATGGATTCCCTTCCCAACGGCAACAACACCTCCGGAACCCCGATCGCCGCCACCGCCACCGCCAACCCCGCGCCGCCTCCGTCGTCGAACCTTCCCCAACTGACGGAGTCTCTGAAGCTGGAGCACCAGTTCCTCAGGGTCCCTTTCGAGCACTACAAGAAAACCCTCCGTGCCAACCACCGCGCCGTCGAGAAGGAGATGTCCGCCGTCATCTCCGGCGTCACCGAAGCCGCCGCCGCCGACCTGTCCCCCGACGACGCCGTCAACCACCTTAACTCCCTTGTCTCCCGCCTGCAAGGGCTCAAGCGAAAGGTAACTGTTGACCTAATTTCTTGATTTGAATTTCGATTCATTGCGTGATGCTTCAAATTTTGTACTCTCGCTTTGCATAGTTACGGTGTTGGAAAATTATTTGAGTTTCGGGTTTCTATTCGTTCAAATTTTTATTTGCAGTGCTCAGTGTAATGTGGTTACTATGTGCAGTTATGATTTATAGCATGCATGCTTCATGGTTAATTTTGTTGGTTACGTTTGTTATTAAGTATTAAGTTGCGTAATTGGAAATTTATATTCCCCTTTTGTGAGTTTTATGATGATCGTGATTTGTATTTTGTGAAAATATGTTAAGTTGGAGGAAGGAAGTCGGGCAGAGCATTTGCAAGCACAGAAGTGTCGGGTGCGTCTTGATCACTTAGAATCTGCTGATGCAGAAAATATGTCGGAATGGAATAATACTCGTTTGAAGCGGATTCTTGTTGATTACATGTTGAGGATGTCATACTATGACACTGCAGTGAAACTTGCCGAAAGCAGCAACTTGCAGGTAATTAATGTGGTGGTCGTTTGTGGGTGCTGGCAATATTCTGCTACTTTTGGTTCTTCTCTGTGTTATAGTCTGAAATGTGCATTTTGTTTCCTATTGATTCTAACAATAATATCATTCATCTTGGTGCATCAGGATCTTGTCGATATTGATGTATTCCAAGAAGCAAAAAAGGTTATTGAGGCTTTGCAAAATAAGGATGTTGCACCTGCCCTAGCATGGTGTGCTGATAATAAATCAAGGCTGAAGAAGTCTAAGGTTCATACTGCTGTTTGATCTTGTTAATCGTTGGTGCACCATGCTCATAGCTTAGGCTTTTGGGTTTATTTGGTTCTAGAGTCTAGGTAATATCATTTCTTTTAATGCATTTAAAATAGGAAATCATCTAAGACATACTGCAACCGTTGAATATATTCATATATAAGAGAAGAATAACCACCGGATCGGTAAAATATAAAAAAAATGTCCAAGTCTACTTAAAATTTGAAAATAAAAATAAAATTATAACCTAATGCAAACCCAGACTTTCTCGAATATCCACTAGAATCACTGGGGTTTCTCATGGTATGTCACTTGTTAATAATAAATGCGTAAATCACAATCAAGGTATCAAATCCTATTTACTATTATTAACTTCTAGTGGTTTAATGACGACAGAGCAAATTGGAGTTCCAGTTGAGACTTCAAGAGTTCATAGAATTAGTAAGAGCTGAGAACAATTTGAGAGCTATCACATATGCTAGGAAATATCTGGCGCCATGGGGAGCCACCCACATGAAAGAATTGCAGCGAGTCATTGCAACACTAGCTTTTAAAAGGGATACTGAATGTGCTACATACAAGGTGAGCACGCCTTGTGTTTGAGTGTTTTTGTGCATTAGTCATACTGGTGTGTCTTTAATTTTATTATGTTTTTAATGCAATAGTGTTAGGATTGTATTCATATTCTTTGTTGTTAGAAGTGTAGAATTTGTAATTAGAATGACAATTTGATACCCTTCGGTAAGCTTAAGCTAGCAATTCGTCACAGTTGGCTATGAATTGTGCTTGTGTTGCATAATCATTTCACCTCTGTATCATCAACATGATTCTTTGATTCGGTATCACCCCACATTTGTTTTGCATTTCCCCCTACCGGCTAATTTTCATCTGAGGATTTAAAGGGGCAGAAAGGCTTGAATTGTTATATGAAAGGAATTGACAGGGTGTTACATATTGCACCTTGTTCCTTTCTCTGTTTTCATTTGGAGGGGCAGGGACCTAATTGTTGACATTTGCAGACCAGTCATTGGACTCTCTGTTTGGTTCTTCTAGTTTTGGGTGCATTTTTGTTTCTTCCAGTTCTGGGTGTTCACACGGTTACTCTGAAATGGTTTATCCATATTGAAATTATGACTTTTGAGCTTTACTTACGGCATGTGACTCGTGATGGTTTTATGGTACTAATGGAGTTCACAATTTCCTTAAGTGATATGTCATATGTGACAGTTAAGAATGTATTTGAGACTTCTGAGTATATTAGGTGTGGACTTGTGTATGTTTAAGTTTTTATAGTGCTGTGGTTCTAAATACAATACATTGTGATTCCAAATTCATGATTCAAAAATTGAACAATTGATTCTTGATGTGGTTTGTGACTTTAACTATGTTCATGTCAATAACCCAGTAAAGGAATTTAGAAGTGGAAGGTGAAGTCGTTTCATTTCTTTTTTTTTTTTGTTAAAAACGTTAACTTCATTGTAGAAGAGCATGCTTCGAGTTTATATACTTCACTCTAAAGAAAAGAAATGGCTTTTATCATGCACGTCTTATGTAATTCATGGTCAAGAAAAGTACTTCCTCTATTGATTAGGTAAAAAACAAGAACAATTAGTTGCATGAGTTTTTATTTTCCTCTGATCTCTTATTGAAGAAAATCATCATGCCTGTTGTATTTCCAACAAAGTCTATCAACATGATATTGGTGAAACTGTATTGATACTTTCTTCTTTGCTAGAAATTTTGCTTGATATTGCATCATTGTCTATTTTTGAGGAGCTGCTATTTCAGCACTAAAATGTTTGCAATTTTCTTTTGCATAATATTTTACAGGTTTTATTTGAAGCTAAGCAATGGGATTATCTAGTGGACCAATTCAAACAGGAGTTCTGCAAGTTATATGGCATGACTTTAGAGCCCTTGCTCAATATCTATCTGCAAGCTGGCCTTTCTGCTCTCAAGACACCGTATCCATTAACAACTTGAACTGTAGATTATCATCTAGAAACTTTTTTTTAAATGCTTGCATACATATAACTGAAACACCCCCTCCACCCTTCCCAAAAAATCTTAAAAGTTAAAACCACTTGGACTTTCCTTATCCTTTTGAGGGACTTAACGGAATTTAATGGTTTGTCTATTAATTTGAATTCCTTTGATTGGAGTGGTTCACTTTTTATGCACGTATTTTAAAACCCTCCGTATTTAAAAGTTCAAAACCATTCATTGTATGAAATTTCATATTTGTCATTGATAATCTCCCACCTTGAGCCTTTATGTAGCAATTCATGGAAATCGTAAATTATTTTGGAGTTCAGTATAGCTATCATTTTTCACTGGCAACTGAGGTACACTTGAATTGACTTTTATATGCTAATTCTCTAGGTTTTACAGATCTGTTATTACCATTCCCATAATTCGTTCAAAGTATGGTTCCTGCCACTTGTGCTTCTCATTTTTAACTCTTGTTAATTTGTCATGGTCCTCATGGGTGATTTCAAGGCTCATACTTATAATACTAAAGTCTCTTTACTTGTAAATTTGATTGGTTCTCATTCCAACTTTGTGTTAGTGTATGCATTGTCTGTCACGGCTAACTCTATTGAAATATGTCCCTTGACTTGGTAAAGATATTGTTACGAGGATGATTGCACAAAAGAGGACCCCCTGTCACAGGAGGCTTTCCGCACACTAGCCTTGCCATTACCATATTCGAAGCAGCATCACTCTAAGCTTGTTTGCTATATAACTAAGGAGTTAATGGACACTGAGAACCCGCCGCAAGTCTTGCCCAATGGATATGTTTATAGCACTAAGGTTCCTGTTATTCTAGATATTTTTCTAGATGTTCAATGTATACAGCATATTTTATGAGGCTAATTTTGTTTATTATTTTTTGCTCCTTTGCAGGCTCTTGAAGAGATGGCGAAGAAGAACAATGGTAGAATCATCTGCCCAAGGACGGGTTCAGTTTGCAGCTACACAGAACTGGTCAAGGCATATATTTCATAAATCTACATACTTAAAAAAACTTGATTGATTATTGAAAATGTCAAATCTTGCCTTGGCTTCAAGCTACCATGGCTGTCTGATTGTAATGTTTTGGGAAATTACTCTCATGGGCTTCCCGTTGTTACGTCCATTCTTTTACTTGTGTTCCGGTGTTGACTTAAACTTGTACATACGTAAGATGTTTCAAAGTGTCACTGGGATATGACGTAAACATGTGCATACATTGATTTGTATTTTTCATTGTAATGAACTCCTCTGTCAGTGCCGCCGTGGTTTGAACATACCATGTAGAGGGATTTCAATCTTTATATAACATTTAGGTTAAATTAATATATATGCTAATACTGAACAAAAATGTTGATGTGGTAATGCTTGACAGTGTCAAGTTAGCATTTCATTAAACATTGGATGTCAAATTAACCAACAAGTTGACAAAAATTGCACAATGAAAATAGTAGGGGACCAAATTCATGCAAAAAAAGAATAAGGAGATCAAAATTAAATTTTAACAATAATAGGAGACAAAAAGTAAGCCTATTAAATAAATAAATTTTATTATAATAATGACCCCAAATTTATTCATAAATCATATTGGATGGATATATATTGTTAACTAGATTCAAAAGCATTCAACAATAATGATCCCAAATTTCCTTTTTATCCCATTTCGCATTATCCCAACTGTGATATATACCATCTTCTCTCGCAGACCAAAAGATGCGTTGATGGTCACCTTCTAGGCCAGGTATATACACACTGAATTCAGAACACTTATTCCATTTCAATAGACCATTATGTGTATCAAAATTAAGCAATTTAACGTAAGGCTCTCCTAGTTTAATTTCGACTTGAGTCTTTTGGAAGTCGCTAAGGAAGTATAATTTTGTTGGGCTTGGGGGCAAGTCATTGGAAATGGAAATGACAAGTATGTTAATGTTTATATGAAAATTTGAGTCACGTTGAAAATGGTTAGAGTGAAGAATGGGCGGAAGAGAATAAGCAAAAACTGAACTATTGAAACACAATGCAAGAAAAAGCAAAAGGGAAACATGGATTGAAGTTGACATTTTATTTGTATTTTTTGTATTCTCTCCCATTCAACATTCTGCTATATATGTGTGTGTATGAATAACGTGTTTCATTAAATAAAGTGTTTTTTTTAACTGAAGTATCCTCGACCGGAAGCAGATGACTAATTCCAACATATGATTTTTCATATGTATGGACCTGAGATCAAATCCTATGATCACATTAAAAAATAAGATTATCTGTCAACTATGCTACATCATGTTGTTATTAAATAAGGTGAAATAGAAACAAAGAGTATGTTGATGTTGATATGGAATTTTTTAGTCACTTTGAAAAGGGTTAGAGTAATCCATGGGTGGAAGAGAATCAATAAAAACTGAACTTTTGTTTGCATTATATATTGTTTTTGTTAATATATGGTTGACTGTGATAAATGTTAGGTAGTTATTAATTTAAATTGATTTTGTATTTTATTGCTATTTCCCAATTCTTACAAGAGAGAGATTTTTTTAATTTATATTTATTACTTATTGACTAAAATAATTGTAAAGTAATTAATAATATTTTGATAAAAAAAATAATTAATGTAAGAGAAGTTTTTGAAAAGGGTCTTATAAGTTAACAAAATTGTGTGTGAAATTGTCATTAAATAAATTTAAAGTAGTCAAAAATTTAAATTGATTTTGCCTGTCTTGTTTTTTTTTATTCATAGAAATCGAAGACAGTACCAGAGGATTTACAACATTCACGCATCCTGCTCAACCAACTGAGCTACACCCTCTTAGTTTTGCCTGTCCTGTTTATCTTAATATACAAATGACAAATGTCCACACACTCAACGCATTAGTTGAGTAGTTGAATGAATTTTTGTATTTCTCCCATGTATTTTATTTATTTGAAAGTGATAAATGTCAGGTGTATTTTATATATGTATTTTATATATATTGTTTATATTAATTTATATTTATATAGATGTATTTTATATACTTTTTATTATATTAATAGAGGTATTTTATATATTGTTTATATTAATTTATATTGATTTTGCATTTTACTACTATTTTCCAATATATTCTCACAAGAATGAGATTTTTTTTAATTTACAACATTTATTATTTCTTGAATAAAATAATTGTAAACTAATTAAGAATATGTGAAATGATTTGTTAAAATATTTTAAATTGAATTATAAGTTTCAGTTTTATTTTGAATGTTAAATGGTTATAATTTGATTTAAAAGTGTTTAACGTTCATTTGGTTTAAAATTATGTAACAGAAGCTTTTAGTTTGATTTAATGATAATAATAAAATAACTTTATGTGATTTGAATGAGATTTTCAAATATGTACGTTAATCTTTTTAACGTTAACAATTGAATTTTGTTTTAATGGTTTTAAAACCCATGTGTGTGTGTGTATATAAAGGAAAAGCTGCAAAAGTAGATACGGAAGTTAAAAAATAAAATAAATATTCTTTCAATTTTGAGTATCGTGTGTGTTAGTCTGAGGGACTCTCTTCTTTGCAGAGATGATTTTAACTCACATTGAAGGACTGTTTTTATCCTGGAGCGATGAGGCTGTACATTGCTGCACATTTTAGGTAGAGTCGGGAAACATTTAAAGAGAGCGACCTAATCCACAACTCAACCTTATTTTTTCTATTTGTTTTTTACTTTTGCAGCAACATTTTTTTTTTGTTTGTGTTTGATATCAACTCCAACAGAATATTTTGGTAAAATAATAATTAATGTAAAAACCAATTCGAAAAGAATTTTTTTTATCCAATTTGAAAAGAATCTTATAAGTTAACAAAATGAGAAATTATATTTGACATGCCAATTTTATCATATCATGCCAACTCATTTACCAGTAGATGTTACTAGCGCAAGAAAATACTAATAAGTTTATAAAATTTAGCATTGGTTATATGATAATTGATTTAAATAATAATTTAATGGTGATGCACTCACTTACAGTGTAAAGTAATTTTATACTGTCATCCAATCACAAATTACCATGTATGGTAATTGCATTAACTTTTACATTAATTTTTTTAAAAATCATACCAACAGTTATTTTTAATTAGATGACCTTGTAAAATTATTAAAATCTTTAAACAAAGTGTCGGTGGTGTTTTTGTAATTATAACAAAAGTGTTTACTTTGGTTATATTTATTGTATTTGCTTGCCTATGGATTGTGATAATGTCTGTGTTAAATGCTATTGTGGTATTGAAAAATGCATATACTGCAAGTAGAATGAATGGTTTCTTTTTGCACATAAGTTCAGAGTGCAAATTCATTCTCTGATTCTACGTGAAATAATATGAGCTTGTTACTGTAAAAAAAAGGTTCAGAGTGCAAAATTTATGATTACAGGGAATGTTTTGAATTCAGAAATACATGATATAGGTCTATTTTTTGCATTGTTTTCGGCCTTTCAATTTGGTTTTGTGACATATATAAGTCCCAATTTTTTTATATGCAACCGATAATTATCAACCCCTGCTGGGGCAAGACGAAGAAGGCCAGAAAAAAATTATAAAAAATATGTTATAATAATTTGTTTTTTGTGTTCTGAGTTAGAATATCTCTTTTACTCTTTCAATATTATATTTTATTTTTCTGACAAAAAATATAGAAGAGTAAATTTTTTTTATTTTGATTATTATCAAACGACATTTAACTATCTCCCTTCAAAATTCAATCAACTATTTATCAATTACGGGCATGTTTGTGATTAATTAGTTAGGCTAAACCGAGAAAGAAACAGAAGCTTGTTATGACTTGTAAGCTTGGCACATATTGTGTTATTGCTATTTTCTTTTTCAATAATTTTTTTTGCTTACAAAAAAAAAAAAAAAAGAAACAAAAGCACTATATTGAGAAGAAAACAATAAGACCATGTATCATTTATTCATAAATCATATTGGATATATTTTATTAAGTAGATTCAAACGCATTCAACTAGTACATAGTATTTGCCAATGTCCCCTTCTATCCCAGTTCACATTATTTAAACTGTGATATATACCATCAACTCTCACGGACCAATAGACGCGTGGATAGCCACCTTCAAAGTATGGGTCATACAGATTGACGCTGGCACACCGTGGCTTTTGTATGAAAAAACCCTCTTGGATTTTGAGAAAATTAATATTAAGCAATATAGTGAAAGACTTTTTTGGTATCAGTTCATACGGAGTTTTTTGGAAGGTGCTATTGAAGAATACTTTTTCAGAGGATGGGGGTATGTCATTGACAATGGAAAGGAAGAACTTGTAGTTTGAGTCATGTTGAGAAGGATTACTAGAGTGAAGGATTGGCGGAAGAGAATCAACAAAAGTTGAGCCATTAAAAACAAAAAGTAAAAATAATACATGGGTATGGGTTGAGATTGACATTTTGTTTGTAGCTTTTGTATTCTCTCTCATTTAGCATTCTAATATATGTGTGTGTTTTGACTGAGATAAATGTTAGATAATATTGTGATTCTGTTTCCTTAAAAAAAAAATATAGTGATTCTGTTATAATTTCTTTTGGATAGTTACATAATTATTATTAAATGTTTTTATTTAGAATTCAAAGTCATTGAATAATATTGTGATTCTGTTTCCTTAAAAAAAATATTGTGATTCTGTTATAATTTCTTTTGAATAGTTACATAATTATCATTAAATGTTTTTTCTACTGCAATTATCATTAAATTAGGTAATTATTCATTTAAATTGATTTTGGATTTCACTGTTATTTATGTTCATGTACATGGTCTCAGGTTCGAGTCTTATGGATAAAAAAACGTGATTGGGAGGGGAGAACCCACTAAAAGTGACCAATAAGGTTTCTCGACGGAAATTAATCATCGGTAAAGTCGGTGGATACTCCGTACTAATAACATGGTAACAAAAAAAAATGTAAATGACATATTCTTTTTTTTTTTTTTTTACAAACATGGCATATTCTTTGGAAAAACATACTATTCAACATCTTTTTCTTTTTGCTAAAATTGTTGAAAAAGAAAGCAATATGGAATGAAATAAATATGAAACTATAATGTATCAGTTTAATGGTCGTACTCACAGTGTAAAATAGTTTTACACTATCATTCAATCACAAAGCATCGTTGTTATGACTTTGAAGATAATTTTATAAATGCTTAATTATATTTTTAGTCCCCTAAATTAAAATTCACTTTTTTTAGTCCTCAATATCGGAAAAACTCCTCTATAAATTTAAAAATATTAAACCAAAATTAAACTATGACAACTTGTCAATTTTATATTTTAGATTTTATGATGTATAAGTTGTTACAATTCAAAAATCTTAAGATTTAATAAAAAATAAAATTTAAAAATATCAACAAAAAATATTTTCTACCAAAGGAACTAGATGACTTTAATTCTATTATATTACACGTAGGAGAGATAAAAAATAGTATAATAATAAAATTTAATCGTCTCAAAATAACATAAAAAAAAAGAGTAAATAAATCCTCATAAATGTCTTTTAATGCAATTAATTCTTATTTATTTTAGGGAGAGAAAAACTTTTTTTATAATTAATTCTTAATAATTTTCGGAAGAGATAAATACTTTAAAATTTATAAATAATTTACTTATTTAATTAGAGGTAATCATTTTTAATTTTGACGAATGTTGTAGGATACTAATATTTTGCCTACATGTAATTAACTGTTTGATTTTTTCTGTATGCAAAATTTTTTTGTGCTAGCGACAGCCACACACTGCGACGATATTAGTTTCTGATCCAATGGATTGAGGGACACCTATAATCTCTGACTTATGACAAAAAAAAAATTAACAATTTTAAGCCTATAATTTACTATGCAACAACTTGCTTATTTTAAAGCAATTTTTGTTAAATATGTTAACAAAAGTTTTATTTCATATAATGGTAATTTCCTTCATAAATTTAATTAACTTCGCCTGTATCTTAAAAAAAAAAAAATTAACTTCGTAATGCAATAGCGAGAAGGAAACTAGTTAGAAGTAGCCATCATATATATATTGGTAATACAGAAGCTGAAGGCATTATTTTACAGCTTAATTTCAATTACAAGCTTGGTTATTCCAAGTTTTCCTTTTCTCCCAGTTGTTGTTATCCCAACTATGAAACACACCATCTGGTTTCACTAACCAATAGATCTTTTGATGGCCTCCTTCCGTGCTAGGATCATATGCATAGAAAATCACACACAACACGTCCCAATACATTAAAATGACTTTGCGATCAAAATTGGCAAGTTTAGTGAAAGACTCTCCAGGTTGCAAATAGATCCGAGTTTTTTCATAGTTGTAAAAGAAGAACAATGGTGGGTCGTTAGGGGACATACCACTCACAATGGAAATGAAGAGTATGTTGATGTCTGTGTCATTTGATGGAAGGTAATTGGTTGGAGTTGTAGACTTATTGAAAAAAGATTCAGAAGAATCATATGCAAAACTCGATCCATTCATCAAACACATACTAAGAAAAAGCAAGAGGGCAACATGGATTGATGTAAACATTGTTTTTTGTGATCTCTTAATTTCACCAATTGATATGGATAATTCTATAGTATTCACTCTCACTCAACATTTATACACCAACACATAAGTAGTTGAATTTAAAAAATAAAAAATAAAAAAGCAAAAAATAAATAATTTGTTAACTAACAGATATGATCAATTATAGATATATAGAAGTGAACATAAAAAATCGTTTAAAATAGTTAATTTGAGTACCTTATAATGAGAAGTCTTGCAACTAAACGTATGCAATAATTTTTTAGTGGGAGGAACCACTTCCTTTCTCTATCCTCCATTACTGCTACTTGCTCAGCTAATTTGTTACTGAACAAAGAATACAAAGAAACCCCTATTGGATATTAAATGCGCTATAGCATTCCAGCTGTGGCACAATGCCTAAAATTTATTACCCTGACGAAACTTAATAGCTTCTCTTAAATGATGGGGGCCCAATTCTACAGGCCCCAACAAAATAGCTGAAATTGACCAAAATTTATGTGTTAAAGGAGTGATGCAAAGTTATATCTGGTTAAAATCTTCTGCTCCTTCCGTTCCTATTTATAAAGATTCTTTTAACTAATTCATATTTTTTAACAAAAATAATTAATTTAGTTAATCATATTAAATTTATTAATAATGTGTATTGTTCTTCCAAAAGTGTTCTTAACTTTTTTGAAATTAATCTCTCCAATTAATTGCTTCTCATCTAATCAATTAATATTTGAGGAGAGAATAATTAATTAAGGGTACTTTAGAAAAAATAATAATTAATGCATCTAGAAATTAGAAAATGATCTTATAAAAAAGGAACAAACAATTTTCTAAAAATGATCTTATAAATAAGGACGGAAGGAGTAATTTATAGCACTTTCATTACAGTAAAATGCTATATAGATTTTAACTTAAAGTTCTATGGAAAAAGATTAAACTTTTTACACCCATAATGAATTATTAAACTCATAAGGAATCATTCTTGTCAAGGTCAAAATAAATTTTCCAACAATATTTCTCTTTTAAAAAAATAAATAATATTTTTTAGTTGTTCTCTTAATAAAAATATATAGTAATAAAATCTTTATTTTTATATTTTACGCCATTAATAAAAGAGGTAAAACAAAATTTAAAATTTATCAATAATTTACACAATTAGGAGGGTAGTGAAATTTTGTTTCTGCCTTTTTCTATCATAAATAATTCCGAAACTTAACTTGGTTTTCAAAGACCATCAATTTTTCATGAATGAAGAAAAGGTTTTGCCAAAATTTTCCAATTTAATAAAAATTGGTGACGATTTCCAAACCAATTTCCTTTCTTTTTATCTTTTCATCGTCTTCTGCCACAATACATATAAAATCTAATGTTTATATTGCAATATATCAAGAAAGAAACGATAAGTACATCCACCATGTATTCTTAAATCATATTGGATATACCTTGTTAACTAGATTAAGAAGGAGCATATTTTCCAAATTTCCTTCATGCGCATATTTCCAAATCATCTTCATTTCCTAGTTCGCATTATCCCAACTACGATATATACCATCTTTTCGCACAAACCAATAAATGTGTTGATGGCCACCATCCCTGCCAGGATAATACAAATAGAATGTGGTACAATATTACAGTTGATGATGACTTAAAAGAATTAATTAATACTACCTACACCAACAAGATGCATTTACTTTTTCAGTAGCTCATTACTTAAGAACTACATAGTTAAACGTGTTTGGCTTGGAACAATTATAGGATGGGTAACCTCCTGGGAAGTTTCCCAGGAAGTGTGTAAATGAGGACAAAGCACGTTGATGAGATGGGTGACCTCCTGGAAGATTCCCAGGAAGTGTGCAAGTGAGGACAAAACACGCTGAAAAGTTTCGTGTTGGTTTGTGGGGATAGTCAATGATCCAGAAAGCGGCCGAACGTCTCGGAAAGGGCTACCCATGGAGGGTTCTGACCAACAAGGAGTTGAGTGAAGTGTCACCGTATGAAGTGTTGTGGAGTGGAGTCGCTGAGACGCCGGATCTGAAGGTTGTTACATTGACAATGGAAATAAAGCGTATGTTGATGTCAATGTGAAAATATGAGTCTTGTTGAGAAGGGTTGGAGTGAAGGATGAGTGAAAGAGAATCAACAAAAGTTGAGCTATTGAAACATGCTACAATAAAAAATAAAAGGAAAACATGAATTGAACTTGACATTTTGTTTGTACTTTTTGTATTCTCTCCCACTTGACATTCTACTATATATATATATATATATATATATATATATATATATATATATATATATATATATATATATATGTGTGTGTGTGTGTGTGTGTGTGTGTGTGTGAAATTGTGTTGCACTAAATAAATTTTAGGATTTTTTTTGTATTTCCTCCATTTATTTTATTTATTTGGAAGTTTGGTTCACTGATAAATGTTAATTTATATTTGAAACCGGTAAGGGTATTAAAACATTGAATAAGAAAATGGGGTTTGAAAAATAATATAATATCAATAATATTAAATTTTATATTTATTGCATGAAAAAATAATAATATTGTATGTTTATATTTATTATATGAAAATATATATTAAATAATAAATTATATAATTTATTTATTAAAAAATTAATATTTATTTTTGTTATATAAATTTTTTGGTCCCTCTATAATTCTCAACTCATGATTTTGAAACCATATTGTTTTTTTAACAATACTTAAAATACTGTATATTAATTTTAAAATGTTAATATTTTGTATCTAATAATAATATACATACATTTATCACTGTTAATAATATTTAGAAGTTTATGACGGGTGTGTAATTTGAATTTTGCTCGATTATTGTAAACAATATATGCATAAGTAGTCATTATAAATTTATAACATCAATTTGTGTTCGTACACTGCATTACAACATGTTTTTAAGTATTTTCCATTTTTTCTTCAATACTTAACTTTAAAGAGATGAATGCACATGATCAAAGACTTAATTTTTAAGCATCGGTTGGGGTATTGTTCAATTTGAAAGTGATGATACCTTATCTTTAAGATAAAACACCAAATATCCTTTTATATTAACCATTAAAATCTTATAATTCGTTGTGCACCCAATTAAAATATCCTTTTATATTAACAATTAGTGAGTCTATGATCTAACAAAAGTTTTATTTAATATAAAGGTAATTCATAAATTTAACTTTTGCACCCAATTAATAACAAAGCTAGCTAGCTAGAAAGATACAATTTATTGACAATACTTAAATAGAAAGTATTATTTTACTTGTGAAACTAGAGGTTTCAACAATGATTGAATGTCCAACTTTTCCTTTTCTGCCAGGAACTGTTATCCCAACTATGATAAATACCATCTTCTTTAATTAACCAATAGATCTTTTGATGGTTTCCTTCTGCGCTAGGATCATATGCAAAGAAAGAAGCACAGTTTCCATTCCAATACATTACAACGGATTTACGCCCATTAAGATTGTCCAATTTACTAAAAGCTTTTCCAGGTGGCAAATAAACTCCATCTTTTTGGTTGTTGTAGAACAAGTTCACATTTCGGTTGTTAGGGGCCATACCATTGTAAAAGGAAATAAAGAGTACATTGATGTCTACATTTGAGTGGGGTTCAAAATGGATAGATGTTGGAGTTGGAGACCTATTGAGAGAAGATTCAAAAGGATCATATGCAAAACTCGACCCATTCATCAAACACACTGTAAGAACAAGCAAGAGGGGTACATGAATTGATCTACACATTATGTTTGTCATCTTTGATTTTGCCAATTGATTGATATTGCTATATTTCTATACTATTCCCTCAATCCCTCTCACTCAGTACTTATATACATACACATGAGCAGCTGAACTTTTAAAAAATAAAAAAATATTAAAGTTATTAATTAGGAGATATAATAAAATTAGTTTTTTTTCTTTCAAAAGTCAACATAATAAATGGTTTATAATAATAAATTTGAATACCTTTTAATGAGAAGTCAAGCATCTAAATAACGTACGCAATAAAATATTATTTTTTACTTTTATAATGTTAAATTTTATTATATCACAATAAATGACTCAAATAAAATATTGTTTTCATTAATTACCACTTCAATTGAAAATTAAATATGCTATCACCATTTAACATTCGTTTTGACTTTTTCCCTCTGTCTTTCAATTCCACTCTACCATCTCCGCCACGTATAATGTCTAAAATTTATTATCTGAGGGAACAAAACTGCTGAATTTGACCATATAGTCCATTTCTTTTTTCTAATTTAATACTACCTGTCTTAATGGTAAAGGGGTCATGCAAAGTTAAGCTAAGTTAGAGCATCCACAATGAGAGTTGCTAAATGGATTATTTATCAAAAAATTATTATTTTGATGTGCCATATGTGATTTTGAGTTGTTTAAAATTGAAAATAATTGCTTATATAAATAATTATTACTCATGAGTTGTTTAAATTATAGAAAAGAAAAAAAAGATATTTGTGAGTTAAGCAACTTGTTAATAGAAACTCCCATTGGAGAGAAAATTAATTGAGTTGCTTAAGATTTAGATGACATAAATTGGATTGATTATACGAAGACCAATGGAGATGCTCCTAGGTGTAGAAAATTTTCATAAGGTTCTAATTTTAAAATTCATGGAATCATAGTTATATTTATTTATACATGTGAATGACGAATTTTTTAAGCTTATATCAAGATGTTATGATATATATGATTTTAATTTTAACACTTTAATTTACATTTTAATCATGTTTTGTTTATTCCAGTTAGAGCTGATATACAATATGATGTCAATTTTTTTAAAAAAGAAAAAAAGTCACGAATTAAATTTCTGATTTGGCTGCCGTCAAATCAAACTAGACAAGCCTAGCTAATATATAAGTTGAGTTGAAAATTCGTATTGAATAGATTAGTCTATAACAATTCATATAATTTAAGAATTAGTTAATAGTGCATCATTTAACTTCATTTTAACAAATACTATGCTATTTAATATATATATATATATATATATATATATATATATATATATATATATATATAGTAAATGTCAACTATAGTATAGTACAGTTACGAATGTTTGATTTATCAAAAAAATTGCATGCATTATTGTCAATATTCTGATATTTCCCTTGTGTTAATCCCAGCCTACTTCTGCTGGAAGCATAACCTCTTTGATAGTCCTGTGGCTGCAGCCAGTTACTAATGAGTCCTGACCATCAAGTCAAGGAAAAACAGTAGTTCTCCAGCCAGGCAGAAGCAGATTTGAGAATGCGAAGCTCACCATGTAGGAGATCTTGAGCCATTAGTCTTCTAACAGATAGTCTTTCACACAAGGAGGGAGAATAGGAAGAATCCAGTGACTGCACACAAGTGTGGAAAAGCATATTTTATATCAATAGTAAGAACAGTATGGTCTTTGAAGAAATTGAAATAACATAAGAAATGAAGCTAACATCTTAATACTCCTTATATTTTGATTAAGATTAGCAATCTGATTCAGTAGCCACCTTGTTTGGATGTTAAACCAATCATACAGCTATATATTAGATGAAGTCCTCAAATCTTTACCATAATAGTGGCATTGCGCTCCTCAATTAATTGGATGAATAATGGCAACAACATCATGTGTGCTTGTATCTCTTTGCTGATATCCTGTAAAGGGCGCCTAGCCAGCCTACCATCAGTTTGAGCAGCTTCCACGACCAAATCGTCAAGTTCTGATTTTTTTTATCAATAAAAATTCCAAAGTGGATACTGTTAGATATAGCTTATTTAACAAGTGTACCAGTTTTTTGGTGGGAAGAATTGTAACCATTATTGCATTAATAAAACTAAATAAACAAGATTTTATGCGCACCCTGAGATGTGTTCTTCGATAAAAATTCCAAAGTGGATATTGTTATGTATAGCTTATTTAACAAGTGTACCAGTTTTTTGGGCGGGAAGAATTGGAACCACTATTGAATTAATCAAACTAAATAAACAAGATTTTATGCGCACCCTGAGATGTGGTACAAGTAAGAACACGAGCAAGTGCACGAAGTGATTGTGGAAGACCCTTCCCCTTTCCTCTATCAGACTTCACCTCCCTATGTGATCACAGCCTCCATCAGATAGCCAAATACTGGCAAGTATATAAGCAACATTTTAGAGCAACATATCAGGAAAAGGGTTACAATTATTTAACATGCACATTTCACGCAGAGAGACACATAAAACTCAGCAAAATGTACAAGTGAACAGTGTCATGACTCATGAAGGGAAGCATGGAAAACAGATCAAAAGTAACATGGGCTGAAAAGGGAAGGGAGAGGCAAATACATTACTTTGCTGAAAGTAAGCACTGCATTCATGAGCAATAAGGGCAATTTGGACCCACAAAGCAGAACCATTCTATTATGTTGGTCCAAAGACCCCAATACGAAGAATCAGTATAGAAAAATTGGACTATAATATCTAAATAATTCTGCAAGACAAATAACAAATTAGGAATCAGTACAAACTTCATACTGAAGGAATTCACGGGATGTGACAAGCCCTTCATATCTTCAGGTGGAGGTACAAAGTACTGATGCAAGAGTTCCAACTTCATGTCATGCAGAGGATCATGCTTAGAAATATCAAACTGGATCTGAACCTGGGATCAGTTACCACTATCAATCAAGGATAGCTGCTGCAATCATAACAACAATAAAGCAACAAGCCATAGGAACAAAAAATCATATCGGCCCACATTGTATGACTTGAAATTCAATTGCAAGGATATACCTGATCGTAAATGTTGTATGGAATTGTAAAACCAAAGTCCAGCATTAATGTAGCATTTGAAAACTTTCCATATCTTATTAGTACCTAAAACCAAAAAGAAAACCTCTAAACCCACGTGAAAAACTTACTATGACAAGTAATTGAAATATCAGATAGTTATTCAAAATAATAACAGGAGGCACAACTGGATTAAAAAAAACTAGTTATATTATTATCATTGCAACTATGCTTTCATAGGCCACTATGAAGAAACTAGATGATACTGAAACTCTTCAAACCCAGGAATCTCATATTAAGATGTAGCAAGCACCAACTTTACTTTTTTTTCCTACTCAAGTATTATGAGATCATCTTTTGAAACTCACTTCAAAGCCTGGAGGGCCCAAAAAGACCAGAGGCCAGAGCCACGTAGTGAAATTTAGAGCTTGTTTACTTTAAGAAATTTTTTTCTTTTTTTCTTTTTTCACTTTTAATTAAAAGTGAAAAACCATTTTTATAAATAAAAGTAAAAACAGAAAACATTTTCTGAAATTAAACGGCCCCTTAGCTACTTATTTTAAGTTTCCAGTTCTAAATGAGAAGTATATTCATTCCTAAGCTCTAATTATTAAGCTATTTTGGTAATTCAGTTGAGTTTTATTTCAAAAATCTCTGTAAATTATTAGCAGAAAATAGACAAGACAATACATAGTTTTCAATAAAAAATAGTAAATGACCTGTTCACCAGGGGCATAGTCACGATCAGCAATAATCTGCACATAATTGAGAAATTAAATTAAAATTTAAGTGTGTATGTTTGTGTGCCTGTGTGTGTTAGGTGTAGTTTCCTTATTTGATTAAGCTAAAGATTCTTATCGTAGCAGCCTTGTGCTAGTAGAATTATATTAGTATTTGACCTATGCTTTGTATTTTTTTTTGTTTGTTACTTTAATAATTTGTATTGTATACACATCAAAATATCAAACCCATATCATATCATGATGGGACTAAGAGTGGAAATACAGAGAAAAATGGAATGAAAAACTGAGAGAACTGTTATCCTCAATTCTGCCCTTGCAAGTTGCAACTTCAAAAGACGAATTCATGATACCCACACTTCCTCTAAACAACCCCCTAAATCCCCTCTCTTAGCAATTCAATCCTACTAGGTATGACCAACTCACTCCTTTGGAACCTCATCCCCATTCCCCTGAATATTCTCATCATATTGTTTGTGTATATGAGCCAGAATAATTGAGCACAACATATGAGAGATAAAATATGATAACATAAAATAATTAATGTGCAGGACCATAAAAATGAAAATTGACTTTCATGTATTAGGAGGAAAAAAATATTTAATAACAACTTTAATTAGGCTCCAATAACCATTGATAGATTAGATACAAGGCAGAAATGTGTGTGAGAGAAAGAGAGAGGGAGATCAAACTTCTGAGCATTGTTTGTCATCATCGCTCATTACAATTGCTTCTGAAACTCCATCGTGGTTTAAGAAATCTGCAAATGGAATCTATAAAAATATTTTAGAAAACCAATCATGGACACCAAGCATAAAATATAAGAGAAGTCTCCATACAGTTGCAATACCAGAGCTAAACCATTTGTGCTTCCCCATGCTCGAGAACCAACTGGTAATTCAACATTGAAGTGATCAGATAGAACTAAGAATGAGTTTTCATATTCAATGCAACATAATAAAGGAGGTTTATCACCACCTTTCAAAATTCAGTCTGAGTAAAGATACACCAGAGCAAAACACAAGGAAATAGCATGATCGAGAAGGTTAGATATCCTCCATACAAAGTCAGGCAGACCATAAAAGATCAAAAGACCATCAATTACAGTCTACAAAGACTCAAAATCCCCAGTGAGCATCTATGATATGAATTCTCTAAGGAATCATAAAAGCAGAGCCCCAAACAGAAGCCATATAGACTAAATATCACCCCCATTGACAATCCTAGCTTTTGCCAAAGCCAAACAACACTTATTCACCAAGAAAGCATACTTAGGAAACCCCTCCAATCCAAAGTTTGCATTGTAAAAAGTCCAATGCTCAACAGAAACAACTCAGTGACCATATAGATAGATAATAAAAAACTCAAGTACTTTATGGAACAATAATTCTCTAAATTATTCTGAGCACATTACATAATCAATTAATCAAATGTTTGACGAAAGATAAATTAAGCCATAAGCCAGAAACTAGGAAAGTATTGGGTCATTTGCTCATATTACTGATTGAACAATCAGATAAATCTGGAATGTGACAGGTCAAAAGTCAAAACACACAAGGACAGAGATTAAAAAAGAGTAAGAAGATATAAATAAACAATAAGCAAATGATGAATCATTAAGAAGTCAAAACGATAACAAATTCAAAAGCTGTTTCTGCTGTTAAACAAACAATGATATTATCAAAGACATACAGAATTATGAGGATACAGTTGGCTACATTGTTGGCTCCAAAGACACCAATAGTTTAGAGTCCTTTACAAAACAAGTTACAACAAATACAATTAAACAAAAAACAATCATACACAGCTACCTTCAAAAATAATTTTATGCATGTATATGATTATCAAAATTCACCAATGTCAAACTTACTTACATGCAGTTCCTTTATCCTTTTGCACATGAAGATCAATTAAAATCATTGTACCCTACAAAGTGAACATACAAAGGAAGTATAAACTTTTCAAGTGTTTGCTTTACCTAGTGTGCATGCATGCATGAAGTCCTTGTAAGTAAAATCTCCAAAACTTTGATGGAAAGCTTCAAAAACCTGAATTGGAAGTACAAATTTGATTATAACCAGTCTCCAAAACAGCCAACTTAATTTATTTAGTTACTCATATGAGACTAATACTCTGGCCCAGTTACCTATTGCATTGTAAAAAATAAATAAATAAATAAAAATTCTTCATTCTGATAGATAAAATCTTCAGATTTTCTATTTATATCAGTGATCACTTCGCCATGACTTCTCATACACCAAGAGAAGCTAACATTCTTCTGTAGAGTTTTCAGGATTCTAATTCCCCTCTATTTTGTACCAAGGTTTCTCATCCTATTATATTTCCCCTAAAGCAAAAGATGACTTGCTTTATCCCAAGATAGATAATAAAACACTGAAGACTGTCAACTGCATAATTAAAACTACAGATGCAATTACATAGTAACCAGGACAAAAATATATCTTAATCGCTACAAATGGAGATTGTGTTGCACATAATACAATAGAATAGAAATAGAAACATAAATTAATTGAAAAAAAACTTATACATTCAAAAGCAGATAATTATGGAAAGTACTTACAGGCTTGATTGCCAAAAAGTCCTTTTCAATTTGAGATTTTTGGTCAATAGTTTCCTGATAAACTGAACTTGGACAAATCATCTCCAACTCACTTTCAGTCCAAAATACCTGAAAAAAGGATAAAAAATTAACCTACAGTGAAGGTCTTTATGATTATTATTCTCCAACTCCAAGAAATGTATAGTCTTTCAAACAGAAATTTATTATGAAAAATCAAAAGAATAGTCATAGATTAATTATTTCAAAGTTCAAAATTGCAGAATGTACATGAGCAAACTGGTCATACACAGAAAAGAGAAATAGCTTGTAGCAATATCATACATCAGAAGAACATTTTTACCAGGAACAAACACCACTCAAAGTAAGAAAAAGAATGAAAACTTGCCGTATTATGCAGCTCTCCTTGTGGAAGACAGTTGATGTAAGGATACCACTCAGAGCCCTATCATTCAGACAAAGATGTTAAAGATGGATACTCCTGAGCATTTTCAAGTTTCTACCAAGTGAAAAGCTCTAAGCTAAATATGCGTCACAAGTCTCAATAGAAAATATATTGAGGGATTATGCAGCTGTGTTCTATAGATTTTCTCTTTATTGTGGTGCTTTTAGTCTCATACTTTTGTTAAGGAGAATTTCTTATCCAGCCCTCTCATTGCAGTTTTTGTTCCATTTGTCTTGATTAATTTCTTATTTAATTAAAAAAATCTAAGCTAAATATAGCTATGCAAAATTATATTTCGTCTTATAAAATTTGCAAGAGCTCTAAAGCTCCTAAAATTCAGATGAAAATCATGATAGGAACATAAAATAAGGCTACCTGACCCAATTTCTTCTCAATCAGAATAACAATAGCAAGTTTCGCAATATTTCCAACTTCCTCACCAATCAAAGATCTGATTTCGGGAAGGAGATTATCTGCAGTTATTTGCTGCAAAACCAATTATGAATAGCAACAAGAGCAAGCAGTGATTGTGATTTGTGACATGTGAAAGTAGTGCCATAACATAAAGTTCGAGTAGGATTTAAAATGTGAAGCATACCACTCTGTAAGGAACCTTTAAAATGCAATCTCCAGTTTGTATTGTCTTAGAAGCAAACAAAGACCTATCAAGAGGGGATGGCAGGAGAGTCAATAAATAATATAATATAACGAAAAAGATGCTTCAACATTCCAATTTTTTGAGTAGTGAAGAATCTTATCCTGAAACAACAGACCCCAAATTAATACATACCAAAGTCTTTTATTAAAAAAAAACAAAAAAGTCATTTGCATTTTGCAGCAATAATATTCCTATAATATTGAGCTTTAATACACACTTGAACAATCAAATTAAAGCTTTTTTTTTTTTTTTTTCAAACAAGACGATGACAAACCTTCCATGCGAAGAATTGCCAATGAAAAGTGAGGACGAAATCCTAGAACCAGCTTTCCGCTCCAACCAGGGCAAAAATTCGTCGCAATTGCCAGAAAACTAGCAGAATATGGTGTTTGGGTGACGGGGGAGAAAAATAAGAATATGGTTTATTTAATTAATTAATTGAGAGAGAGAAAAAAGTAAGAGGGATTTGAACTGAACCTGAGGTTTTGACAAAGCCAAAGAATAGAAGTTGCGGTGAATGGGAAGACAGTGAGGGTGGTGAGTGTTGAAAACGGTGTGCAAAGACCACCAGAGACTTTCAGTTGCAGTGCGAGCTCGAAATGGCATTGCACAACTTTGGGCATGGATATCATACGACGTCGTTAACTCTGGTTGCACTCTGCTGCAATGGAGTGTAATGCTTGCTGCTGCTTGCAAAGGGATGTATTCATGTAAGTTCTAACAAGGAACATCAATTCAACAGTTGATTTTAACAAAATATCAATTGAAAGAATGGCGTATCAAAACCTTGTCCTCTTAAATATGTGATAAAACATATCTGAGGAGATATCATCCCCTTAAATGGATTCAGTAACATGAGAGATTAATCAGTCGGCAAAGAAATATCCTGATTCAAAAAAAAAAAAAATACACTGTTAACTAATTAATTAGGCTTAATTATATTTTTGTCCTATTATTTATTTATTTTATTCAATTTCATTCAACTATTAATTAAAAATTTAATCAGGTCCTACTATTAAGACTTAAATATTTTTTAGTTCTTGTAATTTAGCATTTTTTTATTTTTCACAAAAAAAAAATTATTTTAGTCAGTGTTGTGAAAATCGATCCGGTCGAGGTATTGGATTGATGGATCAGTGATCGAATCGATGGGTCACTAATTGAACCAGTTTAACCTGGTATATATTAAAAAA
The DNA here is from genome assembly GCA_026413185.1 of Pueraria montana var. lobata. NCBI lineage: Eukaryota > Viridiplantae > Streptophyta > Magnoliopsida > Fabales > Fabaceae > Pueraria > Pueraria montana. The sequence continues at coordinate 95,781,759 of CM048647.1, read as the reverse complement.
TTAAAAAAAAATAGCTGACATAATTTGATTGATCAATCCATGCTCCAAATTTAAAATCATATTATCACAATAAAGTGTTCAATTCCAAACAAGTAACAAGACTTATATATATATATATATATATATATATATATATATATATATATATATATTTGTATTATGTATATTTATTATATTTTAAGTGTAATTTAATGGTAAGTGTTAAGTTACATGCTATAGTATAAATGGTTTAAGGTTGGATTCTTATGTTTTTTTACGGTTTTTGCATTTAGTATAAATTAATAACCAAAAAATAGATAATAAACAAAACAAAAAATAGCTTGCACCTATAGTATAAATTAATAAATAAAAAAATAGAGAACAATAAAGTAGTATAGTGGTAATTTATTTGAACAATTCAGGAAATTGAGGAATACCCCAGGTCTTGGGATGGTTCAAGCCATGGCACATCAATTTTTACATTTTTTTCTTTTTTTAAAATAGTGTAGCATTGTATGTAGTGTACCCTGTGAGTTCACCTTGGGAGCATGCGTCTCAGTATTAGGACCAGCTCAATAGACTCAGCATTGGGACAACACAACAACTTCGCATTGGAGCACCGCGCATGTCAGCAGCGTGCGAGAAAGTGAAGATAGTCACCCAGACATCGAGCCGCGTGCGCGTGAAGAAAAGCAATAGATATCGGCCAAAATACGGTCCGATCGGAGCCAGATTTCTCCGGTTTAACCTGGTTTTTGGCTGGTTTGATGACATCATCATCGGTTCAATAGCATTTCCGATCCGATTATAGACTCAGTCCGCTTACCATTTCGGTTCCTAGTCGGACCGGTCGAACCGACTGGTCCGAGCCGAGTTTTATAACACTGGTTTTAGTTCTTGCAAATTATGTTTGTTTTGTTTTTCGTCCTTAAAGCGCTTTAAACCTTTTTGTTTTGTTTTGAACAGTGGAAAAAAACGCTATCTAAACCGTTTTAAGGATGAAAAACAAAACAAACATAATTTACAAGGACTAAAATAATGCAATAACTAAAAGCAAAAAAAACTCTAAATTGTAAATACTAAAAATATATTTAAACCTACTATTAATCACAATGTCATCTCACCATTTTAATCATTCTCGTTGTAAGACACCTTAATCTTTAACTTTATGAAATCTTAACTTTAATCCATGACTTTATAAAAAGTTGCTTATTTTAATATCTTTTCATTTTATTTTTCACTCTTATTTTTGTCCAAAAAAATACTAAATAAATGACATTTATAAAGCCAGAAGAAAGTAATGTAGAAATTTTATAATGACCATCACTTATAATTTTAGAAACCCTTCCAAAAATGAATTATGGCAATTAAGAGACCCTTCGAAAGCATCTTCTATTGACAACATCTGTTTCATCACTATTTCAACCAGAAAAAAAAAATACAAGAAACTTATATCATTTTTCTTCAATTCTCTTAGGCTGTTCAGCAAATTCACATTGAAAGCCCCACCCTTCATTATTGTCAAACTATCCGAACTAACTCAAATTTACTCCAATTGGTTTCCCTATCAGAGCCGATTCAACTCATCCAATTATAGCTCTATATTTTAATAACTAAGGTTTTTTAATTCAACATTTATTATTGTGTTATAGAGTTATGGTGATAATAACAGAGTATATTAGTTGAAAAATACTGAGAAGGAAATCACCCATGAGGCTACAATAAAACCCCCATTGTGATTACTATTTGGTGGGACACCAATGGGGGCTCTGGCCATAAGATTGTCTCTGTACTGCTAATGCAAGCCAGGAGTGATAACCAGTCAAGGGTACAAAATTTCGTATGGAATAAGCACTGTTGTACCAAGATCTAAGCATTTGGTTTAAAAGTTTTGGAACTCGATCCTCTCTAGTTACTGGAACTATCCAGTAGAAGAGAGAAAGACTAAGTACATTTGTGGGGTCCATCACCGGTAGCTTGAGACAAATTGAACCCAAAAGTTTTGACAGCATTCTATTCACTCAACGAATCTTGTCATGCATGTGCTAACCAATCTTGGCCATTGGCTGTGACATAGTGTGTGTTTGGATACGAGTTACATTCAATCCAATTGGCTTTCAAAAAAAAGTTTTCCTCACATAACTTTTGGATTTTTGTTTTGGAACGCGCAATTTTTCCGTTGAACATGGTTTGAACGCCAATCTAAACATACCCATAATCATTAGTCCTGACCAGGACGATTTCAAAAGGTTATTAGAGTAATTTCAAACAGTGTTACAGGAGGCTAACTGGCTAAGAAACCGAGCCTTATTTCATTTAAAAAATATAAAAGAAAAGAAAGCATTACTTCAATATCAAGGAACAAAAAATTATGAAATAACTTATCAATTTAACACTAGCGAATCAAAGAATAGAATGGAAGCAACTTGGCTTTTTCCTATTAGTAGAACTGGAAACATTCTATTCGTGTAGTATGTATTTTTACTATTTCGTATTCCATATTCATTATTCATTATTCATTATTCATTACTGATAAAAAAAAAAAAAAGGTTTCAATTATAAACCACACACATACGCAAAGTGAACCACTTTCAGGTTTATAATAATAATTAATCGGGGAATAGTCGAGGCCCGTAACATATGCGATTTGCTGACGATTCCGTTATCTTATTCCAAGGAAGACGAAAATGACAATGACAATATTTAACACGATACCCAGATCTGCAGTACTCTTTTGCAAAACAGTACAGACAATGTGAACACAAATATGCTCTTGTTAACTTCAAAATTATTTAAACATATTGGTACCCTACAAATTACGATGATTAGTTATAGAATACTATACTTCTCCGGTTGTCCCTTATATGATATGATAGGAGTATGACTGTATGAGAAATAATACAAATACTCTCTCTAACATATTTATTTTTAACTTGATTTTTATTATTGATTAAAATTTATTAAAAATTACAATTTTTTGTAGATTTTACTTCTTATTCAATGAATCTCTCTCTTAAGTTTATGCTTTTTTAATAAATTTTAACTAATAATAAAGTGTGTTAGAAAGAATGTATTATAGAATCTTTGATATGATATTGGCAAGCTTGTTAGTTTTATTCTTTTTTTTTTTTGTCAAAAAAGAATATTCTCACAAGCAAAATAATGTAGTTATTACGTCCATGTTAAGAGAGGAATCAAAATTAATTTTTTTTTATATAAAGTAACGACTTTATCAAACTTGTTACATTGGTGCTCCAAAACTTGTCACATTATAAATAAAAAGAGTTTAGTTTTGATATACTTTCAGTATAAAAAAATCATATCGTCAATTAATTAAGAATTATCTTAAATAATTTTTAAAGGAATTATTATCACTGACATAAAATTAAAGAGCCATGTATCAACTTGATTGTCATAAATTTGCTAGATTTTGCATATTGGTAAAGAAATTCCACTAGGTCACATGAATAACATGAGCCAGTGACGAGTACTATTCAATTATAACCTATATTGCATTGCCATTGTGATAAGATATTTTGCAACAATTTCGAAAGAAAAGTTACTTTTAAGAAACAAAAGCAATTATATAAAGCAGGAAATAAAGCTCGGTGTCTAAGCATGTATTGAAAGGATGGGAAGGGTACTGTATCTATTGATAGACATAACTTGACAAAGAATAACACTCAGAATTTATAAACCTTGGTGGTGGATCCCAAATAGATATCTATGTAAATAATGTAATTGTCCTTAATCTTCTTGCTAAGCTTTGTATTTCTCAATTTGTCAAACGAATTAGGCATGAACGAAATTTGTAGGGTGGAAAAGTTGCTACAGTTATTAATAAAATGCTTCGAAATAAAAAGCTTTCCTAATTAAGTGAAGGACTTAATTGGATACCATGGAAGACACAATATCAATAGCTATTTTTATGAAATTCATCTTAAGCCTCGAGTTTCTAAAAGCATCATCACCTGTGTGGAAGACTATATCTATGTCTTTTAAGTCTTGAATAATTTGTTTAGTTACTATATTAGTGAACAAAACTATAAATTGTTGTGGGGGTGTATTTGGAAACTAATTAAGTTCAACATAATGGCCGTTCAAAAAAAAGTTATTTTCACATTACTTTTGTTTTTGTGCTTTGGAACGCATATTTTTCAATTAGACGTGGGTTCAAACGGTTAACCAAACACACACTTATTCATTAGAGCCAATTAACTTCTGCCAGCTTGTGGCCTTGTGCGATAAGAAAGTGAAAAATATAGTTACCAGTAATTTAAATCACAGGCGAGAATTCATTAAGTCCATTTCTATGCTCTTCCTTTACAGCATTGAGCAAAACCTTTTTCCAAAGCCAGAACTAGATATAAGAGCAAACATTTAATAAAATTAAATTGTAAAAAAGTTCAAAACATAAGTTAAAAACCAAATGGTTTTTAACAACTACTTGAAGAAACAACTTAAATAAGTGAATTAATAACATTTAATCATGTTTTGGACTCTATTTAGAAGATTTAGGCCACTCAGATAAATAAAACTAATATTACTAGGTTCAATCGCAAAATTGTAGACTCAATGTCTCAAGATATCAAGAATCTTTTGATCCTATATCAAGTCCATGTAGCTGTGAAACGTGGGATTTGAAATTGATAGTGCGAATTATGTGATTAATTCCATATATATTTTCCATGTCTCATCACATAAGAATTATTATCATAACTTAAGAGAAAATAATATAAATAGACCATAAACATCTTTAGTATTACTTTCGTTCCTGTGTATAAGAAATAAACATCTACTATCAAAAAAAAAAAAGTAATAAACATCATTAGTACTATCTCTGGTCTTAATTATAAACAACATAAAACAAATCATCAAGACCAAGGAAATAGTTAAAGTAGTTATTTTTAATTAATTCTACAATAAATTCAAATTTTATTCCAAAAGTACCATTTGTTTTATTGATGTGAATGCATAAAATATAGAGTTAACAGTAAAATAAGGGTATAAAAAAAATTAGGAGTGTAAGTGGGTCACGCTCAACCTACAAACCCGCCCAATCCAACCCAACCCAATTAGATTTTTGTGGGTTGGGTTGGGTCATTGGATTGGGTTGAACTTATTTTAGTGAACCCAATTAAAATTGGGTTGGGTAATGGGTTTGGAGTTTTGGACCCGACCAAACCCAACCTAACCCGAATATACAGTAACATATAACAAATATACTAATTATTTATCTAGTGTCTACTAATATAGAAAACTCTAAAGGCCTAAAGTAGACTCTTATACCTCAATAAATCTCACACCCATAGAGATTGAACATGTATTAAGTATTATGCTCTCTGAGACCATGTTTTTATGATTACTGTTTTAATGATTTATGTTTTTATGCTTACTGTTGACTTAAGTATTATGAGTTATAAAACAATATTATGATTTATAAATATTGTGAGTTGTTAAACAGATTATATATGTATATTTTATCATTATGAATGAGTTACTTAAACAAATTACAAGTGCATAATTTACTTAATCGATGCTAATTTTGAAAATATCTCTTACTGTTTTTTAATTTTTAGCTTGATGTATTTTTTAATTTTTTTTCAAGAGTTAAAGAAGTGACATTTTTTTAATGACTCAACCCGATAGCCCAACCCGAACCCAATCCAATTAAAGTTGGGTTGGGTTGGGTTGCAAAAAAAAAAAAAAGATTAACTCAACCCAAAAAAATTTAATTGGGTTGGGTTAAAAATTTGGTTAAATTCAACCCAACCAGGGCCACTTACACCCCTAAAAGAAATTTTATCCTGAGTAACTTTACAAAAAGGTGATTGTTGTTTATATTTATGACCAAATGAAAATTCAATTTGTTGCTTATAATTAGGACTAGAGGTAGTATTACTTTTGTTCCTATGTATAAGAAATAAATAGTAGTTTTTTTTCTCCTTATTATAAGAAACATTGACCACTTTCAAATATATTAAATTGGTATGTTCTTTTTATACCCTCAATTTATTGCAAAGTCTATTTATGACATATTACTCATTTCCCACGAAAGTTGATGCATTTATATCTAACCATCACCACTTAAACCAATTAACTGTATGAATATTTTTGGAATAAAACTTAAATTTATGATAATATTAATTAAAATAAACTAATGTAATTATTTTTATTGGTCTTGATAAATTAAGTATTTGTTTTTTATATATAGAAATAGAGGTAATGTAATCTATAATTTTTTGCACTCTTAATCTCTTCTTACAAATACTAACTTGAGAATAAGAATTTTTGCAAATATTGGAATTTGGCTTGTGCAATAGATTATATTATATTTATACCATTATATAAAGGAGATATCACTTTCAATAATCGCTTTTTGTCTCCACTTTTTTATAATTTACCCATGTTAATATTACGTAATAATTAACTTTTTGTCTTTATTTTTTGTTTTTGTTTTAGAATCTTCTTCCTCACTCATTATTTTGTTTCATTAACTTCCTTTATTTTTTTAAAATACAAGAAAATATAGAGAAACAATTAGACACGAGGTGTCTCTTTTTTCCCTAGAATATATAAAATCCCCGTCAATAATACACTTGATAACTTTTTCTATTGCCATCACCATTCATAAATGTTAAACCAACTTCAACGTTGAGTGCTTGTGAAAAGGAAATTGCGTGAGCAAATGTAGTGGCAACTCAGCAACAACATAACAAATCCATGTTATAGCACCAACTGAACACCGATTGCTATTAAATTTTTCGTGGGTCCCGTTCATATTTTTAAGTATTGACTAGTCTATCATGGGGCTGCAATGCGTATTGAATGAAATTGAAATAAATAATAAAATATAAAAAAAGTTTAATGGTGATATATCAACGATGTAAAATATAAATCATTATTAATATGGATTTTAAGATAATTTTATAAAAATCAATAAATTTATCATATATGGTGAGTTGTGATTGGATGACAGTATAGAACTATTTTACACCATCAGTGCATGACTATTTTTCTCTTATGAAAATGTGATGTTAAATGTAAATCATAAGATATATATATTTCTTAAAGTTGTTGGTTTTGGAGTAAAAAATTAATTAAACTGGTTAAAATAGTAAAAATGACACGACATTATAGAAAAAAAAATGAAAATTGATATATATATATATATATATATATATATTAACAACCCAATGTAATTGTTTGTTCCATTAGAATTGCTTTTAAATGATGATGCCTCGGTCAACAAGTAATAAGTCTTCTTTGGATCGGGATCCTCTGCAATCAAAAAATAACTGCAGGATCCTGAATTCAACATCCAATTGTTTAGTTTTTTTTTTTGCATTATATTTTAGTATTTAATTTAATATATGTAATTTAACTTTCATGGTTGAGATTTGATGCAATCATTACTGTGACTGCAGTGAATCCGTGTCCGTCTTCTTTAGAATATTTATGTTTGTACTGATCCAGGGTGCTTTTCCATTGTGGCAAGAACCAGGAATGGATCTAGGAGTGTTTTAAAGGGGGGCCAAATTTTTTTTTTTACACAATAATTTAAATATTTAACTTTTTATACATAATTATTTAATAAATAATTAGTTAAAAAATATTTATTATTAATTTTAGGTGTAAAACTAGAAAAAGGATACACTACTAGAAAAAAATTAAGTAAATATTAACTGAAAAATCTATTTTTTTTTTTATTTTCCTTTAATAGTATTTTTTTTCTTTTTCTCTCTTATATACATAAAGGGTATTGCCCCCCCCCTTGCATCCGTCCTTGGCAATGGCAAGAACAACAACTTATATGTTGTAAAGGCTTGGTAAGCTCTTGTGGAATACCATCAAATGGTATCTCTAAGTGTCAATCCCATGATCTATTAATATTAACATATTTGAATTACCATAGTTATTAATTATCCCCAGCGTCTCATGGCTAAGTTGATCTCAACACGATTCTTCAACTCTAACTCAAATGTTCATCATGTCAACAGTTCATATTGAACCGGTAATTCGAAATCATATCTAAACTCAATTTCATGTACAACTGAGCTAGACTCCTATCATTTGAAACCATAATATGGAGGAAGTGGAATAACACTTTAAGCATTTCCTTTTATTGTTTGGACCTTTAAATGCTTTATTTAATTTTGATTAAAGAAATGTAAACTATATATAAGAAACAAAAGTTGCGTTTTTAAATATTCTTAAATAATTATATATTTTTTTAATTAATAGACGGGCCAAAGGGCCAAAAACAAAAACAAAACTACCTCCTAAACAGAACAGTCGAATAATCGACTAGCAAGTAGCAAGTGAACTAGAAGAAAATCAGGGACAAAGTAAAAAATTCTATCATATTTAGTATATATGATTATGACTTATGACTTATTTTATTTTATTTATTATTTATTATTAAAATTAAAACATTATGAAATTTGCTCTAAATTGATTCTCGAAGCCCATATTCCTTCGACCCAAACCCAACCTAATAATCCATTCCCGTAAATCTAAAATATAATTTACTAGTATTTTAATCTTGCAATGCATGTCATAATCATATTTTTTTAAAATTTTAATTATTGATAATTTTTAAAAAAATTAAAATTTAATTTAACAATAAAGGTGAAAATAATAAAATAAAAGAAATAAACAATTAAGAAAATCAAGTATACATATAAAGATAAGATGAGTATAGTTTAAAATAATCAAAAAAATATTTTTTATCTAATTTTTAAATTAAATTAAATTTAAATTTAAAATTAAAAATATATTTAAAAGCAATAAAAAATTTAAAATAAATATAAAAGACTCAATATATAAGATTAAGATAAGACATATGATTCAATGGAAATGATAATAATTTCTGAAAACACTATTAGTCTTTTATGATTACATTAATATATACTAATAATGTTCTTGGGGCAACTTGCAAAATATTTTATTCTTAGTCCATTGAATGATTGAAGAAGGAAACAAAGTGATAAGGAAATTAGGTATGAGGAAGGCGACACGAAAGTCCGGTGTGAACGGGGGCCAAGAACAAGAATAAAAAGTCATGACTTTACATCGAACGGGCGAGATCAAACGATAAGGAATCAACGGAGGAGAAAGGGCCACGTGGAAGGGGAGGACACATGGCGATGCTTTAGTTGATGCGTCACGTCGGTGGAATAGAATATATAGAAACGAAGATAAGCTTCCGTTTTCACAAAGTCAATAAAATCAGCATAAAAACGCAAACCCTAGTTTTTTCTCTCTAGATACACACAGATAAAGATAAAGAGAGAGAAAGAGATTCCTTTTTATCTCTTTCTCGCTCCTTCTTTGTTTCCCACTTTCGTTGTTTCGTGGAAGTTGCAGAGCTTGACCCCAAACCCTTTTCTTTGTTTTCTCTCTTTCCTTTTCCCACAACCAATCAGGTATCTCCTCCTCTTCCTCTTCGTCTTTATCACCTTCTCTTCTTTTTCTTCGTCAAGATCTAACGTTTTCCCGAGTCTTTAATTTACCGCGCCCTGCGATTCTTGGTATTTACTATTTTCCACGATGCCGTGCCCTATACTTTGCTTTTGTTTTTAGGTCTAGATCTGATTCTACGCCACTCGATTCTGAAACCCTTTTATTCGTTTTACGGGTTCCCTCTCCCTCGCTTCAAGGTTTTTCTTCTAATCTTGATTTTGCAGTTGAAAGGGTTTCTGCGTGGGGTTTCCGCTTGATTTGATGAACGATAACGATGTTACGGAGTAGATCTTTTTATATCTTTTGTTTTGGTGATTTTTGGCTTTCTTGATCGTTTTACGGTGGATTTGTTCTTGGTAATTTACTTGGATTTGTGTTTCATGCTTACTATCTGCGCTTTGAGATGTTTTGAAAGTATTTGTAAGGACTGGTCTAGGAGTTTGTTTGTTGTGATTATGTTGGGGTTAGTTAGTTTTGGATCTAATGTATAAGGGGATTTGGTTGACCGTGGCTTAATTAATTAAATTTGCACGAGCATGGTTGTTTAATTGTTTTTGACTTTGATTGTCAACCAATCATCTGTTCAAGGGAGTTTATGATGTTGTATCTTTACGTTGTGTTTTGCAGGTCCACGCCACTTCTTTGTCTGTATCTTGGAAGTGAGAGTAAGGCTAGGATTGTTTTTACTTGGAAAAAAAAGGAGGACCGTTTTAGAAGATAGATATGCCTACCGATGGTTAATTCAGTGCCAGATTTTTTTAGCCTACTTCAATAATTTTGTTGAGGATTTGCTATTGAATCGTAATAACTGAAGTTTAAAAGAAGGGTTTTGACTTGTGAGCTTTTTAGCAGACTGACTACTTTGGAATCATGCCTGTTTCAGGACATGAAGAGGTGTTTATTTCCTTTCTGATTTACAGCTAACTACGATTAGAGAACCATGCCAATTTGTTCTTTTTTGGATATTGATTACTTGATCTTCTATTGACAGACCGGGGTAAAGTCCTATGCTGGGCAATTTAGTGGTTTAATTGCAGGTGTGCCTATCAAGAAAAGGAAGTTCCCTCCGTTTCAGCCTTCCTCTTCACCTGTGTCTGAAGAACCATGTTCTCTCGCTGAAGAAACTGAGTTACAACGTAAAGAAAATCCAAGCATTTCTCAAGGATCAACTTTACCAAATGCTAGTATTGCAGCAGATGCACCAATCAAGAAACGAAGGTTCCCACCATTTCTTCAGCCTTCTTCATCCTCTTTGGAAGAGGCTTCACGTTCAGAAGAAAGTGATGCAGTGCGAAAGGAACATTCAAACACATCACCGGGTTCAACTCTTTCTACCAGTTCTTCTGGTTTATCTGATCCTAATGGAATCCCTGCGCTTGAAGATAAGAAAGCAAGTACTGATGTTACCAATAATGCTAACATGGTGCAAAGCAACTCTTGCTTCCTTACACCCAAACTTGAGGAATCAAATCTTGGAACTCAATCATGTACTTTGGATGTCATGGATAGCAAAGAGAAGGTGATACTCAGTGGAGGTAGCAATAAAAAATTGGAATCCCAAATTATCAAGGGGAATCCTGAACTCTTGTTGGCTGCAAAGGAAGGTCTTGCTCTTAGCATTGGAGCTGATGTAAGCAAACAAAATGTCCAAGATATTTGTAAACAAGAGAGTCCTTTAGTTTCAGGAAGTACTAGTTTATCTTTAAGCTTAAAGGAGAACCTCTTCCCAGCTGTTGCAAGAATGGAGAATGACGAGAATCGCCAAAAAATAGAGAAAGCGGAATCTGTCTCATTGGAATTATCTTTAAGCAAGGAAGACTGCAGTACTCACAGTTTAAATACTGATGCTAAATCTGATAGTGACACAACTCATGGTCATTCTAACAGGGCAAACTGGGATCTGAATACTACAATGGATGCATGGGAAGAATCTGGGACTGAAGCTGGCTCGGTTAAAACATGTATTGATGGGCTGAAAATTACTGATAGTTCACTTGATGAAAAGCAGTTAGTGTGCTCTACAGGGATGACACCACCGACAAGTGTTGTTTCTGTAAAGCCAGTGTCTGAAGAGAGTCAGAAAAAAGCTTTCACTTTTCCAACTGGACTCTGTGGACAGCAGTTTAAATTTGTTGACCCAAGTAATCTATCTCTTACACCATTTCTTCAGAAATATACTGAGGAGCCCTCTAGATTATCTGTTAAGCTGAATTCTGTTAGTGCTATTTCCAATGTGAGCTTGTCAAGTGTGGCTTCAACCGTGGGTGATGCGAATACTTCTAGTTTTAGGTTGGTAAAACCAGAACCATTTGACGACAGCGCCAAAAAGGATTTGAAGGAAGCTAATGCCTCTCCTGTGGGTTCCTTAGATAGTGTTTCTGTTAAACAAGAACTTGTTCAGCCTTCCACTGTCGAATCTTCAAAGTTGTCAAACGTTGGCAATCTAATGAAAGTTGATGCTACTGCCTCCGTTAAACAGGAACCAGACCATGAGGGTAATCAGGAAAGATCCAATGCTGCAGTGAGTAAAATGGATCAGTTGGATAAAGAATTGCGACAAGGATTGGATAATTCTTCTCCTTCCATGGTGATGCCAGTTATGCCAGAGACAACACAGATTTCTGCGGAAGTAGCTTGTCCTCCAGTGAAACCTATGTGTACAGCAGAGTTATCAACCAGTGAAAACACAGTAAGCCAGATTGATAATTGTAGTCCTACGGATGGAGTCAATGTTGAGCATGGAGCTTGTTTAAATGTTGAGCAGGTTACCATAGAAACAGTTGCTCTGCCTATGGTTGATAATGGTTCAGAGTTGAACAATCCTGGTCTGCAAATTTCTTCGGTTAGTACTGAGGAAGAAAATGCTGCTGATCATGATGCTTGCAGATTGAAACTCATGAATGAGCCTCCACCTGTTCCACGAGGCGAAGGCTGTGTAAGTGATGAAGAAAAGATAACCCTATCTGCTGATATGTTGGATGATTCTTATGGTTCTGATTATGAGTCAGATGAGAATCATGCTGTAACTATTGCTGTGGATACTGAGCGCTATGTTGAAGATGATGATTATGAAGATGGTGAGGTTCGAGAACCACTGGATCCTTCCACAGCAGAAGACACCATATGTGAGGTAAGAGAAGTAGAGCATCCTGACTGTAGTAACTTTGTAAATAAACAGATGGAGAAAGGAATGGTGAGTGGTGATTGTCCCACTTCATATCAGGTGGTGGAAAATGACAACAAGACTGCAATTCAAAGTGAAATAAATGAAGTTGGTATGGAAATTGAAATGCATGAGAGGTCTGGTAAGGTCGTTGATAAAAATGTGTGTGTGCAAGAGTCATTGGATGATGAGAAGTCTAACATTGCTGCTCATGGGAACAAACCAGTTAATGTTTTGCAAATGAAAGCATTAGATCTTTTAGAAGGAAAAACTGTCTCTGAAGCTCTGGTCACAGAATCACCTTCCAATCAAGCCACTAATGGAAGCCATGGGGTTGATGTCCAGTGTGCTGACGAGGTTGTCAAAACAACCGACACAGTTAAAGAAACTGACTTAGATTTTCCAACTATGGAAGTGTCTGCTAATGCTGATGATGCAATCAAAGATGTTAATAATGGTGGTAATCCAGGGAGAATTATAGATCTGTCTCGAGCTACTAGTTCTTCATCCCCTGGTAAAACTAGGTCCATTTCAGGCAGGTCACTGTCGTCTCGAGCTGGAAGAGATGTATTGTCTGACACAATTGATGGGGATAAATTACAGAGAGGAAGGTATAAATTTTTAGTCCTATATATTATTTCTCTTTTATCGACTGAGTTGTTTTCTTTTGCTCAAGTTTTTATCTTGTTTTGATTTTCAGAGATGAAGTTTACATTGATGGCCCTCACAAATTTTCAAGAGAAAGACATCAAGATATCTCCCCTAGAAACTCTAGATTGAATTTTGTGCGAGGTAGAGGAAGACTTAATAGTCGATTAGACTCAGTTCGTAGTGAATGGGAATCGGACCGTGAGTTTTCTGGTGAGTTTTATAATGGTCCAAGTCAGTTTCGTGGGCCCAGGCCTAAATATGCATCTGCTTTTGCCGATACTGATCTGGAGTACAATAATGTTGCACCTGATGGCTCATATGTTGGTAATGGTCGATTAGGAAGAAAGCCATTGAATGATGGTTCTTACATTGCACCAAGGAGGCGTTCACCAGGAGGAAGAGATGGCATCCAAATTGGTCATAGAAATCCCAGAAACATCAGTCCAAATAGGTGTATTGGAGATGGTTCAGACTTGGTTGGAGTGAGGCATAATGATAAATTTATGAGAGGCTTGCCTGAGGATAACATGGATGCTATGTTCACACGGCCCCAAACATTTGAGGGAATGGATGGTCGGTTTACAAGAGGGAGTAGGAATTTTTCTTCCATGCAGAGAAGGGGTCTTCCTCAAATTCGTTCCAAGTCACCCATCAGATCTAGGAGTCGCTCACCTGGTCCATGGTCATCTCCAAGAAGAAGGTCTCCTAGAAGAAGATCCCCTGATGGTTTTGGTGGACATCCAGAATTAACCCATAGAAGATCACCATTTTACAGGGTTGACAGAATGAGGTCCCCTGATCGTCCTGTTTTCCCTGCGGAGAGAGTGGTGAGGAGGCATGGCTCCCCCTCTTTTATGTCAAGACCTTCTAATGATATGAGGGACATTGATTCTGCAAGGGACCATGGCCATCCAAGGTCTGGTCGAATTTTAATCAGAAACAGGAGGTTTGATGTTGTAGATCCCAGGGACCGTGCAGATAATGATGATGACTACTTTGGGGGCCCCATGCATTCTGGTAGGTTACTTGAGCTTAGTGGTGAAGGAAATGGTGAGGATAGGAGAAGGTTTGGTGAGAGACGAGGACCTGTGCGTTCTTTCAGGCCTCCCTATAATAACAATGTTGGTGAGAATTTTCACCTTAATGCTGAAGACGGACCTGGACCTGGACCTGGACCTAGACATTATAGATTCTGTTCAGATGATTCAGATTTTCATGAAAGAGGAGGCAACAACATAAGGGAAAGGGACTTTGACAGGCGAATCAAGGGCCGGCCAGCTAATGTGCCACCTAGAAGAACAAGAAATATGGATGAGCAAGAAGAGAATTTCAGGCATGGTGGTGGTGGTGGTGGACAGGTTTGGAGTGATGACAGTTTTGATGATATTTCACGGGTGAAGAGGAAAAGATTTTGATTTCCCCCTAATCTTCTTATCTATATAAAGCCTCCTGCGGAATGTTGGAGGATTATGGAATTTACATTTGCAGGTTTTTCACCTACAGAAATTAGATTAGATTTTATAATAATATTAATGCTCCTTTTACTACCTAGCTTTAGTTTTTAAGCCCATTGAATTGAAACGAAGCAATGATTGTAAAAGCATGCATGCATCATCAAGTGCGGCCAGAATGTAGTAGAGGAAGAAGCAATTGTGAAGTGAAGGTTGCTAAACGAATAAAATTTAGTTGGGACCTCTGGCACCGAATGATGGAGGGTAATGTGCATGCGAGGGAAACCAATGGCATTTTCGTTTTTAATAATTTACTGGAATGAAGTTACTGGTTCTTTGGACTTTCCTATTCCTACCAGCAACGGATTATTCAGTCTGCCAAATGATATACATAGACATCAAGGAAAATAAAGCTTATTTAATGAGAAGTACTAAAATAAGAAGGTATATTAAATGTAGAAAAATAACATTGGTTGAAGTAATCTATCAATTATTTGTGTTCCGGCTTGTGAAAGATGATAACGACTTTGAATTTATAGTCAATGGGGGGGTGCCAGCTACAATGTCGTTGTTTAACGTGACATTTGCAAGCACTTATTTCCTGCCGTCCAGGAGGACTTGGACTAATTAACAACAGCGCAAGTTCCATGCTAGTTTCTGGCTATAATTTTAAATTATACAATAAAATAAATTATAATGATCAAAATTATTTTGATATTTAGAATATTTCCCTATTTCCCAAGTGTACGTTTGAAACACGACAATCGATCGACAGCTACTGGCCGTCCAAAATTAGTATTTGCCGCATAGCAGTTTGTCTTATTGTTCGTATAATATCCATAGTAGAAAAGTCTGTAACTAAGTGAATTATGTGATAATGTGAGTATACGTGAATTATGCAATTCAAGATGGTAAGTAAGTGGAAAAGGAGACAATTAGATATTATGTAACTATTTATGTGATTTTAAATATTTAATTAATGGTTATAAAATTTCTCTTCAATTTCTAAAACAAAACCCTTACTTTGTACACATACACAAAAAAAAAACCTTACTTTTGATTAGTGAATTTTATGCATTAAATAAGAATGGTTCCGAAATGCGTGAAAAAGGAGACAGAAAATAAACACATTTTAGGATATATATATATATATAATTATATTAACCACTATTTTTTACATATTACAACATGAGTATTTATTTTAATTGAAACAGAATTTTAAAATATAAATAAAAAATATTATAATGATGACGCTCGTATCTTAATAAGAAAAAAAATACGAGGCATTATAAGTGATGGGGATTTTATTTTATCTGTATGAATAAGTTAAAAAAAATGAAAAATGTTAGATTGAGAAATAGCCTTTTTGGCTGCCTGGATGGATGAGACTAAGTAATGCCCTATAAAAACTTTTAATAGTATGATCAGATAAGAGTATAGTGAAGTTGTTATAGATAAAATGTTTAAATTTCTGGTAATGATGTTTTACCCCGGCCAGCTCGTAATGGCCGACTTTCCCAACTCCCCTCGCCAAATCCATCTTTGCAATCCAAGGTCTCTTCCTTTCTCCATCTCTGTTTGTTTTTGTTTAGTTAGATTCTGATTTATATATGTATCTGTGATTGGTTTGGTTTGAAGGCGTTAGTCGCGTTTTCTTTGGATCCAATTTTGTTACGGTTACGAAATCCGAAGACGCTGCGTGGGAGAAATCTTTGCTGCAATTATGAAATTCTACTCTTCCGGTCAGCCTCTCTTCTTAGATTCTCAAGCCGCCATGGATACACCTAGTCACCATCACCATGTAAGCATTTCCGCCTAATTCAACTCAGATATATATATATAGTTTGTTTGTTTGTTAGGTATTTTTTTCACACCACATCCACTCCAAACAAATGGTATGTTTTCTTTAATTTCTCCAGAGTCAGAGGTACTGGAATAGTAAAACTTAGAATGCAAGCATCCCAGCCATTCATTATGTTCCTGAGATAACAAGTTTCGCAATATCTTCTTGTGATATGACCACAATGCTTTTATTGTTTTTAATTATTTACTGGAATGAACTTATTGGATGCTAGCATCTGCAGAATTGCAGTTTGTCGTCTTATTGTTCATTTTAACTTCAAGTCCTTAACATAGTAGAATTATAATAACACGATTAAAATGAAGCAGAAACTCCAAGATACGCCTTAATGAAAGTCTGTAACGTTAGCGTTTGCAACATATCGATCCATGCTAGTTCTCGGCATGTTGGAGTCATCGATATTCATTTTAACTACATACGGAAGTTTTTTTAAAGACTTGTACTTCTCAAAATAAACTTGAATTGTTTGTTGTAGAAAATGTGAGTATCACGTGAATTATAGTATTACACAATTCAAGATGGTCACTGGAAAAGGAGATCAAGGAAAAGAAAATGACGATCAAGAAATTATATGTGAATTATATATTTTCTCTTTAAGAATTTACCATTGACCACGTGTATATAATTAGTAGCTGAAGCCATGTTATATATAGCGAGGGGGAGTATATATTTTCACTCTCCTTATATATATTCCTTAAAAGTAACTAATGTGGTTAGGAAAAACTTTAAAGACACTGAGAGTATTTATTGACTATACCAGTGACATAAATATTTTTGACACTGTTGAGAGTATTTATTGACTACGCCAGTGACTTAAATATTTTTTACACTGTTGATTGAGAGTTTTCAAAATTGTGAATTGCTTAAAAAATAATGAAACAAATGATTGATGGTATAAAATCATTTTATCAATGATAATATCGAGAATGATACATTATCGTTATAGAATATCGAAAATGACTTTTGAAACGGTAAGTGACATTATTGAGCATGGTACAACATGACACTTTAATATCAATGAAGTGACAATATTGAGAATAATATTGTCAAGACCCATCCTAGGATCATGACCAGTGCACAGACTACATATTCTTTAGTTTGGCTAGCTTGAACACTAAGACATAAATAAATACAAATAAAGGGGGCTACCAAAAATCCTACAGAGTCTCTCTTAAAATCAGGACAAATCAAATATATAGAACCACCTGTGAAATCATTTATACATATATTCAGATCCATAGTCAGATATCAAGGCCACACATCACAACATAGGCTCTTGACATGGATATATCCAAATACATTAACTAGTAATAATAATATAACTCATAATCATCGTAGTTCTCAAAACATCATAATTACATCAACATGTCTATATAGCAGTATCACCTATAACTCAAAATAAAGGGTTTACTCTATATCTATTTCTGTCCCTATCCCTATAGCTGCATTATACCGGAGTCACCAAAATATATTCTCCATCATATGCAATGGAGGCCTACCAAAAAATGAACAAAATTCCTGGGGAGATCAGCAAATCCCAGGAAGTCTGCTACTCAATCACCTGTGAATCTGAGAGGAAAAGGAAAGAATGGGGTAAGTCACAAGGACTTAGTGAGAGCATAAAAATACTAAGTGAACAAGAAGGAGAAAGCAATCGTAACACGAATTTTTACATCCAAAAAGAATTTAAATGACATTTATTTTAAAGTGAAATAAATACACTCATTTTAATAAAACTTATAACTTATATTTACTCCCTTGCTAACTCATAAGAATTAAAATCAAATCATAATCAAGATTAACAAACTTTATATAAACTTTAATTCTACTATGTATACATAGACCACGTTATCTCTTCGTTGTGGCAAACGGAAATTATAGAACTACTGCACTTAGCTCGTAGACTGCGTTATCTCTTCGTTGCAGCAAACGGTAAATATAGGAACTATGGATATTCAACTCATATGCTACATTTTCTCTTTATTGTAGCAAACGAAAATACATATAAACTATAGGTATTCAACCTATAGGCTACATTATCTCTTCGTTGTAGCAAACGGTCATTATTCACCAAAACTCGCAATGAGAACTAAATTTTCACATTTAAATTATATCATCAAACTATCGAAAATTATAAAGAATTAAATCCAACCAAGTAAAATAAATATTATACTTATTTTTCTTTCTCAAGTACTCATAGGAACTAAGATCACTAAGAAAACGCATTTTTAAAATATACTTGCTTCTCCTAAAAATACCAATGAAAAAGCCACTAGGTAAATTTAGCTACTCACAACCAAAGAGAACCCAATCAATGTCTTCCAGTGTCGTGGGGAGGAGCAACCACTGTGTTTTCCAAGGAATCTATACATTAATAATAAGAGAATGAAAAATTAGACAAAATTCCCAAATTTATAATGTCTAGGGTTTTGAGGAAACCCCAAAAGTTTTAATATTTAAATTTCCAATACCTCACGCACACAACCCATTACTAATCTATGCCATAAAATAATTATCTAGCTTTGTTGTTCATGGGTTTACCTCAAAAGCTTCAAATAGGGAATTTTAAGGAGATGGGTATTATTTTCCTTAACTCCGATCACCTTCCCAAGCTTGAGCACCACAAAAGTGTAGGAAACTTGATGGGTTTTTGGAACAAGGAAGGAAAAGAGTGGGAGAAAGTGAGAGGGAGAAGATGGAGAATGGAGATGATGGGGGTGGGTTTGTGAAAAAAAATGGTGCAGGGAAGTGAGAAAGGGGGCTCTCGGGTGATTTTAAAAAATAGGGGAGGGTTTTTTTTTTCATTATAAATGAAACGATGCGTTTCATTCTTCCCCTCTTAAAAAGAATTCGTCCTCGAATTTAATCTATGACTAACCTTGAGTCTCAAACAAGTGATGATACTTTTCACGCATAACTGTTTCTGGTTCCCAAGTCATCTCCTCACCAGCTGGCCTTCGCCAAGCCACTTTCACTGACACAACATCCTTAGAACGTAAACGCTTCACACGTTTGTCTACTATAGCCATTGGTTGTTCTGTATAGCTTAGATTCTCATCAAGTTGCACCATCTGATGCTGAATAATGTGAGCTGGATCATGAACATACTTTCGAAGCATAGACACATGGAAAACTGGGTGAATTCCAGAGAGATCAGGTGGGAGAGCTAAGCGATAAGCCACTTGTCCCACCCTCTTTAGAATTTCAAAAGGACCAATAAACCTGGGACTAAGCTTACCCTTCCTGCCAAAACGTAAGATGCCTTTCATTGGAGACACACGTAAAAACACACGTTCTCCTACACTAAACTCCAAAGGTCGACGTCTTCGATCTGAATAAGACTTCTATCTACTCTGAGCAGTCACCAAGTGATCTCGGATTATCTTGACCTTCTCAACAGCTTCTTGAATTATATCTGGACCTATCAGTCTAGACTCTCCAGTTTCAAACCAACCAATCGGTGATCTACAACGTCTTCCATACAAGGCCTCAAAAGGTGCCATCTGAATACTAGACTGATAACTATTGTTATAAGCAAACTCTACCAAAGACATGTATTGATCTCAACTACCTCCAAAATCAAACATGCAAGCACGAAGCATATCTTCTAGGATCTGTATTGTCCTCTCGGATTGGCCATCAGTCTGAGGGTGAAAAGCAGTACTTAAATCCAATCTAGTCCCTAAACCCTTCTGAAAAGATCTCCAAAATTGAGCTGTGAACTGAGGTCCTCGATATGATATTATAGACAATGGCACTCCATGCAAGCATACTATTCTCTCTATATAAAGCTTAGCATACTTAGCTGCTGAGTAGGTAGTTTTCACAGGCAAAAAGTGTGCTGACTTGGTCAACCGATCTACAATCACCCAAGCTGAGTCATAACCCTTTGAGGTTCTAGGCAACCCCATCACAAAGTCTATAGTGATCCTCTCCCATTTCCATTCAGGTATATCAATCCTCTGAAACAACCCTGCGGGCTTTTGATGCTCTGCCTTAACTTGTTGGCATACTAGACATTTAGATACAAATTCAGCTACATCCTTTTTCATCCCTTCCCACCAATAAAACTCCTTCAAATCTTGATACATTTTAGTAGAACCCGGATGAATGGTGTACGAGGAATGATGAGCTTTCTCCAAAATCTTCTCCCTTAAGTCTCCTACATTAGGAACACATAGGCGAGTGCCAAGGTGTAAGACACCCTCCGAATCAACCACAAAATCAAAAACCTTGCCTGCTTGAGTCTCCTCCATAATCTTCCTCAAATGAGGGTCTTCATCTTAAGTTGCTTTAATGGTATCCACTAAAGTGGAATGAGCATGAACATGAGCTAAAAGTGATTCGGTGCCTGTGATCTCAAACTTCACTCCGCTGGTTACAAGATCTTGGAACTCTTTCACTATAGGTCTCCTAACTTCAACTATGTGAGCCAAGCTACCCATAGACTTCCTACTCAAAGCATCAGCAACTACATTTGCTTTACTCAGATGATACAAGATCGTGCAATCATAGTCTTTCAAAAGCTCCATCCACCTCATTTGCCTTAAATTCAAGTCCTTCTGCTGAAAGATATACTTAAGGCTCTTATGATCAGTGTAGATCTCACAAGTCTCATCAAATAGGTAATGCCTCCAAATCTTAAGAGCAAAGATCACTGCTGCCATCTCCAAGTCATGTGTAGGATAGTTTTGTTCATGCCTCTTGAGCTGTCTAGAAGCATAAGCAATCACCCTTCCATGTTGCATCAACACACACCCCAATCCAACTCTAGATGGATCACAATAGACTACATAACCACCACTACTAGAAGGTAAGGCTAAGACAGGAGCGGATGTCAAACAATCCTTTAGCTACTGGAAACTTTGTTCACATACATCATCCCATTGGAACATAACATGCTTCTGTGTTAATCTGGTTAGAGGAGCTGCAAGTCTGGAAAAATCCTTAATGAATCGACGGTAGTATCCTGTAAGTCCAAGAAAACTACGAATTTCTGACACCGATGTAGGCCTAGTCCAAGCCTGAACTGCTTCCACTTTTTTCATATCTACACTTATTCCATCCTTAAATACCACATGGCCTAAAAAACCCACACTATCCAACCAAAACTCATTTAGAGAACTTTGCATATAACTTATGCTCCCTTAAGGTTTGCAAAGCTAACCTCAAGTGTTGCTCATGCTCCTCCTTACTCTTAGAATACACCAAAATGTCATCAATGAAGACTATCACAAAGCGGTCTAAGAACAGCTTGAAGACTCGATTCATCAAATCCATGAAAGCTGCAGGGGCATTGGTTAGTCCAAAAGACATAACCAAAAACTCATAATGTCCAAATCAGGTACGAAAAGCTGTCTTAGGAATGTCCTCCACCTTTATCTTCAATTGATGATATCCAGATCTCAAATCAATCTTTGAGAAACATTGAGATCCTTGAAGTTGATTGAACAAGTCATCAATGCGAGGTAAATGATACTTATTCTTCACTGTCACCTTGTTTAATTGTCGATAATCAACACATAACCGTAGTGAACCATCCTTCTTCTTGACAAACAACACTGATGCACCCCAGGGGGAACAACTAGGACGGATGAACCTTTGTCAAGAAGATCCTGCAACTGTTTCTTCAACTCTTTAAGCTCGGCTGGAGCCATCCGATATGGAGGTATGGATATGGGTTGAGTTCCTGGAAGTAAATCAATACCAAACTCTATCTCTCTATCTAGTGGGACACCAGGTAACTCTTCAGGGAAGATATCAGGGTATTCACATACCACTGGAACTTGCTTCAACTCCACTACTGCCACATCAACATCTTTTATCATTGCAAGGTACCCATGACAACCCTTACTCAACAACCTGTGTGCTTTTACTGCTGAAATCAAGTTACTCGATGACCAACTTTGATCACCTTGAAATACAAAAGTTGGTTCCCCTGGCATATCAAACTTCACCACTTTATTGTGGCAATCTAAGGTAGCATGGAAAGAAGCCAACCAATCCATACCCAAAATCACATCAAAGTCTGTCATATTCAACTCTATAAAACCTACCATCAATGATTTGCCCTCCACCAAAATCTCACAAGATCTGTACACTGAATTTGCTAATAAAGAATGACCCATGGGTGTAGCCACTGTCAAAGGCTCATCCAAAGGTGATGGATCTCTCCCAAAAGCAAATGCAAAGAAGGGAGACACAAAGGAATGCGTAGCTCCAGAGTCAAACAAAACATGTGCATCTCGAGAATCTACGAAAAGTATACTTGTCACAACAGCATTGGACGCCTGAGCATCCTGACGAGTCAAGGTGAACACACGAGTCTGTCCTCCACTAGTCTGTCCCTGTCCTCTGCCTCCTGGTCCTCTACCTCCTGGTCCTCTACCATCCCGATGTGAGCCACTTGGACCACTAGACTGCCCCACCTGAACCATAGGTGCTGCCACTCTGCTAGAAGAAGGCTGAAAAGATGACATAGGACAATTCCTAGCAAAATGTCCAACTTGCCCACATCGATAACATCTTGGTGACCCTTGCCTGCAAGATCCAACATGTACCTTCCCACATGTAGCACAAGTAGTAGGGGTCCAATCAGAAGTCATACGATGCTGTGAAACACCCTGACTATGAGCTGTACTAGCTGCCTGGCTAGCTTGAGTGAACTGTGGTTGTCGACCTCCATGTTGACCTCGACGATACTGGCTAGTGTCATCCCTAAAGTCTCCACCACCATGGCCCTGATGGGCACCACGAGATGTCTCCAAGTGGGACCTTTTGCGTGAGTCACGAGAATTCCCACCTCTATCTCTGTTTTCTCGCTCAACAGTCAAAGCCCTATTCAAGGCTTGCTCATAACTTATGTCACCCTGCCCTACAATCGTCCTGAACAAGTAGCTCTTCAAACCATCTAAAAACCTCTGAACTTTAAGCTTCTCAGTAGCCACCAAGTGTGGTGCATATCTAGAAGTCGCATGAACTGGATATTATACTCCATAACTGACATCTGATCTGTTTGTACAAGTGTCTCAAACTCTCATGCTCTGCTATCTCTAACACTCTGAGGCAAGAAGTGAGCTAAGAACAACTAGAAAAACTCATCCCATATCAAAAGAGGTGATTCTGCTGGTCTCGCAAGGAGCATAGTCTCATACCACCCCCTCGCCACATCACGCAAACGAAAAGCAGCCAACTAGACCATTTGAGTAGTGGAACAACCTAAACCCTGACATATCCATGACACCTCATCTAGAAATGTCTGAGGATCCTCATGAATGTCTGAGCCACTGAAAGTCAGAGGATTAAGTTTGGTGAATGCAGTCAATGAAACATGTGCTCCAGTGGGCTGAACAAGTGGTTGCTTTTGTAGTTCCTCATCTTGATTAGTCTCAAAACATGGTTGTTGTGGCCCTGTCTGTTACTGCCTCTGAACCCCAATCACATCAACTAATTGTTGTAGTGTCTCCTGCATATTTTGCATATTAGTAGTTAATTGAGCTAATGTTGGGTTCCCACGTGCAGCTCTAGGAATCTCAACCTCTGGCATTTCACCACCCCTTCCACGTCTTCCCCGACCACGACTGTGACCACGTCCACGGCCCCTCGGGGCTACATTCTGGGGTTGAGTAGAAGCCTCATTAGAAACTGGCTCTCTAGCAGGTCTAGTCCTGGGTGGCATCTCAACCTAACAATGAGGATCAAAGATGTAAACATGAAGAGGAATTAGAAAGGCAAGCCTAGAATCAATTACACCAACTAAGACAACAAACTCCAGTCTAACAATGGTTTGTCATGGCGCCTTGCATGTAATTTGTGCCCGGGTACACAAGTTACAAACAAAATGCTACAACATACCCAATAATGCAACCATAGGACCTATTAACCTAAGCTCTGATACCAACTTTGTCACGACCCATCCTAGGATCGTGACTGGCGCACAGGCTACATATTCTTTAGCCTGGCTAGCCTGAACACTAAGACATAAATAAATACAAATAAAGGGGGCTACCAAAAATCCGGCAGAGTCTCCCTTAAAAACAGGACAAATCAAATATATATAACCACTTGTGAAATCATTTATACATATATTCAGATCCATAGTCCGATATCAAGGCCACACATCACAACATAGGCCCTTGACATGGATATATCCAAATACATCAACTAGTAATAATAATATAACTCATAATCATCGTAGTTCTCAAAACATCATAATTACATCAACATGTCTATATAGCAGTATCACCTATAACTCAAAATAAAGGGTTTACTCTATATCTATTTCTGTCCCTATCCCTATAGCTGCATTATACTGGAGTCACCAAAATATATTCTCCATCATATGCAATGGAGGCCTACCAAAAAATGAACAAAATTTCTGGGGAGATCAACAAATCCCAGGAAGTCTGCTACTCAATCACCTGTGAATTTGAGAGGAAAAGGAAAGAATGGGGTAAGTCACAAGGACTTAGTGAGAGCATAAAAATACTAAGTGGACAAGAAGGAGAAAGCAATCGTAACACGAATTTTTACATCCAAAAAGAATTTAAATGAAATTTATTTTAAAGTGAAATAAATACACTCATTTTAATAAAACTTATAACTTATATTTACTCCCTTGCTAACTCATAAGAATTAAAATCAAATCATAATCAAGATTAACAAACTTTATATAAACTTTAATTCTACTATGTATACATAGACCACGTTATCTCTTCGTTGTGGCAAACGGAAATTATAGAACTACTGCACTTAGCTCGTAGACTGCGTTATCTCTTCGTTGCAGCAAACGGTAAATATAGGAACTATGGATATTCAACCCATAGGCTACATTATCTCTTCGTTGTAGCAAACGAAAATATATATAAACTATAGGTATTCAACCTATAGGCTACATTATCTCTTCGTTGTAGCAAACAGTCATTATTCACCAAAACTCGCAATGAGAACTAAATTTTCACATTTAAATTATATCATCAAACTATCAAAAATCATAAAGAATTAAATCCAACCAAGTAAAATAAATATTATACATATTTTTCTTTCTCAAGTACTCATAGGAACTAAAATCACTAAGAAAACGTATTTTTAAAATATACTTGCTTCTCCTAAAAATACCAATGAAAAAACCACTAGGTAAATTTAGCTACTTACAACCAAAGAGAACCCAATCAATGTCTTCCAGTGTCGTGGGAAGGAGCAACCACTGTGTTTTCCAAGGAATCTATACATTAATAACAAGAGAATGAAAAATTAGACAAAATTCCCAAATTTATAATGTCTAGGGTTTTGAGGAAACCCCAAAAGTTTTAATATTTAAATTTTCAATACCTCTCACACACAACCCATTACTAGTCTATGCCATAAAATAATTATCTAGCTTTGTTGTTCATGGGTTTACCTCAAAAGCTTCAAATAGGGAATTTTAAGGAGATTGGTATTATTTCCCTTAACTCCGATCACCTTCCCAAGCTTGAGCACCACAAAAGTGTTGTAGGAAACTTGATGGGAACAAGGAAGGAAAAGAGTGGGAGAAAATGAGAGGGAGAAGATGTAACACCCTCATTTTCACTTTCCGTAATTAATTGTTTGTTTATTCTTAATCTTGTTTTTAAAGAATTGATAATCTCAAATAGGATAATAAAATATTAAATCACATTATTGTGATTGATATTTTATATTTTAGATAATTGAAAATTTTAATAATTATTCCAGATGAAAATTTGAAATAACTATTAGAACGACAATTATACTGGATTATCAACGTTTGTGACAAACGTGAAAACAAGTGTCAAATAATTATGAAATAATTATTTGAACTTAAAATCATGTTTTATAGGTTTAAATATGGTTAGGGAAATTTTCTCAGAAATTTTAGAAGACTTCTGAAAAAATTTTATAGAACGCTTTAGACAGACTGCTAATAGATCAGCCAGTATAGGAAAAATATTAAAACTTGATGAAACTGACAAAGTCAGTTTATTTTTAAGTCACATATATAAAAATATAATTTGTGGTAAAATTTGAATATTTATAGAGCTAAAATGAAATTACTGTGAATTATTAACTAAAAATATCAATCTAATTCACATATTTTGAAAATAATTATAAAAATATAATTTTAAGTCATAATAATTAATGATGCATATGATTTAAGTCTCTTAAAAAGTTTCAACTTAAAACAAAATTATTTGATCAAAAAGCTAAAAAAATTACAAAACTTTTAGATGAAAAATCTATACCGACAGTATAAGAAGATAGAGATAAAATTTCATTCATTTTTCTTTCACACACGTTCTTACCTCAGCTCAGCTGCACTCCCTCGTTGCAATCTTCTTCTTTTACAAGAAAAGGAAAAAAAAATATAATAATAAAAATGAAAAGAGAGCCTAGTCTATAAAAGACCAATTACAAAGCCTTTTCTCTTCACAATTTCAATTCTCTCTCTGTTCACTCACGAACGGATCCGGATTCCCTGCAGTCATAAAGCAACTGCAGGCTCCTGCAGTCATCATCCAAGGATCTAAATTTTTTTGACTTAATTATTTAAAATATATAATTTATTTTGGAAGGTTGAGATTTGCTGCAGTCACTGCTGTGACTGCAGGCAATCCGCTTCCCTCACGAACCACTCTGCCTTCTCTCTGCAGTCTTCCCTTTCTTGCTGCTGCTGCTGCTGCTGCTGCTTCTTCTTCCTCTTCTCCTTCAATTTTTCTTTTCACAAAACACACCACAACTCTTCAACCTCCATCACCCACGACCAAAGTCACCTTCCTCCACCACCAAGAAGCCGATTTCTTCTTTCTCCCTTCCTCTTGCTGGACGAAAATCACTCTCTTGGTAAGGGGGGAGTGAGGCTTTGATTCCTTGGTTGTTTCATGTTATATTATTTTGGGTTGTATTTCGTCTATTTTTCTGTTGTATTTTCATTTCCTTGTAATATTTCTTGTTATTGGGACTGATTGGGTAGCTCCTCCTTAAGGGGAGACTAGGTCAAATTTATTTCTTGATTCAGTAGTATTTCATCTGTTCCTGTTATTTTAATGTTGTATTTTGATTCTCTTTCTTATTTCCTGTATTGTTGTTGCTGTTATGTAAAGTCTACCTTAAGGGGACTTCTGGTTGAGTTTCCTTCAATTTTTGGTTCTTAAACATCTTAAGAATGAATCTAACATTTTTAAACTGTAAAGAGGGGATGCGTTTTATTTTATTGATTCCTGGATCTCTCTTTTAAAAACACTGTTGGATCATCTAATTAACACAACGTTTTAGTGCTAGAAAATAACAAGTAAAATCCTTCTCTCATTTTCATTTTCGTTTCTGTCAACGAATAAGGGAAACCAGTTTTTGTTTTAATGGAGAACAACATATTTTATGTCTTAAAAAGGGATGTGGAGGTGTGTGTGTCTGACTCAGGGAAGGGACCACAAAAGCAAAAGCAAGAGCAAGAGCAAGAGCAAGTCCTTTTTCCATTTTAAGTCAAGGTTCTACTACTAAAAGTTAAAAAAAAAAAAAAGGCAACTTTGAAGCCTCCACTGTGTGTGTGCGTCAGTTTTAAGTTTCAGGGGGTAATAAGGAGTTAACAATTTAAAGTGAAATTTGGAAGAAAGGGTGGTAGTTAGCTTCACTGATGGGAGTTGTAAGTTGATTTTAATTTGTGTAGGTGTGTTTCTGGTTCTAAGAAAATGAAGGAGATTCTATTTTATTTATTTTAACAAATAACCCTCTGCCACTATTAAAGTTATTATTATCAATTTACAATTATTTGACAAAAGAAATTATATACTTAAAATTGTTTAGATCTTTTACTCATTATAAAAAAAAAATACAAAATAAAAACTCTCGGCATTTCTTTTTCTTTAGAACCAGAGGAATTTTTAACTTATATGTATAAACATATATGTAAACTTCTTATACTAACGTGAATCCATAATAAGTATATATATGCATATATGTAAACTTATATTTTGGGATTTCAGATTAAAACTTGATTTAAGATTCAAAGATAGTACTATTAATTAATATTCTAAGATTAACCGCACATGTTAATATTAAGCACTTTGTTATATTTTTAATCAAGCTATATATTGTTAAATAAATAAATTATGATCACTCCTTTTTATATATAGCTCACGGCCTTTATCATAGAAACCAAGAAGTTTTGATCAAATTTCCAAATTAAAATATAAGTTATGGTAAATTAATTCTTGAGACAAACTATATTTTCTTTTAAATAAATTAAGTTTTTAAAATTAATAGATTTAAATCTGAAGTATGCTCTGTGGTTGCAGTTTTATCTGACCTTCCACATCAGAAAAATGATTTTTCTTACTATTAGTTTATAAACTTAGTTCATGGAAAATTCTAAGTATGCTCTGTGGTTGCAGTCTAATCTAATCTTCCACATCAGAAAGGAATTTTTCAATATTTGAATTTATTTATGTTTGTAAATAAATATTTTATTTATAATATAAGATAAAAAAAATTATTTATTTTAACACTTTAAGTTAAGGAATTAGACAAGAAGGAAGGATGAAACAAATTTACAAGTTTTTAATAAAATTTTAATAGAAGCAGAGATCAGTTAAACATTAGCGAATTATTAAATTAATCATTAGTGAAATTAAAAATTAAGTATCGAATGTCTTGCTTAAGTATTTTATGATAATATATAACTCCTTATATTAGATACTTAATATATGATATGATAATTGTGCTCTGATAACCTTGTTTAACTGTCTGTAAGGTAGAAATGTGCTGATATCCTGTGTTAGTGTTCAGAGTAGCTGAAACTAGAAATATCTCTGAATTTTATGATTGTTATGTTTCGTTGTATCTCTATGCTATGATGATGAACCTTTGCTTATTGAGGTAGAGGTATGTTCTACATATGGATGAGAACGACCGTGAAAGATGAATAAGTCTCTGCGGATATATTCTGAGAGTACATTTTAGTTACGTAACTTGGTGTAGCCAAGTTAGGCAGAAGGCCTGATGGGAGATGGAGCGGGAAGTTACGGTTTGGTACGCCGTGAGTTGATATGCGTGACCTTGGCTAAGGTCTAAGGGGTGGAAGGCATCGAGTGTGTGACGTCCCAATGGGTAGGTCGGCCCCCTACGTTCCGGGACTGATAGTGCCAGCTCGTACACCTCGATAAGCGCAGAGACAACTTCATGATGACGCGGAGGGTATACCTCGTGATGTGACACCGTGGGGAGATTGCCCCGTGGTTTAAGTATGCATACTGATATGATATTGAGCGACACCGGGAATGGTGTCAAGTACCATGTGGATGGTGGAGCTGCACAGGTATGGGATTGTGGCAGTGGTTGAGGTATACTTACTCCCCATCGCTTCCCGAAGGTGGTATTATGATTGATGATTGATCAATCGTGGTGTATGGATCCATACTGCGTCTAGAGGTTTGAGTCGACGGGAATTGGGACGTTATGAATAGATGAATACTAGGTTCCCCGCTATTATTAATTGACGGTAGTTATACCGTTAGTAATACATATATATATTAGAATCAAGTCTCACTCCTTTTTCTTTCTTGTTGTGTATGTACTTGTTGATTGGATACATGAAGATGATGGTCATGCCCAACAATCGAGCTCTTCTGCGGATACGGTTATTCCAGAGATTGCGAAGACTGACGAGAAGATACGAGACTTAAAGGCTAGTTTTATTCATTCCTGTATTTGGGTAGAAATTGTGTACTGCTCTGACTAGGATTATTTAATGTATGGGTTGGGATTAGTCAGTACATAATTTCTCTGTATTTATGAACTGATGTTTATTTAAAAGAAGATCATGGTTCTTTATAAAATATTTTCTATATGCTAAATATGCTTTATGAATGTTTTACTTAATCGTGAAAAAATTCACCCTCATTTTATAATAACTAAAACAGATCAAACATTAGTGTAAGTTGTGTCAAATGTAACGGGGTGTTACAGAAGATGGAGAATGGAGATGATGGGGGTGAGTTTGTGAAAAAAGATGGTGCAGGAAAGTGAGAAAGGGGGCTCTCGGGTGATTTTAAAAAATAGGGGAGGGTTTTTTTTTTCATTATAAATGAAACGGTGTGTTTCAAATGTGTTACCATTATGCATGAGATAGAGGATGAAAAATGACATCTATGTTAATGTAAGTGATAATATTGAGAATGACGTGTTAATGCTATGAACATGATAGAGGATGAAAAACTTTTAAGTTAATGTAAGTAATGATATTGAGAATGACGCGTTATAACGTGTTAACATTATGCATTAGATTGAGAATGAAAAATGCCTTCTAAGATAATGTAAGTGACAATATTAAGAATAACGCTTTGACGTTCTTGATAAGATACAAAGTAAAAAATGACTTCTAAGTCATTGTAAGTGGCTGTATTTAGAATGATGCGTTGACATTCTTGATAAGATAGAAAGTGGAAAATGACTTTTAAGTAATTATAAGTGGCAATATTGAGAATGACATGTTATAATGTATTAACATATTGGATAGAGTATGAAAAATGACTTCTAAATCAATATAAATGGTAATATTGAGAATGATGTGTTAACATTATGGATGGGGTAGAAAATGAAAAAAAAATAAAGTCAATGTAAATGATAATATTGAGAATAACATGTTATGATGCATTAACATTATAGATATAATAGACAACGGAAAATAACTTTTAATTAACGATATTAAAAATGATTCATTACGATACATTAACATTATGGATGAGATAAACAATAAAAATGTTAGATTTCCCTTAACTATAAATATTCAACTTGTTTATTAGAAAATCTTTACACAGCCTCCATGAATAAGATTAGTTTTACCATATGCCACCAAATAAGCATTTTATGATCATTTCATATGAATATATTAAAAAGTATGTAAAAATGATGTAAAAATTTATAATTAGAAGGGAAGTAGAATCGTGTATTGATTTTTTAATGTTCGTTTTTAATTATTATGCTATGAAAGATTTTAGCAAAAATATTAATAATATAAAAAGTTTTAGACTCGTAATTAAACTCAAATAGTAATTTTCAAGAAATATTAGTAACACATTTTTAATGTTCTGTTTTAAATATAAGAGTTTAATGATGATGTATTAATAATTTTATATTATCATACAATCACGAGTTACCGTTTGTATAATTTTTAAGATAATTTTACACGATGAGTACATAATCATTTTTCTCCTTATCTAATAAATCTCATATATAATTTTCAAAAAAATTAACTATTAATAAAAATGTTAAGAAATGAAAGTTCGTCATTAATGTTTTGTTTTGTCCACATCACATGTAACAGGGTTTTGGGGGTAGGCACAGGCACAGGCACAGGTATAACAATAACACCGAAGATTGAAGATTGTTCGAGAAGAGAAGGATGAGGGGTACTACTACTAGTGTTTTGCGATTGGCAAGACGAGCGCGTATTCCATTCCAACCAGCAACAACGCACACTGTGACTGTGGTGTTTATCCCTCGCCGCCTCAGCGCAACGCAGTCGTTTCACCGCGATGCTTTCTCTTCCTCCTCCAACCCACCTCCGTTTCTATTCTCCACCGGTTGGTGTTTCATTTTCCTCAAGTTTCGAACCGAATAGAATAGGTTTTGATTTCTCATTGGACTGGACAGGGCAACTTAGGAGCATGTTCATCCAAACGCAGGCCACGCCGAATCCCTCGTCTCTGATGTTTTATCCCGGCAAGCCTGTCATGGAAGTTGGAAGCGCCGACTTCCCCAACCCTCGTTCCGCCATGAATTCTCCCCTCGCCAAATCGCTCTTCGCAATCGACGGTCTCTATATCTCTCTCTTCTTTTTTTTGTGTGTTTAGTTAGGGATTCTGATTTCTCTGCGGTTGTTTTTTTTTTTTTTTGTGCAGGCGTTACTCGCGTTTTCTTTGGATCCGATTTCGTTACCGTTACCAAATCGGAAGAGGCTGCCTGGGAATTCCTCAAGCCTGAAGTCTTTGCCGCCATTATGGATTTCTACTCTTCCGGTCAGCCTCTCTTTTTAGATTCTCAAGCCACTGCCGCCATGGATACAGCTATTCACCAAGTAAGCAGCATTTCCGCCTAATTCCTAAAACCTAGATATACTTTGTTAGGTGAATTAGAGTTTCACTTTTGTAATTCAGGTAATAAAGCATAGGTTACTAAAGTGAAAATTTAATCCTGACAGGAGAACAATACCAAACTATCTAAACAATTGCATCGAAGTTTTGTTCAATTTGTAATTGGAGCTTTGTTTGAGCTATTATGTATGCAGTGAACACTAACAAGTCTTAGAATTTTGGGTTTAGGCCTAATTTCAATTCCAAAAGCTAATTCTTGAGGTAAGGGTTGCACCTCATTTATCTACACTATTTTTACCACATCACTCATCAATGTGAGATTTCTAACACACCTCCTCACACCAAGGATTGGACATCTCAAGCATGCGGGTGGTCCAATTACAGCTTGATAAGCCTAAATAACAATTACTAGGATAAACTTTGATATCATCGTAAAATTTTAGATTTAGGCTTAATTCAATTCCAAAAGTTAGCTCTTGAGGCGAGTATTGTCCCTCACTTATATATACTATTTTGGTCATATCACTAACAAAAATCTTAGTTAATCACATTATTTTAGTAATCATGAAGACCGTATTTTTAAGACTTTGTAAAATGGTCCAAGTGCCCTGGATTTGTCTTTGTCTTACTCATGGAGTACATAGGAAGTTTGAGAAAGCCAAAACTAAATGGTACGTATACATGTTTCCATACAGGATGATTCTGAAACAGTTGCGATGATCAAGGAATTGTTAGAGACTCGAATTCGACCAGCGGTGCAAGATGATGGTGGGGACATTGAATATAGAGGTTTTGACCCGTAAGTTCTGTTTAAATTTTTGTTATTTTGGTTTTGAAGCACTTTTATGAAATTCTCGAGGAAGAGCATGGATATATTATAGACTGACTTTTATAGAACCGGAACAGAAAAGTAGGAAAACAGATGGTAAAATATTAACTCCATTGCAGAATCCTAAGGAAAGTGGTAGTACTGATCTCAAAGTCCCAGGAAATTCTGGAGTTGTTGTCGTAGCTTTCCCTCCCAACCTACTCCTAATCTAAAACATCCATTATATTATTTCCCTCCCAATCTCTACTAACCTAAAACATCCATTCTATTATTTCCCTCCTCTTCTTTATATACACTGTCAACTGTTCTGACTAACTAACATACTGTCAGTCCAACTGAATTGTCAACAGAGCTGTTATTGACTCTGTTGTAACTCATTGTTAATACTTGGGTCAATTATCTAACTGATATTTTTACTGACTTGTTTTTTATATTGTGGTTTTCTCCAGAGATACTGGAATAGTAAAACTTAGAATGCAAGGGGCATGCAGTGGCTGCCCAAGTTCATCAGTGACTCTGAAATCAGGCATTGAAAATATGCTGATGCATTATGTTCCTGAGGTAACAAGTTTGACACTATCTTTTTGTGATGAGCATAATGCATTTATTATTTTCATTATACTCGATAGTAGTAGAATTGATTAGAATCTTGAACATCATCTTCCTTTAGCGTTGAAATGATTTGCGTGTTCTATTATGCATATTCTCAAGTTAATTGAGTCTATATAACAGTGGTAAAGTTAGGGAACCAATTAAATTAACTTGTAAAATTTGCTAATTGTATTGTACACCTTTGAATTAGATAGAGGGTAAGCCTTGGAGGTTGGTGCAGGGACAAGTTTGTTTGCCTTGTGACCTAGAGGTCACAGTTTCAATTCCTGGAAATAGCCTCTCTGCTTGTGGGAGTAATGCTATGTACATCTACCATCCCTAGACCCTATTTAGTGAGAGCCTCATGTACCAGGTCATCTCTTTTTAGAGGGATGCCTTATAGTGCAACGATCAGATTGCTGCGTTGTGACCTGGGGGTCTTGGAAACAACCTATCTGCTTTTGGGGGTAAGGTTGCATACATCTACCTTCCTTGGATCTCATCAGCTAGGGCCTTGTACATTGGGTCACCCTACACCGTGCACAATCCAAATTTTCACCAATAATGTGCCATTGGGTCAAGTGTAGTATCTTTTTAAGTTTAATAGATATGCATTGTTAGTGTAAAAGTTTTTATATTATTAACTAATAAAAAATCACCATTGATATCATATGACTTTTAAGGTAATTATCGTAAAAGTCAACAAATACATAACTATTTATAATTAGATGACAGTGTAAAAAAAACTTTACACTGTGAGTGCATATATTATTTATTCTATCTTTTTACCTTGTATTGTCTAATATATAGAAAAATGTATTGATCATTGAATGTTTATTCAAGCAGCATTAATAAAATGAATTCCGATTTATATGTATAATTCATTTATACTATAGTTACTTAAACATTATTTAATGCCGCTTGCCGCATTTACAGGTCAAAGCTGTGGAACAAGAATTGGATGCTGAGGATGATGGAGCAACATTAAGTGGAGAAATTAAATAGTTGAACTATTTTTGTTTTTGCTCAAAATTGCTGCGTGCATTTAGTCTCGTCATGCATGCATTTCACACTCAACAGAGACTTCGAAGTACAAGAGCAGTACATGATGGAAACAAAAAGGTGTGAGTGGACACAAAATATATATTGAATAAGTCGCGAGTTGGATACATTGTAGTATGGCATGAAATCATCGTTCCAAGCTAGTTGGATCTTGCTGACATAGGATGAAAGTAATTCATAACACGATGTCATTACAGAGAGAGGGTGTACTGTACCTTATTCTTTTCAGCCTGCTTAGCTATATGTGATTCTTGGTTTTTCCTTTATAGTAAGGTTGTTAGAAGAGTACAAGGCATTGTTTGCCTGTTGCCTCTGTCTTCAGACACACCTTTATTGATATCATCATGATTTCCTCCTTTTACGCTCTGTTTGTTTTTGCGGATGGAAATAAGTTTAAGCGGATGGAAATAATTTTTTTAGTTTGTTTTAGGAGAGATTGAAGAGAGTTAATTTTAAAATTAGTGGGATCCACTTGTACTATTTCTTACTTATTTCCACTCATCTCTCTATCTCTCTCCTCATCTCTCTTCAACCAAACAACTTTACATATCACTTTATTTTTCACCTATTTCTACTTTTCTTTTTTTATTTTCATCTTCTCTATTTCTCTCATTTATACCAAACACAACATTAGTGATACAGATTTCCACATCTTGATATAGACAATTTACAATTAGAAGTCTATCGTCTGATTTTTTTTTTAAAATAGATTGTGTGTATGATCATTGTTAAAATCACATAATAAAAAAAGTATAATACGAGATGTCCGGATTGATAATAATAATAATTCCGTAGGGATAAGTTAAAGATTACAAGGCTTTTGAAATTATAAAAGAAATTATGTAAACAAATTGTCTATCAATACACTCTGTCACTTTGTCTATTAATTAGATATTTTTTTTCGGTTACGGTCTATTAATTTGATATGGTATATCAAGATTTAAGTAATAATATTATCATTTGTTAAAATTCAAATTATATTTAAGACATCTTTTTAAAGTAATCTAAATTTAAGTAATAATATTTAAATAATCTATAAATTCAAATTTGTTAAATAAAATATAACTCGGAGCAGAAAGTAGAAAGAAAAGTAGAGAAGAAGAGGAGATCAGCGTCTAGAGAGAATGATAATTGTGTGTATTCTTTCCAGGAGGAGTAGCCTATTTATAGATACAAGAGATATCTGAGAAGTTACAAAAGATAAAGAGAAATAAGGAAATATCATAAAAGATAATACAAAAAGATATGGACAGCCACAAAATAGATAATTCATAACACTCCCCCTTGGATGTCCATTATTTAAGAATATGCCTCATTAAAAACTTTACTAGGAAAAACCCTGTGGGATAAAATCCTAATGAAGGAAAAAGAGTACATCATCCTTTAATACGTTATCCCCTGCCTCATTAAAAACCTTGCCAGGAAAATCCAATGGGACAAAATCATGGCGAAGGGAAAAAGAGTACAGAACGTATTTATTTTTCTCCCTCATGCAGACAATCATTTTTTAGACGACGAAGTCCAATCTTGTGGGCTAGTTACTCAAAAGTTTTCCTTGGCAATGGTTTTGTAAAGAGATCTGCTAGATTCTCACACGAACGAACTTGTTGAACATTTACGTCACCATTCTTTTGGAGATCATGAGTGAAAAATAATTTTGGTAGAATATGCTTTGTTCTATCTCTTTTAATGTATCCTTTTTTCAACTGAGCGATACATGCAACATTGTCTTCACATATGATCGTCGATGCCATTTTTCTTGAGGATAAACCGCAAGTTTCTTGCACATGTTGAATTACAGATCTCATCCAAACACATATACGACTTGCCTCGTGTAATGCTAAAATTTCTGCATGATTAGATGATGTTGCTGCTATGGTTTGTTTCACAGACCGCCATGAAATGGTTGTACCACCGCATGTAAACAAAGATTATGTCTGTGATCTACCATTATGAGGATTTGATAAATAACCTGCATCTGCATAACCAATTAGATATGACTTTGAAACATTTGAATAAAACAAACCCATGTCCATAGTGCCCCAAAGGTAACGAAGTATGTGCTTCACTCCATTCCAATGTCTTCGTGTGGGAGAATAAATATATCTTGCTAATAAATTAATTGCAAATGATATATTGGGTCGTGTATAATTAGCAAGATACATTAATGCTCCTATAACACTAAGATATGGTACTTCAGGACCAAGTAGTTCTTCATCCTTTTCTTTAGGTCTGAAAAGGGTCATTGTTCACATCTAAAGACCTTACAACCATTGGAGTACTCAATGGATGTGATTTGTCCATATAGAACCTTTTAAGCACCTTCTTTATATAAGTTTTTTAATGCACAAAATTTCGCTTTTTGAATATTCAATTTGTAATCTCAAGCAGAATTTTGTCCTTCCTAGGTCCTTCATTTCAAACTCTTTCTTTAAGCAATCTATGACTTTTGGAAGCTCTTCGGGAGTTTCAATGATATTTATGTCATCTATATAAACAATAATTATGGCAAATCCATTTTCAGATTTTTTCATGAAAATACATGGACAAATATGATCATTTTTATATCCTTCCTTAAGCAAATACTCACTAAGACGATTGTACCACATGCATCCTGATTGCTTTAATCTATAAAGAGACTTATTCAATTTGATTGAGTAATCTTCTCTAAAACTTGCACTGCTGGGCAAATTAAATCCTTCGGGGAGTTTCATATAAATTTCATTTTCCAGAGAGCCGTACAAATTGGCTGTAACAACATCCATTAGATGTAAATTGAGTCCTTCATGAGCAACCATTAAATATAAAAATACTTACATCCACTACAGGTGAATATGTCTCTTTAAATTCAATATTGGGTCTTTGTGAAAATCCTTAAGCAACTAGTCGTGCTTTGTATCTCACAATTTTACCATTCTCATTTTGCTTTTGCACAAAACCCATTTGTATCCAATTAGTTTTACACCTTCAAGGTGTATAGACTACAGGTCCAAAAATGATTCGCTTAGCAAGCGAGTCTAATTTAGCTTCAATAGCATCTTTCCATTTTGACTAATCATTTCTTTGTCGACAATCACTAATGAACTTTGGTATTTGATCATCAATATCATTTATTTCATTTAGCGTTATATTATATGCAAACACTTCGTCAACGTTGACTTCATTTTGGTTCCATCGTACCATTCATGACATAATTTGAGATCTCTTTATTTTCACTAATTTCAGGTACCTGAGTTCTTCTGGAACTAAAATATTAATTATGTTAAAAAAATCTTTTAAAGTTTTCATAACCTCAATTTAGCCATCTTACTTTTCAGCTCCTTTTCTTGAGGATTTTTCATCTTTGGAACCAATGGGTCTACCACGCTTCATGCGTGTTTAAGACTCGTTTTGCAATATTATATTGTCCAATAGGGATATCAAATTTCATTGGAGCATTAGCAGTTGATACATATGATTAAGCCACTCTTTTGGCTAAACTTTGTAAATGAATTATCTTTTGAACATCTGGTTCAAAATATTTTTGTATGAGGATCAAGATAATGATAATTCATTCAAACTAATCTCCTTTTTCCAACTGCTTATTATCTCCCCCTCATGTTGGGAAAACTAATTCAAAATAACAATCGACACATCAAGTCATCTAATGTTGATGATTCAACATATTTTATTACATATGGAGATTCATACCCAACATATATTTCCAACCTTCTTTTAGGACTCATCTTAGTGTATTGTGGTATAACAATTGGAATATACATCACATCCACAAATTTTCAAATGGGAAATATTAATAAGTTGCTCAATAAATTTCAATGGGGAGAGCTAATTATAACGTGTTGGCGTGATGCGAATCAATACTACAACATGCAAGATTGCATGTCCCCAATAAACCATTGGAAGTTTTGATCACATGAATAATGGTCTTGCAATCAACTTTAGATGTTTACTAAGTGATTCTGCAAGTCCATCTTGTGTATGAACATGTGCTACAGGATGTTCAATATCAATTCCAATATACATACAACACTTATTAAAAACATGAGATGTAAACTCACCAGCATTATCAAGACAGATTTTCTTAATTGGATAATCAGGAAAATGAGCTCTTAGTCGAATTAATTGAGCTAACAATCTTGCAAATGCCTGGTTGCGAGTTGACAACAAACAAACATGTGACCATCTAGTTGATGCATCAATTAAAATCATAAAATATCTAAATGGTCCACATGGTGGGTGTATTGGTCCACAAATATCACCCTGTATCCCTTCTAAAAAATGAAATGGATTCGTTCCCAATTTTCCTGGTGATGGTCTAATTACCAACTTCCCTTGGGAACATGTAGTATATAATAAATCATTGAAGAATCTTCTGGCTCTTCAATGGGTGTCCACATGAATTTTATAATATTTTTCGCATCATAATAGACCCGAGATGGCTCAACCGGTCATGCCAAACAACAAATTTATTTTGATTTGTAAACTTCTGGTTTACAACATTATGCTTTTCCATTGTACTAATATTCGCGTAGTACAAATTATAAGAAAAGACATGTAATTTTTTTTTCAATACACAATTAAGTCTCATGATACAAAGATATTTCACATTTCCTTCATTATTTGTTTTAATATGGTATCCATTTAGACGGATATCCTTGAAACTTAATGTGCAACCTTGTTCCTCCAGGTAACAATACATTAGCTCTTCTGGAGCTTTCAATTATATTTGTAGTACCATAAATAGTACTATCATTAACTTCTCGCATTACTAAACAAGAGAAAAATTTATTATTCTTGATAGAAACTATCATAGTACTATCATTAACTTCTTTCATGACCATGTCCACGACCATGATCACGATACGACCCTGACCACAAGATTATCCATAAGCATAATAATAAGATATTACTGCATTCACTTATGGGAATAGAGTATAATCGATCAGGCGGACCTCATGATTTTTCATTGAAAACTCATTGTTTTGCTTAGTCGCAAGGAGGCAAGAAATTAAATATATATATATATATATATATATATATATATATATATATATATATATATATATATTTGTCGAGAAGGGGAGCACATGGCTAAAGTGTAAAGGTCCATTTCATTAACAATATAATTTTTTAATTATATTCTAAACAAAATATATAAACCATGGCCATATCGAAAAATCTCTCAAATGAAAGTCTCACATACAGTATATGGAAAAAACTTTTGTCTGCTTTCTTTATTGGAACTTACAAAAATAACAAATAAAACTTTCACACATAATACATAATTTATGTATTAAAAACATATTCAAGACCCATTGTAGTTAAATGTATTTTCGCATCTAATAGAGTTTTGATTAGATGTTTTATTTCCATTTTTTAATAAAGTCTTCAAGACCCATTATAGCTAAATGCTTCTGCTTCTAATATCCAAGATAAATAATTATTTCCCGTAATATCAAGAGCCACAAATTCAAGTTTTACAAGGTTTGACATGTTTAAAGACTATCATAAAAATTAAAATAAACATATAGTAGCTTGCAATTTTCCAAAATAAACATCTAATCAATATCAGTAATTTCTTTAAATTAATATAAAATAGTGTAATATATATCCCCGATATTGATCTGACTGTATTGTTCATAACATATAAAGCACTGTATATAGATTCACGATCCTCTTTAAATCACCACATAACATATATGTTTATAAAACAATGTTTTCATATAAACCTGAAAATCAATTATAAACCACCGAATGCACTTATAAACATTGTAGCACACATTTTGCTTCTTAAAATAATATAAAAGACCAAAAAAAAAAAAAATTCAGTGGCTGAATTCTTTAGATAAATGCAATGTATATAACAAATCAAAATTTTAATCAATTATTTATAATGGTTGTAAAACGTACTTCGTATACATATATGGAGTTTTAAGGAGGTGCTGATATCAACAATAATAATAAATAGATTAATTTTTAAAGTAAAAGATAAAATAGATAGATAAATTAGTTTCAAAATATCTTGACCAAATGTCAAGCAGTACACCTAAACTTCAGGAGGTGCAACATCAAGGGACAAATAATCAAGAAAATCAAGAAGAAAAATTATTCACACTACCTTCTCACTTCTGGTGAGAGAAATTATTCTCACTTTTGCATTATTTTCTCACTTCCGGTGAGAGAAATTATTTTCACTTTTATATAATTTTCTCACTTCTGGTGAGAGAAATTATTTTCACTTTTGTATTATTTTCTCACTTCTGGTGAGAAATTATTTTTATAGAGAAATATAACCAGTTCAAAGTCTTCAAGACTCTCAAATAATTTTCTTCTTTGATAGAGTCTTCAGGACTTTCAAAAAATAATTTTCCTTTTTGCTAGAGTCTTCAGGACTCTGAAATAATTTTTTTCTTTGATAGAGTCCTCAGGACTCTCAAATAATTAATTTGTAAATAGAATACAAATTTTATCAAACACATAGTATGAATAATGAAATTGGAGAAAGAGAAAATCTGATCTTGAAATATGAATTTGAAAGATCAACTTTCTCCAATCAAATTATTTACAAGACCTTTTCTTGCAGGTTGCAGTACTAATTGTGGATGCCCCGTGAAAGAAAGACAATCGTGCTGATAACGTGTTAAATAAAATATAACTCGGAGCAGAAAGTAGAAAAAAAAGTAGAGAAGAAGAGGAAACCAGAGTCTAGAGAGAATGATAATTGTGTGTATTCTTTCCAAGAGGAGTAGTCTATTTATAGATACAAGAGATATCTGGGAAGTTACAAAAGATAAAGAGAAATAAGGAAAGATCATAAAAGATAATAAAAAAGATATGGACAGCCACAAAATAGATAATTCATAACAAAATTATCATTTGTTAAATTTTAAGTAATTATATTATGTAGTTCATTGAGAAAGAAATTAGACTGGTTTAATTATTTTGCAGATCTTTATACTTTACCAAATTTTTAATTAGATTCCTGAAATTTTGTTTTCTTTTAATTGGGTTCCTAATTTTTTTTTCTTCAATTGGGTCATCCGTCTAATCGTCGTTATGAAAAATTAACCGCAAATACCATCATGCAGACAGTGGACTGGTATTTCTGGAGTGTGTTGCAATAATTGAGTCAATTGTGAGAGTTTTATGTAAATTTTCAATCTTTTGCAGGTCAATTCAACCTATAATTAGGTGTAGAGGTTGAGTGTTAAAGGTATCATCTAGTTGAGAGTTAGAGATAAATATCTCGAAGTATTAATATTTATTTAAGGAATTAATCTCTTTTAACGATTTTTTTATATATATAATTTTTGAGATCGAATATCTACATACATGTTTAAGAAATATAGTTATTTACCAATCATA
The DNA here is from genome assembly GCA_026413185.1 of Pueraria montana var. lobata. Taxonomy (NCBI): domain Eukaryota; kingdom Viridiplantae; phylum Streptophyta; class Magnoliopsida; order Fabales; family Fabaceae; genus Pueraria; species Pueraria montana. Next base: position 95,739,257 of record CM048647.1, on the reverse strand, counting down.
TTAGGTAGTGTTGATTATATGGGTATGTTTGGATACCCCTTCGAAAATTATATTTCAAAAATTAATTATGCAACTTATGTTTGGAATAAACCCAAGTTTGGATTAGAAACAACAAATTTGATGCTTTTAAAGAAAAAATACTTTTGATTTCAATAGAAACATAAAGTAAAGTACTTTTAATTGGTATTATCCAAACAAATTTCATTTTATCAATATTCTTTTGAACAAAAAATATCAAAACATAAATCATATTATAATAAACTTATTTTTATCAAACTTAAATTTATTACATACTTCTGATTAAAATTTATATTTACAAACTTTAATCCAAATATGCAGTATATCTAACTTTTACTTCTTAACCACTTCAACTAATTTACGTGAGAATTATTACTATTTTTAAGGTAAAAGCTTTTTAATCAATACCGATAAAAGTGAGTGTACAGTAATATAAAAAAAAAAGTTGAAGAAAATATCAAGGGGAATACCATTCATTAATTTTAAAGACGTGACGGCCAATGCACCAAATGAAGGTTAATTAACATTTAAGACATACTATATTTTCCAAAATTCACAAAGATTATCAATTGATTCTTGCTGTACCGCCATCGGAGGACCCCACCTCTGCACAGTCCCTCCGTCCCTCAATTCTATTTCTTCCAACTTTTTTCCTCACATAAATCTCTCTCTGTGTTCCGGCGTTTTCGCCCGTAGCCTCTTTTTACGTTTTACTGCAAAGTCCTCCCTTTCTTACTTTTTCAATCTATTTTTTCGTAGATTTCTATCTATCTTCTTGCTACTTGTTTTTCTTTTTTTGCTTTTCGTTAATTTTTGTTCTTCTCCCCAATTTGGTTTTTCTGCTTCCTCCGATTCGTAACTGCTGCCCTGATTCGCCGCCAATGAACTTTTCCCCATTCATTTTCTGACATTTTCCGAGGTTTGCACTGTTACGATTTGTTTTTATCAACTTATTAGGGTTTTTGTTGGATTTATATGGATTGAATTTATGTGATATTGTTTTTGTTGGTCAATCAGGGTTTTTGCGAGATGGCGAACGAAGGAAGTAATACTGAGACCTTAGCTCCTGCGGAGCCACATCTGTTCGAGGTAATCCATGAAGCATGATTCTATGTCTTAAAATAACTAGTATAGATGCTTAAATCCATGGTCAAGTTTGTCAATCTAGCAGTGTTGTTTATTGTAATATGAGCTTGAAAATGTGATGTACTAATTAATCAATCTTCATCTAGACCTTGCATCTTTTAAAATTGTGATCCATTTGTTACTGAGAGCCTGCTACAATCATTGTTTTGATACTTTGAATGGTTCAAAACTCATAAGCATTTTCTTAAGAAGTTTTTGAGCCTGTTCTATGAAACACTTATCTTTTACTACCTCCATTCCTATTTATAAGACTCAATTACCTAATTCATCAGGATTAAGTTGATAGCAATAAATTTGTCCTAAATTTATATGTTTTTCCAAAAATTCCATTGTCATTAATGTTCCTCTCTCTCTTCTAAAGACTTATCGATACAATCTCTCTCTTATTTAATTAGGGTTACTTTAGTCTAAAAATAATTAATGCATGAGACATTGTGGATTGGGTCTTATAAAAAGGAACAAACACTTCTTCTAACTTGGGTCTTAGTAATAGGAACGGAGGTAGTATAAAAAAAAATGTGTACTAAATGGCGAATCCTCTTTATGTACAATGATAGACTATAGGTGTAAATGGATATCTATTTAATTCTTATTGTTTCTACACCTGAATTTTTCTGTTTTCGATATTTTGACCAGAATGCTATCTCATCCTTGTAACACTCAGTGCACGCATGGTTCAATTGTGTATACTTTGATCACGTAAAGCATAACTCACAATCTCTTTCTTTTGTAGAATCGGCATGTTGATGCTAGCCAACATCATCCAACTTCCTACGCTCCCACTACAACTGGGTCTGAAGCTGCATCATGGACTGTTCATAGCTCTACAGGAAATGGAATTTATTCTAATCCAACCTACCAGTATGATCAGCATCCACAGCCGCCTGGAAGAAGCATTCAAGATGGTCAAAATGTATCATCAGTTGCTGGTAATTCATCAAATTTGGGAACAGCTAATGTAACCCAAGATTACAATGCATACGCATCATACCCAAGTTCTTCTAATCCATATGGTTATGGCAGCATGGGATACTCGGGCTACTATAACAACTATCAGCAGCAACCGAATCATGCCTATTCACAGCCTGTAGGAGCATATCAAAACACAGGTGCTCCTTATCAGCCTATTTCCTCCTTTCAGAATACTGGGTCTTATGCTGGATCTGCAAGTTATTCAAGCACTTATTACAATCCTGCTGATTATCAGACTACCGGAGGTTACCAAAACAGCAGCGGATATGGAAATCAAGCGACTATGTGGAACAATGGCAGTTATTCTTCTCATCCATATACTAACTACACCCCAGATTCCAGTGGTTCTTATAGTTCTGGTGCTGCCACTACTTCAGTGCAGTATCAGCAACAATACAAACAGTGGGCAGACTACTACAACCAAACAGAAGTCAGCTGTGCACCAGGGACAGAGAACTTATCTGTCACAAGTTCATCTACTTTGGGTTGTCCTATTCCCGCAGTTACTAGTGGTTATGCGACTCCAAATAGCCAGCCTCCACAATCATATCCACCATTTTGGAGGCAAGAGTCCAGCTCTTCTGCCATACCTTCTTTTCAGGTTTGAAGATTACTTTCAGACAAAAAGTGTGGAAAAATGAATACTACGTAGAATATTTGACTTGACAGTAACAGATAAATTTGTATTCATACATGTCAAGTTGCTTTGGTTATGGTTTTTGTTGTATTCCAATTCTATTCTATTTTTTGTATATTGGTTATCTAATCTTGTTTGGCTTCAGTTTTATAAGATTGTTGCATTCGGTTGGTTAGTTTTTTTTTTGGAACTCTGGCTTAGTTAACTTATTAATTTCATGTTCATTTCTTTTGATGGTCAGCCTGCCGCAGTAAATAGTGGTGATCATGATGGTTACTGGAAACATGGGGCCCAAAGTTCTCAGATACAACAAACTAATCCTATTCAACCAAACTATCAAAGTCCTTTGGATTTAAAATCTTCTTATGATAAATTTCAGGATCAACAGAAGACTGTATCTTCTCAAGGAACCAATTTGTACTTTCCTCCACCACCGCCGCCACCTCTCCCCTCTCAACAGGTGAACCTGGCACCTGTACAAAGTGCTCCATCTCCGGATGCAAAACGGGTAAGCAAACTTCAAATTCCTACAAATCCTCGAATTGCTTCAAATTTGACATTTGGACAGCCCAAAGCCGAAAAAGATAGCTCTACAACCAGTTCAGCACCAAAACCTGCGTATATTGCTGTTTCGTTACCGAAGCCAACTGAGAAAGTATCATCTAATGATGCTGCTAATTCTATACTTAAGGTGAGACTCAAACAATAATATTCAATGAATTTTTACATTATATAATGCATGCTAACTTATTATCATCCTGACAATTTAGAAAACATTTCATCTTTTACTATAAGTTGATAAAAATTAAGTGTTTGGGACTGCTGAAGTTTGGGAAGATTTTTTGATAAAAGGAAAAATTAAGTTGAAGAGAACACATTTACAAAGGGTTAGGAGGATAAGGTTAGTCCTTAACAGAAAAGGGGAAACACATAACAGAGAACAAATAATAAATACATCAACAAAGCAAAGCTACCCAATCCCTTAAAATATCTGTGAGGTTAAACCCTCTTGAAAAGACCTATTTTTATGTCAACATGGAGTATGCATGCTAACTACTGTCTTGTTTATAATATTAGTCTCTTCTAAAGTGATAGATATCCTTGTTGTTTTGTGACTTAAATGAAATAGCATGAGTTGGAGCTGAGAACCTATTTTTAAATTAATAGTATGGATTTTCCAGGAATTGATTAAATGCATATTGCTTTATAGAGCAAGTTGGTATTGCAACCAAATGATGACTACTTTATGTATTAACTCTTAGTAATTACTGAACTATTCTTGCTCACAGCCTGGTATGTTTCCCAAGTCTTTACGTGGCTATGTTGAAAGAGCTTTGGCTCGTTGTAAAGATGATAAGCAAATGGCTGCATGTCAGGCTGTCATGAAGGAGGTGAGTTTTTTAGTTTTATATTGGAAGAAGAAAATATATTAATATATTATTCCTTTCATCTAGTCACCAGTTCCAAACATTCTGCTGTTCATCCATTGGCTTGATTTGTTTACCCCTCCCTTCTAGTTTTGCAGTTTTTGCATTATGGCAAAATGATACAGTTGAAGCACACCTATGGTGCTTTTGAAACCTAAGATGATTTATGTGTGTATATAACCTTAGTCTTGGCCTTAGTTATTCTGAGCAGAAAGTATATGATTCTGTAATTTTGTATAATTGCCTTTATTTTGTTAAATTGATGCTAGAGACATTGAGAAAAAAGTTGACATTTGTGTATAGAGCTAGTGGCAAGTGATAGATGACATATAAATAAATAGAAAAAGACACACCCATACCCATACCCACATTGTTCATAATTAACAAGTTTTTTAATAGAATAAACAATATATGCATTTCTCATCCAATCACTAACCGCCATGTATGGTATATTGACTTTTATAATAACTATCTTATAAGTCATACTAAGGATGATTTATGATTGGTTGCCAGTGTACACTTCTACATTGATAGTACATGCCTACTAAACTCTTTTTAATAAAGAATTTAATTAGAAGGCATTGACAGTATAAATGTCTTTTACACTGTCATCCGATCATATCTAGGATGATTTCTAATTAGTCGATAGTGTAAAAATCTTTATATTGACATTGTATCAAAATTAAACTCTTTAATAAATACTAGGGGTGTTCATGGATTGGATTTTTGAAAAACCAATCCATATCCAATCCAAATCCAATTAAATGGATTGGATTTAAATCCATATCCATTTAATTGGATAAAAATTGGATTGGATTTTTTGAAACCAGTTAAAAGCGGTTTTAAAACCGGTTTATAGTTCAAAACCAATTTGGTTCTAAATCTAGTTTTAAATCATAAATCAGTTTTCGTCTGACGGTTGGGGCTATTTTTGGCCGACTTCAATCAGGGTTGTTTTCAATCGACCTCGCCTAGGGTTATTTTCGACCGAGGCAGTTTTCGGCCGACCTCGATCAAGGCTATTTACGTCCGATGTCGGCTAGGGTATTTTCGGCCAACCTCAGCTAGGGAAGTTTTCAGCCAACATCGGCCAAGGCAGTTTTCGGCTGACCTCGGTCAGGGCTGTTTTTAGTCGACCTCAGCTAGGATATTTTCTGCCGATGTCGGCTAGGGTTATTTTTGGCCGACATCGGCCGAGATAGTTTTCGGCCGACTACGATCAAGGCTATTTATGACCGATCTCGGCTAGGGTATTTTGGGCCAACCTCGGTCAGGGAATTTTTGGGTCAATGTCGGCTAGGGTTATTTTTGACCGATGTTGACTAGGGTTATTTTTGGCCGACGTCGGCCGAGACAGTTTTCGGCTGACGTCGGATAGTGTTAATTTCGACCGATGTCGGCTAGGGTTATTTTTGGCCGACGTCGGCCGAGACAATTTTCGGCTAGTCTGAATTAGGATATTTTTGGGCAACATCGATTAGGGAATTTTTCGGCCGACATCGGCTAGTACTGTTTTTGGAAGAATGCTATATCATTTGAAAAACGCTTGTGGTGGGCATGGGTTTTGGATTTAAAAATCCAAACAAATATTCAATCCATATCCAAATTAATTGGATTGGATTTAAAATCCAAAAAACTGGATTTGGATATTAAACCAATCCATTAAAATAGATTTAAAGTGGTTTGGATTAGGTTGGTTATGGATTGGTTTTATATAATTGGATTTTTTGAACAGCCCTAATAAATACATGTTGCCAAATCTCTGTATGTCTTTACCATGTCTTGTTAATTTTCCCTTCAAAAGCACAAAATTTGTGTGCACACAAAGGACAAAAGGAGAAATGTCGACGGAGCTGTCAAATCTTATTATTGTCTCCCCCCTCCCCCATTCTTCTTCCTCTATGTACATTTGTGTTCCTTAATGATTAGTGATGGGAACATCGAACCAACAATTTTATATTGCTTGGAACTGTAAGTTGTAACTTGCAATATGGAATTGTGAAGCTTGAAACAGAACCTGGAGTTGTTAAAATGGTTCTCCGAAAACTCTGCTATCACTTCCTTGGTTGGTATCATAATTCTGTTTTATATGCAAATTGCTGAAAATTAAGATTACCCACTGGAACCTAGTTTGAATTATTCTCAGTGCTCCATTAATCAGATGTATTGATTAGTGTTTTGGCAAAGTGTGCAAGATCAACAACAATAAAGCCTTATCTCATTAGGTCAGCTACATGGATCACATGTCGCCATTTAGCTTGGTTAAAAACCAGAGCTTTAGGAATATTATTTACCTTGAGATCTCCCTTGACAACTTCTTCCAAAGACCTTGGTCTCCTCCAAAGTGTGCATGAACATTACTGAAAATTATTGCAGTTTTTGCCAGCAAACGGACACAATTTTTTTCTGATGCTGTGTCTGAAAATTGGAATATATTTTTACTTGTTTTTGCATACGGAAATTGAATTTGGAGAAGAATAATCGACATATTTTCAGTTTCCATGTTCATAATTCTGGTCATCTGCCAGCTAAGTACTAGGCTATAAGCTAATGCACTGTCCTGTTAGATCCATTTGGATTGCATTGTTGTGGATAAAATATATTTAATTTTATGCACTGTCTACTTGTCCTTATAATTGATCTTTATTGGCATCAGTCATAGAAGTTGTTTTCTAGATTTTGTTTCAGTTTGGTTCAATAATCTTATCAGATTCCTTAACCTCCTTTGCAGATGATCACTAAGGCAACGGCTGATGGTACTCTCAACACACGAAATTGGGATATGGAACCACTTTTCCCAATGCCAGATGCAGATGTGATCAATAAAGAGTATGCTGTCTCCTGTTTTCCTCTTGTTTTTGTATGTTGACATGTCATTCTTGTATCTGTAAACTTCAGGTGTTTCTGGTTTTTGCTAATTTTCAAGGTTTGATCAATTACTCTTTCTTCTTCCAATTTTTTATAACTGGAATATATACAAGCAGGGATGGAAGTAGCTTTTTTTTTTGTGTGTTGGGAGGGCCAAAAAATACAAAAATGTCAATAATTAGATTTAAAATTGAAGTTAAAAATTTAAAAGAAAAGTTATTAGACTTTAAGGGACACTATAAATAAAATGACAGTAATTTATTAAAGCAATTAGTAAAACAAATTTTTTTTTCATATATAATATGATAGTTTTGTTGGGGTCAATACTTACCCCAATAGTATGAGAGGAGCTGCCCCTTTATACAAGTACACAATAAGAACCTATATGTTTTAAATGTGATTAGAAGCTCATCTGCATTTCTGTTGCACTAAACTTGACATTTTAGAAACTGTTATTCTTGTCCCTAGATTATAATTGTTGAGATCCCACATCGATTATGGATATGACCAAAGTAGAGCTTATAAGGTTTGGACAATCCTCACCTTATGAACTAGCTGCTGGGGTTGAGTAAAGCTTGACCCAAATTCAAGATGGTAGATCTATTGTAGATCTGATATTTGGGGCTACCCTTGAGTCTAAATATCTACCTGGCCTTGTGGCTTTCCTAGTACAATCTACCTTGACCCTTGCCTTTCCCAGTGTAATGTAAAATAAAATCAGTTCTACAATCTCCACGTTCCAGAGGTTCAATCCTGGACATGAGGGGTGTGTGTTGAGATTCCACATCAACTATGGATATGGCCAAAATAGTGCTTGTTAAAGGTTGGACAATTTTCACCTCATAAGCCAACTTTTGGAGTTAAGTTTATGCCCATCCCAAATTCACGAGTTAATATTTAGAATGTTTAATGCTATAAAGCACTTGTGCATACAAATGAGGAAGTATCTATATAGTCTCTATCTGATACTGATACCAATGCATATACCTAAAGGCTTATCCTTAGAGCTTCTATTAAGTTTCTACTTTTTACATCTGTTATAGATTTTATTTTGTGAATGTTTAAGGGCACACATTAAGAAATAAAAAACTATTGAATGAAAAAGGAGAAGCATCTAAAGTCTTGGAAATTCTGATATCATTGATCTGTTTCCTCTTTAGATAATTAGGATAATTTAATGAGAAGTGATGCATGCCATCTTTTATTCATTAACCTGTGCCCAAGGTTTTAAATTGTGGCTGCGGTTGCGGTTGCAGTCGCGTTAAGGTTTTTACGATTGCGGATATTGTGGATTCTGCAATGCAGATTACGGTTACGATGTGAATTGCCCACAACTTACCACATATTAAATTTTCTATATTATATAATCCATAATAACTTATGATTAATATTTTTTTCTTATGATATCTAAGATAAAAAAATAATTAAAAATATTAAAATATGGCTAAGTATTAGTCATGATAAGTATTCAACCATAGAATAAATAAACTAAATTAAAAAAAAAATCAGTTTTTCCTTATTATCGGTCAACCAATAGTTTTTCCTTATTACCGGTCAACGAATTATTTTTTTCCCAAAGCCACACCTCTCTCAATTATCCTAAATTCCCACCCAATAAACTAATAAAAAATAATCAGTTTTTCCTTATTACCGGTCAACGAATTATTTTTTTCCCAAAGCCACACCTCTCTCAATTATCCTAAATTCCCACCCAATAAACTAATAAAAAATAATCAGTTTTTCCTTATTACCGGTCAACGAATTATTTTTTTCCCATTTCATTTCAGCAACCTCTGCCCCCCAAAGCCACACCTCTCTCAACACACGCATTCAGATTATCCTAAATTCCTCACCTCCCCCTAATTCCCATGCTCACAATCCCTCTACACCTACACAACTATACCCAAGTCACACACACACACAATCAATCTCCCCCACCCCCACAAGACTGATGAACCACCAAATTTCCTTGCCAACAGTCACAAGGCCACATTCAGAGGAATCAGTCAATTGCAGTCACACATAGGTTACAAACTACTCGAGTGACTGAATAGAGATTGCGAAGCTGCGAACGGTAGTGGCTTGGTGGGTTATTGGTGAAACTGTACATTGTTTGTATTCTGCTTTTGGAACAGTTTTTTTGGGGGGGAAGAAATCTCTGTTGCGGATAAACCAGTGTTTTTCGAACTCTGTTGCGGCCGAGAAATGCCATTTTTGTTCACTCCGAACTATTGTTTCGTTTCATTTCAGTATCATTGTGCACCAAAACTGTTTTGTTGCGGCTGTTTCTTGCATAAACCTTGCCTATGGCTATGCGAATCCATCTTTTAAAACGTTAGATTTGGATATGGCATATGTTTCATGAATTATGACTGTTATGAATTGAAATTATAAGGCTTAATTGCACTTTTGGTCCTCCAAGTATTGCAATTATGCGATTTTAGTCCCTCAAGTTTCATAAATGTGCAATTTTAGTCCCTCATATTTCAATTGCATCAATTGGGTTCCTCAGGTATCGCAATTGTGTGATTTTAGTCCCTCAGGTATTGCAATTTTGTGATTTTTGTCCCTAAAAAATTAGTTCCAATCGTACAATTATGAAATTTAAGAGATTTAAATCGCACAATTGTGATACCTGGGGACCCAACTGGGATAATTGAAATCTGAGGGACTAAAATCGCACAATTGCGATACCTGGGGACCCAATTGGGATATATAGGGACCAAAAATGCAATTAAGCCAAATTATGAACTTGTTATAACCTGATGTAAGGCTCCATACTCAGAAATAGTAGAGAGCCAATTTACTAATGAGCAACAGTTATTTCAGAATACAAGCAGAATTCGTGTTTTTTACAGTATGCTATTGCACATACCAACTGATGGATTTATTTTCAAATCAATTTGTGCTAGTTTATCTCACCTTTATGATAGATACCTATATGTTTGAGAATTTTCTGTATCATCATATTTTTATTCTTTTCACACTTATATCACGCATTGCACCTGTGTTTCATATGTATCCTATCCCTTGAAACATTTAATTATGATTTTAATGATTGAATTTATTTTAATAAGTTGATGCAATATTATATGACATTATTTGTTAACATTTCATGCAGTAGTTCAATGTCGTCAGCCCGGGATTCATTATTGCCAAAGTATAAAAAAAGTCCTAGACGATCTAAAAGTAGGTGGGAGCCAATGCCAGAGGAGAAGCCAGTTGACAATCCAATGTTAATCAGTAATGATACTGTAAAATACAGTAGTTGGGTACCTAATGAAAAAGACAGAAAGGTATTTATGTACTTCAAGTAATTTATGGATTTTTGAAGGTTCCATCAGGTGTTATTCTTGTTGCTTTCGTGTCATAAACTCTGAATCGAGTGGAACTGCAGTTTAAGAAGTTCACTTTTTTTCCTGTTTTCCCCCAATTTTTTTTATTATTGGTTTTGCTTCATTTCATGCCATTTTTATCTTACGGGTTGTGTTTGAGGCTATGCATCATTATGATCAGGGATCTTTTCTATTATGATCTGGATAATAGTTGCGTTTTGTGATTCCATTTTGACCAAATTATGTGTTGCCATGTAGTGTCATTAGAATGTAGATGTGATAGGATTAGTATTGTGATTAGTCCAAATGATCCTTTACTTTTCTTTAGACAAGTTTGAGGCTCACATTCCATGTATTTAGTTTGTTGATTTTTATTCTACATTTCAATATCCTTCAATTTTTGTGGTGACTTCTGTGAGTGAGCTAAGTATCATATGAAGATTTTATTGATGTGTCATTTTCTCGACTTATATCTCAGAATTATTTTGCTTGGTAGGTAGAGAAAGAAGTTCATTGTTATATTTAACCAAACTGACTGCTTTACTATTTTTATATTCTTCTATAAGATATGTCATTATTGACAGATAGCATAACTTATATTCCATGTTGGGTCTGGAGTTTGGTACCCTTGTTTACAAACAAGCTCACTTGAATTTATTTTTGTGTCTGTCGCCTTATTCTTTTTGGAAGGACTTTTTCATCTGTAAAGTATTGTCCTTTTCCCCCCTAACAGAAGTGCCTTTCAAGTACAATCATGTTGAGAATGAGAAGTATGTGTGTCAATAAGTTGCAAAGAATGAATGTTACATTTACCTAATTAAATGGTATGCAGGTGGCAGTGGAAAACAAAGAAAGCAAGGAGGACGGGTTGAGGAATACTAAATTTTCTCCATTACTGCAGAGATTATCTAGTAAGGCTCTTCAAAGGCCATTTAAGAAGCAGCGTCTTACAGATGCTTCTATTGCTTCTGAAAATGGTGATGCATCTAGTGATAGTGACAAGGAACAAAGTTTGACGGCATATTATTCTTCTGCAATGGCTTTTAGTGATTCACCAGAGGAAAGGAAGAGACGTGAAAATCGTTTCAAGCGATTTGATTTAGGACAAGGGCATCGAACAGAAAATAATCACTTAAGGAAAAAACATGCTGGGGCTGGAAACTTGTACAATAGAAGGGCTAGTGCCTTGGTGCTGAGCAAAAACTTTGAAGATGGTGCCAGCAAAGCTGTTGAGGATATTGACTGGGATGCTCTAACTGTGAAGGGTACTTGCCAGGAAATTGAAAAGCGTTACCTGCGCCTAACTTCTGCACCTGATCCTGCCACTGTAATGTCTCCTCTCTGGAATTTAAATTGTGTGCTGCTACTTTTCTCTGCTTTCCTCTTCCCTCCACTCCTTGACTCTGAACCTTATTAAAATTTTATGAACTTACAGGTAAGACCTGAAGAGGTTCTTGAAAAAGCACTATTGATGGTTCAAAATTCCCAGAAGAATTACCTTTATAAATGCGACCAGTTAAAGTCTATTCGCCAAGACATAACTGTTCAACGAATACACAATCAATTAACAGTCAAGGTACTCATTTGTTTGATATATTCTGACGGATAGCATTCTATCATTGGTTCTGCTTATTCTTAATATTTTTCAATTTAATGGTTCCCCACTTCCCCTACATCTCTTACGCAATGCTACTGGTCAATTGTTCAGGAACCTCTTTGAATTATAAATTTCCATATCCATATTAAAGTAAAGAGCTATTACAGTGAAAGCACGTTGTCCCCAACTTCTATTTTATTTATTTTAACGTGTTCTGCATATGCCATATCAGAATTGGTTTCTGATAGAACATAATAACATCATTTGATCCATTTAGTTTATCTAATCTACTGGGAAAGGCTTTTGGGGTGGTAGTTTGTATATTCTGTATATCCCTAATCCCATATATATTTTCCAACTTTTCTGCACTTGATAACTCTTGAAACAATGCTTCAGGTGTATGAAACACATGCCCGATTGGCACTGGAATTTGGGGACCTGTTTGAGTATAATCAGGTTTGTTCTGTATATTGTTTGAAGAAGAGAAACTTTTATGTTTTAATTTGCTTTAGGCTTTGATTACTTTTTTACTCATTTTTGCTGGTTATGCATCTGTTTTTTTTTTTTTTTTCCCGAGATCAAGGATTTTCATTAAAGGCAATCAATACTATGAAATAGTGAATTATAATTTTAAATCAGCAAGCAAATTTTGGTACCATTTTTGCTTGTTTTTGAAATGGGAATGATTTGTTATAGAAGTCGAGGATGTTATTCAACTTGTAATTGGAGTTTAGATATTGACGCTATTTGTTTGAATGCAGTGCCAATCTCAGTTAAAAACTCTTTATGCCGAAGGCATTGAGGGGTCCGATATGGAATTTGCTGCTTACAACTTGCTTTGTGTCATAATGCATTCAAATAATAACAGAGATCTCGTGTCATCAATGACAAGGTTAGGCCCATAGTTACATGCTTACTTGATTCTTTTTATCAAAAAATTTGTTAGAACTGAATTATGTCATGTGATTGATCTATCTGAATTTTGTGATATTATTATTAAAATCTTCATTGTTGAAAGTTAATAGATTGAGTCGTTTGGGAGTTATATTCCCAGAAACATGCTTTGATAATTATATAATGTTTCACCTATCAGAATATTGTGCTATTATAATCTGCGCGGTTGAAATTTACTAGTTTGGGTCCTTTGGGAGTTCTGTTCCCTGAAAAATACTTTGATAATTTGGAATATGTTATTTAGAATTTAGAAAATTATTTATGTGAGGGCAAGGCTCAAATTGGTGGCTGTTTGGGTCCTTGGGTGGAAATGAGTGATTCTCAGGTCCTGATGAGCAAAATAGAGAATTGGATCAATATATATCAAGTCTTTCAATGGCTATACGTAAATATTTTTCCTTGAATTATTGTAATAATAGTATAATAATGTAGTATCAATTATTTTGTCATTATTGTTATCATAGAATGTCACGAATTTGAATGTCTAATTTTGGTCAATACCAGGTTATCTCCCGAAGCAAAGAAGGATGAAGCTGTAAAACATGCCCTTGCCGTTCGTGCTGCTGTAACTTCAGGAAATTATGTTGCGTTCTTTAGACTGTACAAAGAAGCTCCTAACTTAAACACCTGCCTTATGGGTGAGTATTTTTAGTTAACTTGTTTTTGTAGCTTGTTGGTAACACGTAACATATGTGTTACGGGGGATAAACTGAAATGAATTTTTTAATTTCCACAGATCTCTATGTTGAAAAGATGCGTTATAAAGCTGTGAGCTGCATGTGCCGGTCATATCGCCCAACTCTACCTGTTTCATACATTTCTCAGGTTCTTGGCTTCTCAGATGCATTGGAAGAGTGTTCAGAATGGTTGAAAGCACACGGTGCCAGCATAATTACTGATAATAACGGAGATCTGCTGCTTGATGCAAAAGTATGTTTGATCTCTATCCTTTGTATTCACTGTCCTGTAGGTGCTAATTTAGTCAAGAATTTTTGTTCTTAAGCATCTAGCATTTGATTTGTTGAATCATCCACTCATCTTGGGGAGGAGGAGCATTTACCGCTGCATTTCCTTCTGCCATATTTTGAGAGTTGGCTTGGATTAGCTCTATAATTTCCTATTTACTAGTCAACTTTAAAAAGTGTTTTCTTAACCTGATTAAGTGGGTTGTGGCACGGTGATGTTTTATTTTGCAGGTTTCATCATCTAATCTGTTTGTGCCAGAGCCAGAGGATGCTGTTGCCCACGGAGATGCCAATCTTGCTGTTGATGACTTCTTAGCACGAGCACCTTTATAGCCAAGTTTATTGTTTTTGAAGCACAGTGAGATGTAATTCAGGAAAGTAGCAGAAATATGCAGCCTTCATTTGCTTATTATGGGTTGGTTATATTGCAAGCAGGCTGTGTGATGGTGTCCTATAACTTAGTCTCAAACTCAAACGTTGGATTAGTAAGTAAAGTGGAATATACAATATGGAAAAAACAAAAATCAAGAAACATTGGTTGGTTAGTTGCTTACACCATTCTTTCCTGGGGAAGGACAGGACTATAGATGTAATGTAATTTAGTTCTGAAGATAGTAATAAAAGCCCCCTAAATTCCTATTTCTATTTCTTACTCGCTGTGCTCATTTTCGTATAGGAATATATCATGTGCTTTAGACAAACTTCAAATCTAATGTTTTATATATATAAAAAAAAAAACATTTTTCAATGGGTTAAATTTCATACATCTAATAACATGATCAAATTGGACCAAAATAAATTAGAAATATTTTGCCATAGGAAGCCAAAAATATGCATTTTACTAGATAATAGCATTTTATTTATTTATTTAAAGTTGATGTTTAGCAAAAATTATATAAAAGGGTGAATACCCAAATTCTTGAGACATCTTAGTCCTATTTAGCTGTTGAATTGTAATTTTCAAGATTTATTTGGTACTTTCTTTAAAGACAAAATTTGATCAACTGAAATTTTAGAGATACTGTAAGTAATTTTGAAAAGTTATGATTAAAATATTTTGGATTATTTTAAATACAAAATTTATAATGAGTGTTAGTAACATACTTTTTAATTAGTGTTGTTAAAAACTATAAACTTTAGAAATTTATAAAATCTTGTGATTTTTTATAAAGAGTGTGTTGTTTGTATTTCTCAATTTACGATTACAAATATATTATTTTTATAATTTCATTCTAATTTTTGTAGATAATTTAAGTTAAACATTACTTCAGATCTATTTTTTACTCAGCATATTTAAATACATAACATTTATATAATTGATCAGAACAATAGTGATTACAAATATATTCAAATATTGAAATTTTTACAATTAATTCAAGTACACTAAATTTTATTTTCTTAAGAAGATGCTATTATATTACTAAGATTGTATTTGACATGTGAAATAATTTAGTTTCTAACTTATTTGATTACCTTAAAAGTTTGTAACTTATTTTTCTTCTTTCATATTTATCTTCACTTATTTTTGTTTCATCACCTTCTTTTTTCTTAATTGTTTTTATGTTACTATTTTTTAATTATTATCTCTTTTTACTATTGTTTTGAGGTTATTTTATTTTTTAATAAAGTATTTCATCTTAAAAATTTTAAAATTATAATTACCTAAAAACATTTTTATTTATAAAATAAAAATAAGATTTATATAAAAAAGTATATGAATATATATAATTTTACATTTATCAACCAAAATTCCTAGCAGGATTATGGTGGATATGGAGAAGTAGGAACAAGGAATGCTTTAGAGACCACTACACAAAATTCGTTCCTGGCTGGAAGGGGATATAATAGGGATGATGCAAATAATTAATAATTCCCGGCAGGAAAGATTCATTAATTAGATGGCATCAATACACAAATGGAGACGAATGGTTATGGATGGTGGTATACTCAGATTCAAATTGCTATTCAACATCCATCTGGGATTGGACTATTCAGATTAATCATAAGCAAACAAAGATTTTGTTGTCACTTGTGCTATGTTTCACCAAAAAGGAAGAAAAGAGAAAGAAAAAAAAAACAATTATTATGAGTCATATAATTAAATAAAATAAAGATATTTTTTAACATTAATTCAGTTTAAAAAAAATGATTAACATTTCATATTTCAGATATGAAACTGGTGATTCTTTTTTAAGAATTAATATGACCAAACCAAATCCTATCTTTTACACTATCTTTTTATGAAAGCCTTGTTCACTCAAGTTAATATAGGCACGTATTTTTATGTTTTTTAAAACGTAACTGATCTAAAAATATCACTCACTCTGCTTACAAACGGAGTGAAAAAGACAATACAATAAAATGTACTCCACTAACAAGTAACAACGAAGGAAAGATTGGTGAATAATTGAATATTCCTTAGTTTTAGACATTCAGAGAAAATGGGAAAAGAATAAAGATAATTGATTAATATAATTGGTAACACGATCTAACAAGAAGAAGAACAAAAGAAAAACAAATGAGATAATTCGGATGTCAAGATATCAGGATTCAACAACGAATTTCTTCAACACTTATTTATAATTTTTTCTTTTCTATATCTCTGTATTCTACATTTCTCAAAAAAAAAATTATGTACCAAAAAAGCTGGAATAGAACAAACAATAGTATATCCTATTCTTTTGTCTCTTTTGATTAAAGTTATTGTAGGACCCCAAGAGATGTAGCAAGGGGCATGGTTAGATGCATCAAATAATATTAAATGAAAACTCAGTTTTTGGGTAACATATTAAATGGAAACTTTACTTTACTTGAAGCAGTTGAGTATTGGCGAGTGTTTGAATGTTTGTCGTAAGCAAATAAATACTCCTATTTAAGTAATTAAAGAAGTAAAGATTACAATTTTTTGCCAGCAGCAGTTGGCAAGAACAGAACAGAACAGAACAAATAGAATAGAGAAAGAAAGAAAGAAACCCAGTAATTAAGAAGCGAATCTAACAAGATGATGATGATGATGAAGATCACCTCCTCTTGTTCTTGCTGCCCACCAACAATGACAAGTAGAAGAGGAACCTAAAGAAGAATCCCCAAGCCACAGTGATCCACAAGCAGTTCCACTTGCTCAAATCAGTGACCCCATTTTGTTGCAAAATATCGGCACCCGTCGTCAAACACGTGGAGCTCGTGATCTTCATTCCCAGCGTGTTGCTCATGCTGTCCAACAGCTTCAACTTGAGAGCCTCCGGCACGGACCCAAGTGGCGTGTTATCGAAAATCTGCACTCCCCTCACGAAGCACTTCACCGGGTCATCGAACTCGTTCTGCAAAACAGCTTCGTATGGGTATTTCACCAACGACAAGTAGTGGAACCAAATCCAGTAACTTGGAATCCTGTCCCTGTTAATGAAGAATCCACTGAACAGCAAGAAATATGCCAGAATCGCAACCACGATAGTGTAACCCAGCATCACGTGAGGCACCACACCCGAAAGGAACGTCACGAACGAGTTCCCGGCCCAAAAGGAAGCCAATATGATTAGAAAGTAAAACAAAAAGCCCGAAATTCCACCATCCAGGCCCACGGCCCAAAACGTGGCTGCCGCGAACGCCAGCGAGAGAAACGCTAACGCAGGCAACGCAACCAGCGCATGCGAAACCAAATACGACAACCTGCGATATGCGTTGTAAGCAGTTTCCCTCATGAAAATGTAGCGTTCTTGAAGAAACACAGGAAGCGCGTCAGCGGTAGTGTAAAAAGTGGTTGACATCGCAAAGGCGAAGAATCCCAGCCTCTCTTGCACTCCTTTGGGAGAGTCATCGAGTTGCCAAAACATGGTTGCAAGAATGAACCCCGTGACCATCACCGCACACAATCTAATCCCAAACAACTCCGGCATTCTCCTCGAGTTCAAAAACGAGCGTTTCGACAGCGTGGCCATCTCAACCCAAAACGGATTCGCAAAGGTTGGAACCATAGAGGACGGGTTTGGGTTAGTGTTGGTAGCGCCCGAAACCAGTTTCCCTCTCGAAATGCTGGCGCTTATTGCTTCCTTCAACGACAAGCCGGCGTCCGTTGTCGTTGTCGTTGTCGTTTGGTGGTGCTTCGTCATGCTCTGCCACGACTTGTTGAACTCGACTAAACTCTTGGTTCCGCCGGGAGAACCTTCGAGCTCGCGAATCAGGTCCAACGCGAACTCCGTTCTGTTATCGCTTTCTGGAATTGGATGGCCGAACTCCGAGAAGTAAACTGGTAACTGCGAGGGTGAACCGCTGTAAACGGTTTGGCCACGTGATAAGAAGATCATGCGGTCCAGAAGCCCTAGGATTCGGTAACTCGGTTGGTGAACCGACATGATGACGATGCTTCCGCTCTGTGCGATTCTCTGCAGCACCTTCACCACCATGAACGCGCTCGTCGAGTCAAGTCCTGAGGTTGGCTCGTCAAGGAACAGCAGGATCGGGTCGTGGATTATGTCGGTGCCGATCGACACTCTCCGCCGCTCTCCGCCGGAGACTCCGCGGTGGCCTTCGTCTCCGATTACCGTTTTCGCGGCGTTCCGGAGACCTAGCTGGTCGATGAGTGCCTGCACGCGTGCGCTTTTCTTCGACTTTGAGAGAGTGCGAGGAAGTCGGAACTCCGCCGCGAACATCAGAGTCTCTTCCACAGTGAGCATTGGGAAGAGAAGGTCGTCTTGCATCACGTACGCCGAAATCACCTTCAGAAGACGCGATTCCAGCGCTTCGCCGTTCAGCGCCACCGTGCCTTTTAGACTTCCCTTCGCGATTCTGTTCGCCAGCGCGTCGATTAGGGTTGACTTTCCCGAACCGCTGGCGCCGAGGACCGCCATGATCTCGCCGTCGCGCGCCTCGCCTGAGATGTCGTTCAGCAGCGTCTTCGTCCGCGTGAACATGCTCTCGCCGACCGCCGGCCCCTCCGCCACCGCCGCCGCTCCGAGGAAGATTGAGGAGAGGCTCATTTTGCGGTGAACCTTGACGCTGTAGGTGAGGTTGGTGAAGGAGAGGACGAACGGCAGCGAGCGAGGCTCAATTCCGGCGGCGTCGGCGATGTCGAGGGCGTGGTGCACCGGCGTCTCGCTTCCGTCGCCTGCGGCCTCCTTCCGCGCGTCTCCGACGTGCTTGAGGAGCTGGCCAAGCGTGGGCATTTCGGAGGCGGCTGGGCGGCGCGTGAGGTCGTCCAGTTCCATTAAGTCAAAATATGGCGTGGTCGCATTGGTGACTGATAATGAATTCTCCGCAACAATGCGAGATGACATTGTTTCTTGGAGCTTCAAAGTTCAGAAGTAACGGCGTTTAATTTGCTCGTTCGGATTGAAGAAGAAATAACAATTGATTTGAAGAAAGACTAATTAAGTAACTAGCGCCGTGAGTTAGATAGATAGGAAATGCAGAGTTGATGAAGAAGAAGGCGTAGAGATAGGAGGAAGTGAAGTGGTTCTTATAAATGTGGGTTTTGGGTTGTCCCTGAACTTGGTGGTAAGTGTTTGATATTTATTGTGATTGAGGCTTTGTAGGAGTGTGGTATTTAATTTATGGTTTTGACTAATATATGGGTGTTGATTTAGAGCTGTTATGAGGTGCAAGAGAGGTGAGGTGACCTAAAACTCCTAATTCATCAATTGCCTAAACGTTATCTGTTTTATTGCTTCTTTCTTTCTTTCTTTCTTTCTACTAGGAAGGTGGCTGTGGCTGTGGCTGTGATCAGGATTTGTTATTGGTACATTCATGACACATGGCCGCGTAGGTCATTCTGGATGGTCCATTTTTACTTCAAATTCATGGGAGTTAGGTGGGGCGTTGATCTACTGTGGCGTAAGCATTGCTCATACAATACAATAGGATATATTTCGGTCCAATACTATACCCATGACCACCAACAATGAATTAATATATCATATCATGTTCTTCAATGGGTTCTAGAGTTACTGTATTATTTCCCCCGCGCCCAACCCGGTCCCTCCCATTTTCTTCGCCAAATTACAGTTTAGGAGTACATATTCCTGCGACACCACACCACACTTTCTACGTGGCTTTACAAACTCTACAAACATTAATTAATTAATTATATGTTTTTCAGTTTATAAATTGATCCAGCTAGGCAGTACTATTGATTAACATTAACTGAATGTGCAATATGGACCCTCTCAGTTATTCATAAACATCATCTTAATAATATTATTATCATTAAATTATTTATAATAAACTATAAATTAATGGAAAAATCTAATTTTTTATATACTTTATGTATTTAAATTGTGTTTTTTTATATTCAAATAAATTTGGATATTACATCTAATTTCAATGTATTTGATTATATTTGATGTTTTTTTAACTTATTTTTTCACGTTTTATATTTGTTGGATTTATTGGTTTTAAATTTTAAACTTGATTTAACGATATCATAATCATCATTATTCTAATGTGTTCGATTATATTTGATGGTTTGTCTTTTTATGTTTTATTCACATCTTATAGTATTTGATTTTAATATATTGATTGCATTTATTGATTTTAAAATTTGAGCTAAATTTAGGAATGTCATCAACGTTAATATTCTAATGTGTTCGATTATATTTGATGGTTTTCCTCTCAAGTTCTTTATTAACGTTTTATATTTGGTTTTAATATTTGCTGCGTTTATTAGTTTTAAATTTCGTGTATTTTAATGTGTTCGATTATGTTTGGTGATTTTTCCTTTTAAGTTATTTATTCACGTTTTTAACATATTGTGTCACTTCTCTTAAAAAAAAAAAAAAACATATTGTGTCAGTTTTTTTATTTTAAATTTTATTTTTAATTTAAGGATGCCATAAAGGTTAGTATCTATATCTATCTATATTTATACGTATAAGTAATGTTTTAAAAATTCAACTAGTTATATAACTGATAAAACTAAAAATAAAACTAAAAATAACTTTACATATAATAAATGTTATTGAGCCAACTGTTAAGGTATATTTAGAAAGTAATTAAATAATTCATATTTTACTATATTTTAAAAAGTACATATTACGTCAATTTTAAGATATATGAATGAAGTATCAAATAGTTTTTTATAATAATATAAAATTTGTATTTATAATCTATGTAAAATATCAGTGTAATTTGATCTTTATATATACATATAAGATTTTGAGAAATGTTAGGAATACATCATCTAACACACTCTCTTTTATTGTTTAGAATTTATTGAAAATAACATAATTTTGTGAGTCTCACATCATATTCAATGATTCTCTGTTGTGATTTTGTATTTTTCAATAAATTTTAACAAATTAGAAAGAGTGTGTTTGAAGAAGTGTGTTTTTAACACTCTTCTAAAAATTTTAATTATATACGTATTAAATTATCTATTTCATAAATAATATTTAATAGTATGACATATATTAAATTAAATATATTTCTGGTCCGAGTGGTGCTGGACTCGGTTCCTTAAGCAAAGTCTTGGGTTCGAATCTTGTGGATGGAAAAAATGTGATTGAAATGGGATACCTCACTAAAGGTAGCCAACCAAGTTTTCCAACGGATATTAGTCATTAGCGAAGTTAGTGGATACTCAGCAACAATATCATGATAACATAATAAATAAATAAATACAGTTCATAAAAAGTAATTAACGAATATTATTGTTATTAATGTTTGTCAAGTCAATATATATTTACATAAATATGAAGCCCCCTAAAATAGTTAATTGTTTCTAAATTTTACTTAGCGTGAAAGCAAGCTAATTAAACAATTATTTTTAATTATGAGGGTAGTTTATTTTCCCTGAAAATATATAAACGTATTGAAGTGTACTTATATTTTCGTGAAATGGAAGAAAACAAAACCTCAGAGTCTTTCTAGATGACCACGAATGGAGGAAGCGAAACCTCTCAATCGTACTTCACACGGAGTTCATTTCTCGTTGCCTCACATTATCGGCTCTTTTTATTTTATTTTATTTTATTTACAATAATTTATTACTACGTACGAGATAATTTAAGGACAAAAAATACGAGATAAAATAAGAGATAGAAAAAAAAAGTAATGCAATGAAAAGAAATAGAAAAATAATAATAATGTTATATGAATTTATCATATTATAACTCATTGCTACAAGTATCTTGTTCAAATGGAGTTCCTACTGATTGGGCTACAGCGATATTGCAGCAATGCAAGTTATTTTAGTAATACTAGTATTTACTTATCTTATACGAAATTAATGCGTGAGGTCTTAATTAAGGGTGTGTACACTGTACTGTGTATTTGCAACCAACTTCTATTTGGAGCGGAATATAGGCGATTTTTTCTACGACTTTTAAAATTAAATGATGTTTAATATTTTTATCCCTTTTATTTTATTTTTCTGTCACATTATGTTTTCCTTTACACTTTTTATTTTCACTCTTGTCTTTTGTCTATTTCTTATTCCACCTCTTCTATAAAAAAAAAAGTATATATAAATTATTTTCCACTTGCAATGAACACACAACTCAACGAATATGCAACAATCGTGAGAAGATGTGATCCATAAAAATAATATGAGAATTTAATTTTAATAAATAGTGTAATTTTTTTTTTTATAATATATGAACTATCAACTAATTAGAAATCACTTTACATATAATTTTTAAATAATTATTATGAAAATCAACAACTTTATTACATATAACAATTTATAATCAAATAATAGTATAAATTAATTAATTTATACATTCTAATTAAATATAATAATTTTTTCATTTATGATAAAATAATTATGAAATTTTCTATTTTATTTTTTTATTTCTACTCAACAATAAATATATATTACTCATTTACACTTTCACAATAATATGTAAATTAATTAAAAATTAGGTAAAAAATAAGAATATAATTGAAAAATAATTAATGATATCTTAAACTTCAAAAACAACAAGTTTTGTCTTCTATATTTGTCTATAATCATATCCAATTTAAGCATAATTGCTTAAAAAATACATGTAGTCTCACTCTTATAAAAACAAACTTCAAAAACAACATATAAATAAAAATAAAACTTTTCCAAAAGACCGACACTTTAGTAATATAATCCCGACAAGATGGGGTTATTAGCAATGAACTATCATTCTCGTTGCACACACATAAGAAGAATGGATAGAAAAGTAATGAGAATTGAGCGGCGGGTTAATAATTGCGCAATCACTCTCATGATATCTAATTCACAAATAGGAAGTCACAGACTTCTGGGAATTGGGTTAATATCACATCGTTTGTTTATTGCTTCTATCTATGAAGGCAATTGTACAGTACGTGTTTCTTGCTAGCTCTTGTGTTGTGTATATACCTATATTTATATTATATATGTATGGAGTAGGACAATCATTATCATCATTATTAATTATTAATAACGGGAGCGTCAAGGGTGATTGATCAATTATATCAAGTAATGGCAATGCCTTCTCCATGCATGCATGTTATTGGCCCAAACAACAGAATCTTTGCACCATTAACTTGGAGAAAATTAACAAAACAAATTAAAAGAACAATGAGAGCAACTATTCACGAAATGACAGCTTTTCAGAAAACTTGTCCAACAAATCACGTAGCTTTCGTTTATCAACTACTTCTAATACAACATGTATATAATAATGTGGATGATGCTGAACCGTCCCTCAAGTTTCGAAGATTTTAAATTTAATTACTAATTAAAATGCAAGAAAATTAATTGTAAGAACGGGACAAAAAGGGAATAGTCAATGATGAAGACCGAAAGAGAAACCATGCATGCATGACATGTAAGATGGCCTAACAAAGCCTGGATAAGTGGAACCCCCGCTCCATAAGAAATTGTTTGATGCTGCTTTGTTTGGTTTTGTAGAAGAGCATATATAGAAGGAACAAAAATGAGACTTCAGAATTCCTTTTTTGTTTGTAATGGTATGCATGCAACATGAAAAAAATTGTTTGATGCTGCTTTGTTTGGTTTTGTAGAAAAGCATGGGAAGGATTCACAATAATAGGAGGAAAAAATGAGACTTCACAATCTTTATTTTGTTTGGAAGGGTATTTCGAACCCAAAAGAGAAGGAGAAAAGGCTTATAGAAATATAAAAACAAAAATACTTTTAATTATTATACTATACTTTTTTATTTTGAATATTTATGTTGTTATATATATAAAAAAAAAATACTAGCAACATATATACTTATTTAATTACACGTTCTTTTATATATAGTTTGTTGGGTAAAATATGTTTTTGGTCCCTCATTTTATCTTGATTTCTGTTTTTAGTTTCTCATAATTTTTTTGACTGTTTTTAGTCCCTCATAAATTGTTTTGTTCTGTTTTTAGTCTCTGACGTTAATTTCAACTGTTAAGTGGTGACATGACAGACATAAACTGTGTGTGTGAAATTTTTTAATTAAGTTTCTAGTGACTTTTAACCGCTACAATTTTTTTGACAGTCAGAAATGTTTACTTTTGTAACATTTCTTGTGATTTCAGAAAATCTGGTATTCGAGATTTTGATTTTTTTAATTATTTTTTAAACATTTCTGATAGTTTTAGTTTGACAGAAAATTTGCAGTAGTTAAAAATCGCTATAAACTTAAAAAGAAATTTTTCAAGCACAAATTATACTCGTCACGACATCACTTAACATTTAAAATTAATGTCAGAGACTAAAAACAGAAGAAAACAATTTTTGAGGGACTAAAAACACAAAAAAAAATTATAAGGAACTAAAAATAAAAATTTAGATAAAATGAGAGACCAAAAACATATTTTACCCTAGTTTGTTTGGCAAGAGTGAATAAATGAAGAAGTCATGGGTGCTACTGTAGAAAATTTCCACACTGAAGGCTTAGGGGCATAACTTTCGGTGTAAACAATTCATCCTAAAAAAAATAAAAAAATAAAACCTTATATTTTCTTGCTCTCAACCTAGCTTAAAGCAAAATAAGATAAACAATTAAATTCTATTTTTACTTTGTCTGCGTGACTAATTTTCCTCCTAAAAAACTACTCCCTCCAAAAAATAAAAAATAAAAAATAAAGAAACCTACTGTAAATTTCTATTTTTTACATAAAAATTTCTAACTTTCTTTGGCCTGCCACCAGAAAACATTGCCGGCTAAAGTCAAATAAAGGGTTCAAAAAGTGGTCAGCGGTGCCGGTGATCGAGAAACCTTTTTAGTTTTTACAAATTTTGTTTTCTTCCTCCAACGTCTTCGGTTCAAGGCTGCATATTGCAGATCTATCCACTAACTTCTACATATTTGTCAACGTTCATGTCAATGCAGGGAGAAGGGGTTCTTCAACCTTGCGTGATTGATTGCCTACCTTATGACTCTCATTTTCAACTTCTGAAACAAAAATGACATTTACATGTAAATAATTTAATTACTTTTTAATAAGTAAATAGTTTATGCATTAATAATATAAAAACATTATACTATTGTTTAATTAAAAAAATGACATCAATGGTTTTTAATCAATTGACAATATAATTTTTTCTTACATTGATATATAAAAAAATATTGTTTTTTTACATGTTTGAGATAAAACAAAGAAGGAATATTAACATTATATTTGTTTTAGTTTGCTATCTAAAAACTAAAAATTTCATTGGTCTTAATTTTTGGGCATGCACGTCAAAGTATAAATTAATGAGGTTCACACTTGGAACATTTATATTAAAAGAATCCGTAAATAAACAACTATGATTGAATGGTTACGTTTATCTAAAAACCTTTTGCAAACCGTAGGTATTACTTTATTTGGAATATAGGAAGGAAAGAAGAATTGGATTGTGTTGTTAGACATATCGTGTATTTTAAAAGGGTTCCCATTGACAAGCATGGGCAACTTGCATGGTAAGATAATTTAAAATGCAAAAATAGCAAAGAAAAAAAATGAATGGAGAAAACACGCGTTACCTTTATGTTTAATTGAGTTTTACATAAAAAGCAGAAACATGGTAGTTAATGCAGCTGGGCTACCGTCACACAGTTACCAACTCGGAAGCTAACTCTTACCAATACATAAAAAATTGTGTGTTGGCTGCGTACGTAAACCACTCAAAATCAAAACAGAAATTGGGCATCAACGAAATGCATGTGCACGCCCTTTATTCCGCAACCATGACCTTATGTTGGTTCAAATTATCTTTGTGCGATGCTACACTGTTCCATGATAGAGGAGTTTGGTCATCTAGTTAACTGTCACTGTCTTATGTGTTTGGAATTTGGCTCTGTATTTTAGTCAATACAAGTTTTCTCACGACAATTTTTTATTTTTATTTTTATGGATTGTGCCTTACGTTTGTCATCGGCACCGTCAATTAATAACTGAAGGTGTCAAATGCATCATTTTTTGGTTCGATTTGGACTAGTATTTTTATTTATTTATTTATTACTGGATCTTTCCACAATGTGAAAAGACAGACCGGGTCGAAAAAAGCTTTGTCCATGGAAATGGAATAGTAGAAGAGATAGAGATTAATTTGGATACACATAAAAAACAATGACCCTCGGGCATGCCCAAAAAGGAAGTTATGGATATAGTCAATTGTGAAAAAGAGAGAGTCAGAGACTAGTGTAAACTTGAAAGTGTAAGAAAATGTAATGTATTAGTTTGTTTTTAGTTGTTGCTCCACTTTCAACTGTGTTAAAAAATTCGTAGCACTTTTGGACTCATAATTATCTTTTCTAAGATTCTTTCAAATGTCTAGTTACTAGTTATAACTTGTTTTTCGAGGAGGCGTTTATTTCAAGTTATCAAAAAATATTTTTAGAAATGTGCACTTAGGAATATCTCATTCTCATGTTTGTTACAAATTTTATAAAAATATTCTCAGGAATAGTTGATTCCCGGGAATGTGAAATACATATATTTTTGCTCCTTATTCTCATGATAAGAGGTGGGTATCTTTGATTCCCATGGGAATGGAAATTATTCTCTACAATAACTACCCAGCCCCACTTCTTTCTTCAATTTCTTATTTCACTTTATTTTTTAAATTTTTTAATTAAATAAATTTTATTTTATTTTCTAAAATTCCTAATAATAACCAAACATGTTCATGGGAATAATATTCTCAGACGTAACATTCCTAAAAATATAATTCCAGAGAATATAATTTTAAAACTTAAACAAACGCCTCCCAATATATTGCATGTCTTAAGTTCCTTTTGTTTTAGTTACAGAGGTCATATATCTCCGTCTTTATTTATTGTTATTCTTCTTCTTTATCTTGTCTCTTCATTTATTAAGTTTTTTTCTTCTTATTTTTTGACTAATAAACAAGTTCTCCTTTTCTTTTTCTTTTTTATCTTGTCTCTTTTTTCTGTCTTTCAATTTTTTTATTAGTTTATTTTTTTTATTTACAATTTAAGTCTTTCCTTAAATATGAACTCTATTATTACTATATATATTAGAATTTACTTGTGGATTCTCTTTTTTATATTTTTTATTTGTTTCTAATATACTAGTGTAGAAATTTTTTTCCCCAACAATTATAATAAAATTAAGACCTGCATCATGTTCATATTTCACTCTCAAATACGATCCAAATAGTTGAACCTTGCAACATGCCTGACTTTGGAATTGGGTAATGCCCTCTTCTAATAAATTTTCTGGATACTAAAATTAAATAGCACATGGCATTCAAAAGTAAAAAACGTTAGTATCTAATTTGATCCCGTTTTGTTTGCCAAACCGATTTTGGAATCAGATTGTTTGCCAATGAGCATGCAAGGACATTAGTCATATATTTATCACATACGAAGACGGCGATTGCCAGAGCGTCCAACGTCAAGGCCTTTTTTTTCCAAAAAAATAAAAAGAAATAGGTATCTCGAGTTTGTTGGACCCATTAGATTCATGGGTTAGCCCACTAACATACATAAAATTCCATGTGATTAACGTATTAAATTGTTTTGTAGATTTTTTAAAATAAGTCTTATTAAAAATACTTTTATTTTAACTGATAAAAAATGTAATTAGTTAAATTTATTATAAAAAATCCATCAACATAAATTATTTGGATTATTTAAATTTCAATCAATTAGTATAGGCTAATTTTAATCTGATTATGCATAAGTTTCAATGCAATACTATTATTATAATCAAACAATCAATATAAAATTATTTAAATTTTAAAAATACAAATTATTTTTTATTTTTTGAATTATAATTAATTTAATTATTATTCATTCAAAAAGCTAGTGTAACACCCTAAAAATTTGCAACTAAGGATATAGTAGATACTATGTTAGTGTATATTGTGATAACTAAATAGATATTGAGATTAATTACAACTGAAATTTTCATTTAGCTAATTAAGAAATATCTAAAAAACTTTGTATGATTTTATGTGGCAAATTTCGGTAAAATTCTAAGTAAATTAAAATTTAATTATACTGTGCATGATTACACTGTGTAGAGATAATTCAATTACACGTTTCCATAAGATAATTATTCATAAGTGAAATTTAATTTAATTGATTAAGAAAAATTAGATTATATGTATGTTATGTCATGTGACAGAATTTAGTGAAATTAGAAATTAATTAAAATCTAATTTTTACACTGTGTGAAATTATACTGTGTAAAATTAGACTGTATAAATTAATACTGAGTAGGATTAATTTGAATTACACAATGTTCTAGGTAATTAGCACAATACTCTATGTTAATTAGCTAAAAATTAATTATTTTTTGTAAAAGTAAAATTACCATTTTTGCTTAATCTCACTTTAATCATTTTAAGCTAAAATTTAAAAAAGTAAAACAACCCATTGGGGCTTGCTTGGCCTTTCACCCATCATTTTGACTTCACATCATTAGCTTTATGTCATGAAAGTCCCTTAATAACCATTAGGCAACCAGATCCCATTTGCTCCTTGAATTAAAACACTTAGCATTGTTGGTGTTGTGTGCATAAAATAGAAGAAAACAAGAGAGAGAGAGACCATAGTGGTCTGGCCGAACAACACAACTAGAGGGAGAAGAAGACTTTCTCTCATTTCCTCCATTACTCTCCATAGTTCCTCACCTCCAAAGCTTAGGTAATTTTTATCAAAATTAAATTTTGATTCCATAGGGTTGTTTAGAATTTCAAGCTCTACAAGTGTATGGTTTAAAATTTTAATTTTGATACTTAGAGACTTAAGGACTCTCTTTGTAACACCCTCATTTTTATCTTCTGTCTATTTTCTTTTTTATTAATAATTTAATATTGAAAAATCAAGACAAAATATTGAAATATTAATTCACACTATTGTGATCAAGATTTCATGTTCTACTTAATTGTGAATTTTAATAATTATTTCGGGCCAAAGTCCGGGTAACTATTAAAACAACGATTAAATACATAATTGTTTGCTCTATGGCAGACATGAGGAAAAGTCTCAAATGATTACAAAATAATTATTTGAGTTTAGAATCATGTTTTATAGGTCTCAATAAGGTTATGATAATTTCTTAGAAAATTGAGAACTTTTTGAGAAATTTTACAAAACGCTCTAGATAGTCTGCTGATGAGTCAACCAGAATAGGAAAATTATTAAAACTTGATGAAACTGACAAAGCCAGTTCATTTTTGGGTTAAATACATAAAAATATAATTTCTATAAAAAATTGAGAATTTATTGAGCTAAAATGAATTTAATATGAATTTTGACTCAAAAATACTTAAATAAATATTAAAATTTCGAAATTAATTATAAAAATTTAATTTTAATTCATGGTAATTAATAATAAATATAATTTAAGCCTCTTAAAAATTTTCAACTCAAAATAAATTTATTTAATCAAAAGTTAAAAATTATGCGTATAAATTTATACTGAGAATGCATATAAACTACCGGGTAAGAGTAGTGTATCCCAAATAATTTTTTTTTTATCCAGACCAGGCTTTTTGCAAGCCCAATCCGTCAGCCCATCTCTCAGTTACAGACATGCCAACCCAAAATATTAAATAAAGTAAAAAGCCAAAATAATAATAAAATGAAAAGATGGGTCTATATAAAGAAACAAGCTAACACATTTTCCCCTCACTTTTTCTCTTTCACTCCACGACAGTTTCTCTTTCTCCCAGCCCTGTCTTCGGTTCTCTCTCTTTCTCTCATCTTCTTCTTCTCAAAAACACATAAAAACTTCATTGTTGAGTTCCGAAGCTTTCATCTTTCTTCTTTCCAAGCACCACCGAGGTTACAAGGTCGGAGCTCTTGCCTTCCTCTCCTCTCCTTGGTGAAACCGAACCCACTTCCTTGATAAGGGGGGAGTGAGACCTTGATTCCTTTGTTGTTTCATGTTATACTTGTTATTTTGGGTTGTATTTCTTCTATTTCCTTGTATTTTCCTTTGATTCATGTTGTATTCCTTTTCCTTTTCAGCTTTTTGATGTATATTTCTTGTTCCTCTGTATCTTTTCTTGTGTATTCTTAACCCTTGTTCATTTCCTTGTAAAGATTTCATTTTTATTATGTTTATGGACTGTATGGTGTCTGTTGTAAAAGTCCCTCTTTTAGAGGAGACTATGTTCAATTTTTGTTGTGATTTTAAGTTCTAATCTCTCAAATTTATTCCACTGATCTGTTGATTTGGATTTACACCTTAAAATTTTGATTTCTCTTCTCTTTTAAACCCAAATAAGCTACGGCTTTGGCACCCAAAAAGAAAGGGGTTTTGTTTTCAATTTGAATTTGAAAATCCAATCAATTAAAATAAATTGGTTAAGATGATGCAAATCCTCATTCAAATAAAAATTGAATTTTTCAACTCCTCTGTGTGTGTGTGTACGGTGTTGTTGAGGGGATAAGGGAGATTGATGTTTTATTTTTCTTATCTTTGTTTCAAAGTGTTGAGAAGGGATTTTGAAAGCTAATACCTTAAAAAGATTTAACTTCTGTGTATTGAACAGAAAAGAAAACATTTTTTTTTCACTGACATCGCTTGTACTTTTGAACTGAAGAAAAATAAATATTTTAAATGAAGAATTGTAAACAAAGGGGCTCTCGGTCCTGTGGCTCTTAACCATTAAGAAGAAAACTGTTTTTTTTTTATTATTATTATTATTATTATTATTATTATTATTATTATTAATTTAGAATATATAAAGTATAAAAATAAAAAAATAAAAAGAGAGAAAGTTTTGGTTTCCTTATACAAAGTGGCTCACGGTCATAGCTTAAAATAAAAATATAGCTTAAAATAAAAATATAATAAAACTATTTTTATATTTATTCTATGATACATAAAAGAAAAAGGTTGGGGGGTCAATTATCTTACTACTAAATTTGTTTTCAACAAATAATTAAATTAATTAAGAGTTTATTGAATATGTGATAGGATTAGTCCATTTTTGAGTATTGGGGCTTACGGTATGATAAGAAAAATAAAATTCAATTTATTTTGATACTTAGTATAAATAAATAGAAATATTAAAGAAAGTTTTGTAAAATTATATGTATCTAGCTATTTCTGGTAATAATAACGAAAATACTAGTAAATTTTAATTTGATAAGTAGAAATGGTTGTTTTAAAAAATAAAATTTGAATATTCTTATTTAGTAGGCTCAAAGCCTTTTAAGGACACAAAGAGTAGAGTACAATGTTTTTTTGTTCACTTGGACATGTTAGGAGAAAAAGTTTGATATTTTGGTTTTTGACTTGATGGATTTCTAAAAGGGTTATTTTTGTGTGAAAGTGGTCTTTGATCTTAGAATAAGGCTTAAAAGAAAAGAAACTTGTTTTTGGGTCATTTTTATGTTTGATTCAAGTAGAAACAAACTTAAAAGGATTAGATTAATTAAGATTAAAATTAAATAGAATTTAATTTAGTATAATGATAATAATAATAATTTCATAATATTGTAAAAATTATTTTACAGATATTTAAAGTATATATTTTTGAATATATTGTTGGATGCAATGATTTAATTGTGATATATTATGATTTTGTATATCTATATTTTGCCTATATTATTTGTCTGTCTAAAAGACAGAAATCTTATCTTCTGTAATTTTGGCACTCAGTGATGTTAGATGTGATACAGTGAATGATGATGCACTGTTTGATCGTATACTGGTTATACTATTGATCTATCTTAGGGACAGAGACGTTATTTCCTTATATTGGTACTCAGTAGTTGAGGCCAAATGATGATGAATAAAGTGAATTGTGAGTACTCTAGTGTGAGTACAGTTGAGAGAGGAACATGCAATGGCATGTTGCCTATAGTGGAAGACACAGTCTGGCAAGCTAAGGAATGAAAGATAGGGACTCATTGACGGAAGTCTAGGGGGTACGGTGTCGAGTGATAAAGTAACTAAAGGGTCAGGGGGAGCACCCTGTGTCGGGGACTTCATCTGACCAAGCTTGGCAAGCCCAACAACTGCTCAGCATTCCATTGATTGGTGCGAGAGTATGCCTGAGTTATATATAGGACTGTGGATGTCCTGAATTGAGATAATTTGAGTTCATCTATGGAAGATGAAGGTTTTGCCATGGGTTGAGGCGTATGTACTCCCAATCATTTCCAATCAGGGAGTATGGATCCATACTGCGTCTAGAGGATTGAGTTGTTAAGAGCTTGAGAGGTTATGACTAGAAAAACATTAGGTCCCCCGCTATTATATAATTATTTAATTGACAGTAATTACTACCGTTAGTGATACATATATATATTAGAATCTGGTCTCACTCCTTTGCTTTTCTTTTCTTTGTATGTACTCGTTGGATGGATACGCGAAGATGACGGTCATTCCTAGCGACCAAGTCTCTCCGCCGGTGCAGATGGATCAGAGGTTGCAGAGGACGATGCGAGGATGCCAACTTTGAAGGCCAGTTTTATTATTATGTTTGGGTTAGGGTAGAATTCATGTACTGCTCTGACTAGGATAATTATTGTATGGGTTAGGACTAGCTAGTACATGATTCTTCTCTACTTGTTAAATTATGTATTTATTCTTGTATTATGTTATATGTCACTTTTATTAATTCATTGTTTTAATAAGCTTTATAAACGTTTCTTTTAATCGAGAAAAATTTACCCTAAATTTTATAATAACTAAAATAAATAAAAATATTAATGTGGTTTATGTCTAATGTAACGATGTTACACTCTTAAGGCTCATTCTCTTCATCTGATCCATTTTCTCGAGCTACGTTGAGGTATGGAGGAGTTTTCCCCTTAAACTTTGATTAAATGCATAATTTTGTTCATGGTGGCCGATGACTGTTTGGAATTTATTTTAATATTTTCGTGGACCCTTGTGATGATTTGAGACCGTGAATAACTGTTTTTATGTCTCTGGAATGCATACAAAAATTTTCGGAATTTATTGAGTTGATTTAGTATTTTTAACAGAATTATTTTGTGAATGCTCTGAATCTGTTCAGCATATTGTTTCGAGTATTTGATCTGTTTTGGAGTGACATTTTCACAAAGTAAGACCAAAAACCTTGCTACTAGGCATGAGTGATGTTCCTGAATTTTTTTTCAGATTTTACTGGGTAGACTTAGTATTTATAAATAAATTTTCTTTTTGTTTCTAGAAAATCTGTATGGTCACTTTAAATAGGGGAAAATTATTTTGGTGAGAAATTTCTTTTGGGAAAAATATATGATGATAAGTTACCTCTTTGGAATACACTGTAATTTTAGAGAAATTTATGAAGTGGTTTTACTATTTATAGATGATTTATTATTGCAAAAACGGATTTCTGACAACAGGGTAAAATAAATGGAAAAATGATATTTTGAATGGGAATTAAATTCTGGGAAAAATATATATTGTAATTTACTTGTTTTATATAGTCCCTGTAAATTTCCACTGATTAATAATGAGTTTTACTATTTTCTAAATTCCTATACTCTGTTTTTCAGTGTGCAGCCAGATTTGGAAAATAAATTAAAAAATTATAATTTTGGAGTGAAATTTGAGTAGCTAAATTTTTTTTGTGACTATTTGCATGATGAATAATGTCTCTTCAAATTATATACTATTCTGAATTGAAATGATATGTCAAATAATTCTTAGAGTGTAGAAATTGGTCTATGTAGAATATTAGAGTTTGGTTAAATTAATTGTTTTAAGTATGTCATTTAATTGTTTTGGACTATGAATGAGTGGTTTTACTCCAAAAGGGAAGACCTTTGCACTTTATCATTTTTATATTTGATTACTTGTGAATTTAATTTTTTATTCTTGCTTTGTTCATTGTATTTACTTGACTTGAATTGGAGACCGGGAGGTATGTAATCCTCGGGCAATCTGTGTGCTGGAATTTGATTGTGCATAATGTATTGTGTGTATTGAATGATATGTGATTGTGGGAAGGGGACAAATGGACTCTGCATGAGAATGCATTTGTAGGCTAGAAAATGGATTCTAGCACTTAACTTTGATTTATTGTGAAAACAATAAATAAACTTTTAAAGAAAAAGAGTGTGAATAATTATAATTATTTGGACATAGTAAATTTTAGGCACCTTGACATGTGGGCATCAATTCTTAAACTTGGACTTAGAAAACAAATTAGGACCTTTGCTTGTAGTCGTGGAGTAAAGAATAAAATTTAGCATAGTACTTGGGAGAGGATAAGGATTTACATAAAATTTAGTAAAAAATTGTTTAGAATCGTGAATGGGTTCATGATGGGATTAGTAGTGCATAGTGCATCTACTCTTGTATGTTTGTTTGTTTGCGATATGAATGGGAGGAGAAGGAGGAACCTTTTCCACTCCCGAAGTGGTGAGGTCGTTTAGTACGACGTAATGGCGATATAGGTGATGCGATGTTCATGGAACGTGATTCTCCATGATGGTTAGCTATGGAAGCAAACTTGGAGAGGTTGTGTGGGGAGCTCTGACTGTGACTTGTGTCGTTTGTGAAGGACAAGATCTTTGTGTGATACAAGATGAGCTCATGATATTAAATTGATCGTCATTTGGTACCTTTAACAAAGGAATCCACACAAACCTGTAAGGACAATCCCAGTGGGGAGAGTCGTTGAGGAGTCAATCCTCAGAGATTGAATGACCACAAAGTGGTACCTGGGAAATGATCGTAGGCGTGACCGACCTTGGGGGTAAGGGTCGAGTTGTGACTTTGGGTCACATGACCGACTTGGCAATCTCGACTAAATGCGAGTCATTATCATGTTGGTGAGAGCCCCGTTATCGTACCGTGACGAGGGTGTACTCCCAATAGCCATCCAACTTAAATGTGTAAGACCACTGAGTTCTGGGAGTTCCAGTGGCAGCGGACCCGAGATTGATGAATTAAGAATTAGTCAACAAGCGTGATTAGGGTCACGAGTGAGACCGTGAGAGAATCCTATTGTGTGGTTTGGTTATGTGTATGTGACCGTGAGGTCGTTTGTTTGTGGCTTGGAGGCGGGAGATTCACTCTATACACCTTATTTTTCAGATGGAGATGAATGATTCTATGCGATCGTCAGAAATGAAATGGAATGACTACGACAAGTGCTAAAGATGTGGATGGACTGGTTCAAGGAAACAGAAGATTTCCTTGAGGATGTCTCATGGGTTAAAGGGGGTATATAAGGGCTGAATTTCTTTTTGAGACACTGCTCTGAGTTCCAGTCTTTTCTTATATAAAAGTGGGTAGACTAGCCTTTAATTTTATGATATATCATCCTCTTGTATGTGACTTAAATGTAAAGTGTAATTATTTTCAAGGATGTAAGAGTGCATTCATATTTGTGTAATAAAATTGGTTAGTGATGGAATCGAGATGTGTAAATAAAGTTTAATTGTGTTTTAAATGGTTCATTGTGGATCTATTGTTTTACAAATGGAGTTTATTTTACTAAGAAGATATTTCATTAAAGGACACTTTTAAATGAATGGTAAGTTAATAAGGACAATCATCTTTTAGAATTAAAAGTAATAAGGTTTTGAGGTAAAAAGAAAGAAAAAAAATCAAATTTTCCACGTATTCTGTGAAGGATGTTTTATAAATTGTAATTGCATCATTGTCACTAATAATAATAAAAAATTAAATTCCTTAATAGTAATTAGGGGTGTTACAGCTTAGTATATAATATACGTTGATTGATTTAAAAATAAATTTGAATTGATATTCATTGAATGTAATAAAGTTTGGGATAAATTGATTATCATTATTTTTTTAAAATTATTGTTGATATATGATTTAATTTTTACTAAATTATTTTTATTGTATTTATATGTAATTACTTTAATTGATATTTGAAAATGATAAAATTATAACATAATTTTTTTTTTCTATTATTCTAAATATTATTTTGGTCCATTATGTTTTCGTATTTTTTTATTTTGTTTAGATCTTTTATGTTTTAAAAAAAATATTTTGATTCTTTATGTTTACAACTAACCCAAAAATGGTTATTTTGTCAATTAAATAATGATGTGAAATTAATTTTATTATGTTTCTAACCGTTTATGTTTTGACGATTCAAAATTATTAGAAATTACTTGTATAAAACATTTAATAGGTATTCAATAATTTAGTCGAATTTATACAAATTGTATTATTGTAGAGCCTTCTTGGTAAATAAATAATTGAGTGAAATTAGTTTATTATTGACAAAAAATTTCTTGGTGAAATTCATATAAGACAATCTCAATTGTTGACGAGAAAATAAATGGTGAATTAATGTTTATTTTAGAAGAAACAAGTCATATTTTTTAAAATGCATATTTATATAAATTAGAATTTTATAATATATTTAAAAATATAAAATTACTTGAAAATATTATATATATCAATATCAATCTCTCCCTCTCTATATATAATATTTTTTTAGATATTCATATATGTGATGCCTATTTACATTTATTTTCTTAAAATTAAAAATAGAAAAATACATCAAAAATTATAATAATATAAAAAATTATAAATTGCTATTACGCTAGTATTTAAATAGTTAAAAGTTAAAAGCTAAAGCTAATCGAAATTACAATAGTAGAGAGAAAGCATCTCCGAAACCAAACCGAAAGGCTTTAATGGACGAGAGAGAGAGAGAGAAATCCGAAAAGAGAAGTAGAGATCGTCACTCGGAACGCCATCGCGATTCCGATGAGCACCGCCACTATCGATCGGACAGGAATCACAAGCGCGACCACAAATCCAGGGACCGAGAAGGAAGCAAGGATAGGGTTTATTATGACAGAGATAGGGATAGGTCCAAGGTGAAGCGCGATGACGACAGGGAACATTCGCTGGAGCCTCCGCGACAATCCTCGCATTCTCATAAGCGGAAGGAGAGGGAGCACAGTGAGGACAGACAATTCGAGGATAAGAAAATTAGGGTTTCCGAGGAGAAGAGGGAACGGAGAAAGTTTGGGGATAAAGTAAAAAAGGAAGAAGAAGAAGAAGAAGAAGAAGACAGTGATGATAATGTTAGAGGCATTCACGAGACCAAGGTCAAGGAGGAAGTCACCAATGGTGACCATGCCTCTGCTTCTTTCAAAGACACTGCATCTCTCCAAAACGTCAGTTTCTTTCCTTCTTTTAACATTTCTTGTTAGTTTTCTTCTTGCTTTCGTAATGTTCCTAATAAATTGTAGGGTTGTTTGCTTTCACTTACTGCTTACTGAACTAGAATGGGATTGCTAATCCTTCTAGTTAATCTATCAATATGGAATTTGATTGACTGTCTCCTAACCTTAACCTTTATCAATATGGGATTGCTCAGAGAGATGTTTTGTTATCTTATGTGTCCGTAATTGTCATTTTTGTTTCTGTTCTATGTGTTTCCTAATTTCTTGGAATACTTGAAGAGGGACACACATTTACTGGCATTTTATCCTTGCTCTTTTCAGGGTGCATTGGGATCACCTGCTGTCGTACCTGCGATTGTGTCTGAGACATCTTTGGTCCCTCCTTCTAACTTTCCTATCAAGGTATCTTCGAATTTTACCACAAATGAAAATAAGGGTGTTAGTATTACCAGGTCTCATGAGGTTACTGGAAAATCTAGTACAGATGGGCCATCTTCAACTGCTGGAAAAACTGGAAGCCTCTCTATTGATGCCCTAGCTAAGGCTAAGAAAGCTTTGCAAATGCAGAAAGAGTTGTCAGAAAAGCTGAAGAAAATTCCTCAGGTATGTTAATGCTGGGCATTTTATCTATCTGTTGTCAGCTGGATATTTCTCTTTAATAGCTTCCAGATGATACTGATTTATTTTATTGTAGCTATGCTTTTTCCTCTGAATGCATTCATTGCCGTGCTTTTGGTTGTGCAGCTGAATAAGAGTTCTACCCAAAATTTGCGAGGAAGCTCAAACTTGGATTCAAAGAGTGAATCTACAATGCCCTCTTCCAGTGCTGGAGTGACATCAATAACTTCCACCTCAGCTGCTTTGGGCCATGTTGCAAATATGTCAATTTTCCCCTCAACTGCTTCTGCAAATCCTCCAGCTAGTGGCACCAGTACCACTGGTATTGCAACTCTACCCAACTTTGAAGCTGTCAGGCGTGCTCAAGAGCTTGCTGCCAGGCTGGGATTTCGTCCAGATCCACAATTTGCTCCTCTAATAAATACGTTTCCTGGTCAGATGGTAACAGATGTTGCTATCCCACAGAAACCCACCAAGGCCCCTGTTCTCCGTCTTGATGCTCAGGGACGGGAAATAGATGAACATGGAAATCTTGTTAATGTGACTAAACCCAGCAACCTTAGCACATTAAAGGTATGCTGTTTTCTTAGTTGTTTCTAATAGTTTTTTTTTTTTTTTTGGGATTCCTGTCTTGACACTAGAATCTGTGTCTGAACATTCCAGGTCAACATTAACAAACAGAAGAAAGATGCATTTGAAATACTAAAACCTGTATTGGATGTCGATCCTGAATCTAATCCTCATTTTGATGAAAGGATGGGTATCAACAAAAGTAAGCTCCTGCGACCCAAGAGGATGGATTTCCAGTTTGTGGAGGAAGGAAAATGGTCAAGAGATGCTGAAACAATAAAATTGAAGGTATCTTTATCTGTCCATCCCCTTCTCCTAGTTCCACCCTATAGTGACATTCCCTTTTACTTAATTCTTTTCAATTGCCTTGTATTTGCTTTGACACCTTTGTTATTAATAGAGATGTAGGAAATTAGTTGGCTATATAAGCCCATTATACTCTTTGTAATCTCACTTTTCTTATTCTAATATACTTCCATTTTGAGTAATAATACTTTTCTCTCTTTTTTTTCTCCTTGGAAACATGGTTTCCTAACATGGTATCAAGGCATTTGGCATCCACCATGATTTTTTTTTTCTGGTGCTTTGTTCGTATTTTTTTTTTTCTTTTCTATTCATCGTTCGCATAGTGTTTGGTGTTTTGCTTCATTATTGTTTTGTTGTTGTTTAGCTTCTGTTGTATAAGATGGTTAAGCTTTGAGATGTTTTGCTTCTGTCTTGAGTGGTTAAGCATTATGTTTTGGCTTCTGCTTTTGATGGTTAAGCTTTGTTGCTTCTGCCTTATGGTGGTTAAGCATTTTCCATTGTTTTGCTTCTGCCTTTTGGGTGGTTAAGCATGCATGTTTGCTTCTGTTAAGTGATTAACAGATGGTTCTAGTTATTGATTGTATCTTTTTTAGCCGATGTATTTCCGACATTTTTCATTGTATTTTGGTTGTATACTCTTTGTAATCTCACTTTTCTCATTCTAATACACTTCTCTTTTGAGTATAATATCTCCTCTGAAACCATGTTTCCTAACAGTTATTATTATTTGGCTCATGCAGAGTAAATTCGGAGAAGCTCAAGCAAAAGAGCACAAGGCCAAACAAGCACAGTTGGCAAAGGCAAAGGCTGCTCCTGATATAAATCCGAACTTAATAGAAATAACAGAGAGAGTTGTAATTAAAGAAAAACCCAAGGACCAAATTCCAGAAATTGAATGGTGGTAAGTTTATGCCACCCTAACTATTGCTTTCTATTTATGTTCGTAAAAGGGTAATGATTGTTTTTAAGGGTGTTATTTGAATGTCACAAATTCTAGCAACTAAGATTTAGTAAGTGTGAAAACACCAATTTATGAACATTTGACAGAGTATCTATTTGTGAATCTAGTATTGCCTGGTTCTAACATGTTTATATTTATTGAATTAACTATTTGAATTTATCAGGGACATGCCTCTTCTGCATTCTGGAAATTATGGTGATATTGATAATGGAACCATAGCTGAAGATAAACTGAAAATGGAAAAGATCACTTTTTATGTGGAGCATCCTCGTCCAATTGAACCACCTGCTGAGCCTGCCCCTCCACCTCCTCAACCGCTCAAGCTAACTAAGCAAGAACAGAAGAAACTCCGGACACAGAGACGTATAGCTAAGGAGAAAGAGCGACAGGAGATGATAAGACAGGGTGTCATAGAACCACCAAAACCGAAGGTCAAGATTAGCAATTTAATGAAAGTACTTGGCACTGAAGCAACTCAAGATCCTACTCGGCTTGAAAAGGAAATACGTAGTGCAGCTGCTGAGCGTGAACAAGCACACATTGATAGGAATATTGCACGCAAGCTTACTCCTGCTGAGCTGCGGGAGAAGAAGGAAAGGAAGCTGTTTGATGACCCAAATACACTGGAGACACTTGTCTCTCTTTACAAGATAAATGATCTCTCACATCCAAAGGCCCGCTTTAGAGTTGATGTTAATGCCCAAGAGAACCGTTTGACTGGATGTGCTGTGATTTGTGATGGTATTAGCGTTGTTGCAGTTGAAGGTGGAAGCAAGTCAATCAAGAGGTATGGGAAACTTATGGTTAGACGTATTAATTGGAGTGATGTTTCAAAAGAGACAGAAGAAAATGAAGATTCAGATGATGATAAGCCTGTCAACAAGTGTGTTCTGGTGTGGCAAGGAAGTGTTGCCAAACCCAGCTTCAATAGATTCAGTGTTCATGACTGCATCACTGAAGCAGCTGGCCGTAAAGTTTTTGTGGATGCTGGTGTTCCTCATTATTGGGACCTAGCTGTGAACTACGTAGAAGATGAAGCTGTTTGACTTGTCTTCTAGTGTTTTTATTCTTCGTTATTGGCCTGCTTGACTAAAGTCTTTTTGGTGAGTGATCAGTTTTACAATCTGCATTGGGCAGTGTTTTAAACAAAATAATAAACAGGATAGCTGCTAGTGCTCCCTTGTTTCCTATGGCAAACTGTCATGTCGGTTTTGATAGCGTCAGAGATGCTACTTGCTGCATTTGGTTAAAAAATATAGTCCTTCGGGATTTTACTATGTTTCCGACTCCGTAAAATCCGAGTTTAATATGCTTTTATTGATCTCCCTTCTATGTCCGCTGCGTTTCAACGCTCTCTACTGAAGCCATTCTTAATAATAAGAGGTGGTAAGATATCTGTGTTGATCGATGAGCTTGTGTCATCATCCCGCTTATACCCAATTGATTAACCTACAGTCCGCTCAAATTGAGAGCCGTCTAAATCGAAGGGGTCACATGGTTCCTATTGTAAATATCTGGTTGGATGAGTCATGAGTCTATTTGGGCTGAAAACTGGTCCAATCTATCCGATGGTCAGCCTTTTATTTTTAGTGATGCAAATCTCATTTTCAAGATTTGATTACTGAATTAGTTATTAGATTTTATATTATACTTATTTATTGTTAATTGTCAAATTAAAAATATTTTTGGAAGTTAAGTGGAAATAAATTAAAAAAAAAACTGCCAAATTGAATGCAAAAGATTAGTTAGTTTGGATTGAATTTATATTATATTCAAATTGAATTGTATGCTAATTTCATATATAGTTTAGATGATTTTTTGTTTAAAAATTAAATTAAATTGCACCGCGAATGCTCTTAACAAGAAATTCTAAAAACTTTGAGAAATCAATCCAATATACGATAAAGATATTTTTATATATTCAAACAAATAGCATACTTGAGGGCCAGATTAGGGTGATTGTTTTCTTGGTCTTAGGTCACCAGATCACGAGTGTCTCCCAACCCACTAGGTTAGAAATTAATTTCGCTCGTGGTATGTAGTTGTCACTGACCCAAAGAAATTTTGCACATGAAGGGAATAATATTCTTTCGCTAAATACACAGTGAGGCTTTACACCACTACATCAACCTTATGGGTTAGGGTGATTATGAAACAATATTTTAGCTAAAATAGAATTAAATTAGTTTCTAACTCAATTTTAAAACATTTTAACCTTAATTTAACTCTCATATCTTAAAAGACACAACTATTACTTTATCGCCATTGTTATTATTGTTATTATCACAATCACTCATCATCATTATAAGTCAATAACCATCGTTGGTTGCTACCTTAATTACATTCATCATTGTCAGTATGACTTTCACTATCACTAGCGGCTATCATCGTTGCCACTATATGATTTGATAAGTTATTAAAAAGTAGCATATGATTTATAAACTAAGAGTTACATGAATTTTTTTTAATTTTGCCCCTATTAATTTTTAAAAGTAACTTTTTACTCTCCCTTATTCAATACCCTTATTTTCAATTAATTATAAGCACATAATTAATAATTATTTCATTTTTTTCACTTTTTTATTTCATTTTTAATATCACAAGTATTGTCCATACAAATAATTTTATTTAAGTTAGATAGGACCATTGTAAATTAACAAAAAAAGAAGAATAAAATCACTATAAGTGATAAAATTCTTTTTTTTAAGTATTTGAAACAGTTACATGTCCAGAAATAATTTTCTTCGAAGAAATGACGTGGACCCTATATTCTGGTACCGTGGGACGGCCTGTGTTGCATTATTGTAAAAGTAGCTTTTATTTTTGGTATTAAACTATCCCGAAGATATGAAGTTACTAATCTTTTCCTTTAATTTTTTACAAAGGAAATCTTTTCTCGTATTTTGTTTCTGAAAGTTATATTAGAGAAGAAGCGTTCTCTAGTTTTCTTTATGGCCACCATTTTAAAGAGAAAGGGATGAGAACCCAATAAAGATGACAAGTCGACAACCATAAACTAATGGCTTTTTCTAATATTTGGCTCGATCCGGCCTTGTGGGTTGAGTGCAGATGCAGTGTCCTGCAATGAAATCTGCAAGAATTTGATGAAGTCAAAGTTGTTTAACACGATACAGCTAACACTCTTGACATTATACACGGTTTCGTGATCTCAATCATTTGCAGGTCCACTTCTCCACATCCTTCGTGTTGCTTTAGTCAAAATATTCTTTCTTAGATATGCTTCAATATACACAGTTGACCCGGAGGGAGTGGACAATAGGTATGTAAATAAAAAACATGTTGCTAGTTGAACCTTCTATATATATAAGCGTAACACTTCAATTCATGGCCATAACAACCACCAAACCTTATATAATTTGCAATGGCTGCAAGTTCTGTCTCTTTGTCCTTTCCCGGCTTCAAACTAATAATAAAGTTTTGGTTGATTTTAATTGCATGTGTTATTGGGGTAACTTGTGATGAGTTATCCACTACATTCTATGATAAAACTTGTCCCAAAGCCCTTACCACCATTAGGAAAGAAGTGGAACGTGCTGTGCGCAATGAGAGTCGCATGGGGGCCTCCTTGCTCCGACTCCACTTCCATGACTGCTTCGTTCAAGCAAGTCTCTTTTCATTGCTTTCGAAATAACTCTATTGCGTACTTTACATTATACATTTGCTGCATGCATGAACCATAGTTAATACTATTCAGCATGACCTACAATTTTTTCATAAATTAAAAAATTCATCAACTGCATGTCATATAGAAATTAATTGTGAACATAAACAATGGTAGTCCCACACTATTTAATAATTTCTCG
Organism: Pueraria montana var. lobata; assembly: GCA_026413185.1. Lineage (NCBI taxonomy): Eukaryota > Viridiplantae > Streptophyta > Magnoliopsida > Fabales > Fabaceae > Pueraria > Pueraria montana. Next base: position 95,695,561 of record CM048647.1, on the reverse strand, counting down.
TATATATAGAAGACATTGAAAATGAAAAGTAATTAGTGTGTTTGTTCTAAGAAATTGATATTCTGTTTTCACGTACAGGGATGTGATGCATCAGTATTGTTAGACGACACGGCAAATTTCACTGGCGAGAAGAATTCATTTCCTAATGCTAACTCCCTTAGGGGATTTGAGGTCATAGATAACATAAAATCCAAGTTGGAGGGCATGTGTAAAGGCGTTGTCTCTTGTGCTGACATCTTAGCCGTTGCTGCGCGAGACGCTGTTGTTGCTGTAAGTACTTACTATATCTAGTTCAACTGATCAAATTATAAGATATCATATATGGTAAAAAGAAAGTAACTAATATTCTAAGAAAACTTGAATTGTCTCAGCTTGGTGGACAAAAATGGGACGTACAAGTAGGCAGAAGAGATTCAACCACAGCAAGTTTGGATGAAGCTAATTCAGACTTACCAGCTCCCTTTTTGGATCTTAGTGGCCTCATCACTGCTTTCGCCAAGAAAAATTTCACCACCGAAGAACTGGTTACTTTAACAGGTAATTATTACTTGCTTAATTACCGTTCGTTTAGTTACTACATTACCTTTTGTGCAAGCAAATTAACTAGTGTATTAATTAAGCACATATATATAGAAATAGAATGAATATAAAACTTGTTAAATTAATGATTGGTATAAATCAATCTTAATAATGAGCCGGGCTCTTGATTTATGTTCAGGTGGTCACACAATAGGACTAGTGAGGTGTCGTTTCTTGAGAGCGAGGATTTATAACGAGAGCAACATAGATCCCACGTTTGCAAAACAAATGCAAGCACTGTGTCCCTTCGAAGGTGGTGACGACAATTTGTCTCCTTTCGATTCCACCACTCCGTTCAAATTTGACAACTCATTCTACAAGAACTTGGTGCAGCTAAAGGGTGTAATACACTCGGACCAACAACTCTTGAGCAACAATGGATCTGGTCCCACAAACGCTCAAGTAACTAGATATAGCAGAAGCATGGGAAATTTCAAGAAGGACTTTGCAGATGCAATGTTTAAGATGAGCATGCTCACCCCACTAACTGGCTCCGACGGTCAGATCAGGCAAAACTGCAGGCTAGTCAATCCATCATCATCAACCACTCTCTCGTGAATCTACTATACTCATTAATATTAATTTAATGGCTACGTTGCGTGTATTCTTTAAATAAAGCCATGTTATTGAAATTATACGTTCATCTATTGGTCAGCTGTTAAATTCATCGCCAAGTGTAATCTAATGCAATTTGTTAATTAAAGTATGACTGTATTGAACTACTACTATTTGACCAGTCAGATCCAGATCCAATACTAGTAATAGTATTTTTCACTATTTTAATTAGGTTTAATTACTCTCCAGGTCATTATACTTTTACCAAATTTTTAATTAAGTTTCTGAATTTTTTTTCTTTTAATTGGATCGTTGAACTTTTATTTTTTTTTTCAATTGGGTCTCTCCTCTAATTGTCGTTATGAAAAATCAATCGCAGACACTTAATTAGATATGCAGACAGTGAATTAATACTTCTGAAATGTGATATAAGCACAACTGAGTCAATTCTGAGAGTTTTCTGCAAAGTTTCAAAATCTATAGGTCAATTTAATTCAGATATTCTTTCACAATTATTTGGCTCTGCATAATGTTGAAACTTTGCCGAAATCTCTAGGAATTAACTTAGTTGTACTTACAACACATTCCAGAAGCATCAATTTATTGTTCGCACCTCTAATCAAGTATCTGTGGTTTATTTTTCATAACGACAATTAGACGATAGACCCAATTGAAAAAAAAAAAAGTTCAAGGATAAAAAAAAAAAAAAATTCAAGAACCTAATTAAAAATTTGGTAAAAGTATAGAAATATGCAGAGTAATTTAACCTTTTAATTAATAACATCACTTTGATTATCCATGTA